>CAVLGL010000024.1:26630884-27830884 GCA_963668995.1 Parnassius mnemosyne | reverse complement strand
AGTATGGCAAATATTCACCCTGTAATGCAATCTATGGGTGATGCCTATGTTGAGCAGTGAACATTTGAGAGGATGTGACGGTAACAGATAGATCTGAAGACAATTCCGATGTAGAGTCAGAGAACTGTGCATCTTAAGTATAATATTAAACAAGAAAACTGTTTACTAAGCCATAATTTATCTTTAATAAAATTTCTTTCAAATTTGCAAAGTTTGAAAAGTTTATGAGACAAAGGAAACAAAGACGTTTCGAGTTTCGAGTACTTTGCAGCAGCCTTGGTCACGAGGTAAACGTCGGGAATATAATATGTTTAACATTATAAAATCTATAAAAGAAATATTTCATTCAATGACGTATCTATGTTCGAGATCTAGGTGTACTGTCTGACAAAAGACAAAACTTTTCAAGTCACATAGATGATATAGTAAAGAGTTCAGCGAAAATGCTTAGATTACCTACACAATGATTTGATAAAATCTCACCTAGCCTAGAATACGTTACTTTCGCCTACTTGTTTTTTTTTATATAGGATAGGGTGACAAACGAGCACACAGTCCACCTGATGGTAAGTGGTTACTGTGACCCATAGACATCTACATCTATCCTCAATAAAGACTCAAGATGCAGATGCGTTGTCACCCGTGAGGACTAAGATGGAATGCCTCTTTGCCCGTAAAAAGGGTATCCGGTTCTCTACACTCACCATACGAAACAGCAGCGTTAAGCTGCTATTTTACGCTGGTTTTCTGTGAGAGCGTGGTCCTACCCCGGTCGAGCCGACCCATTCGTGCTACAACTATACTATTAATATAGCTGCAGCATGGCTCTACCACGTAAAAGTTTTCACCTCTGAGGACTAAAATGGAATTTCTCAAAGGTTGTAATTATACTGGCTGTCTATACTCTTTAGACCGTAATACAGCAATGCAAGGGTGACAACGTATTTTAATTTTTGATACTTTATTGAGGATAGATTTAGATGTCTATGGGTCACAGCAACCACTTACCATCAGGTGGAATGTGTGCTCGTTTGTCATCCTATCCTATAAAAAAACTGAACCGTAGAATTTTTTATTAATTCTAGCCACATTGGCATCAAGTGGAGTGTAAGTTTGTTTGTCAATTATATTTTATAAAAAAAAAGCACGCTGCAATGCACAGCGTACATTTACAAAGTACTTGGCCTTCACTACCAGAGGCATTTCGCATTGAGAGCCGTATGAGCAGTGTCTGAAGCATTTTAGTCAAGACATCTCTCCAGAAGCGTCGTCAATTTCATACAATAATGTTTCTGTATAAACTTTTCCACGGCTAACTACATTGTTTTATCCTGATCGAACGCATAACTTTTGTTCCATCTGTGCCACCAAGTATCTCACGTCGTAGAATTCAAAAATGGTTACGTATTCCGCTTTGTTATTGTTAAACTAATATAGACTTAACACAATAAAAAAAAATAAGATTGTGTAGTGAATATAATTATCTCCTGTGAAAATGATACTTTTAGAGACACTCTACACAATTTTAGACGTAAATTATAACAAATTATGCCCACGTAAATTGTTCCTTGCAACTACTAGATCCATTATTAATTATGAACATTCTTTGTATTATTTTTCTAAAGTTTATATTATTTTTGTTAATACATAATACATAAGCAATATGTAGTGTTGTTATTTTTCAGTAAATAAAGTATTCACCTTTAACAGACATGCATGTTAGATGTGTGTTTTACTTTAAAAGTATTGTGTACTATAGAATTTTCATCAACATAAGAAATCATTACCGCTACTATAAACGGCACACTGTTGTTGCGGCATAATAGAATCTACTGCCCCATGTAATCCCGTTGGAGCCGTAAGAGGTGACAGAGGGAAATGGAGATAGAAGATGGGCAGCAGAATTTTCCTGATAACATCTGACCTCCTGCCTCCGCGTGACAACTATAACAAAATCTTCCCTATGAGGCAATCTATTAGGGAAGCATATGTTCAGGAGTTCTATTTTTGTAGGCTGCTAGCTGACCCGGCAAATGTTTTGCCATATACATTATTTCTAGGAAATATTTTTTAGTTTTAAAAATCGCGATTAAAAAATAGTGGTTGATCGTAGAAGGATGAAAATGAAGTTTTATGTATTTTTCAATGCTAAATCATAATAAAATAAAATAAACTCTCAAAAAAATTAAAAAAAATTAATGGGTGGGTCACCCTTATCATTTAGGAGTTTGAAAAATAGATGTTGGCCGATTCTCAGACCTACCCATAGATTAGGGGGTAATATGTGGACCTACCCGATATGCACACAAAATTTTATATAAATCGGTTCAGCCGTTTCGGAGGAGTTTGGTAACAAACACCGCGACACGATAATTTTATATATTAAAGATATTGAATGAGTGAATGAAAAATACTTCGACATTTAAGGGGGAGCGGCATTTTTGGGTATAGAGGCTTCGGGCGGCCGCAACCCATGCCTCGCTACTCATAAGAGTCCTCCGAGTTAATCCAGTGCTTCTAGACGAGCTTCACATGTCTTTAAAATATATTTTATCTGTCAGACATGTAGATTTTCTACTGATGTTTTCCTTTACCAATCACGCAATAAAACAACATTTTTAAATATGACATATTAAATAATTGAAAACGTAAAAACCACTTTATCTTAAATTAGTTTTTAAGACAATTTTATGTTGTTAATATTTTAATTTTAATAATTTATACAAACATTTATACATACTATAAATATCTTAAATATACTTAATACAACGATGATTGTAAGCACTAAGCCGCTTTGAATTATTTTCGTGCTCTCTGCAATAACTGTGATAATATTAGATATTATATTATTTTTTGTAGATTGTATTTATTGAAGGGCATTAAGAAGTTTGTTTTATTTATTTTCTTTTAAAATCTAATATTGTTTCTTGAATGTACATGGTTTGAATAACGATTAATTATCATAATATTTCGGTTTACTACAAGTTTTAACGCGAAATCTGAATAAAATTTATTTTACGGGGAATCCTCATGTGGTCATGGAAATTATAAATGTTGTGTTTGATTTTTCTGGTTATTTATATTATTAGGTTACAATAATAATTTGATATACCTATTAATTGAAACGCGAAATTAATTAATTCACGAATTTTATTTAGTGCACACTTACATTTACTTAACTTGACCAGCAAGTGAGAGGGAGGGAGACAGAGAGAATGTTGCCCACACCATTTTTGTAAAGTTCCCCTTTATATGTTACCACAATAAATAAGTCAAAATTAAACGCGTTGAACTTCTTAAATTTAGTTTTATTCAATACACAGTTTCAAGTTAGTATTTATTAATTAGCATTTTTTATGAAACTGTAATATTGAACTTTAAATAACTTTAAAGAAAATAATTAAAAAAAAACTAAAACTAGAAACTTAATTATGATATTATATAGTCCTTCTCGCTGCGGTATCCTGCCAAGAATTCAGCGTTTCGCCGCTGAATGACTATACTTAACCTTTGAGCGAGAAGAGAACCAGCCCTTTAGTTAGTATTTTGTGATATTAATGTCCAAATACTAAAACATTACTCAATTTTAAGACACAGTTAAGTCTCGTGGTGTCACAGTCACTTTGACTTAAAGCGATAGGGACAGCATGAGACTTAATGGCGTCTTAAAATTGAGCCGCGTTTGAGTATTTGCTCATAATGTAACAATATCTTTTTATATCTATTTATTGACTTCGTGAACATAACTTAAATATAAACTCTTACGCTTGTCACCCAATTGGGTAGACAGAGACTACGGACTTCATTTAGCACGATCATGACACACGTCTTTCGATTCTTTCACATCCATATATTCAGATGCATACAAGCTCATTGGTTAAGGGTAATCTAAATATAAATATGTAGCCAATTTGGACAATAAACTTCCATCTAACGCATCCCTTGCCAACTTTGCCACACACTTCTGCATCTAAATTTGCTTTGTCACTCTTCGTTAATTCTTTCTATGGGTCACAACCAGAGAAACTTCCCTTTGTTCATCTTGGTCACATCAACCACACAAACCTCACTTTTTTTATAAGATAAGGTTGACAAGCGAGCACACAGTCCACCTGATGGTAAGTGGTTGTTGTGGCCCATATATATCTACATCTATCCTCGTATGCGAATGAAAATGCATTTGCGTTGTCAGCCGTGAGGACTAAGATGGAATGCCTCTTTTCCAGAAAAAAGGGTTTCCGGTTCTCTACACTCACCATACGAAACACAGGAGCATTAAGTCGCTATTTTACGCTGGTATTCTGTGAGAGCGTCCTTCCCCGGTCGAGCCGACCCATTCGTGCTACTGCTATATAATTAATATAGCTGCAGTATGGCTCTACCGCGTAAAAAACCTTTACCTTATCACACAATTTGTCTTTCATTTAGAGTCGATTTCTGCGGCATTAATTTTATTCTCATGCTTTTCTGCCACACCCAACTTTAGAGTAACACAGCAAATGTCATAAGTGCCTTAGATACATTCTGACTTCACACAATGTAGTGAAGAGCCCCTCATATCATGATTCATAATCCTAATCACAACATCTTCTTACAAAGCACACTTTTCTTTTATGTCATAATTTCTCATGATTCAGAGCCATCCCTAACATACTTCTTAATGACCGCATTTCTACAGCATTAATTTTACTCTCACGCTTCTCCTGCCACATCTAAGCTACACCTAACTTTCTTAAAGTAGAGACTAACACAGTAATTATACCATTTGTGACTTTTTGGACATATTTCCCACTTCCCATGACCGAGTAAAAAGCCCCTTGATATTAGATAGAGTCCTATGCATAAAAGGGGACACATACGACTTTGCGCTACTTCATACCACCCTATTTATTATTAACTAGCTATTCCCCACGACTTCGCTCGCGAGTTATTTGGGGTTTTAATTTTTTTTGCGCAGAACCCTAATTCTTTCTTTAAAATAAAAGTACCCTAAGTTATTCCTTGTGACATCAGCTATCTGCCAGTGAAAATCCCGTCAAAATCGGTCCAGCCGTTTCGGAGATTAGCCGGAACAAATAGACAGACGGACAGACAGACAGACAGACAAAAACTTTAAAAATTGTATTTTTGTTATTAATACCGTATATACTTTGATATGTATTTAGTTAAAAGCTGTAATTTTAACGTTACAAACAGACACTTCAGTTTTATTTATTTGTATAGATTAGGGTAGTTTTGATCTCCAGCCTACAAGAATGTAATGATTAAAGTACTTTCAGCTCGATATACCTAGCTCTCAGACTCAAAAGAACAATGAAGACAGGACACCAGAATATATTGATGAACATCTGGACGATACTATTTTACCCCAAATTGTTTGTGCAACTTCTATTCAAGTAAGTACTTCAGGTTAAAAACCAAATTTTATTTTTGCAATATTATACTCTATGGTATTTATTATGAGTATAATACTTTCTTTTTTAGAGTAATATTATTCAAAACAATGAAATTGAACCAGGATCATCAGATTTTTCTGCAGAAAAATCAAGAGATGTTTTACAAGATAATACAGAATGTGATGTTGAGATGGTAAGTTTTTTGATTTTTTATTTAACTTATTTTCTAAGATTGTTCTGTGATTACTTACGTAAAAATTATTCTTCGGGAATACCGACAAAACAAAAGTTGTTGTTAGTACTTATAAAACAGTTTTTTTTTACTTTTTTTACAGGGTCAGGATTTTAGCTCTGGCTCTGATGATGAATGGCAACCTGTCAGTCATGATTTGATAACATCTATTGAAAACGAAGAATCTACAAGTAAATCTGACTCCGATGATGGTGATGGTGACGATAATATCCCATTGGCTTTATTATGTAGAAAGAGGAAGAAAGGTTATGGTCCTTATCAAAGAAAGCTACGAAAGGAGCGTACGGAAAAACGTCGAAAAGGCGAGGAATATGTAACTGCAAAAGGAAAATGTATACCAAAGCGTTATCCGGGTGGATTTTCAGATAATTGTAGGGCAAAATGTCAACAAAAGCTTGAGAAAATTAATTTGAACCAGCTTTACATTGACTACAGGGAATTACCGTCTAGAAAAGCACAAAAGAGATATTTGAGTGGATTGATTAAAATTAAACCAAAAGAGCGTACAAGAAGAAATTCATTTATGAAAAACAGAGAGGTAACAGTTGTTTACAATATAGATGGAACTGAAGGAAATATTTGCAAAAAATGTTTCATGAAAACATTTGGTGAAGGTAAGGTTTTATAGACGAAATCGTTAAGAAGAAAAAGAACAGCTCATCGGCATCTGTTATTGTAAAAGCTGATCAAAGAGGTTTAAGGGATTCTGGAAATAAACGTTCTGACCATGACATCCAATACGTCAAAAACTTCATCGACAAATTTCCAACTTATGAAAGTCACTACTCCCGACGCCATACGAATAAAAAATACCTGCATCAGGATTTAAACATGAAGATATTGTACAAATTGTACAAAGATGAATACGTGAAAGACAATGGAGAAGAAGGATTACCGCCAGTAAGCATTACGCTGTTTCGTAGCATTTTTAAAACACTCAATTTGAAATTCAAAAAACCTTCAAACGATACTTGCAAAACTTGCGATTCGCTTACGCTTCAAATTAAAACTTGTGAGGATGCTAATGAAAAACAAAATTTAGAAGAGAAGAAGACTATTCATCAAAGTAAAGCTGAATCACATTATAATTCGAAAAGAGAGGACAAGGAATTGAGTAAGCAAAGTGATGGAAAAATTGTTGTTGCTGCATTCGATCTACAAAAATGTTTAGCGACTCCTTATCTATCAGCTGGAATATCGTTTTATAAAAGGAAGCTATGGACTTTTAATTTAACTGTACGTAACATCACAGAAAGACGAACGCACTGTTTTGTTTGGTACGAAAGTATCGCACAAAGAGGTGCGGATGAGATTGCATCATGTTTGTTTCGATTTGTTATGGAGCTACCAGATACTGTAGAGCAGATAATCTTCTACTCAGATACCTGCCCAGGACAAAACAGAAATAATATTTTACCATTAATGTTTGCATTAGCTATCAATCAAAAAACCAGTTTAAATGAAATCCATCACAAATTTTTAGTGCCCGGAAATACGCATTTGGAATGCGACAGCGATCATGCAGCGATAGAAAGATTTATAAAATATCATAGAGTTTCAATTTCTGTTCCACAAGATTGGGCAAACATTATCCAAATGACTAGTCGCATATATAGATATAGATACACAGTCCAAATGATGACACAAGAAGAGTTTTAGGATTTTCTCAACTTTTCAAAACAATGTTTATGAAAAGAAACATTGATACCGATAAAAATCCTTTTATTTGGAACAATATTTTTTGGATAATGTGTTCTAAAGACTCTAATGATGTGGCGTTCAAAGAGTCTTTAGACTCAAGTGAACCTATTATATACTACTCATTTGTTAAAAGGGGACGGGTATCATCGGTTGCTACTTTGAGCATACCAAGAGCATATTCGAGTCCTTTACCTATATGCTCAAAAAAGTACCATGATATTATAAGTTTGCTACCTTTTATAGATCGTGTTTATCATAATTTTTATAAAAATTTGAAAACCTCAAACACGAATCCTGACTCTGTAAGCGACAGTGACGAAAAGTACGAATAAATTATAACACTTATGTTCTACTAACTTTTGATTTCAATATACATTAACTAATTAAATCGATAACAATGGAGTTAACCTCCATTGTTATCGATTTAATTAGTTAATGTTAATTTGGTTAAAAAATGATAAATGCCATTTAAAATGAAACGGCTGTGTTTTTAGTTTTAGTTAATATATTTAAAAAAACCTGATTAATAAATAGTTACTGCAGCAGTGGTTAGCTTTTTCTACTTTACCTAACTGATTTATAAATTAAACTTAAACCTTAAAAGTCTTATACTGAAAAATTACGTTTTTGGACTTAACAGGATTCTCCCAGACACCACAGATTTATACATACTATAAATATCTTAAATATATTTAATACAGCGATGATTGTAAGCACTAAGCCGCTTTGAATTATTTTCGTGCTCTCTGCAATAACTGTGATAATATTAGATATTATATTATTTATTGTAGATTGTATTTATTGAAGGGCATTAAAAAGTTTGTTTTATTTATTTTCTTTTAAAATCTAATATTTTTCTTGAATGTACATGGTTTGAATAACGATTAATTATCATAATATTTCGGTTTACTACAAGTTTTAACGCGAAATCTGAATAAAACTTATTTTACGGGGAATCCTCATGTGGTCATGGAAATTATAAATGTTGTGTTTGATTTATCTGGTTATTTATATTATTAGGTTACAATAATAATTTGATATACCTATTAATTGAAACGCGAAATTAATTAATTCACGAATTTTATTTAGTGCACACTTACATTTACTTAACTTGTCCAGTGAGTGAGAGGGAGGGAGAGAGAGAGTATTGCCCACACCATTTTTGTAAAGTTCCCCATTATGTGTTATCACAATAAATAAGTCAAAATTAAACGCATTGGAATCCTTAAATTTAGTTTTATTCAATACACAGTTTCAATTTAGTATTTATTAATTAGCATTTTTTATGAAACTATAATATTGAACTTTAAAGAACTTTAAAGAAAATAATAAAAAAAAAATAAAACTAGAAACTTAATTATCATATTATATAGTCCTTCTCCCCGCGGTATCCTGCTAAGAACGCTGGCTGTGTTTCCCCGCTGAATGACTATACTTAACCTTTGAGCGAGAAGAGAACCAGCCCTTTAGTTAGTATTTTGTGATATTAATGTCCAAATACTAAAACATTACTCAATTTTAAGACGCAGTTAAGTCTCGTGGTGTCACAGTCACTTTGACTTAAAGCGATAGGGACAGCATGAGACTTAATGGCGTCTTAAAATTGAGCCGCGTTTGAGTATTTGCTCATAATGTAACAATATCTTTTTATATCTATTTATTGACTTCGTGAACATAACTTAAATATAAACTCTTACGCTTGTCACCCAATTGGGTAGACAGAGACTACGGACTTCATTTAGCACGATCATGACACACGTCTTTCGATTCTTTCACATCCATATATTCAGATGCATACAAGCTCATTGGTTAAGGGTAATCTAAATATAAATATGTAGCCAATTTGGACAATAAACTTCCATCTAACGCATCCCTTGCCAACTTTGCCACACACTTCTGCATCTAAATTTGCTTTGTCACTCTTCGTTAATTCTTTCTATGGGTCACAACCAGAGAAACTTCCCTTTGTTCATCTTGGTCACATCAACCACACAAACCTCACTTTTTTTATAAGATAAGGTTGACAAGCGAGCACACAGTCCACCTGATGGTAAGTGGTTGTTGTGGCCCATATATATCTACATCTATCCTCGTATGCGAATGAAAATGCATTTGCGTTGTCAGCCGTGAGGACTAAGATGGAATGCCTCTTTTCCAGAAAAAAGGGTTTCCGGTTCTCTACACTCACCATACGAAACACAGGAGCATTAAGTCGCTATTTTACGCTGGTATTCTGTGAGAGCGTCCTTCCCCGGTCGAGCCGACCCATTCGTGCTACTGCTATATAATTAATATAGCTGCAGTATGGCTCTACCGCGTAAAAAACCTTTACCTTATCACACAATTTGTCTTTCATTTAGAGTCGATTTCTGCGGCATTAATTTTATTCTCATGCTTTTCTGCCACACCCAACTTTAGAGTAACACAGCAAATGTCATAAGTGCCTTAGATACATTCTGACTTCACACAATGTAGTGAAGAGCCCCTCATATCATGATTCATAATCCTAATCACAACATCTTCTTACAAAGCACACTTTTCTTTTATGTCATAATTTCTCATGATTCAGAGCCATCCCTAACATACTTCTTAATGACCGCATTTCTACAGCATTAATTTTACTCTCACGCTTCTCCTGCCACATCTAAGCTACACCTAACTTTCTTAAAGTAGAGACTAACACAGTAATTATACCATTTGTGACTTTTTGGACATATTTCCCACTTCCCATGACCGAGTAAAAAGCCCCTTGATATTAGATAGAGTCCTATGCATAAAAGGGGACACATACGACTTTGCGCTACTTCATACCACCCTATTTATTATTAACTAGCTATTCCCCACGACTTCGCTCGCGAGTTATTTGGGGTTTTAATTTTTTTTGCGCAGAACCCTAATTCTTTCTTTAAAATAAAAGTACCCTAAGTTATTCCTTGTGACATCAGCTATCTGCCAGTGAAAATCCCGTCAAAATCGGTCCAGCCGTTTCGGAGATTAGCCGGAACAAATAGACAGACGGACAGACAGACAGACAGACAAAAACTTTAAAAATTGTATTTTTGTTATTAATACCGTATATACTTTGATATGTATTTAGTTAAAAGCTGTAATTTTAACGTTACAAACAGACACTTCAGTTTTATTTATTTGTATAGATTAGGGTAGTTTTGATCTCCAGCCTACAAGAATGTAATGATTAAAGTACTTTCAGCTCGATATACCTAGCTCTCAGACTCAAAAGAACAATGAAGACAGGACACCAGAATATATTGATGAACATCTGGACGATACTATTTTACCCCAAATTGTTTGTGCAACTTCTATTCAAGTAAGTACTTCAGGTTAAAAACCAAATTTTATTTTTGCAATATTATACTCTATGGTATTTATTATGAGTATAATACTTTCTTTTTTAGAGTAATATTATTCAAAACAATGAAATTGAACCAGGATCATCAGATTTTTCTGCAGAAAAATCAAGAGATGTTTTACAAGATAATACAGAATGTGATGTTGAGATGGTAAGTTTTTTGATTTTTTATTTAACTTATTTTCTAAGATTGTTCTGTGATTACTTACGTAAAAATTATTCTTCGGGAATACCGACAAAACAAAAGTTGTTGTTAGTACTTATAAAACAGTTTTTTTTTACTTTTTTTACAGGGTCAGGATTTTAGCTCTGGCTCTGATGATGAATGGCAACCTGTCAGTCATGATTTGATAACATCTATTGAAAACGAAGAATCTACAAGTAAATCTGACTCCGATGATGGTGATGGTGACGATAATATCCCATTGGCTTTATTATGTAGAAAGAGGAAGAAAGGTTATGGTCCTTATCAAAGAAAGCTACGAAAGGAGCGTACGGAAAAACGTCGAAAAGGCGAGGAATATGTAACTGCAAAAGGAAAATGTATACCAAAGCGTTATCCGGGTGGATTTTCAGATAATTGTAGGGCAAAATGTCAACAAAAGCTTGAGAAAATTAATTTGAACCAGCTTTACATTGACTACAGGGAATTACCGTCTAGAAAAGCACAAAAGAGATATTTGAGTGGATTGATTAAAATTAAACCAAAAGAGCGTACAAGAAGAAATTCATTTATGAAAAACAGAGAGGTAACAGTTGTTTACAATATAGATGGAACTGAAGGAAATATTTGCAAAAAATGTTTCATGAAAACATTTGGTGAAGGTAAGGTTTTATAGACGAAATCGTTAAGAAGAAAAAGAACAGCTCATCGGCATCTGTTATTGTAAAAGCTGATCAAAGAGGTTTAAGGGATTCTGGAAATAAACGTTCTGACCATGACATCCAATACGTCAAAAACTTCATCGACAAATTTCCAACTTATGAAAGTCACTACTCCCGACGCCATACGAATAAAAAATACCTGCATCAGGATTTAAACATGAAGATATTGTACAAATTGTACAAAGATGAATACGTGAAAGACAATGGAGAAGAAGGATTACCGCCAGTAAGCATTACGCTGTTTCGTAGCATTTTTAAAACACTCAATTTGAAATTCAAAAAACCTTCAAACGATACTTGCAAAACTTGCGATTCGCTTACGCTTCAAATTAAAACTTGTGAGGATGCTAATGAAAAACAAAATTTAGAAGAGAAGAAGACTATTCATCAAAGTAAAGCTGAATCACATTATAATTCGAAAAGAGAGGACAAGGAATTGAGTAAGCAAAGTGATGGAAAAATTGTTGTTGCTGCATTCGATCTACAAAAATGTTTAGCGACTCCTTATCTATCAGCTGGAATATCGTTTTATAAAAGGAAGCTATGGACTTTTAATTTAACTGTACGTAACATCACAGAAAAACGAACGCACTGTTTTGTTTGGTACGAAAGTATCGCACAAAGAGGTGCGGATGAGATTGCATCATGTTTGTTTCGATTTGTTATGGAGCTACCAGATACTGTAGAGCAGATAATCTTCTACTCAGATACCTGCCCAGGACAAAACAGAAATAATATTTTACCATTAATGTTTGCATTAGCTATCAATCAAAAAACCAGTTTAAATGAAATCCATCACAAATTTTTAGTGCCCGGAAATACGCATTTGGAATGCGACAGCGATCATGCAGCGATAGAAAGATTTATAAAATATCATAGAGTTTCAATTTCTGTTCCACAAGATTGGGCAAACATTATCCAAATGACTAGTCGCATATATAGATATAGATACACAGTCCAAATGATGACACAAGAAGAGTTTTAGGATTTTCTCAACTTTTCAAAACAATGTTTATGAAAAGAAACATTGATACCGATAAAAATCCTTTTATTTGGAACAATATTTTTTGGATAATGTGTTCTAAAGACTCTAATGATGTGGCGTTCAAAGAGTCTTTAGACTCAAGTGAACCTATTATATACTACTCATTTGTTAAAAGGGGACGGGTATCATCGGTTGCTACTTTGAGCATACCAAGAGCATATTCGAGTCCTTTACCTATATGCTCAAAAAAGTACCATGATATTATAAGTTTGCTACCTTTTATAGATCGTGTTTATCATAATTTTTATAAAAATTTGAAAACCTCAAACACGAATCCTGACTCTGTAAGCGACAGTGACGAAAAGTACGAATAAATTATAACACTTATGTTCTACTAACTTTTGATTTCAATATACATTAACTAATTAAATCGATAACAATGGAGTTAACCTCCATTGTTATCGATTTAATTAGTTAATGTTAATTTGGTTAAAAAATGATAAATGCCATTTAAAATGAAACGGCTGTGTTTTTAGTTTTAGTTAATATATTTAAAAAAACCTGATTAATAAATAGTTACTGCAGCAGTGGTTAGCTTTTTCTACTTTACCTAACTGATTTATAAATTAAACTTAAACCTTAAAAGTCTTATACTGAAAAATTACGTTTTTGGACTTAACAGGATTCTCCCAGACACCACAGATTTATACATACTATAAATATCTTAAATATATTTAATACAGCGATGATTGTAAGCACTAAGCCGCTTTGAATTATTTTCGTGCTCTCTGCAATAACTGTGATAATATTAGATATTATATTATTTATTGTAGATTGTATTTATTGAAGGGCATTAAAAAGTTTGTTTTATTTATTTTCTTTTAAAATCTAATATTTTTCTTGAATGTACATGGTTTGAATAACGATTAATTATCATAATATTTCGGTTTACTACAAGTTTTAACGCGAAATCTGAATAAAACTTATTTTACGGGGAATCCTCATGTGGTCATGGAAATTATAAATGTTGTGTTTGATTTATCTGGTTATTTATATTATTAGGTTACAATAATAATTTGATATACCTATTAATTGAAACGCGAAATTAATTAATTCACGAATTTTATTTAGTGCACACTTACATTTACTTAACTTGTCCAGTGAGTGAGAGGGAGGGAGAGAGAGAGTATTGCCCACACCATTTTTGTAAAGTTCCCCATTATGTGTTATCACAATAAATAAGTCAAAATTAAACGCATTGGAATCCTTAAATTTAGTTTTATTCAATACACAGTTTCAATTTAGTATTTATTAATTAGCATTTTTTATGAAACTATAATATTGAACTTTAAAGAACTTTAAAGAAAATAATAAAAAAAAAATAAAACTAGAAACTTAATTATCATATTATATAGTCCTTCTCCCCGCGGTATCCTGCTAAGAACGCTGGCTGTGTTTCCCCGCTGAATGACTATACTTAACCTTTGAGCGAGAAGAGAACCAGCCCTTTAGTTAGTATTTTGTGATATTAATGTCCAAATACTAAAACATTACTCAATTTTAAGACGCAGTTAAGTCTCGTGGTGTCACAGTCACTTTGACTTAAAGCGATAGGGACAGCATGAGACTTAATGGCGTCTTAAAATTGAGCCGCGTTTGAGTATTTGCTCATAATGTAACAATATCTTTTTATATCTATTTATTGACTTCGTGAACATAACTTAAATATAAACTCTTACGCTTGTCACCCAATTGGGTAGACAGAGACTACGGACTTCATTTAGCACGATCATGACACACGTCTTTCGATTCTTTCACATCCATATATTCAGATGCATACAAGCTCATTGGTTAAGGGTAATCTAAATATAAATATGTAGCCAATTTGGACAATAAACTTCCATCTAACGCATCCCTTGCCAACTTTGCCACACACTTCTGCATCTAAATTTGCTTTGTCACTCTTCGTTAATTCTTTCTATGGGTCACAACCAGAGAAACTTCCCTTTGTTCATCTTGGTCACATCAACCACACAAACCTCACTTTTTTTATAAGATAAGGTTGACAAGCGAGCACACAGTCCACCTGATGGGAAGTGGTTGTTGTGGCCCATATATATCTACATCTATCCTCGTATGCGAATGAAAATGCATTTGCGTTGTCAGCCGTAAGGACTAAGATGGAATGCCTCTTTTCCAGTAAAAAGGGTTTCCGGTTCTCTACACTCACCATACGAAACACAGGAGCATTAAGCCGCTATTTTACGCTGGTATTCTGTGAGAGCGTGGTCCTTCCCCGGTCGAGCCGACCCATTCATGCTACTGCTATATAATTAATATAGCTGCAGTATGGCTCTACCGCGTAAAAAAACCTTTACCTTATCACACAATTTGTCTTTCATTTAGAGTCGACTCTTGCGGCATTAATTTTATTCTCATGCTTTTCTGCCACACCCAACTTTAGAGTAACACAGCAAATGTCATAAGTGCCTTAGATACATTCTGACTTCACACAATGTAGTGAAGAGCTCCTCATATCATGATTCATAATCCTAATCACAACATCTTCTTACAAACCACACTTTTCTTTTATGTCATAATTTCTCATGATTCAGAGCCATCCCTAACATACTTCTTAATGACCGCATTTCTACAGCATTAATTTTACTCTCACGCTTCTCCTGCCACATCTAAGCTACACCTAACTTTCTTAAGGTAGAGACTAACACAGTAATTATACCATTTGTGACTTTTTGGACATATTTCCCACTTCCCATGACCGAGTAAAAAGCCCCTTGATATTAGATAGAGTCCTATGCATAAAAGGGGACACATACGACTTTGCGCTACTTCGTACCACCCTATTTATTATTAACTAGCTATTCCCCACGACTTATCTCGCGAGTTATTTGGGGTTTTAATTTTTTTGCGCAGAACCCTAATTCTTTCTTTAAAATAAAAGTACCCTAAGTTACTCCTTGTGACATCAGCTATCTGCCAGTGAAAATCCCGTCAAAATCGGTCCAGCCGTTTCGGAGATTAGCCGGAACAAATAGACAGACGGACAGACAGACAGACAGACAAGAACTTTAAAAATTGTAATTTTGTTATTAGTACCGTATATACTTTGATATGTATTTAGTTAAAAGCTGTAATTTTAACGTTACAAACAGACACTTCAATTGTATTTATTTGTATAGATAAAAATTGCAATCTTATTTAACTTCAACTTAAACGTGTTATTCATGTACCACATTGAGACAATAATGGATGTCCAAAGTTTATTTCCCCATTATAGATTTCTTTTATTGTAACATTAAAATACATAATTAGTATTGTTTACTAAAAAGTTCAGATATCATAACCCCCCCCCCCCCCCCCCGCCCATTTTACAATGTAAAGTCATTTTATTTCCGAATTAAAAGAGTAACATTCATAATGTATATCTGTGGTGTCTGGGAGAATCCTGTTAAGTCCAAAAACGTAATTTTTCAGTATAAGACTTTTAAGGTTTAAGTTTAATTTATAAATCAGTTAGGTAAAGTAGAAAAAGCTAACCACTGCTGCAGTAACTATTTATTAATCAGGTTTTTTTTTAAATATATTAACTAAAACTAAAAACACAGCCGTTTCATTTTAAATGGCATTTATCAGTTTTTAACCAAATTAACATTAACTAATTAAATCGATAACAGTGGATGTTAACTCCATTGTTATCGATTTAATTAGTTAATGTATATTGAAATCAAAAGTTAGTAACATAAGTGTTATAATTTATTCGTAATTTTCGTCACTGTCGCTTACAGAGTCAGGATTCGTGTTTGAGGTTTTCAAATTTTTATAAAAATTATGATAAACACGATCTATAAAAGGTAGCAAACATATAATATCATGGTACTTTTTTGAGCATATAGGTAAAGGACTCGAATATGCTCTTGGTATGCTCAAAGTAGCAACCGATGATACCCGTCCCCTTTTAACAAATGAGTAGTATATAATAGGTTCACTTGAGTCTAAAGACTCTTTGAACGCCACATCATTAGAGTCTTTAGAACACATTATCCAAAAAATATTGTTCCAAATAAAAGGATTTTTATCGGTATCAATGTTTCTTTTCATAAACATTGTTTTGAAAAGTTGAGAAAATCCTAAAACTCTTCTTGTGTCATCATTTGGACTGTGTATCTGCGACTAGTCATTTGGATAATGTTTGCCCAATCTTGAACAGAAATTGAAACTCTATGATGTTTTATAAATCTTTCTATCGCTGCATGATCGCTGTCGCATTCCAAATGCGTATGTCCGGGCACTAAAAATTTGTGATGGATTTCATTTAAACTGGTTTTTTGATTGATAGCTAATGCAAACATTAATGGTAAAATATTATTTCTGTTTTGCCCTGGGCAGGTATCTGAGTAGAAGATTATCTGTTCTACAGTATCTGGTAGCTCCATAACAAATCGAAACAAACATGATGCAATCTCATCCGCACCTCTTTGTGCGATACTTTCGTACCAAACAAAACAGTGCGTTCGTCTTTCTGTGATGTTACGTACAGTTAAATTAAAAGTCCATAGCTTCCTTTTAAAAACGATATTCCAGCTGATAGATAAGGAGTCGCTAAACATTTCTTTTTATTCTAAAGCTAGTGCTTCCCATGTGGTCCCATATAAATTTGATCAAGGTCTGGCCAATAGTTTTTAAGTTTTTTTTTTAACAATTTATAGTATAATATAATAAAAATAAAAACTTCCCTTACGGTTAAATAAGACCATTAAACTATATTATACCTAGAAGGTTGGAATGATTAACATACATAATGGTTTGGTTTAATTTAAATTCCAGCTCTAGTGGCGTGATGAACTATGTTCATGTAAGCGCGTGTATGTTAGTATAAATGTGGGTAGAGAGTGTGTATATATGTTAATGTGTTTGTGCATGCTAATGTGTGTGTGTGTGTGTGTGTGTGTGTGTGTGTATGTGTGTGTGTGTGTGTGTGTGTATGTGTGTGTGTGTACATGTGTTTGTGTGCAGGAGCGTATGTATGTGTGTATGCGGGCACGTGTCTGTATGTAGGTGTGCGTGCGTGTGTATGTATCGGTCACCTGTAAGCCCTACGGATAAAGTTCCTTGGAATCTGTATGAGTATTCCGCATACAGTTACTGACATTAAGTTTAACCGAAGTTTTAACTAATTCTTATGAAAACTTTTTCAACATCTTCATAACTGAGTCCAACCATTCTATTAAAGTTTTCCTGCAAGTGTAAGATAGTATGGGGTATATTTTAAGTATTTTATTTACTTTATTGTATATATGGGCGGACTGGCCACTATACTGTCTTCTGGCGAAAGAAGTACGTGCAGCAATGACGGGGGCAACGACATCCTTCTTTCTTTTATGACTCAGGTTGACATAAGGCAGAGATTTTGGGCAGGTTAAGATGAGATTCAGAACATAGAGTTTTCGGACTGTGAGTAGGCCATTCATTCTATATAGTGTATCAGTGGGAAGACGATAAGGTTTGGAGTAGATGACTTTGATAAGCGATCTCTGAGCTCTTTCGAGTGCAAGGAAGTGAGTTTTCTCTGCTCCTCCCCAAATCGAGATAGAGTAGGTGAACACCGATTGGGTCAGGGCTTCATAGATTCGGCTTTTAAGTTTGTTGCACATGACCTACCGCAGTGATTTGAATAGTGAGTGCCAGCTAAGTCGTTGGTTCAGCTTTATACCTAGGTATTTAGTTTGGCTGACTTTTTCAATAGTATGGCAATCGCAAAAAAGGTTAGCAGGGATAGAGCACGTATGGATTTTTATGGCAAAGTTATGGTTAAGTTGGGATTTGTTAGAAGGGTTTCTGGGTGTGCAAGGTAAGAAGGTTGTCTCTGAGCCAATCAGATACGTTGATTAATCCCCTCTCAGTATTTGCTTGGACAGTACAGGTGCACCAGTAAAAACAAGCGCAGTGTCGTTCGCGTAGGAGTATATCCTGCCATCGACATCCCGTAGATTACATAGATCATTTATGTATATTAAAAAGAGAGTCGGGCCCAGGACACTACCCTGCGGGGTTCAAAACAAAGCATGGCTTTATCACTGTGTAAATTATTTATTTTTACTTCCTGATTTCTGTCCTGTAGGTGACTTTTGAAAAAGCATGTGTGGAGTATCCCTAATACCTATGCATTGTAGGCTGTGTAAAAGAATAGGCACAGAGACGGCGTCGAAATCCTTTTTAAGCCCAAAAAGACTGTAAGACATTTGCTGTCATTATCCACTTCACCATCTATAGTAGAAGTGAGATCAAGAATCGCATCTTGAAGTCGGTTGAACAAAATTTTTAATTTTTAATTATTTTGTAGATGTTATTAGGAAAACGCTGCTGGCAGTCTCCTGATTTGTTTCGCTTTATCGTTTCTTACAACATGGGCGATATGGGGTAGTGGAAATTTTTACACAACCACTACGCGGTTTAAAGATGACAAACGAGCACACAATCCACCTGAGTGGTGGTTCTGTTATTGATTGTTGTGGCCTATTGATATCTACATCTACTATCGATTAAGAATCAAACTGAGTTTCAAGAATCAAGATGCATTGTCAACCCTGAAGACTAAAATGGAATGCCTCGTTTCTAGTTAAAAAAAAAGGTTCTCTACACTGATTATAAGAAACACAGCAGCATTAAACTGCTATTTTATGCTGGGATTCTGTGAGAGCGTGGTCCTACCCCGGTCGAGCCGACCCATTCGTGCTACAACCACAATATAGCTACAGCGTAGTTTGGCCTCGTATATACAGTTATAGATTAAATAGAGAAGCAATGATTATATACTCATCGTAGAGAATCACCAAAGCTTCTAAAACAAAAATAGATATTCGTTGAATATTTAATTTTGATTACATTTGATAGCTTTTGAGGTCACCCTCACGCTATATGGATACCATGGCGAATGAAATAAAAGTTATGTAACAATAGAAACGAATTTAAGAAAATGGTAATATGTTTACGTAACGTAATAATTTGTTATTATTATAAACTATGGATCATTATTTAAATAAAATTTACCTACGTTTACTTAAAAATACAAATTTTTAATACGCTTTGCGAAAAGGTTTTTCAAAGAATATATTGTTTACGTTTATATAATCAAGTGCAGATTCGGAGGTGCATTAGATTTTCCCATCTTTCTTACTTCAAATAAGACCATCTAATCGGCAGAATTATCTTGAGCTTATAATTATCGTACTATAGAGATAAATTCAATATCGTTTCGTGATATTGCCAATTGCCATCATTCATCACATGCACATATGTATCTTATCGTGGTGTATGAACAATCTTAGCACCGTAGACTGTTTAATTCTCAGAAATTCGATATAAAACTAAACGTCGCATTATGTTTTGACATTGTAATCGATAAAAAGAACATAAAGAGTAAATGAGTAAAGGAAGGCGCGTGAGAGGCTCACGGCAGCGGCGGTGGCGGCGGTGACGGCGGTGACGGCGGTGACGGCGGTGGCGGCCGCCTAGTGGCGCAGCACCGCAGCCAGCGCGGCGTCCTTGCCGCGGCTAATTCGTTCGAGTCACGCGAGGAGGTCGATAGCGGCCACCGGCCTACCTCCGCGTCAATTATTCAGCACGCGATGCCGTCACCGCCGCCGCCGCGCGGACAAAGGACGAGCGCGCGCACTGCGGCTACACCTACCAGCCCACCGCTGGCCGCCGCACCGTATCCTCCGAAGAAAGCCAGAAGCGACGTAAGCCAAAACGAAGCACACTTATAACGTATCACTCCAAACCTTATCCGTTCAGGCGGGCGTAGGTTGAACACGAGCTCGCGCGCGCTGATCGCGCGTTACGTAAAGGGCGCGACGTTGCGCGTGTTTGCGCGTCGGGGCGCGCTCGCGACAGGCGCTCGTAGCGGGGTCGCGCACGGAGTGCCGCCACACAGTTATGCAACGCGCCGCCACCGTCGCCCGGACGGGAAAATCGAACCCGAGGGGTGCGATACCCTGCGCGCGCACTCGCATCGATACCCTCCGCCCATAGACCTACGAATATTACGACACGCCGCGGGTACGCGACCTCGCGAACGGCGCTTCTACGAATAGGTAAGACCTCTACGGTTGGCACGCACACAGAGGCAACGCCGTCCGCAGCGCGGGAGGATAAGAGATAGATGTATATGTGGGTATGTAGGAGTATCACGCCGTCTTACTTCATCCGCAGAGGCAGCGATGTCAAGAACACTACTACAGATTCGTAGGTGCATGGCGCCCCGCCCGGCGCCGCAGCGCCCGTCCTCGCGCAGAACACTACCCGCAATTGACATTACACCGGCAGTGCTAAAGGTCTCTCAGACATCTAGGAAACACGAATTAGCCCTGATGTAAAAATATGCATATATTTACTTGTGTCACATAAAATTATTTTTTTTTCATAAAGTCCCACAGATTCTAAGAAGGTTAATTACAGAAATGGAATAGAGTCAGCCGCGGTACTCTATTCGTGTTGACTGTAAATATCCTCATGTAAATTGCCTCACAATATATTCCACCCCACAGCACGACATATCAAAATTGCACTTAAATTGCAATTAACAATTTTATTTTTAATTGCAATTTAAGTGCAATTTTGATGTTAATAAAGAATCAAAATGCAGATGCGTTGTCACCCGTGAGGACTAGGATGGAATGCCTCTTTTTCAGTAAAACAGGTCTCCGGTTCTCTACACTCACCATACGAAACACAGCAGTGTTAAATTGCTATTTTACGATGGTATTCTGTAAGAGCGTGGTCCTTCCCCGGTGGAGCCGACCCATTCGTGCTACAACTATACTTCTAATATAGCTGCACCATGGCTCTACCACGTATAACTAATTATCTGTGTAGTCAACACAGAAAATAGAGCAGTCAGCTCCACTACATTTCATCACCACTATTATATTTTTAATAATTTATTAAATATTTTTAATGAGCCAAAGTATCTGAATTTTGAATTTTTTAAACATTTAAAAATTCTAAACTCCAAAAATATTAACTATATTGTAAAAAATTATAGGACCTTTCTTACTTGTATTTCATCAAAAAAATATAAAAAAATTCTTTTATATTTTTTTCTTTATATATTTTTAATGGGTCAAAAGTATCCGAATTTGAGATCATTCACACCTTTAAAAATTCATACTTGTAACTCCGAAAATATTTACTTTATCGTAAAAAGTCATAGTATCTTTTTTAATCGTATTTTATCAAAAAATATACAAAAATATCTTTTATATTTTCTTTATTTTTCTTTATGTATTTTTAAAGGGATTTTTCTAACTTTTAAATGTTCATAACTCCAAAAATATTAACTTAATTGTAAAAAGTTATATGACCTTTTTTAATTGAATTTTAATCAAAAAAAATCGTTTTTTGAAAAATATATACCAAAACCAAAAAATATGATTAGATGATTTGGTTGAAATTTATATTTGACCACTGTCAAAGCACCTACTCATTAACAAATTTCCAAGATATAAGGTTACATAATTTAAAAAAAAATTAACGTTACAGCCACAGAATACATAAATGTACAAGAAGTTACACCTAAGATGCTGCTGCTGATAACATATGCTACTTGAGGTAAAATAGTAGATAATTATATTCAAAAAAACTGCTAATAGCTAATAATGAGTACACGAACGCGCTGTGTGGCTGCGCTGTGTGAACTAATTAGATGAACAATAATACTAAGTAAATGAGGCAATAATACTGATCGGGCGATATGTGCGGTTGCACCGTCCAAAAGAATAGAGTCAAATTGATGTCTTTCTCACAATACAGTCAAATTGATGACTTTTTTTGAAATCACACATATCCCAATCAAAGTTATTGGGTTGGGGAAACTTTTTTTAGGGGCAAGAAAACGTAATAAATTTCATGGACGCCAGAACTTCAACTCTTGTCAAATGGTTAAAGCTAAAAACAATCTTAGGTTCGATCGAATCTACCATATAAATTACAACAAAATACATTTTATTTTATAATCTTTAAATTTTAATCAAAGAGTAAGTTTAATAATAACTAACTAACCTGAACAGGAAATTTTAATTATTGACGGAATAGTTACAAACTTACCTTACATTAACTAATTTAACCTTTGCTTGAAGGCCCGGTAAGCGTGTGTGTCACATATAAAACTGGTTTTGATTGACCATGAAGACCTGGTATGCAGGTTTCAGCTGAGACGAGAAAAGGAACTTTAGAAGGGTCGCCCGTAAGCCGCAGAAAGATACCATGCCCACACGTCCTAATCGACTTACCACTTACCATCAGATAAAGTAAGTTTGTTTGTCGCTTTAGTTTTATAAAAAACAAGTAGAGCTTGCACGTTTACAACTATAGCAACAAATAGGGCTAAATACTAATATTGTCATGAAATTTTTAAATATATAGACAAAAAAAGTTACAGCCAACGACCCACTGCTGGGCACAGGCCTCCTACCATTTTCGAGAGGGTTTTAGAGCAAGGAAATGTCCGCCCCGCTGCCCCAATGCATATTGACGAACTTCACATGTCTTCGAAATATTTTTTCTTATTTCTCAGATATGCAGGAGTGCGTGGTAAATCAGCACGTAAAATTAAAATTAAAAATTTCATTGGTGCTGGCGGCGATCGAACGCGGGTTACTCGCCTACTGTGAAATTTGCAGCGAGCGCTAAGCCCCTGAACTACCATGGCTCATGAAATATAGACACGCCTACGTTAATTTGATATGTAGGTAACTTTTCAAACAATTTAATGCGTTAACTCTGACACCATACGTGTTCATTATATAACCGGTGCGCGCTGTGCTATGTTAAGTTTAGCAGGTTGAATGATTGAAAAATACTTTCACAGGCTTACAGGATTTTCAAGATTTCTACATATTGTGGACAACCCGCACAGGACTACGGCGAGCATCGATCTAGCTTGTGGGTTTTTTTTAATACGTAATGTATTGAATTTGCGGGAGACCCGCAGACAATAGAGACATATCGTCGCCGTTCGTTTCTCTATAGTACCAGTATCAACCGTTAGCACACAAAATACTCGTTAGCATAATATTTTATAAAAGAGGCTTGGGAGGAATGTTTTATTTGTAGTTTATGGTTTATTTTATATATTATAGTATTGGTGTTAAAGATACAATTTTAATAAAATGTTACCTTTATATATATAATAAATTGCATCAGAAATTATTCTTACACTCATTAAATCACTTTAAAATTAAATGTTGTTGTACCTTATACTCAAAATCACCAAACGGAACTCGCAGAAGGTCATACAGGTTTACGCACCATCCTCGGCTCATCCCGATGAAGAGGTGGAGGAAATGTATGAGGATATATCTAGCGCCATGCATTCCTCCAAACCCCACAATACGGTATTAGTGGGAGACTTCAATGCAAAACTAGGCACAAGAGAGAACGGTGAGCTGAAGGTAGGGAAATTTGGAATAGCGCAACAGAACCAAAGGGGCCAGCAGCTGGCCGACTTCATGGAGAAAAAGGGACTCTTTATGATGAACTCTTTCTTCCAGAAGCGGCCCCACAGTAAGTGGACCTGATCGAGTCCCAACGGTTCGACGAAAAATGAGATTAACTTCATTATGACGACTAGACGGCAACTGTTCAGTGATGTCTCAATGATCGAGAGGGTGAAAACTGGAAGCGATCACCGAATGGTTAGAGACACACTGAACCTAAACGTGAAATTGGAGAGGTGTCGTCTAATGAAGTCAACGCTCCGTCCCCTTCGTGGTCTAATCCAAAGTCCCGAAACCTTTCAGATCGAGTTAAAAAACCGTTTTCAGTGCCTAGAAGACTGCAATGCAGTGGGCGATATGAATGACAAGCTCGTGGAAACTGTCCATACAGTCGGAACTAAGTTTTGTAAGACCCGCCGCGGAAGAACACAAAAACTCTCCAATTACACTCCTAATCTCATGGCTCTTAGACGGGAAATGAAGCTGCAGTCTGCAGCAGATTTGATACAGGCAACTGAAAGGACAGATCTCCAAATGCATGCGGCGGGACTTACGCAGATTTAATACGGCTCGTATTGAAGAAGCGACCGAGTGGAACCAAAGCTCCAAAGTCTTTGCCAGAGATCTGTCTGCCAGAAACAGTCAACTGTCGAAGCTGAAGACTGAGTGTGGCAGCATTGTTTTCGGTACACCTGAAATTTTGAGTAAGATTAAGAGGTTCTATGGGCAGCTGTACACATCATCGTTGGAGCCAAATGCAAGTGTGAGTAACAATCTAAGAGCAAGGTGTAAAACAAAAACAGAAAGGTGTACGACAGGGTTACGTTATAGCCCCGAAACTCTTCACCGCTGCATCGGAAGACGTTTTCAAATTGTTGGGCTGGAAAGGATACGGTATTAACATCAATGGCGAGTACATCACTCACCTTCGATTTGCCGATGATATAGTCCTTATGGCAGAATCGCTAGAGGACCTAAGCACTATGCTCAATGACCTCAGTAGTGCCTCTCAGCGGATAAGTCTTAAGATGAACATGGACAAAACAAAGATCATGTATACCGTCCATGTCACACCTATGCCGGTAGTTGTTGGGAGCACAACTACCGGCGTTGCCTTACCGGGTTGATGAGTATGTTTACCTAGGACAAATAGTCCGACTATGTTAATCCAACTTCGACCGAGACGTCAATCGACGGATTCAACTCGGCTGGGCAGCGTTCGGGAAATTACGACACATCTTCTCGTCAGGTATCACAAAACTTGAAAACGAGACTGTACAACCAGTGCGTGTTGCCAATGATGGCTTATGGAACTGAGACGTGGTCCTTCACTAGGAAGCTCAAGATCTCTCAGCGAGCTATGGAGAGGGCTATGCTTGGGGTTTCTCTTACTAACTTAGAAATGAGGATATCGAAAGCAAAACCAGAATGACTGCCATAGCCCAACGGATTAATAACTTGAAGTGGCAATGGGTCGGACATATAGCTCGAAAAACCGACAACCGATGGAGAAAAAAGGTTCTCGAGTGGCAGCCTCGTACTAGTAGGCGAAGTGTAGGGCGACCCACCACTAGATGGAGTGATGATCTGGTAAGACATGCAGGAAGTCGATAGATGTAGATGGAGGTGGCTCAGGACCATGCTTTATGGCATTCCTTGGGGGAGGCCTATGTTCAACAGTGTACTTGTGAAGGGCTGTAATGATGGTGATGATGAAAATTAAATGCACTCTGAAAGAATGGCTTTTAATACAATCGTACACTGTAACTGAATGTCTTCTTGATATTCTGAAATAAACTTTCTATTGTATTCTTTATATATTCACACTCACGCACATACAGTTCACACACTACTCACTCACACACACACATACACACGCGTGCGGACGCACTCATAAATTCTCGCACTCACATCTATATTTATAAATTTTTATCTTAAAATTGTCGTGAAGCGACAATTAAAAAAAATAAAAAAATAAAATAGAACCTAACCTAAGTACAACAAAACAACAAAGGTAGAGCCAGAAAACAATATATTTAAATTTATAAAAGGTATTTACAATTTTATAAAAAAAATGATGTGAGGATGATGATGGATGAAGTGAGAATACAATTAGATTATAAAAAAAATAAAGGTGAGAGAATAGGGAATATAGCGTTGAAGTGGGGCCTAAAAGTCGAAGCGACACACGTTGCGTTTGTAGAAGTAGGTTTCTTAGCAGCGACGGCACGCAGCGCCTGAAGCCAGCACACGCCGTTTGCGCTTGTAGAAGTAGGTTTCTTAGCAGCGACGGCGCGCAGCGCCTGGAGCCAGTTCACGCAGCGTCCGGAGCCGGCGCACGTAGCGCCTGGAGAAGGGGCGCGCAACGCTTAGAGCCAGCAGTTGCAGCGCCCAAAGGTAGCGCCGGCGGTAGGTGCACTCGGCGCCTGGAGTAAGTAGTAGTAGTGCCTGGAGTAGTGTGGCCCCCGCGCTTGTAGTAGACTCGAAGCGACTTCCGAGGTAGATGGAGGCTTGTAGGATTCCGGAGTGGCGCGGCCCGAGTTTTAAGAAGGCTTCGCCGAAGACTTCACGTGTAAATGGAGGCTTGCAGGATCCCGGGGCAGTGCGGCCCCGGGATAAGGCCTTTAGGAGATACTTCCAATTCGCGAACTGAAGCGAGACTGCCTTTCTTCACCGATTGTTCGGCTTTTATACCTTTCTAGAGAGAACGGAAAAATTATTTAAATTATACGCAAATTTTTTGTAAATGGTCAAGAGAAAAGAGGATTTATGTGTAATTATCGAAATAGGAATAACAGGTCGGTAGCAAATTTGAAAATAATTTCCATGGAAACGATATAAATAAGAAAGACAAAACATGTCAAATTTTTGTTTTTGGTTTATAATAAGAAAACTATAAGATTTAAGTGGAAAATGAGATATTATTGATATAGGAAAAAAGGTAGCGCAACTGCCCACACAAAGTCCAAGATTGTAGAGTTACGGAAAACTAGCTAAAAGATCGAAAAAAGGTAGACTCCATTGACACCAATTTAAAAGTGCTGATAATGTGAAAATACGAAGTAGAAATGATTTGTTATTGTGTTCTTATGGTTTAAAATCGTTACAGGATCCTATGGAAATAAAGGTGATGTAAAATATCCAGTTTTGAGGTGAATGCAGAAAATCGAAACAGAATGGAAAAATGAATTTAAAATAATGTAAAATGATACGTGAGTAGCATAACACTACAAAATACAGTGATTATTAGTAACTAAGATGGAGGTCTGGTGACCTATAACTCAGGTTTTAATTGCTTACTTCAGGCACCAGCGATCCACAACCATTCATGTTTAATAACTATTAAGTTTGGTATTAAGACATTTTTGTGGTTTAGTTGTGAGAAGCAAATAAATTTTTAATTTAAATTTTCTAAAGGAGGAGGAGGAGGCTTTTCTGAAGGAGGTGATGGCGATAGGCCTGTAGTTAGACGGGTCTGAGCGGTCGTCTTTCTTAGGAATCGAGTGGACGAAAGCTGTCTTCCATGAATTTGGGACTACGCCTAGGGAGTAGGAGCACCGGAAAACACGTGTTAGAACCAGTGCCAACTCTGAAACACACGCCCTGAGCACAATATTCTGGGGCACATGGGAGACATCATGGGAACATAATATTATAATAATAACAAGGAGGGTTTTCGTCAGGCCCACTCGACTTGTGGATGTCCAGGGAAAGGAGTGCTTTCCGAACCGAGTGTGTGTGAATCGCACATGCGGCATGGAGCACGCACACCGCGTGATGGTCAGCGGTGTGCATCCCCGGTTATCGAGAGTGGAGTTGGACGCAAAGAAAGAGTCTAGCAGATCGGGTTTCTCCTTTGCAGCATGGGCCAGTGAGTCGTCCTCCCTGACATCATCATGAATTTTCCTTGGACAGCCTTGCCCAGAGACCAGAATGCACGGTTTCCCGAAGGAAGGCGAAATAGTTTGTCGCCAATTCTTCCGATGTGCTCTGTGACATTCCCTTGGCAATGACTGTTTTGAAGGACCTGGTGGCGGAATATATTTCTTTTTAAGGGCACTGGAGTTTACATCCCGGGACGTTGATGCATCAGCCGAGGCCCGGTAGCACTCCTGTTTATAGTGCGATGCTATTTTATTATTTCAGGTTATACTCTTTTAGTCTATCAGGTGTAGATTACCAATTTTTTTTATAGGATAGGGTGACATACGAGCACACAGCCCTCCTGATGGTAAGTATTTGCTGTAGCCCATAGACATCTACATCTATGAGGATAGATGTCCACCTGATGGTAAGTGGATGCTGTGGCCTATAGACATCTACAATTGTCCCCAATTAAGAATCAAAATGCAGATGCGTTGTCACCCGTGAGGTCTAAGATGGAATGCCTCTTTTCCAGTAAAAAGGGTCTCCGGTTTTCTACACTCACCATACAAAACACAGCAGTGTTAAGCTGCTATTTTACGCTGGTGTTCTGTGAGAGCGTGGTCCTTCTCCGGTCGGGCCGATCCATTCGTGCTACAACTATACTATTAATATAGCTGCAGCATGGCTCTACCACGTACAACTATCCTTATGTTATTATAAGACAACTATACTAGAATTATTTTGTGCGTGCAGTTTGGGTCATAAATCATCGGATTATTTCGCTCTCTCTCCCACTCACGAGGCGAGCATAGTGATGCGCATTATTGTTGTCGATAAGCGTTATCGATAGTGTATTTAGTTTTGTCATTATGTGGGTTAGTGATAAAAATGAAAAAAGAAATAGATAAAACAACGTATTTTTTAAAATAAGAATAATAATGATTTAAAATAAATTATTAATTAAGTATCTATGTATTAAAAAACTATAAGTACAAATGCTTGTAATGTAACAAGGTATATTAAAAATAAATATAAATATAAAGATAATAACTTATATCTAAAATTAAATTTGTTGTTATCGATAATGGCGTTGCGAGCGAGCTATGATTTATGACTGCATGCACAAAATAATTTTACTATAGTTGAGATAATATCTATTTTATTTTATTTTATTTATTAAGTTATACAAACAAATGTACAAAGGTATTTATAAAAGTATTATCAAAAAAGAGTATAATATATAGGTATGTACATTCAACACCGTATACCACATATTAGTATTAACAATAAGTAATAAGTAACGAGTTGAAGAGAAAAAAATTACTATCACAAAAAAAGATATAAGCATTAAACAGTATAAAAGAATCTTGCACAAATAAAATTTTAAATTTGTAATACCTGTAATTTATTCTTAATATATTTTTTAAAGCACATATTTGAGGCAGTAAAAATATCAATATCGCTAAAGTAATCATTATATGATTGCACTATGCGTCTTAATGGGGAACGAAGACCAGCGTTAGTACGACAGATTTTTGTCATAAATAGTTTATGTGAGTATTTCTCACGAATACTTTGTGAACCACTTGGAACGCGATAGAATATTTGATTAGTGAGTTGAATACAATCGATATCATTGTGACATAGTTTATACAAATATAAATTATTTATAAGTATCCTTCTTTTGTAAAGAGGTAGGAGCGAAAATTTGTCTAATAAATTAATATAACTTGAATACAAGCTGTGTTAGCATCTATAGTTAACGGTTTTTAAGAATTTACGTTGGATACACTCTAACTGAAGATTGTATTTCTCATAGAATGGGTTTCAAATGATAGAGGCGTACTCCAATATCGGTCTGATCAGAGAATTAAACAAGTAGATATATGAATTGGGTCGAACGAATTCACTACAAGAGCGAATAATAAAACCAAATATACAATATGCTTTGTTGGTAATATAGTTAATGTGATTGTTAAAATCAAGTTTTGCGTCTAGTATAACTCCTAGATCTTTAATTAGATCCACCTTACATAACTCTGTATTATTAATAGTATAGGTATTATTTATAAGATTACGCTTCTTTGTAAATTTTATTGATTTACATTTATCAACACAAAGCTGTAGTTTATTTTAGTACAGTACAACGATAAGCGATAAAGATCACTTTATAACTTAAAGTTGTCATCAGCGCTTAAGATTGGCAGGTATACCTTTAGGTCGTCAGCGTAAAGTAGGAAATGTCTGTGATGAAAGCAATTGTTGATGTCATTGATAAATAAGATAAACTGCAAGGGACCGAGAATAGAGCCTTGTAGTACACCTGATGTAACAGTAACTAAGTTAGATTAATGGCCGTTAACGACAACTCTCTGAGTTCTTTTTGTAATGTAAGCATGAAACTATCTGAGCAAATCACCACGAATCCCATTAAAAGCGATTTTATTGAGTAATATATAGTGATCTACTTTATCGAAGGCCTTACGGAAGTCAGTATACACAGAATCGACCTGAATTCCCTTATCCATATGTTCAAATAAGTATGTAGTATAAACGAGGAGATTACTTACTGTGGATCGTTTTTTAACAAATCCGTATTGTTCGGGTATGATTATATTGTGAAAGACAGGATAAATGACATTGTGTACTAATCTTTCAAACACCTTTGACAATACGGATAGTAATGAGATTGGCCGATAATTCTCTACGTCGTTCTTGGATCCCATTTTATGAATACGCGCGATATTCGCTGTTTTCCAAATAGCAGGAAAGCACCATCTTGAATGCACTTATTGTAAAGAATCGTCAGAGGAACACAGATTTCGTCCGCTGTTAATTTAAGGAAGAAAGGAGGAATACCAACCGGTCCAGATCCCTTGCAAACATCTAAATTTTGAAGTTCTTTTTTTACCATATCAACAATGAAATTTATCGTAGAAATAAATGAATGACTAGAATTGTTTGGTTCTGTTAAAGAATTACCATCAGGTGTAAACTTCTCTGAATCTAAGTTAGATGGTTGAAATACGGATTTAAAGAAGCTTGAAAAAAGAATTGCATGCTTCGTCTGGTAAGTCAGTTTCTTCCTGTTTGTATTTGATATTATCTGGAATACTATCGCTATCTTTACGAATATGAATGTATTGCCAAAATTTCTTAACATCTTTTCGTAGGCCATCTTCTATGGTGTTAATGTACTTGCGAAAGCAAAGGACACATTCAGCTTTGAATCTGGAACGATAAATGGAAAAATATTCGTAGTCGGAATACGACTTATACTTTTTCCATTTTATCCAAGCTCTATTTTTGTTTTTGTATATATGTATTAGTGGTCTTGAAAACCAGATGGGAAAGCCTGAGGGTTTAAATGGTCGAAGTGGAACATGGTTTTTAATAACTAAATAAATCTGTTCACAAAATGTGTTCACAGACGATTCAGATGGTTTATTAGAAAATAAGGAAACCCAGTCAATTTTCTTAATACTATTATTAATTTCATCATATTTGGCTTCAAAAAAAGCGTATTTCAAAACAGGTCCGCGCGGCAAAGCCCGAGACAAGGAAGATAGATAAATACAAGTGTAAAAAGGCGGATGAAAAGGATCTAAAGGGACTAATTCCATTGAGGCTACTAAACATAAATTATTATTATTATTGTTACTAATAAGTATGTAATTAATATAAATCAAGTACGTTTCCTTGGTGATTTCTTAAATAATTATTTTGGAAGCCGTCAATTATATTAATAAAATTAAGCATGTATTTTCCAATCAAAGTTAATTCGCATTCATTAGGCGATGCCCAATTAATAGAAGAAATATTAAAGTCGTCTAATATATAGAATTTGTCAATATTTCCCGATAACAGGATGTTTTGCAATGCATCCAACTTTGACTTATAAACTTCAAACGGCCGTTGCGGAGGAATATAAAAGGCGGCAACAATATGTATCATGTTATTTTTGGCTGGAATCTCCAGCAAAATGTAATCAACGCAAGTTGAATTAGTTAAGTTCCGTGAGTGTGCTGTATTTAAAAGAAGACGATTTGCACACAAATCTTTTCTTACAGCTCACCGTCACGTTTCCCACAGGCAATTCGGTCTCGATCACAACGAAACACACTGTATCGGGAATCTATAAATTCATTATTTGCAATTGCAGGAGTTAACCAAGTTTCTGTTAAGACTATCAAATCGTAAGACTCCGATAACATATTCATATAAATAGTGTTCAACTTAGTCCGGAGACCCCTACAGTTCTAATAATATAATAAGAGTTTATCAGTATTATGTGAAGTCATTGTAATAGGATACAAATAAGACGCGAGTAGCAATAAGTTACATTTAGTAAATAATGACACTCATCAGGTGCGATATAAATGTTTTTTCTAATATAGGCAGTTGCTTCTATTTTGAAAACTTTTCTAGTGGGCTTATAGTTGGTTAATTTTAATAATAATAATAATAATAATAATCTTTATTTGCGTAAAACATGGTATATATGTTGTTCACAGGTAAAAATCGAGCGCTCATGTTTTGCTTATTTTACATAGCATGCAAATATATTTAAACAATATCAAATTTTCTTTAACTATTTGAAGTACATTAGTCAGCTGTTTTAGTTAACAAAGAGAAATAATATTATAATAATTAATTACATGTCAATTTCAATACCTAATAATAGTCGCACAGCTTAATCAAAGATATATTGTACAATACTATATTTTATTATTTTATATTTATTACAATAATTAAATGAATTTTTTTTAAATAAATGTTATCCAGTACATAATCTAATTTTTTTCTAAGAATTGTTTTACACTATAGAAATTATTTTCATTCAGCCATTTGTACAATTTCTTTTTGAACAATGTAATATTTAGGGTTTTAAGTTCGTCAGGGAGCTTGTTATACATTCGGACACACATGGTAAGGCAACTTTTGCCATATTTTTGTGATTTAGGTATATCCTTAAGTACTAGCTTGTGTGGATCCCTAAGTGAGCGAGTAGTCTGTACCTCACAAGCTTTTTCAAATAATTGTTTGTGTCTCTGCACAAAAACACAAACTTCTAAAATATATATCGTTGGTAGTGGCAGTATTCCAAGACCTTTAAATAGAGGCTGACACGATTCATCAGGTCGTACTCCGCAGATTGCCCTAATGCATTTTTTCTGCGCAATAAAAGCCCGATTCCAATCCGAACTATTTCCCCACATCACCAGTCCATAACGGAGTATAGACTCGGCATATGCTCGGTAAGTCATAACAGATGTTTTTATGTCAGTCACTTTTTTTATTTGGTTGAGCGCGTAACAACATTTGTTTACTTTATTACAAACTTCATCGATATGTGCTTTCCAGTTCAGATTCTGGTCTATGACAACACCTAAAAATTTAGTTTTTTCTATTTGATTGATTTTTGTAATGTTTAGCTTGAAATTGTATTGATTATGTTTTGACTTATTAAACTGAATAAAATTTGATTTTGTCAAGTTAATTTTTAAATTGTGAGCTTGTAGCCATTCAATTATATTATCAATTGTATTATTTATGTCCAATTTGTGATTATAATATATTGAATTCTTATTTTTTTTTAGTCCTAACTATAACCGAAATGTCATCAGCGTATGTAATACATTCATGACTTGTCGCTTTAGATATGTCATTAATATATAATATAAATAATATGGGCCCTAAGATACTGCCTTGTGGAACACCATTAATATTTTCAATGCAGTTGGATTTATATGTTCTTAATTCTTAGTGATTAGTTTTGTTATCGTGACACATTGAGTACTATTTGTTAAATACGAAGCAATCCATTGCAACGTAATACCCCTTATTCCTATTTTTTCCAATTTATTTAATAATAGATCGTGTGATACGAAGTCAAATGCCTTAGTCAAGTCAAAAAACAGTCCCGTAGTCAAATAATTATCATTAATATTGGTCAACAATGTATTGATTAGGTGATGAATAGCTAAGTTAGTCGATTTATGTTTTTGAAAGCCATATTGATTTTTATTTATAATGTTAAACTTATTGCAAAATTCTAGGAGCCTTTTATACATACACTTTTCAAATACTTTTGAAAGTATAGGTACAAGGGTAATTGGGCGATAATTGCTAACAACGTTTCTGTTGCCACGTTTGTGTATAGGCTTTACAATGGAGGACTTTAATGTTTCTGGAAAGCTTCCTGATGAGAATGACAAATTGACAAGATGAGTCAAAATGTCAATTATTTTATCAATGCATGACTTCAATATGTGTGTATTTATGCCATCGTAGCCTACAGAGTTGGTTTTATTTAAGGTCATTACCTCTAATTTTACTTCATTTGCTGACATGGGTTTAAGGAACATTGTGCTTAAGTTAAAATTGTTCGTAATATAAGAGCCTTCAGCATTGTTTACATTATTAATACAAATTTTTCCGATGTTTGTAAAGTAGTTGTTAAATATTTGGGAAATTTCTTCCGGGTTTGCAATGTCGGAGTCGTCAATTTTTAGACAGTCAACAGAAGCTTCGCTTTGTGTTATACCTATTTCATTTTTTATTATAGACCACGTTGCTTTACATTTATTATTACTGTTTTGAATAAATTTAATGTTTGCAAGTCTCTTAGATTTATTTATACATTTTTTCAGGATATTTGAATATGTAAAATATTTCTGTCTATTACTTGATGATTTATGTGTATAATAGTTATATCGGAGTTTTCTCTTTGTGTTACAACTTTTTAGTAAGCCTTTACTAAACCACATGCGATTGTTTTTATTTGAGTTATTAACCTTTACTTTTTTAGTTGGGAAACACAAATCGTAGAACAACTTGAAGTTCGAATGAAAATTATTGAAGGCTATATTGAAGTTAGGTTCACTATATACTTCAGACCAAGAGAGGCTATTCAAGCATTCCTTAAACTTTTTAATATTTTCTAAAGAATAGTCTTTTTTGAATGAGTAGTAGGATTTTTCTGTTTTAGGAATATTTTTGGATCGGAATACTCAGTAGTTGCGCTGTTTCATGATCCGACAGACAGAGAGGCAGTACATGAGCAGTAGCGTCCTTCACATTACTAAGGATGTGATCTATGCACGATTCTTTCCGAGTTGGAACATCGATATGGAGTTTCAAATTATAGTTATTGCAAAGATCTTTCAAGTGGCATGTTAGGCTGCCAGGTTTCAAGGTATTTATATTAAAATCACCTACTATAACAATGTTGTAATTTGGTTTTACTTTTTTTGATAAATCATGTAGTAAATAGCTCAATTTATTTAGAAATATGGTAGGGTCAGCGGAAGGGGTTCTGTAAATACAAATAACAATTAGCTTGTGAAAAGGTATTTCTATGCCACATACCTCAAAAACTTTTTGCATAGCATATGTTTGTAAGTGTGTGAGTTCGGTGAAATTAATATTGTTTTTTGTCAAGATACACGTACCACCTCTATTCTTATCCCTACAAAAAGCAGCCGCCAAGGTATAGCCATTTATTTTTAAATAGTTTTTGTAACAAGCTTTTAAAAAAGTTTCTGAAAGGCATATTATTTCTGGGATTTTATCTTTCCCAAATAGTTTAAAGGATATAAATAGCTTTTCTTTCCTCGAGTAAGACTTAGTACAATTATATCATTAAAAATATTAGACTTCTTTTTAGTTGTGTATCGCCAGCAACGCAAAGTCGGGAATTTGCATTTGCAAAAATCCAAAATTAGGTGCTTTTTAGGTGCTAATTAGGTGCCAAGTTTAAAAATTAGGTGCTCTAAAATTTTCACCGCAACGAACTGTTAAAATTTGTGTAGCAAAACGTCTCGCTAGCAACGCAATTAAGTTATTAGATATACGATAAATATTAATAGCAAGGAATTAAGTGCTAATTAGGTGCTGCATGTATACGCAATAACAAGGCACCCCTAATAAAAATAAAGTCGTTATTCAGAACATAACAGACGCAAAATTCAGATTTCCTGAAAATCAAAATAGAATCAAAAATGCTTTCAGAAAAAGTTCAAATTAGGGGCTTTTTAGGTGCTAATTAAGTACCAAGTTTATAAATTAGTTGCTCCAAAATTTTCACCGCAACGAACCATTGAAATTTGCGTTGCTGGCAAAACGTCTCGCTAGCAACGCAATGACGTTACTAGATTTACGATTAATACGAGTATATATAATTAATATTAATGTTAGTGTACCACTCTGCAGTAACTATCGGTGGTAGAGCCACGCAGCAGTTTTTGCTGTTGCACGTATGGGCCGGCTCGAGCCGGGTTGGTACCACGACCTCACAGAATACCGGCGTGAAGTAGATCTCTGCTTCTGCGTTTCGTCTGGTGAGTGCAGGTGGCCGGAGGCCCAATTCCCCCCCCTCCCCTCCATCAACATGGTAGCGGAATTACACGATAGACTACCCCAGGATGGTACCAGTACCCCTGGAGAATCCCTCGAAAGCATCCACGACCATGTTATTCCAATCCTGAGCGTGGGTGCTCAGGCTGCCCCGCGTATCCTGGGGGGGGGGGGGGCAACACGCTATCCGTGAATTTCTGCAACATCAGGGGACTTCACTCTAACCTGAACGCCGTCCACTACCATCTCGAGACGGCAAGGCCGGCCTTGCTCTTTCTGACCGAGACGCAGGTTTCCTCTCCGGCTGATATTTCGTATCTCTCCTACCCGGGGTACAAATTGGAGCACTCCTTTGTGCCTCGGGCTGGAGTTTGCGTGTATGTCAGAGAGGACATCTGTTCTCGACGCCTCGGCAGTCTTGAAAGTTCGGACCTGTCCATCCTTTGGCTACGCGTAGACAGCGACGACCATCCGCGCGTCTACGGGTGCCTCTATAGGTCCCATAGCGGTAATGCCGAAACAAACCGACTCATCGACCACGTCCAAATGGCTACAGATTCCTTGCTACAACAGGTCCCATCCGCAGAGATCGTGATCCTTGGCGATTTTAACGCCCACCATGCCGAATGGCTCGGTTCACGTTTAACTGATCATGCGGGGAGATCTGTTTATGACTTTGCCTTGGCATATGGTCTGACACAACTGGTTACTTCGCCTACGCGGATTCCAGATGTGGAGGATCATACACCTTCCCTGTTGGACCTTCTGCTGACCTCTCATCCGGACGGATATCGGGTTTCCGTCGATGCCCCTCTCGGCTCTTCGGACCATTGTCTGATCCGGAGTATGGTGCCACTCACGCTCCCTTCGCGGTTGCGTTCTGCAGGTTGCCGCCGTGTTTGGCATTACAGGTCGGCGGATTGGGACGGAATGCGGTTTTTCTTTGCATCCTACCTATGGGGGCGGGTTTGCTTCTCGCCGGATGATCCCAACGCTGTTGCTGACTCTGTCACTGATGTGGTGCTACAGGGAATGGAACTATTTATTCCATCATCTGTGGTACCCATCGGAGGTAGATCTCAGCCTTGGTTTGGTCGCTCCTGTAAGACTGGGTCGATCAGCTGGTGATCTTCTGGTCTACCTGACCCATAGATGGGCGGAGGCAGTAGAGTCCAAGGGGGAGGCGTTGGCCGTTAGTCTGGACATTGCGAAGGCCTTCGATCGGGTTTGGCGCTTCTTTCGAAGCTCCCTTCCTGTGGGCTTCCCGAGAAATTGTGCATTTGGATCACCAGCTTCCTTGCAGACCGGAGCATCAAGGTCGTTGTAGACGGTGCATGTTCTGACTACAAGCTTATTAACGCTGGTGTTCCACAAGGCTGTGTGCTATCACCAACGCTGTTTCTTCTGCATATCAATGATATGTTGCTAACTGGTAACATTCATTGCTATGCGGATGACAGCACTGGTGATGCTCTGTACACCGGCCGTGCCAATATTTCTCGGGAAAACGTCGCCGAGTACCGGAACAAACTTGTGTCTGAAGTCGAGTCTTTGCTGTACAAAGTCTCGGATTGGGGGTGACTAAATCTAGTCCAGTTTAATCCTCAGAAGACACAAGTTTGCGCGTTTACCGCTAAAAAGAACCCCTTTGTCGTATCTCCTCAGTTTCAAGGCACTCCCCTTCTTGCCTCAGCCAGTATCGGTATCCTCGGAGTCGACATATCGAGTGACGTGCAGTTTCGTGGTCACTTGGAAGACAAGGCCAAATTGGCCTCTAAAAAGCTTGGCGTGCTCAGCAGAGCGGGACAGTATTTCATGCCGGCACACCGCCTGCAACTTTACAAGACGCAGGTTCGGCCTCACATGGAATACTGTTCCCATCTCTGGGCAGGGGCTCCCCAGTGCCAGCTCCTTCCACTTGACCGCATCTAGCGCAGAGCAGCTCGAATCGTCGAAGACCGAGCCCTTTCCGATCGGCTCGATTCATTGGCACTACGAAGAGATGTTGCATCCCTTTGCATTTTCTTACGCATCTACCATGGGGAGTGCTTTGAGGAATTGTTCGGATTAATCCCAGCCGCCAAATTTCACGAACGCACATCGCGGCAGAACTCCCGATACCATCCACACCATCTGAATGATTGGCGGTCCACCACTGTGCGATTTAGAAGATGTTTTCTTCCTCGCACGACTTCCTTGTGGAATCGATTACCATCAGCGATTTTTCCGTACCGATATGACTTAGGGACCTTCAAGAAAAGAGCGTACTCCTTTTTAAAAGGCCGGCAACGCATCTGCAATTCCCCTGGTTCCCCTGGTGTTGCAGTTGTTCATGGGCGGCGGTAGTCACTTACCATCAGGTGAGCCGCATGCTCGTTTGCCCCCTCTCCTATAAAAAAAAACTGTTTTTCGATCCTCTAAAACGATTGTTGTGTAATGACCTGTCCTTCCGAAGAACGAGGCCACCATCTTTTTTCCCACGCTTTGACCTCTCTTCACTTTAGTTGTTAACACCTCGGAAGGACACACCCAGACAGCAGACTGTCTCTTAGTTTCGGGATCATAACAATAAATCCAGCTTTCGTCACCCATAAGTATGTCGAACACAGCATTTGAGTCGCCTCCGTTAAATCTTTGAACCATTTCACGACACCAGTCAACACGACGGAGTTTTTGGGCCTCTGTCAAATTATGAGGTATCCACCGGGCGCAAAGCTTCCTGACCACTAAATGTTCATGGAGAATTTTGTGCATTTGACTTACACCGATGCCTAAGCTTGTCCGAATCTGCTGATAATAGAGTGACATATGAGTGGCGTGTGATAGAGACTGACAATAGTGTCAGTCTCTATCATACGCCGCACAACAACACTGATGTGACCTTCAGTCGTCGCCGTAGAAGGCCGTCCGTCACACAGATCATCGGTGAGATTAGTGCGACCACGCTTAAACTCATTAAACCAGTTGTAAACAGTGGCACGAGATGAGGCTTCATCGTGAAAGGCCAATAGAAGTCTATCATAACATTCTTGTTGACTTAGATGACATCGAAAGTCATAAAAAGTCATTGTAGGAAAATTTTCTCGCGTTAAATTCATGCTGACGTGACACAGACAATTTTCAATTTGCCACCAAATCGTAAACTAATGACAAACTAATAAAATACCTACATAATATTGGCAAAGAGTTACATTTTCAAAATTGAACTTATATTTTTATTATACGTAGGTCACTCAATAAGTTTTGAAATGCTCGAAATTTAAAAATGGAACGCAATTGTATATGTTTCTAAAAAGCAAATTTATTTAAAAATAGAACTCCATAAGCCAATTGCTCAATATTAAAAAAAATCAAAGTTCTATTAATTTTCCTGCAACGCTTCCCGCGCTTTTTATTTAAAACAATGGATCTTAACCGTGAACATTTGCGCGCTATGATATATTATGATTTTAAATTTGATTTAACCGAACAATTAAGTTTACAACGGTTACAATCAGCATTAGGGTACTCAGCTCCATCATGCGCAACAATTTTTAGGTGTTTTGCTAAATTCAAAAGGGGTATAATTAATCTTAAAAATGACCAAAAACAGGGGACCCTCAACATGCAGTAACGGCAGAACATGTATGGACTACTGAAATGTTGGTGCGAGAAGACCCACGAATCACATACATGGACATCGAAAAGATTGTAGGCATTAGTTCGGGGAGCATTCATACCATCCTACATCAACATCTTGGAGTGAGGAAGCTTTGTTGTCGATGGATCCCTCGTTTGCTCTTCGAAAGCGAAAAACAGGCTCGTGTAGATTGGTGGCATGAAATTCGTTTACGTTTTAGAAACGGGGCATCTAGGCGTGTTTCAGAAATCGTTACTGGTGACGAGACATGGATCTATCAATATGATCCGGAAAATAAAAGGCAATCATCGGTATGGTTATACCATGAAGCAAATATAAATAGGAGATGTTTTAATTAAATTTCACTATGTAACAACTCGTGACAATTTGCGGGGTGAGGGGATGCAAAGCCCCGCCCACTTTACACTACATCTACATCTACCGATAAATAGTAAAACTACTCGAATCTTTCCATATCGATGTTACAATGTAGCTTAGCTACCTTGACGGTAGATGGCGGCATGTCCACGAAATATTATAAACTATAAAAATAATATATTGGCGATTAAAATTTCTTTATGTGTGAATGCAAAACAAATTTCAGCACCTTCGTATGATTATTTTATCATTACTGAGCTCTACGTACCTTTATATTTTTAGTTCACAGTAGACAAAGTGTCGCCATCTAGTGTGGAATATATTTAATTATATTTAAAAGCCGACGCAAAGAGATTTTTCTAGAACTATTTTAATAAATTAGGTGTAAAATTATTTACAAATGAAATGTGATGCCATCCATAACATCAGAGCGTCTATCTGAGTAGTTTTTACACAATAAAACACAACACTTCGTCCTTTTCTTCTTAATACTACGAAAATACACCGATTTGCGATTTTTTCAACACATAGCGCACAGGACGAATGCTGACAGTATACTAACTAAAGCCACGCCTACTATGATGACGTCAGGACCTACTTAGAATCACAGTGCACAGTTGCTTATGCCGTCTCCCCTTTGTATTAGCTTCATGGGTTATACTCATAAGGACAGTTACCGACAAAACTGCAAAGACCTCGCAACGTCGGCAAAAAAATGGTGGCTAGTTTTTTTTCGCAGAGCGGACATTTGTCGACGTCAATGCTGGAAAATTGTAGGTCATTCAACTCTGAATGATATACTACAGTTGCATTACCCAAATATTTTCAAGCTGTGCGGGAGAGAAGACCAAAGACCGGGCTTCGGGGAATCATGCTGCATCACGATAACGCCTCTTCACATACCTCCCTTAGAACAAAAGCATTTATTGAGAAATCTGGTGTTGAAACTCTAAGTCACCCACCCTACAGCCCTGACTTAGCTCCTTGTGATTTCTTTTTGTTCCCAAGAGTCAAAGAAAAAATTAAAAGGCAAGTTTTTTTCAAGCGCCGAAAAGCCGTGGCTGCCTACGAAGAAGCGATTTCCGACCTGTCAGATCAAGACTGGCAAAAGTGTTTTCAGAGTTGGTTTAGGCGAATGGAACTTTGTATAGAGCATGACGGAAAATATTTTGAAAAGATGTAAAATAAATATTAATAGTATCTAGAATACTTTTTGTATATCTCAAAACTTATTGAGTGACCTACATATCGTTTACAAGTGGCCAGTTCTAAAATTTTCAGTGTCGCTCTCGTACAGAGTACTTTTTAATTTACTGCGACCGGATACTTTTTTCACCACTAAGCTGTCGAAATCAATGTTCCTTCAGCAATAAAACGTACCGTGGCACGACGATCTGCAAAACATTTTTATACTTTTTTAACTAATTTTTCGGTCATTGCTATCGCAAGGCGTCCCGAGTGAAAATAATCTTTGATGAATGCTCATTCTAATTCGACTCAATAAAGTGCAACTGTAGAAGACGTTGGAGCGAGTTCTTGACCGACTTGCTCCGTAATGAATTTTTTCCAGCTCAGATATTTAATAATAGTGCGTAACTCGTTCTATTTTTCCATTTTCGCCATCACACTACAACAAACCGCAAACAAATAAATTATATTTGCTAAATAACTCTACTCTAGTACAAGTCGCGGCACGTAAGTCTAGCGTTGAACGAAACGTAGAGGGAATAGCTGCGCATCGCGCTATCGCGCACATATCACGTATCAGTACAGCTTACTAATCCGTTGGGTTATGTCGGTACACTCATGGTTCTGTTCATACACTCTGGTTCTACTGCGGATATCCTTATTTCTAAGTTTATCACGCAGAGAAACCCCGAGCATAGCTCTCTCCATAGCTCGCTGAGCGATCTTGAACTTTCTCATATGACCAGCAGTGAAGGATCACGTCTCAGATCCATAGGTCATTACTGACACCACGCACTGGTTGTACAATCTCGTTTTCAAGTTTTGAGTTGTACTTATGTGACGAGAAGATGTGTCGTAATTTCCCGAACGCTGCCCAGCCGAGTTGAATCCGTCGATTGACCTCTGTCTAAGTTGGACTTACCTAGTCGGACTATTTGTCCCAGGTAAATATACTCGTCAACAACTTCGAGCTTAGTGCTCCCAACAACTACCGGCATAGGTGTACATGGACCCTACACATTATCTTTGTTTTGTCCATGTTCATTTTAAGACCTATCCGTTGGGAGGCACTATTGAGGTCATTGAGCATAGTGCTTAGTTCCTCCAGCGACTCTGCCATAAGGACTATATCGTCGGCAAATCGAAGGTGAGTGATGTATTCGCTATTTATGTTAATACCGTATCCTTTCCAGTCCTTGAAAACGTCTTCCAGTGCAGCGGTGTAGAGTTTCAGGGGTACGTACCACGTTTTTTTAAACAAATTTATACGTGGTAGAGCCATGCTGCAGCTATATTAGTAGTATAGTTGTAGCACGAATGGGTCGGCTCGACTGGGGAAAAACCACGCTCTCACAGAATACCAACGTAAAATAGCAGCTCGACGCTGCTGTGTTTCGTATGGTGAGTGTAGGGACCGGAGACCTTTTTTACTGGTAACGAGGCATTCCATCTTATTCTTCACGGGTGGCAACGCATCTGCATTTTAATTCGTAATCGAGGATAGATGTAGATGTTTATGGGCCGCAGCAACTACTTACCATTAGGTGGACTATGTGTTCGTTTGTCACCCTTATCCTATAAAAAACATATAACGTCACCCTGTCTTACATCTCTCTGCAGTTGGATAGGTTTCGTACTCTGATTCTGTACTCGGATAGCCATTGTAGCCCTACTGTAGGTGCAAACACTTCAATACTTCAGTACAGTCGGTATACCGACAGTCAACTTGGCACCGCTGAAGGGACTGCAGCACCACCCTAATTTCAACAGAATCAAAGGCTTTCTCATAGTCCACATACGTAAGACATAGTGGCAGATTGACTCCTCGGTCTTCTGTACAATTTGCCGAAGGGTATGTATGTGGTTTATTGTGCTAAAGCCTTTTCGGAAACCGGCTTGTTCGTGAGGCTGGAAGTCGCCGAGTCTGCGTGCGAGACGATTCGTAATAACTCTCGAAAACAACACGTAGACGCGGCTCACAAAGGAAATCGGTCTGTAGTTCTTCAAGAGAGCGTTGTCGCCTTTTTTAAGAACAAGACCACCGCACTTCTGCTCCACGCATCCGGTAAAGTGCAATCATAGAGGACGGAATTAAAAGGCCTCTGGACTTCAAATACCGGTTTTCCACCCACTTTCAGAAGCTCCTCAGTAATTCCATCCTCGCCCGGAGACTTGCCGTTTTTAAGGTGCTGGAGAGCCATTCTAATCTCGCTCAGACTGCCGTCCGAAATATCATCGGAATAGTGTCTGATAAGACTTACTATAGAATAGAATAGAATAGAATAATTTTTATTCAATATACATTACATGTGTAATTCTTATTGAAAGTCATTTTTTACTTTACCACTAGTTCGAAAAAAAACCCTCTGTCCTGGGAAGAACCAGCAAGAAACCCTGCGGGACTTTTTTTTTAAATACATTTTATAATATAAATAATTACGAACTATTTACAAAATTTATTTTAGAAACTGCTTGGAAGCGACAACCTCATTCCCAGGGCTTATTATCAAATTCATTTATACTATAATAACCCTTTTTATACAGTTTCAGCTTAATAAAACCTTTAAACTTGGTAATAGACAGAACCTGTACACTTTTCGGGACCTTGTTGTAATAGCGTATACATTGCCCCAAGAATAAATTACTGACTCTGTAGAGTCGAGATACTGGCATCATTAGCTTGTGTTTGTTCCTAGTTTTTACAGAATGTATATCACTTTTTTTTACTAAAACTATCTTTGTTTTTGTGAACATACATTAAATTTTCGCAAATATACTGAGAGGCCAAAGTTAATATATTTATTTTTTTAAATTTATCTCTAAGAGACTCTCTCGGTTTTAGATTGTAAATAGCTCTAATGGTCCTCTTCTGTAAAACAAAAATAGTTTCTGAATCAGCCGCATTTCCCCATAGCAAAATCCCATAAGACATTATGCTATGGAAATAACTGAAATAAACTGTCCCGACACTAGTGCGACCTCTAATCTTTTTTACAGCATAGGCTGCAGAACTTAGTCTGCTTGCTAATTTAGATATATGGGGGCCCCACTGAAGCTTTGCGTCGAGAGTGATGCCAAGAAAAACAGTGGATACAACAGGGCTCAATTCCTACCCATTTAAAAACACATTGGTATTCAGATTTTTAACATTCATTGTAGTAAGTTTAACACAATTAGTTTTATTTCCGTTCAAATGCAGATTATTAACGTTAAACCAATGCACTAATTTTGATATAGCATTATTCACTTCGTCACATTTAAATGATTGACGTTTAAGTTTAAAAATCAAGAAAGTATCATCAGCAAATAATACTATATCATGACTATCCCCTTCAAGGTGAGGTAAGTCATTAATATACACCAGAAACAGGAATGGGCCGAGAATCGAGCCCTGAGGAACACCCATTAGTACAGGTGACCCGGAAGAACTTTTACCATTGATAATAACTTTCTGTTTTCTATTACTAAAATATGAAATAATAAGTTTAAGCGCTGTGTTCTTGACACCATAGTACTGTAGCTTCCAGAGTAATGTCTCATGGTGAACACAGTCGAAGGCCTTGGAAAGGTCACAAAATATACCCAAAGCATCCTCTGAGTTCTCCCATGCACAAAAAATATGTTTATTAAGCTCAACTCCAGCGTCAGTTGTCGAGCGACCCCTTGTAAAAGCGAATTGATTTTTATGGAGCAATTTATTAATATTAAAGAAACTTAACATCCGATCTAAAATAATTTTTTCAAAAAATTTACTAAATGTTGGTAGTACAGAAACTGGTCTAAAATTGGCGGGGTCTAATGTACTACCAGATTTAAATATAGGTATGACTTTACTATGTTTCATTAAATCAGGAATTTTTTTCTTAACATCAATAGTTTTAAAATATTTAACGATATATTTTGCCAGTACTCTATGGAATTTAAAAGTATTTGAACAAGCCTTTACATTTTGTTTGAGCAATGATCCGGCGACAGTAGAAGAATTTAATGATTTTGTTGTCAAAAAAGGAACATCAGTAAAATGTTTCTCAAAAGCCATAGCAACTTCTTGATCAGATCGCGTTAAATTATTGTTAGCGTGAAAATCCGAGTTGCGCGGTTTGACCTTGCCCGTTTCACTATTTATTATTCTCCAGGTAATTTTAATTACCTTTTGTCTGTGGCGCTTGACACGCCCGGCGTGTCATGCAATATTTGTTCGCCGCCACAGCTAAAAGTTGTCGAAAATTGGTGCCGCAACAAATCGGTTAAATGTAAAGCCTTAGCAGTGGAGCACACTTTTTTAAATATTTTAGTATATGTTTTACATAATCTCTAAATATAACACCACTATTATAATATGATCTTTCATCATAAAGCTCGTATAACCTTCGCCTACTTTTATAAATTCCTACTGTCGCCCATTCATTAAATAATTTGCGACTGTTAAAAGAGAAAGTTTTAGAAGTAAATATTCTACTAAATTCACAACTTATAATTTTAAATAATGTAGCATACAAATAATTAGCACTATTTTTAAACGAAAGTGATGGAAGTCTTTTTATTATATTACTTCTAAACCTCTCCAAGCGATGTTCATTTATTGGAACTAACACAACTTTCTTATTTTTCTGTTTTTTGTGTATGTAAGGTAGTGATACCAACTGTCCACAGTGATCTGAACTTAAATTTTGAATAATTGGTTATTGCAAGGGCTTAACATCTGTAAAAATGTTATCTATATAGGTCGCACTAGGCCCAGCAATACGTGTTGGTTCTAAGAATAAATTAACAAGATTATACGATTTAAACAATGAGCTAAACTTAATACTATTGGAAGAAGTTTCAAGGAGATTGATGTTAAAGTCTCCACATATTACAACAGACTTGTTCTATTTACTAAGTTTGAGTAAAACTTCTTCCACAATCCTTTCAAAATAGTCTATATCAGTAGCTAGTCTATATAAGTAGCACATGGGGGTCTGTAAACACAACAATGAGGTGCTCGAGCTCGACACAAGCCATTTCTACAGTTCGCTCAACAGAGAGGCTCACAATATCCTTACGTTCTTTATATAATAATGACTTATCTGCTAATATTAAGGAGCCATCACGTAAACTTTTTTCTCTATTGAAGGAACTGACCACCTGGTGATTTCTGAAATTAAACATGAAATTATAATCTTATAGCCAATGTTCAGTAATACAAAGGATGTCTATATTGTTACTATTTAAAAACAATAACTTCCAATTCTTTGCCCATCATGCCTTGTATATTTTGATGCACCAGGTGTAAACAATTTTTATACTTATTTGTGGGCTGTATTCAAAATTAATTAAACTCTTATTATTGCTAGAGATTGCCTCTATTGTCACATTCACTAATTTAAATTAGTTGGAACTGATTCCAAATCAAATGTCAAATGATTATGCTCAATAAAAGCAGTCTTGGTAGCCAAAAACTTGTTTGAGTTAAAAAGTAAATAATAAGATAACACATTTACTACCAGTCTTAAATTATATTTGGATAGGTAATACCTATCTTTTGTCCAATACTTTTTTATTAAATTATTTATGTCAATTACATGAAATTTATGATTATTATCATTACAATTATATGTCGAAATTAAATTATTATTTCATATTAAATTATGCATTTGTATATTTAAATTATATCTTAAATTATTTTCCTGTGTTAATCCCTGTATATAAGGCAGTGTGAACAAGACAATTTTGTGTACATTTAAGTTATTAAGTTGTTCAATATATCTTAATAACTGTTTGTTGTTTACACTGCCTATTCTACCAACAAAGATTATTATTGTACTATTTGGGCAAAATTTAGTAACAATAATTTTATTTAGGATGTCACTAAAAGATGTTCCAGGCGTGCAGCAATTTGTAACTTTTTGTCCCTTTAATGAGTTATTTAAAGTTATGCCTAGATTTTTCCTATGTCATCGCTATACACAATTATATTATTTTTAGTAATATTTGAGTTATTTATTAGTTTAATATCCTCTGCTATGACACTGTGATAGTTTTGGTGATGGTATAATATTATCAGCACACACTGACTCTGAATTCTACCACATGATACCTTATTTTCGACTTATGCGCTATAACGGTCACCGCTAGACTTACATGCCGCGTATTATGTATATGAGTGAGAAATTCCCGCTTGTTACAATTTTTTGTTACGAACAATTTCTGATTCTTCTGTTTTCCATAACCAATCCACCTGTACATATTCATCAACGTAACGAAAGGAAATGGCGTTACATAAGTATATTACGTATGTTACTTTGCCGTCTCATTGGTGTTTATGAATTTATAAATTATATTTCCATAAATTAAGCGAAACTAAATATTATATGGGTATATACATTACACTACCCGTCACTGATTGCAATAGCATTTTGGTGAGGTGACGGGTCACCAATTTGAAGGACGAATGAGAAGAATGAGTAAAATCAGTAGAAACGAGTAGAATGAATGAGTAAAAACGAGTAGAATAATTTATTATAAAATGCGATTTCTTAAATACTAAAGTTTTACAAAATATACTGTTTGTACACGCCCCTAGCTGTCCCGAAAAAGGTCGATCACACAGTGGCCCATAGCTGTAGACTCGACGAACAACTAAGGACGGGGCCGAATGGCCTGGTGGAAATGTTCTATCCTACTACACTTTAAGGGGAAGGCTAGTCGAATAGAGAGTACTTACCTGTATCTGAGGCAACGACTGTCTCAGGTCTCGGTCAGGCCGGAGGTGTGTATGTGTTGCGTGTAGTGGTGTTTTTGTGGTGTTGGTTGTGATAGACCTGACTGGAACGTTGAAGTCGGCAGCAGCCCGGACTTCGGCACCGCTCCAAATTGTGGTAATCTCTAGCGGCGTCACCCACAGTCACTTTCTTTATTCTTCACGATGACAGTCTATTAACTTTATCGTACAATTAAATAACTTCCAGACGCAACTAACTCCCGTTTATTATAAAGCGTAACACACAACACGAATACCGAATGTTCGGATCAAAGGTCATTTCCGTTTCGCGTGGCAACAATTATTTCTAGAACCTGACACGACCTTCTCTAGTGTCACGAAGTTCAGCGTTCAACCGACAACGGAAAATGTCTCCGAACTATATCAAATGCTGCACGAGCAAATTAATATTGTCAAATGCACTTATAAACGCTATCAAATAGATTAACCAGATTCGCAGTAAATTAAGCGCGCACAACCCACAAATTCAGACGTTGATCGCAATCAATGTTAACTTCCTAACAATTTGTCAACCCAGCGTCTAATTCTAGACTACAATTCCTCGTCTTTGCACCATTTGCTAACAAAACCGACTCTAAAAAATGGAGGTTATACCGAGCGACTTCACGACGTGCTATCGATAGCACTGCATTCGAGCAACTGACTTTCTGCGCTCGCGCCCTCTACCAAAGCCACTCTGCTCGCCCGAACGTCACAACCGGTATGGCACCGAGCCGAGCGCCCTCCGGCGTCAAATCCCGAAACCAGCGTTTGGGCGTGAACAAACCCCCGTCCCGGAAATAAGGATTTATGTCCGCGAGCAAACCGGCAAGCGGGACAGGGTCGCGACGGCGCGTTACAAGACCGAATCTACAACCAAACCTCGGCCACCTTTGGCACCCCATCAGATCTTGCAACCCTAACCACCGCCCCAAAAATACCGCCCCAATGTGGGCAAGCCGGAGGGTTGAGCCTCCACTGGATGCCCTTACTGGACATCGCAGCACATAAATAAGTCCTGTTACTAGACAGAAGTCCGACGACCTCTTTCAAACACCTATCTGTGCCCCTATGATTCGTTCCACAATCCGACCGAATCAGGTCTGCAAACAGCGACGCGTTACGAAGCGGCCCAGCGTGGCCACCTAAGCTTCAGTGCAGAGAGCACCCACAAGTTCCACATGAGCGGCGTCTGTGGAGAGCCAAACAAAACGCACAGATAGTCCTTAATATGAATTTTCAAACAGTAGGCATAATCAAGCCATCTACTATATAACTATTTACTTAATTGTGCAGTAGCTGATTTCAATCTGATAATCTCTCAACTAGCTAGCCATTTAGATATTTAGTCCTATGCTTATATTTCAACCAAATTTCAAGAGCATCAATACTCAATCTACTATGTAAAACTTGAAAACAAACTGTAATAAATTTATTTCTTGATGCGCAAATCAAAAAAGACAAATTAAGCAAAACGACAAACATAAGAGATAGCTAAAAAGGTTTTTTTTTTTCAAAATAAATATCTTCGACAATGCCAACAAAAATATGAAAACAAAATGAGGATTGATTTTTATTTCTTTCGGCACAAACAGTGTTACTCAATTTCAATTTTCTTTTCAACAAAGCAAACATAATGATTAAATATATTTACAAAACATATGTACAAATATTCAAGGAGTATATCAAATTCACCCTTTTAATCACAACCGCCACAAATATGAAACATTTCGCGGAAAACCCAAAAGCATTTTTATTTTTAATTTAAAGAATTTTTAACCAAGTGCTCGACCAAAACCAAATCTAATACTCCTTGACAGCGTGATTCAACGCTCCAGGGTAGCCCTAATATTCCCACCACCAAGTGGAGGCCACACCGCGTGAACCCGAGACCAATAGAGCGCAAACCGCTAACAGACGCCACTCCGGTTGTACGCCTTCACTGAGGCCGTCGGCAACAGAACAGTTTGACAAGTAGACTGTTGACGGCTCAAAGGCTCAGTGGAGGCGGCCGTGGTGGGAGCTAGGGTGGCAGCTAGCTAGGGCTGCCTCTATCAAAGGGGGGACGGTGGTACACCAGTCGCGGCCACTCAGCTAACGGGGGTGAGAAGGGTCTAGCTGACCGCTGAGTGGCTGTGAAGTTCATCTCCACACGCTGAGGGGGGGCGAGGACACCCCCGCCCCTGGGGGAATCACCCCCGACTGGTCGGGGGAGTGACCCCTTTCAAACCTAGGGGCCCGGTGGCCGGCCGGCGAGCGCCGAGCGTCGCCCGTCAGAGGGCGTGGCTGAGCGCCCCCGCCCGTGGGGTCGAGGGTCGGGCAGAGCCCCGAGAGGAGACGCCGTTCGCACCCAGGCACAAAACTGCATGGTGACCACCCCGGCAATGCGGACAGGGCCGCTGGTGCGGGCAGTCTTGTTGGAGGTGCCCTTCCAGACACGAGTAGCACCAGCGGCGCTCACTGGCGATAGTTCGCCTCGCCGGAACCGGCTTAATTAATAATTTCGGGCACGACGTCGCCCGGTGATCAGATGCTCGACAATAGGAGCAGGGGGGCGCCTCCCTGGCCGCTAGGCCACTGTAAGATGGTAGGGAGCGACGCCCTCCCGCAGGAGTTCCGATAGGCCTGGGTGGGGGTTGACAAAGGTCGATCACACAGGGGCCCATAGCTGTAGGTAGACTCGACGAACAACTAAGGACGAGGACGAATGGCCTGGTGGAAATGTTCTATCCTACTATACTTTAAGGGGAAGGCTAGTCGAATCGAGAGTACTTACCTGTATCTGAGGCGACGACTGTCTCAGGTCTCGGTCAGGCCGGAGGTGTGTATGTGTGTGTTGGTTGTGATAGACCTGACTGAACCGTTGAAGTCGGCAGCAGCCCGGACTTCGGCACCGCTCCAAATTGTGGTAATCTCCAGCGGCATCACCCACAGTCACTTTCTTTCTTCTTCACGATGACAGTCTATTAACTTTATCGTACAATTAACTAACTTCCAGACGCAACTAACTCCCGTTTATTATAAAGCGTAACACACAACACGAGCAACTGACTTTCTGCGCTCGCGCCCTCTATCAAAGCCACTCTGCTCGTCCGAACGTCACAACCGGTATGGCACCGAGCCGAGCGCCCTCCGGCGTCAAATCCCGAAACCAGCGTTTGGGCGTGAAAACTGTTTAATAAAGTTTTCAACCAATAGAAATGTATACTTTAAAATAGGTATTTAGTCTTAAGATTACAATAACGAATAAGAATTTTATTATTAACTAACACGTGATTGATTGTAAGAAAATCAGCAAAATAAATTTTTGTTTTCCAGTCAAATATCATAATTTGCAGACATTTTAGCATGTTATCCAGAGATTTTGATTTCCCCATCTGGCAATCATAAGCCCACCTAATGGCAACTGAACGCGACGCCAGAAACACCTTTCATTTATCTATACTCTATTATTAATAGAAATGCAAATGCGTTCCTGTTATGCTGTTAACATAAAATATTAGTACCTATTCGAATAGGGCCAATTCATTCTTACTGAGTACAACTTCTAATACACTTGCAACGTAGCTAATTCGCGTAAAAAGCTGATGAACATGTGTAAAGATAACATGTCCCCCCCCCCCCCCCCGCCCCCCAACTCCAAGGAATCTAACAAAACACCGGCCAAAGCCCCAGTAATAGCAAGGCAGCCAAGGACTTGTGGCCGTTTCTTTGTTTGTTGGCAACTATATTATAAGTATTGAAATATAGCCCATAATATTTGCCGTAATTGCCACCCTTAGCAAGCGAGTTGGCAACCGCAGTTTTTTGTTATATGCTAACAATCGATGAAAAGAAGACGATGATGACATAGTTTTGTATGGTGATGAAACAACTTTTTTCTACAATTATTAAGTTCACCTGAACGTACCTAATGCAACCTGGTAAACAAATAATGAGGCTCCAACGAACAATAAATTGTAGTTTCAACAATACAGCCTATCAATTTTATTTGTGGTTGAGTCATGTTGCAGTTATATTATAGTTGTTACTGTGTGAGGGTAGAGAGCTGGAGACCCTTTTTATACAACCAAATCTAAGAAATACGTTTTGACAGCTATCAGACTTATAGGACTAGGCATGCCAACCAAAAATTCGGTACGTAGAATATTCGATTCTTTAGAAAAATCGATATCAATTCTTTAGAGTTGGTAATCATTTACAGTTTTGTTTCGATTAATACCAGAATAAATTAGAAACGGATAATTTAAGGTGAAACATACGGTCTGCTCTCGGCCATATTCCCGCGAGATGGTGCTGAAGTCATCATTTTTTAGTTTATTTGGGATTTTGTGTAATTAGAACATTATTAGAAGTAGCTCCCGCGGTACTCGGACATTATACTTTATTGTAGTAGGTTATTGCCTTAAAATCCACACAATTCGACAAAGCCCTAAAATAACATCTGTCATTGAATATAGTGTCGTTTACACACAGAGACGTGGCTGAATTCCTAGTCCCTATGTTTACGAAGATTGAACACTAGATGGCGTGAATGAAAAAAATGCTTTTCTTTTGTCTGTATGGGTTCTATATAATATATTATGTAAGATTCATCATCTATCTAGCCTTTTTTCCAACTGTATTGGGGTCGGCTCCCAGTCAAACCGGATTCAGCTGAATACCAGTATTTTACGATTATGTTATAAAAATAAGTTATATTTGTAGGCGTAAACTATTTAATTCAATAATAATTATGGGAAATACATTCACAAAAGATTTGCAACATAACCAATTATTACAAAATTTTGACATTACATAACACGTAAGAAGATATTCATAAACAAGAGAACAACAAATGTAAAACACAATTTAGTATGCGATAATAACCAGGAAGGTAAAAAAATATTACCTAATTTCAAAGCACACAAATTTCATTGGTGCCGGCAGGGCTCGAACCCGGGTTGCTCTCGTACTGTAAAATTTACAGCGAACGCTAACCGCCTCAGCTACCACGGCTCGTATGCATGTCTACCAATTTTAAAACATTATACTTACATTTATTTCTATTACATTTATACTATTTTTATATAGTATTATTTTATTGATAAATATTTTATTAACCCTTAATTTGGCAAGGAATAAAATGTAATAAAATCATAATTTTTTTTATAAAAATTTATTGTAAACATTTATAGGTGTTACAATAAAATAGTGAAAAAAATATAGGAACTTCAGATTTCCTGAAAAACAATGTATGTCACAGCATACATTGCCAAGTGCCCATAAAAACATTAAGGAAATGTGTTGTATGCCGGGACATACACAGCCAATTACAGTACAAAATGATAATAATAATAGCAGAATGTTACTGTCCCACTGCTGGGCAAAGGCCTCTTCTAGAATGGAAAAAAAACAAGGTGACAACACCTAGAAATGGCCAACTTTACTAAACCCGCACATGGTAGTCTAATTGACAATTCCTAGAACTTTTTCCGGTTACAAAGCACAGACGGACTTGGCATTTTATACATAACACTGACGTTAGCTTTGAACATAGCCTACAACGACCTTGGCTGGTCATTGTCATAAAATGGCCAACATTGTCATAGCGTGACGATTCTACCGGGTTGACTTGTGGTACACGCTTTGTGTGTTTATCGGTACGGGTGCGTCCGAACTTTGTCAACCCCTCAGAAATCTCAAATCGAAAATCCTTGAGAGGCTTCCATTGTTTTTGCGATTTTGAGCAATCTTGTCGGTATAGAAGCCACACATTATTGATACATATGTCGAGAATTTGCGCAAATATGCCGATGTACCAACGCCGGGTCTTGAATGGGGTTTTGTAAAGAGAAATGAGCATATCGGCTAAATCGACTCCCCCCATATGTTTATTATAGTCCTTGACAATTTGAGGGCAATCTACATCCACTTTGTTTTTAGAGTCCTTGCAGTATCTTTTAATTTTTTCTACTGGCTCTGCACCTACGTAAGAACTTATCAATGTTACGGCTTTGTTGTCGTTCCACCGTACCATTGCTAATCGGTTTTTATCGCAGACCACTTGAGCATAACTGCCGCGGGGTTTCTTTTTTATATCTTTTTCTGAGGGCAGAACTGCTTCAGCTCCTCTCAACCTGTTGCTCCTGATTGTTCCCAATCCAAATATTCCATAGTCTTCTCTAAGTATATAAAGTAGCTCCGGGCAAGTAAAGAAATTGTCGCAGAAAACAAAAGCCGGTTTATTTTTTATACTTTTACACAAAGCAATGACAACCTGAGCCCCAAATCCAATGGAAACTTCCTTATCTGTAAAAGTATGAAATCTAAATGTGTCCTCGCCACCATACAAAAGAAAATCATAAATCATGCCCGACACTCCAGCACGAACATAGTTTTTGAAGCCCCACTTGTTGGGTTTATCCTTCATGTATTGACGTCGCTTACCCGCTTTGGTCCCTTTATAGGGAATCATCATTTCGTCAATGCTGTATTTCTTTTCATTATCTTGAGCTAAGCAATTTTCTCGAATTTTTTGTAATAAAGGCCTAACTTTATAATATCTGTCGGAGTCTTGTATATTGTTATCAACAAAATGCAAATGACGACGGATTTGCTGATACCGTTTTAGAGACATCAAATCGGCTATGGGATCGTATCTGTACCGCAAACTCCAGTAATCGGTGTACGAGGGCATACTAATAACACCCATGATAATATGAATTGCTAAAAAATCTCGCAATTCATCTTCGGTCAAGCCAAGAGAGCGCCCAGTTTTTAATACTGCGTATGAGTTTGTTTGCTCTACGGTATCTACTAAAACGTCAGGGGAAAAGAATTTATAGAAATAACCGAGTGAAGTTTCGTTTAATATGTCGGTGTGATTTGAGTCTTCTTCTACAGTTGCCTTGTGTCGAAAAACCGTTTTTTTCCACTGATAGTTCAGAGTGAACTTGGTGATTCGAATAGGTCGTCTAACAGCAGAAACGGTGGGCCGTTGCGATCTGGTATTTCTGGGACGCGACTTGAAAGAAGCCCTTATGTGAGCTGCAACTAAGCCAGTTATGGAGCCACTTGCTGTTGGTTCAGGCGGTGCGGGGGGTTCAGGAAGTGCAGGGGTTGCTGGGGTTGCAGGAGTAGCGGGAGTTGCTGGGAGTGACGGAATGTCACTCAGGATTGGCACTTTTTTACAATTTGGTTCTAGGGACGGGCTTGAATATACGCTTCGAAAAATTGGTGTGAGTCGAACATTCTGGTCGGAGGGGTCTTCATCATCATCTAAAATATTGAGCCTTTCCATTGAGCTATCTATAGAAGATGCAGAGGAAGATGTCGCGGAAAGCGGGGTGCGCACACGTAATTCATCGTCAGAACTTTCGCTACCGTCAGAGGGTGCATGCTCAGCAGGCACAAGCGCTAAAATTCTACCACCACGAGTTAGAAATTTTTGCTGCCGACAAAGAAAATAAAGCGTGCTATAAAACCAAGTAAATAAAAAAAGCATCCTCAAATTGGCAATGTATGCCGTGACATACAAACAAAATGGCGGGTGTTTCGTTACAAACTTGACAGTGTATGTCACGTCATACATCATGTTAGTAATCAAATTAGAACCATTCAATGCAATAGAAACATCACAATTATTATCACACTTATTCCATTACACAATAAAGAATACATTTTAGTCATTACACCTGTCCTAAACTAAGTAATATTCATAATAATATAATAAATACCTTGGACAACGCAGTTGACGTCCGCCGGGTAGCCATTTTTTTCAAGTTATGTCAAAATAAATGTTGCTACATGTGTGTTTATTTTTTCCACCAAATAACAGTTAGTGTTGCAACATAAGAATGTTAATTTTCCATACGGAAGATGTAATTTTTTTAACAAATCTTTTTTTTTAAGTTCATGTATGACGGTACATACAGTGCCAAATTAAGGGTTAATAAATAAATAATTATTAATCTAATAATCATAATAAAACAAAGAATGAAAGATTACCATTGTATAAACCGCCATCTACTAAACTTTCTTGCAACTAAGCCGCAGTAGGATATTATTATTTAGATAATATCATAAATAATAATATGAGATATATTGTTTATGATATTCCTGTGTATATAACTTGTCAAGGTTAACGAATATAATAGAATCAGTCCAAAAAGTTATAGCAGAGTCACAAAATAAAGTAAACATAAAATCACAAAAGTACGCACAGTAAGCTCCCAAAATGGCGGGAGATTGGAATTACGTATTGTTTTCTTCAGCGCGGCTTTGCATATGAATTTCTTTGCCTATACAAATTTACACTGACAAAGTAGGAAGTTATAAAATAAATAAAGTTATTTAATGCGTGATTCATATAATTTAAGCAATTCTAAAAATAAAATTTAAATAAACAAATTAAAAAATTAAATCATTTCAAGATTCGATTAATTCAATATTTTTACCGATTATTCGCATAACAATGAATTTTAATCATTCAAACACTACGGTAAAGATACATAGCTATATATCATTGAAACGTCAGGCAAAAAAGTTGACTGGTTAATTTTTTTATATTTTACTTTTTCTGAAAGATTCGAACTTGAATTAGTGAAATAGAACTATATATGTTGTAATGAAATATAGATAACTTCATGATTCTTTGGATTTGCGTAAAAGGTTATTTTAAATCTTGTGAGTACGCTTGTACAAAGTTATTGCGGAATGATTAATGTGAAACGTCAAAACTTATTTCTTAGATTTGGTTGAGTATAATGATAACTAGGCATTCCATCATAGTTCTTATTGGTGCCAAGTAATTTACATTTTGATTCTTAATTGAGGATAGGTGTCTATGGGCCACGATAACCACTTATCATCAGGTTTATTAATAATGGATCCCTGGATCTCGCCACACGCCATATGAAGAATATGTCACGGTCCCTCCACCCTCACCACCTCCCAACACCCATGATAATATCCGTAAAATTAGTTCTATCCAATGTAACATTCACATAAATATAAGAAATCATTACAAATCCCTCCCTGATCAAACTGAGTCATTCGTACTGTTGCCATAAATAGTCTACAAACTGTATATAAATGTGTATAGGCCTTTACAATATTACTTAGTACAATAAATATGATATGATATGAGTGAAAAAATTCTGTAACAAAATATAAAGGTTCATGGTTTGTGCAGGAATTTAGATTCAAGTTTTATTAATAAAGAATTATTTGCTAATTCAATCAAAAACTCTATAATAACATAATAAAATACATTTTAATTTAACTTTCTTATAATACTTTCATAACATTAGAGTTTGCATCATGTTGCCCATTCCCATTCAATAAATTGAAACATCTATATAAGATGTCTATACTTATATGCCATAAGTTAAGAGTGCTAAAATTGAATCTATCTGATCTTCTAATTTCTGTCTATTTCTTCCATTGTCTATAACAAGATCCCAATCTGTATAATCGTCCAAATCACATTCCGATGCCACATCGTCTATGCCTGCTTGAAAATCAAAACCCCGTTCTTTTCTTGTTTCTTCGTCTGCTGTAATTCTTATAGTTTTAAGAAGTGGGCCATAATTTTCTTTAAACCATTTCATATCAGTTTTACGCCTTATATCACTGACAATCCATACTGTATTGTCAGCAGCTGAAATCAAGTGATTAAATTATTTAATTGTTATGCTAAAAAACATGTGAACTACACCAACATGCATTTGGGCAGTGCGATGGACATTTCCTAGCCCTAAAACCCTCTCAGAAATGAAAGGCCTGTGCCCAGCAGTGGGATGAATATAAGCTGTATCTTTAACTTATATGTTAAAACTGTCAATTTAATGTTCATTTTAAGATTTCATTTTAAATAAAATACTTTATCCATATCCACATTGAATGTCCTCCAAATCGAATATCGTTCAAGGCAGCTAGTCTCAATGGAGCCATCTGGTCAAAACAGGTTTATAGTACAAGAGGGTGTGCACTAGTACAGGTGCAATATCTAACCCCTCACTGTCATAGTCCTATAGGACGGCAATCCGACACGACCGAGAGATCATCATTTACGTGCTTTTCAAGGCACAGGAGTGAAACACCGCCAACTTCCTAACTCCAGGCAGCTATTGAGAATTTCTTGTCAGAAAAATGCAATAACTGATTTCAGCCCAATCTAGGACTTTAGGAGAATCTAATACTTTCTTGAATCGAGTCTAGTACAGTTGAACAAGTCAGTAAATACATAGTAATTAATATTCACATTCTTACACCCTACAACCTACATAGTTAAGGCTATGTAAGAATATCCACTACCCCATATTGTCCTGTGGGTGTCATAAGATGAAACAGGAAATGGGCAGCAGCATCTTCCTGATAACAACTGAAAATATAAAAACTGCAGTTACCAAGCCGCCAAGCCAAACATGGCAACTATGGCAAAATCTCCCCTGTGAGGCAATCTATGGGGGAGGCCTTTGTTCAGCAGTGGACTTTTACAGGCTGTAATGGATGGATTGATGGATGGAATATCCACATTAATCTAATATACGCTGTTGCACAGGGGCAGTGGTGGCTTTAGGACGGGGCATCCCGCTTGATCACCTGAGGCGTCATTGTCAAGTGGGTGACATATGCTCATGTGGCGCCTTGACTCATGAATGAATGATATCATAACCAACTCGGGTTACATCACTACATATTATACCATCAGGTGGGATTTTATTCAAGCACTGGTTTACTAAGGAAATACAATTAGAGGGACAAGTTTTGACACAGGTGTTGCTGAATGGTTAATGTCAACTGCACAGAAAAAAGTCTTCTATAAAATTACAATAACAGACAAGATTGGCAAGTGCAGTATCAGATACCTCACACATTTCAAGAAGGTTGACACATTCACATCACCACCCTCTTACGAGGGCGGCACTGAAAATTTCGGGAATCAAGGAAGTGACACAACATTACTATTTCAAAATGTATTTATTGCTTTTCGAAGTATTCTCCGCGAAATTTGACACATTTTTCCATACGATGGAACCAATCATTGAAGCAACCATTCCAGTCGGAAGTTGGGGTCTCCAAAATGACCGTTTTGTAGGCGTCCACAGCTTCTTCAGGTGATGAGAATCTCTGTCCACGCAATTTATTCTTTATTTTAGGGAAAGTATAGAAATCATTAGGGCTTAGGTCGGGGCTGTACGGCGGATGGTCTAATAATTCTATGTTTTCTTGCTCAAAAACTCTTTTGTTCTGTGTGTGGTGTGAGAACTCGCATTTTTGTGATGGAGGATGATGCGCCGGTTGCAGTTCTCTTTACGAAGTTCAGAAACGACCTGTGGCAAACAAATGCTAGCATACCATTTTGGATTAACCGTTCTTTGTCCCTCAAGAGGAATAGTCCTAACATGGCCGGTTTTGGAGACAAACGTGGCCACCAATTTTTTTGCAACACTCCATGAACGAACAATTTTTGTTGGCTTTAACTGATTTTCGAACACTCAAACTCGTGACTGGTTTTTTGTTTCGGGTTCGTACGCGTATATCCACCGTCACCTGATACGATGTTATATACAGCATTTGAGGATCCTGCGTGGAATCTTTCGAGAGTTCTGACGCACCAAGTAACGCGAGCCGCTTTTTGCTCTTCACAGAGCGAATGCGGTATCCATCGGGAAAACAACTTTTTTACACCTAATTGTTCATACAAGATTATTTGTATTTGACTCATGTCAATGTCTAAAGTTGCCTGAATTTCGCGGTATGTCACATGTCGATTTTCCTCAATCAGCTTACGCACAGCATCAAAGTTTTCTTGGGTGACTGCAGTTTTTGGACGACCTTGACGAGGATCATCACTGAGCTTGACACGTCCACGTTGAAATTCAGCAAACCAGCGATAAATTATGGTTTTGGATGGGGCTTCATCACCAAATGCAGAAATCATCCGATCAACACACTGTTTTTGTGTTAAACCACTTCGAAAGTCATAATAAATCATCGCTCTTGAATTTTCTCGAGTCAATTCCATTTTCTCAATGACTACACAATTTTGACAAAACCTTGTGACAAGACCAAGCATTTTTTTTAAAATAAATAAATGGTATTCGATTTTTAAAACCAAGGACTTTTCAATTAAAAAAAATTTTATACGACAGGAACAGTGGAAATATTCCATTCCCGATACTTTTAGTGCAGCCCTCGTATATTAAAATTAAATGATTTTGTCACAATCCATGTCACCGTAGGGGATAGGATTGACAACTTACACAAGATTTATTACGTAGTATGTGACTCTATTTATGCCTAGGAATTAATCTGGGTTGGTACCACTTACTTGCATATATGGGAAAGATATAAGGGTGAAACAAGTATAGTCGTTACCAACTGAGGCTTTTCAACCAGTTTCTTGTTAAATCATTATAAACTAAATGTTACTATCTTACATCACTGCTTTATCAATAATTTCTTATTGCAACAAGTAACTGAAAGGGACGAAGAGAGAACGAAGTGTGAAATATGGGTAAATCAAGAATGTCTAGAACAAATAAATGAAATTGTTTACTTGGGGAGTGCTTTTAGCCGGGATGGAAGATGTGATTTTGATGTGGACAGGCGTGTCGCTGCGGGGACAAAGTCAATGGTGCCCTGACTGCGTTAGTCAAAAGGCAAGGCGTGGTGAAGAGTGCACGCCTTGCAATACATAACGCAGTGTTGGTACTGACTTTGTTATATGGCAGCGAAACCTGGGTATGCCAGAAGAAGCATAAAAGCAAGTTGAATGCAGTGGAGATGCGATCTCTTCGTAAAATGTGCGGCGTTACCATGGCCGACCGAAAGCGAAACGAAGAGATTCGCAATATGGCAGTTTTGAAAGATGACCTTATCACGAAAATTGATAAGGGCGTGCTTCAGTGGTTTGAGCACGTTGAGCGAATGAGTGAAGACCGAATGGTGAAGAAAATATATTGCGCGAAAGTTAATATTGAAAGGTGTCGAGGAAGACCGAGACTAACTTTCGAAGACCATGTGAGCATATTGCTCGAAGAGGGTAGGGTCAAGAGTACTCGGATACCTAGACGTGCATGTATGAAGAAGATAATGAATCTGAAAGAAGCGAAAGAGGTATGTAAGGATCGTGACACTTGGCGATCTGTTCTCTCTGGCTACCCCGTCAGGGATTGTGCGTGAAGATAAGTAAGTAAGTAAGTAACAAGTAACAAAAAATTGCTAGAAAGTAAGGTAACTAATAACATGATAGGCTATAGTTACAAGGTGGCAAAACTCAGAACAGTGAAAACATCTAAATTTATAGCAGCACATGAACATTCTGAATAATTATAAAGAATATCTTCATACCCATAATTATGAAGAATATCTTATACCTTTTTTTATTTATTCTTTTTTACTGCCAAAAATTAATCTGTGATTTTATTATTTTTATTAAAGAATTCCTCTCTATTCCGAAGATATCCCGGATGTCAGTCTGAGCGAGATTAGGATGGCTCTCCAGCACCTTAAAAACGGTAAGGCCCCAGGCGAGGATGGAATTACAGCGGAGCTTCTGAAAGCGGGTGGAAGACCGGTACTTGAAGTCCTTCAGAAGCTCTTTAATTCCGTCCTCCATGGTGGCATTACACCGGAGGCGTGGAGCAGAAGTGCGGTGGTCTTGTTCTTCAAGAAAGGTGACAATGCTCTCTTGAAGAACTACAGACCGATTTCCCTTCTGAGCCGCGTCTACGTGCTGTTTTCGAGAGTCATTACGAATCGTCTCGCGCGCAGACTTGACGACTTCCAGCCTCCCGAACAAGCCGGTTTCCGAAAGGGCTTTAGCACCATAGACCACATACATACCCTTCGGCAAGTTGTACAGAAGTCCGAAGAGTACAATTTGCCACTATGTCTGGCGTATGTGGACTATGAGAAAGCCTTTGATTCCGTCGAAATTTGGGCGGTGCTGCAGTCCCTTCAGCGGTGCCAAGTTGACTGTCGGTATATCGAAGTGTTGAAGTGCTTGTACAGTAGGGCTACGATGGCTATCCGAGTACAGAACCAGAGTACGAAACCTATCCAATTGCAGAGAGGTGTAAGACAGGGTGACGTCATATCCCCGAAACTCTTCACCGCTGCATTGGAAGACGTTTTCAAGCTTCTGGACTGGAAAGGATACGGTATCAACATCAATGGCGAGTACATCACTCACCTTCGATTTGCCGACGATATAGTCCTTATGGCAGAATCGCTGGAGGACCTAAGCACTATGCTCAATGACCTCAATAGTGTTTGCCAACGGATAGGTCTTAAGATGAACATGGACAAAACTAAGATCATGTTTAATGTCCATGTCACACCTATGCCGGTAGTTGTTGGGAACACTAAGCTCGAAGTTGTTGACGAGTATGTTTACCTGGGACAAATAGTCCGACTGGGTAAGTCCAACTTCGACCGAGAGATCAATCGACGGATTCAACTCGGCTAGGCAGCGTTCGGGAAGCTACGACACATCTTCTCGTCAGACATACCTCAAAACCTTAAAACGAAATTGTACAACCAGTGCGTGTTGCCAGTGATGACTTACGGAACTGAGACGTGGTCCTTCACTGCTGGCCGTATGAGGAAGCTCAAGGTCGCTCAGCGAGCTATGGAGAGGGCTATGCTCGGAGTTTCTCTGCGTGATAAACTTAGGAATGAGGATATCCGCAGTAGAACCAGAGTGACCGATAGACATAGCCCAACGGATTAGTAAGCTGAAGTGGCAGTGGGCCGGCCATATAGCTCGAAGAACCGACAACCGATGGGGAAGAAAGGTTCTCGAGTGGCAGCCTCGTACCGGTAGGCGAAGTGTAGGGCGTCCCCCCACGAAATGGAGTGACGACCTGGTAAGACATGCAGGAAGTCGATGGATGCAGGTGGCTCAGGACCGTGTTTTGTGGCATTCTTTGGGGGAGGCCTATGTTCAGCAGTGGACTTGTGAAGGGCTGTAATGATGATGATGATTAAAGAATTAAATTTTTTATTAAATAATTAAACATACTTATTATGACTTTTGAAGTTATAAATGTAAGGATTTCATCTTACATTCAATAAATGTATACTAAAATTGCGTTTTTATTGATACAACTCACCAAAAATGAACTTCATTCTAATTTAATTCTGAGAGGTCTCAAAAGGACATCCTGGGTATTTGATAGTGGGTTGTCTCATGGGGCTTTCAGATTGTCAAGATTTCCCAAACCGTGGTACTTCTAGTAGTAAATGCAGATATCCATAGGTTACTTAGCACCAGGTGGATCATAAAACAATTTGTGACTTTAATATAATAAAAAAGCTACTCAAGGTCCCCCATCATCTAATGTGTTACTATGTTTAAGTATTTATGAACAGAAATTTACCATTTTGGCACGCTGCTCGGCAAAAACAACCATAATCTTTGCCCCTCATCTCATCGCTCCACTTTAACATGTCCAAGCGATACTGCTCCTTGTATTTACTGGCACTTAAAAGCTCATCTAAATTCAAATTATTTTCCTTTGCCCAATAACTCTTAATTGGATGGGATATTTTAATGATTTCACATTTATCATTTAACCTGAAAAATAATAAATTAACTACATAATATGTAATGATAATAATGCTCTCCTCGGTTTGATCCAATCCAAAGCTACAACTTACACAACATACTGTTGGAAGGTGTTAACTGAATAGGTCATATTATGAGTGTTACAAGTGACATACTAACACAACTAGTCCTAACAACCCATTTTCCAATGTAACTAATGTTTATGCAATTGGAAGTAGATGAAAATGCAGTGTCAGAGATATGGGGACAATTCAACACAAAAATACCTTGTTTTATTTTATTATTTTACTTAATTAAAAATTACAACATTTGAAAACATTAAATTAAAACCTAACCTAAATAGAAATAACAAATAAACACAAAATGCAATAAAAAAATTCTGCAGAGTAAAAGTTCTCCGTTACCAAAATATTCCAAATAGGTAGTATTCCTCATCCTGCTATATTTATTCCTTGTTATTGGCAACAGCAGTAGCAGTTGAGAGAAAATTGACATCGAACTATAAATGTTTCAGAAATGATAGGTATCACCAGCTAATTAAAGAAATCAGTTTTAAACCAATATAAAGACTAATAACTGTAATTACTTACACTTTCTGCAAGTGATCAGTCAGAAAATCTTTTCCAGATTTCCTTTTCCCACTGAATAACAATATTATCTTAGGCATTTTAACACCAAAGCACCCAACAATAATGTAAACACAAATAATTTGAATTATTTTATAACTTAACGTAACTCAAGTAGTCAGTATATTAGTACTTTTAATTTCATATTATTGTTTATTTGGCGCAAGTTGGTGTGAGTCAATAAAGTTTGTGGGTAATGATGTACAATAATGTACATTTAAATACCATCGAAACAAATAGAAAACAATAATATTCACAAATAAAGGTAGAGTGTACTATTATTCTATTGGAGTTGTCGCGTTATTAGATTTATTACGACAGTATATATTCCATAAGTTTTTACGCAACGTACCCTGTGACTATATCTATGAAAAAACAGGTTTTTTAAATTTATTATAGTCCAAATTAGGGATAATTTAACAATTTTTATTTTAATTGTTATTGTTTTTATTATTCGCTCGAGCGAGCAGGCAAAGGAACTATGCCATACAGCCATGTCTTTATGTATAATTATCCTTCATAGTTCACTGCTTCACAATATGTTGATGCGTCACATTGTGCAGCCCTTGGGAGATTTTGACGGCAACTTGAGCCAGCAGGCAGCTGACAGTTGGCGATGGTATCTAAAGGCGCCAATGCAAACAAACAGCTTATCTTGAAAATCCATCACCATCAGAGCACTTGTTTCACCGTTTCCACTAATAGTTCACATGCGTAGACAGTTCATACATAAAATCGCACCACTTTTACATATCAAAATTCACTTCAAACTATTATTTAAACTATAATACAGGAGCAGCAAACCGCCGCCGATCAAGTTCCCGCCAAAACTCAACAATTTTTAAGTGTCAAAATTAAGCAACAGTGTGAACTTTATTTAACATATCGACTAAAAAATAAAAAACTAACCACCAAATTTTATTAAATAATGATCCAATTTCTACTAAAACATTTAACGCACGTGTATTATAAAAGGAAATGTGGTAGGTATTTAAAAAGGGGTAATATAATATTATATATTTTTATTACATCATGTGTTACGGCCCGCAGCTGCCCCTTCAAAGATCGCCCAGGCTGGGGCCCATAGCAGCCTGCTCGACGGGCAGACATGGGTCGGGCCCAAATGGCCACATGGAAGAATTCCTCTCATACTAAACTATATGGGAGAAGCTAGGAAAATATAGTACTTACCTGTTTCCGACTCTAAGATCGCACCAAGGCTCGGTCAGGCCGTAAGTGGGTGTAAGGTGAATGGCAAGTAATGTTCAGTGATGTGTAAATGTCTGAGACCTGGACCAGCTTAGGCGACCAGCAGCGGCCGAGTTCCAGGCTGCCCACAATGCTGCATCGCTCCAGCAGGCTCCACCGCTGGACCATTTCTTTCTTCATTGTCACTATTTCAGTCTATTAGCTACATTGTACATTTAACTAACTTAAACTCGCCTAATTTCGCATTCATCGTAGGATCGAACACGTGTTACCCGACACAGTACGGACAGTAGTTCGAAATTCGACATTCAATGTCCCGGATTCACTTATCACAAAATTATAAATAGGGAACTAACGCGATCTCTTAATGAGTCATACGGTTCAGCGTTAAACGTAACTAAGTTCCTTCATTCGACACCAAAACACCACGCTGTGAAAAGAATTCAAAACACGCCTCGTTGATACGTAAAACTAACAAACCAGCCAACGCTCAAAAAAGGGCACTTAACGCGGCGGCACAATTATAATGATTTCCAGACAATCAACCGGAAGACGCTCTCAAACAAGGAATGCGCGGTTTGAATCCTAAACCGCATATCTACTCGGCACGTGCGTGCGAAATTCCGCATCACCCGAACAAATTAAATATTGCAAAATTCACATGTCCACGGAGCGAAGTAACACGCACTAAATCTAACCATCCGGACCCCACCGGTCGCGGGAACTTCGGCCGCGACAACCAAGACACGCGGGCTCCCCGCATCGCGGCCAGCGAGCAACTCTTTCTTCACCCACGCGTCGAGCCACTGCAAGCCGCACACGGCCGGCCCACCTGGCGGCGTTTATCTCACCTACATACCATCGGGTGACGCGCCAGCTCAAACGCAATTGGATGGCGTTCAAAATGACCAAATTTGGGCATAAACAAACCCCCGTCCCGGACATAAGGACTTATATCCGCGAGCAAACCGACAAGCGGGACAGGGTCGCGACGGCACGTTGCAAGACCGAATCTACAATCAAAACTAGGCCACCTTAGGCACCCCATCAGATCTTCCAACCCTAGTCACCGCCTCAAAAAGACAGCCCCAATGTGGGCAATTCGGAGGGTCAACCTCCACTGGATGACCCTCCCGGGCCTCGCAGCACCTTAAGAAATACTGTACTGGACAGAAGTACGACGACCTCTTTCAAACACCTATCTGTGCCCCTATGATTCGTTCGGCAATCCGACCGGATCAGGTCTGCAAACAGCGACGCGACACGAAGCGGCCCAGCGTGGCTTCCTAAGCTTCAGTGCAGAAAGCACCCACAAATTCCACATGAGCGGCGTCTGTGGAGAGCCAAACGAAACGCACAGATAGTCCTTAATATGAATTTTCAAACAGTAGGCATAATCAAGCCATCTGCTATATAACTATTTACTTAATTGTGCAGTAGCTGATTTCAATCTGATAATCTCCAAACTAGCCAGCCTTTTAGACAAGTAGTCCTATGCTCATATTTCAACTAATTTTCAAAAGCAACAATGTTCAACCACAGAATTAATTAAAACAAATTAATCACCGATGCACATAGGTCAAACTGACAAATTAAACAAAACGATAAACGTAAGAGACAGCCCTATTTCTCATTTCAAATAAATATCTTAGACAGTGCCAACAAAATGTGAAAACCAAAAGAGGAATGACTCTTATTCCTTTTGGCACAAATAGGGTTATCCAATTTCAATTTTCTTTTCAACAAAACACAATGATCAAACACAATCACAAAAACATATGCACAAGCATTCAAAGGGCACATCATTCAATTTCAATTTTCCTTTCACCAAAACAAACACAATGATCAAATACAATTACAGAAACATATGAATAAGTATTCAAACACGGGTTTATCTCACCTACATCGGGTGACGCGCCAGTTCGAACGCAATTGGATGGCGTTCAAAATGACCAAATTTGGGCATAAACATCATGTATATCACTTATTGTGCAGAAAAATATTAAATGTTTCTAATTTAGTAACACAACACAAAATAAGTACTCATGAAACATAATATAATAAAATAATTTCAATGGTTCAGAAAAAAATATGGATATAAACTTAAGGTTTCCACTGATTATACCGCCTTATTTTTTGCCGTGTAGTGGCGGTTAAGAATATCCACTACCCCATATCTTCCCGTGGGTGTCGTAAAAGGCGACAAAGGGAAACAGGCAGGAGATGGGCAGCAGCATCTTCCTGGTAACGACAAAATAAAATAAAAAACTGCGGTTGCCAACCCGCTCGCCAAGCGTGGCAACTATGGCAATATACCCCCCATAATGAAAGTTACGAAGAGACGGCCCCCAGTCCCCGGCGGCCCCGCTATTCCTGGCTACGGTGGCGACCATGGTAACGGCGGGGCAGGGGGTGCTAAGAATCTCCGGTGGAGGTTCGGTTGCCACCTACAACGACTCGACCTGGCAACATACAACGCACGCACCCTGAGGACTGACGAGAAGATTGTGGAGCTGGAAGAAGAGATAGACAAGTTACGCTGGCATATTATAGGATTATCCGAAGTCCGAAGAGAGGGGGAGGACACGGTAATCCTCGAATCCGGCAACTTGCTCTATCACCGGGAGGGCGACCATCTGTCCCAAGGAGGTGTCGGATTTATCGTCCACAAGTCTCTCGTTAACAACGTTGTAAAGATTGAGAGTGTGTCGACGAGGGTTGCGTACCTTATACTCAGAATCACCAAACGGTATTCGCTGAAGGTCATACAGGTTTACGCACCAACCTCGGCACACCCCGATCAGGAGGTGGAGGAAATGTATGAGGATATCTCTAGAGCCATGCATTCCTCCAAAACCCAATATACGGTGTTAATGGGAGACTTCAATGCAAAACTAGGCACAAGAGAGAACGGTGAGCTGAAAGTGGGGAAATTTGGAATAGGGCAACGGAACCCAAGGGGCCAGCAGTTGGCCGACTTCATGGAGAAAGGGGGACTCTTTATGATGAACTCTTTCTTCCAGAAGCGGCCCCACAGGAAGTGGACCTGGTCGAGCCCCGACGGTTCGACAAAAAATGAGATTGACTTCATTATGACGACCAGACGACAACTGTTCAGTGATGTCTCAGTGATCGCGAGGGTGAAAACCGGCAGCGATCACCGAATGGTTAGAGGCACACTGAACCTAAACGTTAAGTTGGAGAGGTCTCGTCTAATGAAGTCAACGCTCCGTCCCCCTCGTGCTCTAATCCAAAGTCCCGAAACCTTTCAGCTCGAGTTGCAAAACCGTTTTCAGTGCCTAGAAGACTGCAATGAAGTGGACGATTTGAATGACAAGCTCGTGGAAACTGTCCATGCGGTCGGAGCTAAGTTCTGCAAGACCCGCCGCAGAAGAACACAAAAACTCTCCGATCACACTCTTAATCTCATGGCTGTTAGACGGGAGATGAAGCTACATTCTTCAACAGATTTGACAGCATACAGGCAACTGAACAGACAGATCTCCAAATGCATGCGGCGGGACTTACGCAACTTCAATACAGCTCGTATTGAAGAAGCGATCGAGCGGAACCAAGGCTCCAAAGTCTTTGCCAGAGATCTGTCTGCCAGAAAGAGCCAACTGTCAAAGCTGAAGACCGAATGTGGCAGCATCGTTTCCGGGGCACCTGAGATTTTGAGTGAGATTGAGAGGTTCTATGGGCAGCTGTACACGTCATCGTTGGAGCCACACGCAAGTGTGAGTAACGATCCAAGAGCGAGTCTTATCCGACATTATTCCGATGATATCCCGGACGTCAGTCTGAGCGAGATTAGTATGGCTCTCCAGCACCTTAAAAACGGCAAGGCCCCAGGCCAGGATGGAATTACAGCGGAGCTTCTGAAAGCGGGTGGAAAACCGGTGCTTGAAGTCCTTCAGAAGCTCTTTAATTCCGTCCTCCATGGTGGCATTACACCGGAGGCGTGGAGCAGAAGTGCGGTGGTCTTGTTCTTCAAGAAAGGCGACAACGCTCTCTTGAAGAACTACAGACCGATTTCCCTTCTGAGCCGCGTCTACGTGCTGTTTTCGAGAGTCATTACGAATCGTCTCGCGCGCAGACTTGACGACTTCCAGCCTCCCGAACAAGCCGGTTTCCGAAAAGGCTTTAGCACCATAGACCACATACATACCCTTCGGCAAATTGTACAGAAGTCCGAGGAGTACAATTTGCCACTATGTCTGGCGTATGTGGACTATGAGAAAGCCTTTGATTCCGTCGAAATTTGGGCGGTGCTGCAGTCCCTTCAGCGATGCCAAGTTGACTGTCGGTATATCGAAGTGTTGAAGTGCTTGTACAGTAGGGCTACGATGGCTATCCGAGTACAGAACCAGAGTACGAAACCTATCCAATTGCAGAGAGGTGTAAGACAGGGTGATGTCATATCCCCGAAACTCTTCACCGCTGCATTGGAAGATGTTTTCAAGCTTCTGGACTGGAAAGGATACGGTATCAACATCAATGGCGAGTACATCACTCACCTTCGATTTGCCGACGATATAGTCCTTATGGCAGAATCGCTGGAGGACCTAAGCACTATGCTCAATGACCTCAATAGTGTTTCCCAACGGATAGGTCTTAAGATGAACATGGACAAAACAAAGATCATGTTTAATGTCCATGTCACACCTATGCCGGTAGTTGTTGGGAACACTAAGCTCGAAGTTGTTGACGAGTATGTTTACCTGGGACAAATAGTCCGACTAGGTAAGTCCAACTTCGACCGAGAGGTCAATCGACGGATTCATCTCGGTTGGGCAGCGTTCGGGAAATTACGGCACATCTTCTCGTCAGGTATACCTCAAAACTTGAAAACGAGACTGTACACCCAGTGCGTGTTGCCAGTGATGACATACGGAACTGAGACGTGGTCCTTCACTGCTGGCCGGATGAGGAAGCTCAAGGTCGCTCAGCGAGCTATGGAGAGGGCTATGCTCGGAGTTTCTCTGCGTGATAAACTCAGAAATGAGGATATCCGCAGTAGAACCAGAGTGACCGACATAGCCCAACGGATTAGTAAGCTGAAGTGGCAATGGGCCGGCCATATAGCTCGAAGAACCGACAACCGATGGGGAAGAAAGGTTCTCGAGTGGCAGCCTCGTACCGGCAGGCGAAGTGTAGGGCGTCCCCCCACTAGATGGAGTGACGACCTGGTAAGATTTGCAGGAAGTCGATGGATGCAGGTGGCTCAGGACCGTGCTTTGTGGCATTCTTTGGGGGAGGCCTATGTTCAGCAGTGGACTTGTGAAGGGCTGTAATGATGATGATGATTTTTTGCATATTTGCTTATTAGTTAGCCACATCGAAACACGATAAACAGTAAACAGTTTCAACAAATCAAGTGAGTAATAATTATATTCAACGAAAAGGAAAATAATAATTAAGTCTTTTTTCTTCTTTACTTTTTTTTTAAAGACGTTATCCCTACACTGGTATTTTCTCTTGTGTCGTGGAGGCAGTTTATTCACAAGAACAAACATCTAGACCCGAAACAATTTTTTGTAGGCCGTACAACTATTTCCGTAATGGGATTTGAACCCAAGGCCCTGAACACTGCTACCTATTGCTAAGGCACTGTGTCACGGAGCCATGGATGTAGTTTTTGTTATTTGGTATCGGTGAATCCTGTTATTTTTATTTTATGGGTTTCGCGTTATTTATGTGCACTTACGAAGAAGCCACTTTTCGCAAGACAGCAATTATATGCTTTGCAAAGACCACAAGACACATGTATCTTACTTCGAATCTTTAGTTAATTGGTGAACTTGCTCGTATTTTTGACCATAATATTATTGTTTCATAATAAATGAAGACACACCATACTTCCACTTCAGTTTTGAAATTACAAATAAAACCTAAATACCAAAAATACTGAAACATTATCAACTATCGAGATATGTTTTTTGAGAGACCCAAATCTACTAAAATTGTAGAAGTTTTTTCACTGTAACCTTGTACGATTAGTATTTTTGCCAGTGTCAAGGTATCAAGCTGTCGAGTAATGAGGGCTAATAATTTTCCGATCACCAGATGTCGCTAGTCGGGATTGAGATAAAGTTATTTATTAGCAGCAACATTACACAATGTCATTTTATTGTAGAAGTTGCGTTAAAAATAAAAGGTATATTGGTTTCTATAATAATATCTATATAAATTTACAAAACGATGCCTCAGTGGTTTGCTCTTTAATTTTTTGCAACATTTTTAACTCCCTTTTTAATTTTTTTTACTAAATATTTTTTTATAAAATAAACATTTATCCCTCATTGAATTATAATGTGCAATACATTATAACTCAATGTTATCCCTACATTTTTCTTACAAATCAACTTCCACCGCCATGAATTCTGTCATATATTTCACCTCATTTGTAAGTAGTGCCGCTCTGGTGGTAGAAAATGTCGTGGATGCACTCATTTAAGTCAAGTAATATTATAACTCCCCAAATTTTTCCTTCTGTATTTGAACACAATGCAATCCAGACAGACACAGAGTCTCAGTTGCTTCATATGTACCTGCAGATAGACTGGCTATTTGCACAGACGACTAATTGAATAGTTTCAGTCGGTACACTATTCGTATATTAATCGCCTCTTGAGCCAGGTCTATTTTATCTTCTTATCTGTTTCTGATTTCACAAAATTCAGATCATATATCTGGTCGTATGAATAGATAATGTCGACCAAAAATAAAAACAATTGTGCCTGGTCCATTAACACGACGTAGAACTCATTACCAAGAATAGGCCCTATGAATTTTTGGGGGAGGCCTATGTGCCAGCAGTGGACCTTAGCAAGCCGTAACGGTAACAGTAACGGTTCCAATTACTCCGTTTTTTAACCTCTGACGAGACAGAGGAGTGTTATAAGTTTGTAGTGTGTATCTGTGTATCTATCTGTGTATCTGTCTGTATCATCATAGCTCCTAAACGGATGAACCGATTTTAATGTTCTTTCTTTTCATTTTTGTTTTGTACAGGATAATTATTATAACTCCTTTCTTACATATAGTCAAGAAAAATTAAAACAAATTAAAAAAATCTATAAGGATTAACATAATAATTAATAAGGTAGCTTCGAACAACAAATTTTGGAACATTCGGCAACGAAACCTTTTAGAGCAAAGAGAATATTATTTTGTTCTGCATTTAATGATTATTATCATAACAACTTCAGTATGCCTACTGATGAATACTCTTTAAACTCGCTCTTTAATGAATATATACATTACATTAACAGTGGTAGAGCCACGCGGCAGCTATTGCTGTCGCACGGATGGGCCGGCTCGAACCGGGGTGGTACCACGACCTCACAGAATACCAGCGTGAAGTAGAGGTTTACCTCTGCGTTTCGCTTGGTGAATGCAGGTGGCCGGAGGCCCTTTTTACTGGAAATGAGGCATTCCATCTTAGTCCTCACGGGTGACAACGCATCTACATTTTGATTTGTAACAGAGGATAGATGTAGATGTCTATGGGCCGCAGCAACCACTTACCAGCAGGTGGACTGTGTGCTCGTTTGTCACCCTTATCCTATATAAAAAAATCTCATGAGAATATTATAATTCATTCTATTTGACGTCTAGTATATATGGAGGTCAGTGGTTGTCGTAAATAATGATGAAATTATTAAAATCTTCTAAGGTATTGACGTCACAAAAGGTGCTGGTTGTGATCCTACCAATATTCTTTTATAATTGTGCTGATCCTTTTCTATTGAAGCTGTTAGGCTCTGGAATTCCTTACCGTAGCACATCAGATGTTTGCAATCTATTGAAAAGTTTAAAAAACTAGTCAAAGGGCAAACTAGTCATTCCTCTATCTCTCCTTGAGATCGTTCATTTCAAAATTACTACTTATTTTTCCTTACGTTAAGGTTTTTATTTCACTTACTTACTCTATATGTATATGTTTCTATATTTTTGGAATTGAAATGTATTTATTCATTATATTAGGTATGTATTTATTGAATATATAATATATTTCTGTCTATTTGTTGTGGGTATTACCTTACAACTTGCGTACACCCTTACCCTTTCTTACAGGTCATTATATCCTCTGCAATATGGTAGAGATTGTGTAGAGATCACTTCTAAGCGATAAGGCCGTCAATTGTACATTTCCTTTAAATAATTTGTTGCTTTTTCTATATTTTATATCATATACACACACACGCGCGCGTACGTGTGCACGCACGCACGCACACACACAAACGCGTATACAGCTCAAGAGCAATTTCATAATAAACATTTAAAGTACATAAAGAGCGAAGTAATAATTAATTAACCAAAACTAACAAATGAAACTAATTATTGCGGATTTTATCGGGTTTAATTTAACTTTTTAATTCCCGACGTTTCGGGTGATTTACAGCATCCATGGTCATGAAGGGGACTGAGGTGTTTGACGTCCTGATGACATAGTTAAATAGTTAGCCTCGATCTATGCAGAATGAGCTTACAGTATCTTGAAGCCTTGCAGGAGTATGCTTGAGCTTGGATTTAATTTTATATGTAGTCTTCGCGTAAATATAAGAAATCATTATGTTAACCAGTACCGACTGGTAATAGCCAACAAAATTCACCGATAAGAAGATCTCAAGACCAAGCGCGCAAGACATATAACATCTTTTTTCTTGAAGAGATGCAGAGACCATAATCTCATTCCTCAAATATTTCCTGTGTGACAAAATATCAACAACATTCGAGGAAGCGCTAAGATCTTAAATCAGGCAAGTAAAAAGTTGTTACGAACGGTGATTTCAGCAAAAACGGTTCGATCTACAATTCATAAATAATACCATAGACAATTTGTCCAGTGAGTTAAAGACAGTTTTAACGACATTTGATTTTAATAATTGCATTGAAACTTTAAACAAACGCGAAACACCGAAATATAATGAATGCAAAAAAACATAGAAAAATAACAAAAATTAACAATCAAATCAAATACCAAAGGCACACATCAATGTCGACGTAGAAACGAAACGCAACCACAGTAAATATACTGTGACGCAACCGTTGATTACAGACTTCCTGTATAGGACAGTTACTATACTCTTTGCTACAGACGCAAACAATAAACAACCATGCAAGTGCAACAACGCACCAGCATACGGTCTATAATCTGTGAAAACAAACACTGGACCTGGACGAACCTATAATGAATGTGGTCTGGATGAAGGTACTCCAGACCTTCATGCTTCAGACCACCTTTCTTCAATTGTCAAAATCACTCAATTTCTTTATATGACATCCTTCTCAAAACAATCCTTCGACCAGTGAATATTAATTCCCTCCTTCCCTATCCCTGATTCCATATATGTCAATATGATCTTAAAATATATTCAAATGTATAATATTCAACTCTAATTATTGTGTACTAAATATAGCTTAACCTAATTCTCTATTCCCTGCTCAGACTAATCCCCTCCTATAACTAGATGTTTGTCTCATATTGTGTAATTGTGTTGTCCACAATTCTTGTATTTAGTTGTTTTGTTTTTACATTCGATTTGATAGACCATTAATTCTCGCAAAAGAACACCGATTCCTACCAAGGATGATTCGCGAGGCTATTGAAATTTGAAATTAAAAAACATCCTAATTTCAATAGAGAAGATGGATGGGTGCTGCCATCTGCTTGGGATCCTATAATTAATAAAATTAAAAAGACTACAAGATACTGTAAGCTCATTTTGCATAGATCAGACCAAAAGTTAATCAAAAACAGAAATATAGTCAAAAACAGAAGGTAGCCGGGCTAACTATGACATCGGGACGTCAAACACCTCATTCCCCCCGTGACCATGGGTGCTGTAAAGCACCCGAAACGTCGGGAATTAAAGTAAAATTAAACGCGTTAAAATCCGTAAAAATTAGTTTTATTTAATGTGTAGTCTTCGTGTCAATATAAGAAATCATTAAGCAAAACTGACAAATTAAGAGGATAAAAATTTATGTCTCAGAAATACTTGTAAATACAGTTAATAAATTTATGCCATCTATCGGTAAAAAGGAGTATTATCAGTAAGCTACGAATTCTCGTAACGGACGTTGTTTTCTCTTTAAAATAAAAGATGGCACTACTTATACGTTTAGAACCTTAAATCACAGTTGGTATGGCCATTATCATAGATTACTGTATATATACTAGAGATAGATGCGCGACTCAAATTTAATTTTCTTTAGTGTCGTGCTTATAGCTATTATAACCTTGTGCGTTGTGGCGAAATTTTACATTCGTATTCTAATAATATTTTAGCAGTTTTTCATTGTTCAATAAATATTAATAACAATTTAAGCGTAACCAGTGACCGCTACTAACTGCGTAGTGCGCATGGATTATTGCGTATGCATAGACTTAATATATAAGTGCCCTTAAAAATGGGCCAGATTAGGAGTACCCTTAACCGACGAGCGTGTATGCGTAGATATATGGATGTAAAAGAAACGAGAGAGGTGTGTCAGGATCGCGCCAAATGGAAGTCCGTAGTCTCTGCCTACCCCTCTGGGTGACAGGCGTGAGTGTTTATGTATTATGTATGTATGTATAAGTGGCCTCTAGTGAGATTAAAATAAGTCTAGCCTAGCGCTTTGGAATGTAGATGGAAGCACATAAAATGTATCATTTTGTTCGTAAAATAATGTTCTAAGTTGCGTCCCCATGGCCATTATTTTTAAGTCACAATTAGCTTGCTACATATTTATTTGTCTATGGTCACAATCGAGCTAGCAATCCACCGTCTATAATCGATATTCGTCTGATAAGGTTGAAAAACGAGCATACAACACACTTGATGGTAACCTAAAACTGGATGTTGTGGCCCTTAGACACCTACATACATCTATCCTCGTTTAAGTTTCAGAATGCAGCTGCATTGTCACTCCTGAGGACTAAGATGGAATGCCTCGTTTCTAGTAAAAAGGGTCTCCGGTTCTCTACACTCACCATACGAAACACAGCAGCATTGAGCTGCAATTTTACGCTGGTATTCTGTGAGAGTGTAGTGCTTCCCCGGGCAAGCGTTTCTTTAGTGATACAACTATAATATGAGCAGGAGCATAAAAAAAGATATGTCAGTGTTATAGCTATTTGGCTTACATCTTCATCGAACTTAACACTTTCACTGTCCTGTTTTCAGACAAAATAGTAAGATAATAGCAGTGACCTATATGTAGTGCACGGGACAGCGAAAGGGTTAAGGTGTAACTACCTGATTGCTAAGTGGCTACAGCAACCCATGGAAACCAGCATCAAACGAACTAGACTAAACGTGCTTTCTTAATTGTTAACTCTAAAGAGGTTTTAATAATATACCTCACTAATAACTCAGAGCCCATAATTATACTGTCTTTTTGTGTCCTTCAAACCGGAACAGTTCAATGATAGGTACCTACGAGTATATAGTTGTGTGAAAAGATAGCACACTGTTGCTTAGCGCCAGAATAAGTAAGACGGTTACACAGATAGAGTCCTAGGCATAAAAGGGGACACATACGACTTTGCGCTACTTCATACCTACCACCCTATTTATTATTGATTAGGTACATAGTTAAAACGAGTCTAAAATTTTAGTTTCCTACGAATCTGCCGTATATATGCGACTATAGTAGGTAAATACCAAACTTAACATTTTAAATGAGCATAAATAAAAATTCTAATTTAGATGTCAAGTATTAGAAATTGGAAATTATGTATTTGGACAGGCTTCGCGTCTCGGAGACGAAGCTTAATTGATTTCAACACCGTATCAAGAGAATAGCATTTCATTTTTCCGTGAATAATTCGTTATCTGCTATTCCCGCTAATGTAACAAATTGAACAGATACCAAAGTTCGATACGCATTGTAAAATATCGCCCACCTTATGTTATACCTAATATATGCCATAACATATTACACCTCTAAATAAAATCGTGCCGACACGAAAAAATGGCGTTATTTGAATGCCGACCGATAATTTAAATGTAGCAACAACCGCTTTTAGCTTACAACCTTAATTGACTTAAAAATGCTTATCAATACGTAATAAACACACGACACATATGCGTAAATAAAACAGTATAAAGTAAGCCTTAAAGAATATGCATTGTAAGTTCATTTCTTGTACGACAAATTCTCAAACTTGTTCCCTTTTGCTGCTAGAACAAATTTCGAAGCACGATGCACGCTCACGACTTTCTGAACAACTCCGGACATGACATTCCACGTTTCGTTGTAGATTAGAATGGGACGGATAGCGAGCCACCCGCCTAAAAAAACGAGACAAGCAACCACGGAGCAGTCCACGTGGACTGCTTAATATCAACACAGGAGCAACGACCAATGGAAAACGGTACCACTAATGTATTTCTCACCTCCGCACACACACAGGCCTGTTGCCACTTTTGTTCTATTCATACAATTTTCAACTTTATGCGAGGCGATTTAAGTTTTAAATGTTGTGATAAGGTATCAGGGGTATCTGTTTTCAGAATGACTTATAGAAAATGATTCGTTGTAATATGAGCGTTATGTCTGGGCAATAAGGTGTGTTGTTGCGGCCGAAGTGCCCTGCGGCTCTTGAATTTAAAACGATTCCCAAGAACATGGGCGCAACTTGGTGAAGGTTGGAGGAGGCCGCGGCGCAAACTGCATCGTCTCGTCACAACGCTGACACCCCACCCACCCTGCTGCACTCCCGCTGTTATTGTAGTAAGTTCTAAGTATTGCACGTTAGTGTGTGTTTTCCAAGTCAACTGTTGTGCTGAGGCACGAGGTTTTCACAGCACTCGTGAAAGTATGCACCGTGTGTGCTACCCGCCGCGGCTCTCCCTGCTCCCTATATTTTGCTATTGCAATATGTCGCATTTTGTTTGACCACTGCGAACGTTTGACTAGCTAAACAAAGAACGTAACAATTCAAAATAAAAGCTCAACGTACATTCAGTATTTCAATGTTTTATTATTGAAGTAATGAGATACGTACGTACGTAGGTAGGCACATAAAATTATAGTACAAGTTTTATAATATCGTTATTGTACAAATATTCCAATTTTATAAAACTATTTGTTTGTTTGTATAATAAGCTATTGATTTAAATTTTTTTAATAACACAAGTGGGGGCGCTGGGCACAGGCGTCCTCTCAGAGAACGTTATTAAATAAACTTCGTGTAGGTAGGTAGGTACCTATTATTAAAAAGTTAAAAAATTTTAAACTTTTTTAACTTTTTATTGACATGACATTAAGTCAAATTATTTCATTGGTTTATAATGCCAAAAGCGGCCAAAAGACGTTGAAAAGCAAGATAACTACCTATTAAGTTGAAAGCTTAAACAGAAATAACCAGCAACTATGAAATAGGTACCTATAGGTATCAAGAGACAAACGAAGTGTCATTGAAAAAATCATTTTGATAAACTAAAAACAAGTTTTTAGTAAAAATTACGTAAATTAAAATTTTAGGTAACAAATACGCTCCTTTGCAAAAATACGAACGCAAAAAAGAATAAACATAAGTAATTTATTGTTTAAAACTTGGGTCTAATTTTTTTACTAGAACTGAAATACTAAGAAGAGCTTAGGCGCCAATTTCGTACTCGTAATGGCGGTTGTAATTGCGACTCTAAATGACATCTTTAGCAATAATTATTACTTATTAATTATACAGACACAGTACATTTTTATTAAAAAACCAGCGATCCGCCCCGGCTTGATATCTGGACCTCGACAACAGCGCCACCTACCGGGAACAAATGTGAACTTTAACCATCAAATTTCATCATCGAATGTAAACCATCAAACGTGGTAGGGCCATGCTGCAGCTATATAATTATTGTATAGTTGTAGCACGAATGGGGCGACTCGACCGGGGAACTACCACGCTCCACAGAATACCAGCGTAAAACAGCAGCTTAATGCTGCTGTGTTTCGTATGGTGACTATAGAGAGGCGGAGAGCCTTTTTACTGGACAAGGGACATTTCATCTTAGTTCTCACGGGCTCACGGCTGACAACGCATCTGTATTTTGAATCGCAAATGGGGATAGATGTAGATGTCTATGGGCCACAGCAATCACTTACCATCAGATGGACTGTGTGCTCACTTGTCACACTTATCCTATTAAAAAAATCGGTGGTGCCGTTTTCGAGTTTTACCATTTATTCCGTAGTTTTAACGAGACAAGAATTTAGAAATTAGATAATTTAGGATAATAATACATGGTCATGACTTTTATTTAATCGCTCTGTTTGCTGTTGGAGGTGGTTATGGAAAATCCACTCTCTACAACTGGAGGCTCGAAAAGAAAATAAGCGGAGAAGGTATAAAGTTACAATGTATAGATAACGTTACCATTTACTCAGAGCACGACGCCCTTAAATATTATGGTCATAAAAATAAAACATGTTTGAAAGCTAAAATCGTAAACAGTCTGTTTGGCTTTTTTAGTTGTTATCCAAATTGAAATTGCTAACGGTATACAATTCAAAAGTGGAGAAGCCTGTGGAATTTGTCCTTGACACCAACAATATTATTATTAGAATTTTAGCCGCTGGAATTAGTTTTATTAAATTCTTTTAAAGAATTTGTCATTACTAGATATGTACGAGGACTTTATATATTTTTCTGAAGAGCAAATAATTTATTTCTGAAATAACTGATTGTTATTTACAATAGGTAGTTCAATTATAAAGTGGTCATTTTCTAACTTTTAGTTTAAAAATGTAACTTTTTCTAAGGCCACGCTGGCAAAACTTGAACGAGCGGCGTGGACCTACGTTGATGTCATACCTAGGCGACAGGGCTTGCATGCTGCTGCGCTTTTCTTATTGCTTTTCCTATTTCCTTTGTTTTTATTATATAAAGTTTAATAAAAATAAATCTAAGCTAAAAAAATAAAGTACGACGAGTGAAAATAAAGAAACAGTTATTTCACATGCTATTTTATCCATACAATATATTTACATACCTAAGTAAGTAAATATTTAAGTTAAAATATACTCTGTTACCTTCATCTCTTCACCTAGCATTCATCAAAGTATAATTTCTGTAGGTAAATAACGCTAAAGTGACGGGAATAAGTAGCAGACATGACACACAATTTTGAATATAAATTTAAAAAGTCAATACTGCATAGATAAATATTTTGCCTGTAGATATATAATTCGTTCTTTTAGTAAACATTAAAATAAAACCTTCAAAATTGTTCAAAATAGGTAAAATAACGTATTTTCATGTACTTTATTGGGATTATAAAGTATAAAGTACGTTTGCCCGAAATAATGTAATATACTTTATAATAAAATACGGTTGGCAACCCTAGTCAAAGAGTACATTTTTACGTATTTTGGGGATAACGGGACACATCGCTTAAAAGCAGGACTGTCCCACTCAAAGTGGAATATATACACGTTATGTACAGAGTAAAAGCGACACTATTTCGTTGTTTTATCAACAGCAGCTAAATAACGTTATTAAATTTTTAATCACCAAATTATTCAGTTAATTTAGCAATAGTACTTTTAAACAACCACGTTTACAAGGATAGAAGTATCAAGCAATTGGAAGAGATTAGTAAGTATTCTTTTCTTTACCATAATGTTCACAAAAAAACTTATAAGTTGGATCGCACAGGAATTTGGAATTTATAACGCATAATTTGAAATTAGGGATTTTTATATTGAGACTAACTCTAATTTAAATCTATAATCAACTTTTAGAATATTAAAAGTTACAACGGAGTGAATCGATCAAAAAAATAAATCGTCGTCGTCTTTATAAATAGGCCAATCCATCATCAAGTAATAAAAATAAAGTTTTGAGGAGTTTGGACAAATCCATATATATAGGTAGATACACAAGTCTCATAGAATACCGACCAGCGTAAGACCCTTTTTACTGGAAACGAGGCATTCCATCTTAGTCCTCAGGGGGGACAACGCATCTGCATTTTGATTTTTAATAGTAGATAAATGTAGATGTCTATGGCCCACAGCATCCACTTACCATCTGTGGTGGACTGTATGCTTGTTTGTCACCTATAAAACATTCTATAAAAAATTGTTACCTACTAAAGTTTTTAAGTAAATTTTAGCGATAGCCAGTTTATCTCAATTTATATAAGGAGCCGTAAAAGAAAAAAGCCGGATAACGGATACAATACCACAAAATCGTACAACTTTTAGAAATAAAAATCATTTTAAACCATTACTGCCTATTTAAAGGATAATAGGAGTAGAGGGGCAACAATCCGCACGCAATCAAGTTCCCAACAAACCCCTGTTAAATCTTACGGTGCGTACACATTATATAACATAACAAGTTATAAAACTGTATGTATATATAATAATATGTAATTATTATATATACATACAGTTTTTTTTTATTTACATATTATATTAATATGTAATTTGGGGGCTGAGTGTTATAAAACGTGTTATATAACGTGACACAAAAGTATATATCACTAGAACGGCATAACGACAAACGACAATGTCATATAACATTGTTATATTGCATTGTTATTCTAATGTGTACAGTATTGTTATATGTTGCAATGTTGAAAAACAATGTTACATAAAGGCGCGTCTCCACCAAAAATGTTGACAACATTTATGTTTCCAACTGTTGACAAATCAACAAAAGTTGACGACATTTGTTTCCGAAAATGTTTCAAAATGTTGCAAGAAGCGTCTCCACCGAGGGAACAAATGTCGGCAACAAGCGTATTCCTTTGATGTTGCCGCCGAAAAGGAAACACGATTCCCGACATTGTTTCGTTTTGTTGCTAAAACTAGGTGATTACAGAAACATTTGTCGACAACACGTGTTGACAAATGTTGTGTTGACAACAAAACTTTGTTGGAGACGCGCCATTATGTGGACGTGTTATAAAACAAAAGTTACACAACATGTTACTTAATCTGTACGCAGTCTTAAATCCGTAAGTATTTGAAACGAACTGTTTACAAATTGATATGTCGGAAAGTCGGAATACTTAGTAATAGGGTCCCGTTGGTTACCCTTTGAGTACGAAACCCTAAAAAGGACACCTGCAGAGTTTCTTTCGCCGTTTCTACTCTGACATCTGACATGTAGACGTTTGAGAAACAAAATGTTAATTTCTTACGTCAAAAAAAGAAAGAGTTTTCATTACATTCTGTTAACACTTTATTTCCGAAAATAGGGACTTTACTTCGAATCAATTCTACAAAATATTACGTATACCTAATCTATGCAAATAAATAAAATTGAAGTGTCTGTTTGTAATGTCAAAACAGCGTTTTACTAAACGCATATTAAAGTATTATGTGGACGTGTTATAAAACAAAAGTTACACAACATGTTACTTAATCTGTACGCACCCTTAAATCCGTAAGTATTTGAAACGAACTGTTTATAAATTGATATGTCGGAATACTAACATTCTGTAACGTAGTCAAATAAATTAAATCTTTAAAAATACTTTTTCAACTACAATAAATTATTTCAGACAAAAGAAAAATAAAACTGCCCATTTTGTTTGCAAATGAGTTTGTTATGACGTACAAAGACTAGAATAAAAATATTCTGTGGCCCAGGAGATAATATTTACTAAAGCGTAAAAGCTTACATCGTGTAAAATAATAAAATGTCGGAGTTGTATTTAAACATCTAATTGCATTCAATGTTTATGTAAAACAAATGAAAGACTGAATCTAATTATTCGGCTGATAGATAAACAGGATAAATATTTTTTAGTAGACCGTTTAACGAACGAGTAATATTTTTTATTTAAACGAGCATTTGATTTTTTTTAATAAAAATAATAACTAGATTTAACCGGTTACAACCAGCTACAGCCTAATAATCGGTTAAGATCAGGTGACTTACTAAAAGTGGAACCTGTTGACCGACGGACAAAACTGAAACAACCGACTGAACGACTGGACTGGCGACCGAAACGTCCAGTCCAGTCGTATATCCAAAAATATCGAACCTACAACCCACCGAATGGTTATTGGCATTGCGAGTTTATCGGCTTCGCTATCATGAACCGCCTCCCCAACGTGAGACACATGTGTTTTTTTTTGTCTAGCCGTTATAAAATGCTTGAACTAGGTCATGTCGCGCACCTCGGACACGTGATGATGCGGTGAAACCGCGGGGCACAGCTAGTAATGAATAAATTGTGGACGTCTAAATAAAATCAAATCACTAATATTGATAACAAAGGTCAATATAAAAAAAACATGCCCAGAATTTTATTCTTATTTAATACTATCACCAACTTTATTAAAGCAAATCTTTTCCACTGACAAATGTAAATAATAATTTAAAAAATATATGTTGCATTTAATAATTAGGTACTGTCTGGGGAACTTTATTTTTGGAAGTGTCAAAGAAGAACCATTTTGGTGGTAGAGCTCCTTCTCGGTCTAGGATTATGTCTCAATCACCACTCTTTTACATATTTATGCCGTTCAACAGCATGCACTAGTGCAATTAAGTATTACTGCATGCTGTAATTGCTAGCTATGAGCCTATGAGCCAATACATCTTAGTTATCAGAGTAGACAATGCGTGTATAGCCTTGCTTGTTTGAAATTATCTGCAGCTGTCCGTGGACTGCAGCTTTTAGTTAAATTTTATAAAAAAGGAAATGGGATCTTTTATTATTTACTTTTGGCCATTACTATATAGAATAGTAAGACCAAAAAAAGCATTCTCTCATATCTAAGAGCATTGTGGAAAAGGAAAGAGTTTACCACACTGATCCAGTGCGGATCTAACTGATTGTGAAAACTGCTATAAACTGCTACGTCTACACATATAGCTAATGATTTCTTATATTTACGCGAGCACTACTTATTGAATAAAACTACTTTTACGGATTCTATCGCGTTTAATTAATTAATTTTTAAATTCCCGACATTTCGAGTGCTTTACAGCACCCATGGTCATAGGCGACTAGAATTGAGTTTTGACGGTGATAATTGGTAAATTGAAAGTGCAAAATTATATTTACGGTTTAAGTCTAATTACTTTTCATTTTTGATTAAGAATATTGTATCATTTAAAGGTTAAACAAAATAAATAAAACCGGCCAAGTGCGATTCGGTCTCGCGCATGATGGGTTCTGTACCATCGTAAAACACGTTTCTAGTATGGGAGCCCCGTTTAATTTTAAATTTATTTTATTTTTATTATTTGTTGTTATAGCGGCAACAGTAATACACGTTGTAAGAAAAATTTAACTGTCTACCTCTTACGGATCATGAAATACAGCCTGCTGACAGACAGACGGACGGACTTAGTAATAGGGTCCCGTTGGTTACCCTTTGGGTACGAAACCCTAAAAAGGACACCTGCAGAGTTTCTTTCGCCATTTCTACTCTGAGAAACGTCCTAGTAGATTAAGAACATGTTGACGTTTGAGAAACAAAATGTTATTTTCTTACGTCGAAGAAAGAAAAAGTTTTCATTACATTCTGTTAACATTTTTTATTTCCGAAAATAGAGGCTTTAGTTCGAATCAATTCTACAATATATTACGTATACGTATACGTTTTTTTTTTTATATAGGATCGGTTGACAAACGAGCACACAGTCCACCTGATGGTAAGTGGTTACTGTGACCCATAGACATCTACATCTATCCTCAATAAAGACTCAAGATGCAGATGCATTGTCACCCGTGAGGACTAAGATGGAATGCCTCTTTGGCAGTAAAAAGGGTCTCCGGTTCTCTACACTCACCATACGAAACACAGCAGCGTTAAGCTGCTATTTTACGCTGGTTTTCTGTGAGAGCGTGGTCCTTCCCCGTTCGAGCCGACCCATTCTTGCTACAACCATAATATAGCTGCAGCATGGCTCTACCACGTAGAAAAAAACGTGCTATACAAATAAATAAAATGCATATGAAAGTATAAACGGTACTTTAACATTAATACACTTTTTTAAATTTTTGTCTGTCTGTCTGTCTGTCTGTTTGTTCCGGCTAATTTTCGAAACGGCTGGAACGATTTTAACGGGACTTTCACAGGCAGATAGCTGATGTCATAAGGAGTAACTTAGGCTACTTTATTAGAAAAATAATTAGGGTGCCTCGCAAAAAAATTAAAACCCTAAATTACACGCGGGCGAAGTCGTGGGGAACAGCTAGTACAGAATAAGATATATATTGGTATATTTCTATCATACGGGGAATTTTACCATAAATGCAACGATGTATTCTTCTGCTTTTTTACTAGCCCGTGATAGTATACTTCTGGACATCAACCTCATTATCAGGAATGATTGGCTTTAATCGTCACGCTTTCTTTACCTTTTGATTCTGCAGCTCGTGGCCTGGCTAAATATTTTACGTTTGGTGTTGTAGGGACACAATATAGGTATATAATATAATAAACTCTTTCATCACTCTTTAGATCGCGTGTCCAGTGTCCTACATCATATCCATACTTATTTAAGTATAACAGCTATGTGTATGTGTAATATGTATAATAGTTATAGGTGTGGCGGCTGCGTCCGCCACGTTAAAAATTAGTCGCAAATATATCCCCGTTTACACGACACGTGTCTTCATTTATTGCAACCTTATTTGTACACCTTAGTGAACTTAGCAATGAATAAATAAATTAATTAATTAATTAAACAAACACAGTATTCATAAGACTGTACAGGTGTAAACGAGGCGTGCTTGTGCGTTGTAATGCCGGTGCAATTCATCCGTCACCCCATTTCGTCCCGTGGGGTCTTAACAGGCGACTATAGGATTTCCTGGAAAAATGGTAGCCTTTGATAGATGAGGGTATGACCATATCGTTTACACAAGAAGTAAAATACACTATGTATGATGTATGTAGTACGTATTATACTTATGAAACATGATGTGGTTCCACTAATCTATACAATATACAAATACATATATATACAAATAAATAAAATTGAAGTTTCTGTTTGTAATGTCAAAATTACAGCTTTTTACTAAATAGTTATGAAAGTATATACGGTACTAATAATAAAAATACAATTTTTAAAGTTTTTCATTGTCTGTCTGTCCGCCTGTCTGTCTGTTTGTTCCGGCTAATCTCCGAAACGGTTGGACCGATTTTGACGGGATTTTCACTTTTTTTTTTTAGTATAGGGTGACAAACGAGCACACAGTCCACCTGATTGTAAGTGGCTGCTGTGGCCCATAGAGATCTACATCTATCTTCGTTTGCGACTCAAAATGCAGATGTGTTGCCACCCGTGAGGACTAAGATAGAATGCCTCGTTTCCAGTAAAAAGGGTCTCCGGTTCTCTACACTCACCATACGAAACACAGCAGTGTTAAGCTGCTATTTGACGCTGGTATTCTGTGAGAGCGTGGTCCTTCCCCGGTCGAGCCGACCCATTCGTGCTACAACTATACTACTAATATAGCTGCAGCATGGCTCTACCACGTAAAAAATTTCTTCACTGGCAGATAGCTGATGTCACAAGGAGTAACTTAGGCTACTTATATTTTAGAAAAAGAATTAGAGTTCCGCGCAAAAAAATTAAAACCCCAAATAACACGCGGGCTAAGTCGCATTAAACAGCTAGTCTATACATATACAAATAAATAAAATTTGTATATAGACTAGCTGTGAAAGAAATTGAAGTGTCTGTTTGTAATATCAAAATAACAGCTTTTTACTAATACATACGAAAGTTTATACGGCACTTAAAACAAAAACACAATTTTTAAATTTTTGTCTGTCTGTCTGTTTGTTCCGGCTAATCTCCAAAACGGCTTGACCGATTTTGACGGGACTTTCACTGGCATATAGCTGATGTTATAAGGAGTAACTTAGGCTACTTTTATTTTAGAATAATAATTAGAGTTCCGCGCAAAAAAATTAAAACCCTAAATTGAACGCGGGCGAAGTCGCGGGGAACAACTAGTTTCAAATAAAAGTAGAAACCTTATTTACTCGTATTTTCAAAAACTGGAATAACGGTATATCATCTATAACAATAAATAAAATTGAAGTGTCAATTTGTAATGTCAAAAATTACAGCTTTTTACTAAATGCATATGAACGGTACTAATAAAATAATACAATTTTTAAATTTTTGTCTGTCTCTCTGTTTGTTCCAGCTAATCTCCGAAACGGCTGGACCGATTTTGATGGGATTTTCACTGGCAGATAGCTGATGTCACAAGGAGTAACTTAGGCTACTTTTATTTTAGAAAAAGTATTAGGGTTACGCGCAAAAAAAAATTAAACTCCAAATAACACGCGGGGAACAGCTAGTTATTATTTAAATATTTGAACTTAAGTTTAATATTTGGTTACTCTTTGGAAAATAACCCTGTGTATTCGATGTGTCTGTGTTTACTGATTTTTTGGAAATAGCTAAAGCCGATTTAGGCTGCTTTCGTACTGCAGCCATAAAATAGCGAGAGCGTGGCTCTACCACTTATAGTCACTCCTGAGGACTAAGATGGAATGTCTCGTTTGTAGTGAAATGAGTCTCCGGTTCTCTACGCTCAGCATTAAGCTGCTATTTTATGTATATAAAGGCGTCGTCCTATTCCTACCCCGGTCGAATCGACCTATTCATGCTACAACATCTATACCACGTACAAAATTTCACAGCATTTTGACATAATCCACATATTATACGAAGTGACAAAAATATAAGGCAGTGCTACTTACACCGTATGAGTAAATAGGTCAAGGGTCGGATGAGATCAAAATAAGGTTATTTTATTCGTTTTGGAATACGCCATTCATAATATCTGGCATGTGTATACTTATTATTTACCTACCTAAATGAAGTCAATTGTGTTGAGAGAACGTTACGCATTCTTTTTTGTTTTTGTAATAACTACCTTTTACCCGCGACTTCGCCCACGTTGAATTTTAGGAGAACTTGAGAGAAAAGATTAACCCTCAGACCTTTATAGGTCTTTTGAAATTCTAGTTAATCTAGTTCAATTATCGAAAAACCACTACAAACTCACTCACGCGGTTATCCATATCCATTATCCATATTCCATACAAATAAATAAAATTGGAGTGTCTGTTTGTAATGTCAAAATAATAGCTTTTCACTAAATGCATATGAAAGTATATATACTTTATTTTACTATACGATAATTATAACGAAAACACAATATTTAAAATTTTTGTGTCTGTCTGTCTGTTTGTACCTCTCCGAAACTGCTGGGCGGATTTTGATGGGACTTTCACTGGCGGATAGCTGATGTTATAAGGAGTAACTTAGGCTCTATTTAAGAAAAAGAATTAGGGTTCCGCGAAGAAAAATTAAAAACCTAAATTATACGCGTTCGAAGTCTCGGGAAACAGCTAGTTTGCTAATAAACTATGTGTAAGGAATGTTTAACTAAAAATTGAAGACCTAATTCTAGTAAAGAACGTCTTATGGTCTCATACTTTACCTAACCCCCATAGTTTGGTGTAAAAGTTAAAAAGTGTGATTAAAGAAAGATAAGGTGTGAGGTTTTTATGTGTAAAAATACAAACCAAAAAAGTTTTGTATAACTTGTAATGTGAAACTTTTTATATCCCTAGTTTATGAGATAATCATCAAAAACTATTTACTTCATCAGTTTTATGATTTGAAAATCTTCATGTTTTTTCTAGCCTAGCTATATTAAATCCGAAAAACATCAGTCCTGCTATGCAAATAACCTCCTGAGCTTAAAACAGGCAGTTATTTTGATATTACAGAGTACAGACAGGCACTTCGATTTTATTTATATGGTAGGTATTTAGGTATGTATAGATGTATTGATTACATTATTTTCATTGCATATATTTTCGAAAAATGACGACGATATGCCTATATAACTTCGTGAATGATGAGATCCAGAGACCATTTTACTGGTGATGCGGCATTTCGTCTCAGTCTTCAGAGGTGACAACACATCTGCATTTTGATTTTCTATCGAGGGTCTATGGACCACAGCATCCCTTATTATCATGTGGACTGTGTGCTCGTCTATCTTATATTCCAATTATAGATGCGTCAGTAATTTTCATGTCAAAGAAAGAAGCAGGAAACACACAAAAAAAGAAAAGTAACTTTGTAAAACTAAATTAATATGGCCATCTTAGGGAGGCAAAGCGATATCATTACCCCACTTTATTCGTTCCTGGTTATTTTCTTTCTTGTTATAAAAATTCTAAATTTTTAAATATATTGTTAAACACTGTATTATAATATTGACATCAGCACCTACTTATGTAAAATTATTTGAAAAATATAATATTTTAATTGTGCCAAATGAAAATCTATTTCTTCCACGCCAAACATTGAGATCATGGATTTAGACACAAACGAAAAACACAAATCAAAAACGGTCATCAATATGCTCCATCCACGGCATGGGTCGAGGGCGTATCGTACGACAAGCCGCACGCACGCTCCCATTATTCAATGTAAACAAAAAAGGGAATAAATGCTCGAATAAAATACTTTTAATTTCCCTGGGCGCCGCTAATCGGACGACGGCGACGGCGATGGAGGGCGCAAATCGCCCTTTTTATTTTGCTGTATGAACGCAAATCCGGCGGGAAAACTGTGCCCGGTGAGGAGGGGGGTCGGTCACGCGTTCGGAATTAGTGCCCCTTCTCCCCGCATACTCTACTACTGTACTTGACCCGTCGAGGTGTCACTGAGCACGTTAGGTCCCCGCAAAAAAGGGAGTAACTTCGCACCGCGGCGCATTGCTAAGTTGAGGGAGAGACGCGGATTTCGCTTTTAATTTATTACGATTATTCCAATAAACTTATGTGAATGCTTACCTTATTTGACCTGTAAAATCTTATCAAGGTTTGTAAAAGATTCACACAAATTTTGCTCAACCGTATGGTTACTGTTATCCAATTTATTTACTTTTTGTAATAGAGCGTATTTGCGTATTTTAAATTAGATTATTATAATGTGTTTGATAAAATAAAATACACAAGCAAATAATAAAATTACACTCACCATGTTTTCAAAAAAAAAAAAAACACGGTGAATGTAGAGAATCGGAAACCCTTTTCACTTGAAACGAGACATTACATTTTAGATTCTTAGTCCTCGGGGAAGTGAACGCATCTGCGTTTTGATTCTTAATCGAGGATAGATGTAAATGTCTTTGGGCCACATTATCCACTTACTATCACCTTTGTTGTGGACCGTGTACTTATTTTATATTAATATATAATAAAATCTTTATATATAAAAATTACATGTCACGTCGTTTGTCCGCGATGAACTCCTAAACTACTGAACTGATTTCAATGAAATTTTGCACACTTGTGCATTTTGGTCCAACTTGAGAGATAGGATAGTTTTTATCCCGATAAATGACCCTCAAATTTTTTTATTGCAAATTTAAGGATTTTTTAATAGGACAGAGGGTCGTCGGTATGGGCAGAACAACGTCTGCCTGGCGAGCTAGTTTAATATAAAAACATAGATGAGAGGTAGTAAAGTTACAGCTTTTATACGTCCCACTGCTGGGCGCAGACCGCTCCTCTCCTTTCTGAGAAGAAGTGTCCGCCGCGGTATTCCATTGCGTGTTGGCGCACTTCGAATGACTTCGAAATGTTCTTTTTTAGTTTTTAGACAGGTAGATAGGTTCTCTCACCATGTTTTCGTTCACCGCCGTTCACGTGGTAAATCAGCATCTAAAATTGCAATTAACCATTTTATTTTAGCCGAGGGACATGCAGCGCGGGGTGCTCGCGTTTTACGACGAGCTCTTTGCTACTGAGCTACTACAGCGCTCTATGATCTGAGGTGTATTATACTGGGGAACGGAGTAAATACTGGATAGATAAATTAATTGATTTATTATTTACTTTCGGCGTTTTCTTGTATTACTAAAAACCACATAAGGCTTATGGATGTATGTACCTACAACAACGGGGTTCAGCGGAAAGATTCCCTGATGGACTATCCGGGTTGTACAATATTCCGCAGGCTATATTGTGATAGTGAATTTGTGAGGTTACAACTTAAAGAACTAATCGTGAATGTTAAAGTTAGAAATTTCTAACCATGCAGGCCAGGATTTATTTTCTCAAATTTTACAACCTGTCACATGTCAACGTTCAAGCAACAAAATTGTAAATTCTTAAGCCACGTATTCACCGTAAACTTTTGTTCAGCAACAGTTTATCTACATTGTTTTGTTAGTGCTTTTAAATGATACTGGAAACAAATTATTACATCACCCTTTTTATCCACACACAGGCTTGGGTTAAAATGTTATTCAAGAAATAGGCCTTATTATCTAGCTAGAATAACAAAGATTTAATTTACACAAAATATAATCTGTTGGGCGAGTAATTATCTATTACGAAGAGAAAATTTGATACGAGATCTTCAAGAGATTATCAAATGGATCATTATTTCTCATTATTAAGTTTTTGTTTTGTTTTTATTTTTTCTTGTAAAAACCAGTCTGTTTGTTTGTTGCATAATTGACTAGTTTGTTTTACCATTATTTTTCACTGTCATTATTATCAAGTTATTTTAAAAAAAAGCTGATGTCATAAACCTCGAGAACCGACAATCGATGGGAAAGAAATGTTCTCGAATGGCAGCCTCGTACCGATAAGTCAATTGTGGGACGGCTCTCCACTGGATGGAGTGACAACCTGGGGTGCAGGAAGTCGTTGAATGCAGGTGGATCAGGGCCTTGTGGCATTCTTTGGATGAGTCCTATACGTTCAGCAGTGGAGAGAACCACGCTCTCACAGAATACCAGCGTAAAATAGCAGCTTAATGCTGTTGTGTTTCGTATGGTGAGTGTAGAGAACCGGAGACCCTTTTTACTGGAAATGAGGCATTCCATCTCAGTCCTCAAGGGTAACAACTCATCTGCAATTTGATTCTTGATTGAGGATAAAAGTAGATGTCTATGGGCCACATCATCCACTTACCATCAGGTTACTGTGTGCTCGTTTGTCACCTTTATTCTATAAAAATAAAAATAAATCGTTAATTTATACTTTGTAGTTTTAGTTCTAGGTAGGTGCCATCTTCTTACCAATTTCTGATAAATAGCAATGCTAGCAATGTACTGCTGTATTCGGTAGAAGATTGCAATGCTGTAGACGATATGAATGACAAGCTCGTGGAAATTGTCCACGCGGTCGAAGTTAAGTTCTGTAAGACCCGCCACAGAACACAAAAACTCTCCGATCACACTCTTAATCTCATGGCTGTTAGACGGGAAATAAAGCTGCAGTCTTCAGTAAATTTGACAGCATAGAGACAACTGAACAGACAGATTTCCAAATGCATGCGGCGGGACTTACGCAATTTTAATACTGCTCGTATTGAAGAAGCGATCGAGCTGAACCAGGGCTCCAAAGTCTTTGCTAGAGATCTGTCTGCCAGAAAGAGCCAACTGTCGAAGCTGAAGACCGAGTGTGGCAGCGTCGTTTCCGGGACACCTGAGGTTTTGGGTGAGATTGAGATGTTCTATGGGCAGCTGTACACTTCATGATATACCACATACATACCCTTCGGTAGATTGTACAGAAGACCGAGGAGTACAATTTTTCAGTGTGTTTGGCGTTTATGGACCATGGGAACGCCTTTGATTCCGTCGAAATTTGGGCGGTGCTACAGCCCCTTCAGCGATGCCAAGTTGACTGTCGGTATATAGAAGTGCTGAAATGTTTATACAGTAGGGCTACGATGGCTATCCTAGTACAGAACCAGAGTACGAAACCTATCCAACTGCAGAGAGGTGTAAGACAGGGTGACGTTATATCCCCGAAACTCTTCGCCACTGCATTGGAAGACGTTTTCAAGCTTCTGGACTGGAAAGGATACGGTATTAACATCAACAGCAAGTAGGTACATCACTCACCTTCGATTTGCTGACGATATAGTTCTTATGGCAGAATCGCTGGAGGACCTCAGCACTATGCTCAATGACTTCAATTGTGCCTCCCAACGGGCTTTGATCAAAGATCATGTATAACGTCCATGTCACACCTATGCCGGTAGTTGTTGGGAGCACTAAGCTCGAAGTTGTTGACGAGTATGTTTACCTTGGGACAAATAATCCGACTAGGTAAGTACATAGTCTACTGAGAGGTTAATCGACGCATTCAACTCGGCTGGGCAGCGGGAAATTACGGCACATCTTCTGGTCAGGTATACCTCAAAACTTAAAATCGAGATTGTACAACCAGTGCGTGTTGCCAGTGATGACCTATGGAACTGAGACGTGGTCCTTCACTGCTGGCCGTATGAATGAAGCGCAAGGTTGCTCAGCGAGCTATGGAGAGGGCTATGCTCGGAGTTTATCTGCGTGATAAACTTAGAAATTAGGATATCCGCAGTAGAACCAGAGTGATCGACATAGCCCAACGGATTAGTAAGCTGAAGTGGCAATGGGCCGGCCATATAGCTCGAAGAACCGACAACCGATGGGGCAAAAAGGTTCTTGAGTGGCGGCCTCGTACTGGCGGACGAAGTGTAGGGCGTCCCCCCACTATATGAAGTGACGACCTGGTAAGACATGCAGGAAGTCGATGGATGCAGGTGACTCGTGACCGTGCTTTGTGGCATTCCTTGAGGGATGCCTATGTTCAGCAATGGACTTGTGAAGGGCTGTAATGATGATGATGATGATTCGGTCTGAAGGGTGTAGAGCACCAGTATAATTTCATGCTGTGAGGCACTCCATCTTAAATCTCAGATATGACAACGCATTCGAAGCCTTTTCTAACGACTTCAAAAAGGAGAAGGTACTCAATTCTAGTGTACGTTTTTTTTTTGTGTGTGATGATTCGTTTTGTATTTGAAAGCTGTTCTCTCTCATGTGGTCCCATATGAATTTGATCACGGTCTGACCTTTTTTTTTTGGTCTGAGTTTTTAAGTTATTCTTAATAACTTATATTGAAGTCGGTTGTACAAAATTTTTAACTTTAAATTATTATTTGAAGTTTTCTGCAGGTATCCATAAACTACCATGACGTGGACTGTAAGTTGTCACTTCTGTTTTAAAAAAAGAAGTAACAGAAATATACTTAAGTAGTAGTAAACCTATATATTTAAATCTCTTGGAAATTACGTAATTCAAAATCTTTCAGTTTCTTGGCACTTGCAACGTATTTTAAAGAGCCGACGAAACTTAAGACCTGACTACAAATTTCATTAATTAACAAAATACACACTCGTTCCAGTGTACAGTTTGCAAACTTTATAAGCAACGTTGTTTTACACTCCACATTACTTTTTGCTTTCATTAATCAAAAAAAGTATTGTTGAATAAACAAAATGTTTCTTCCTTTCATTTCATAACTTACTGGTTTAAAGCAATAAACTTTGTTAAAAAAAAACAGATTGGAATAACTTTGATATATTAACTACTTATATGTCAACATTTTATGTTATACTCCGATTGTCACCCTGATTGGTCCGACCATCAAGTGGGAGTCTTATTACGAGTACCACTGATTACCACTGACGGTTTTGACGGTTGACTCTGTTTTAACTAACATTTCTAATGTAATCATGGAAAACTCAGTCAAGAATCGCTTATTGAATCATTATTGATATGATTGTGGGATTGTGGGATGATGATGGGGCTATATACAATAATGGACATAGAAAATACTGATAATAATAATAATGATGATCTACATTTAATATCATAAATGACGAATGTAAAACGTTAAAGAAATAAAAATATTTGCAAAACTATAACGGCTTTTTGACCAGCTTTTCTCGTTACCGTTACAGCCTATCAAATGTCATACACATAGGCCTCCCCCATAGATTGCCTCATAGAGGGGATATTTGCATTAGCTGCCACATTTGACATGAGGGTTGGCAACCGCAGTTTTGTTTTAGTTTTTATTAGGAAGACGCTGCTGCCCGTCTCCTGGTTTGTTACCTATGGGGTAGTGGATACTCCTACACCACAACTACATGGGGCACGTATTTCTTTCTCCACCTATCACAAGCATTTATAAAAAATCTTTAATACAGTTCAAGCATAATGGAAATGGATATGTCGTCGTGACAATTAATGCAGTCCCGCAACCATTTATTACGTGGTAGAGCCATGCTGCAGCTATATTAGTAGTATAGTTGTAGCACGAATGGGTCGGTTCGACCGGGGAATGACCACGCTCTCACAGAATACCAGCGTCAAATAGCAGCTTAACACTGCTGTGTTTCGTATGGTGAGTGTAGAGAACCGGAGACCCGTTTTACTGGAAAAGAGGCATTCCATCTTAGCCCTCATGGGTGACAACGCATCTGCATTTTGATTCGCTAACGAGGATAAATGTAGATGTCTATGGGCCACAGCAACCACTTACCATCAGGTGGACTATGTGCTCGTTTGTCATCCTATCCTATAAAAAAAATAGTTTTGCAATTACTTCGAGTCCTAATAGACAAAGCGTGTGTGCAGGAAAAATTCATTTAAATGGAATACGATAAAATAAAAAACCAAACTTATACTTAAACTTTTTTAACTCATTAAACTTCCTTCTTTTATTCATTTTGACAATAATTTCCGTTAATTTTAGTATTAATAATGGATAGAAACCTACCATACCATGCGAAAATTATGAGATATAATGTAGAGTTACCCGGATAATTTTATAACATTCCTATATTTTCGTTAAATTTTTGGACACTTCGATGGTTTGGACACTTCGGAAGAATTAATGAGAAAAGATAAATAAAGCAAATTTATGTTGCAGAAGCGAGAGGCAATCTAGGATTAACTAGTGACCAATTTGTCGAAATTTTAAAGATGGGCCAAATTAATATCCAGTACCCTTAACCGACGAGCATGTATGCATAAATATATGGATTTAAAAGAAGAGAAAGAGGCAAGTCAGAATCATGCCCAATGGAAGTGAGAGTTTATGTACCTATCTATTTCGTATTGTAATATTTTTCAGTGTATTGCCACAATCGCCTAACCTCCTGAAGGTAAGGCGATTGTGAGAACACAAAGAAAAATATTATGACCTCCGATAGATGGCGGTGTAACCACATCATTTAATTATATACTAGATATTAAATACACAAACCTGCAACGGAAAATAGTGTTAAATTTGCGAGGTGTTGCGCACACCAATCCGACTGCTAAACAAGTCCTCCCTACAACAGAAGAGGCACGTCCTCACAGATGGATTTTTACGGGCTGATGAACAAGAAAAATGTTATAACCCAAATACTTCAGTTTTTCTGTTAATCTATTATATTTTGCATAAGTATTTATATTTATACTCAGCCCAATTGAACGGAAGATAATATATTAACTTCAATCATAAAATTGGTAATTATTCGGACTTTAGAAGAGTAGAGGCTAATGGTAGAAGCCTTAGCTCCTGACAACTGCGCAACAATTTCCTGTGCGCACGAGCAGCTGTTTTTATAGAATAAGGGTGACCAACTTGCACACAGTCCACCTAATAGTAGGTGTATGCTGTGGCCCATAGACATATTTATATCTATTCTCGATTAAGAATCAAAATGCAGATGCTTTGTCATCCCTCAGAACTAAGATGTAATGTCTCGTTCACAGTTAAAAAGGGTTTCCGGTTCCCTACACTTACCAGACGAAGCATAGCTGCGTTAAGCTGCTATTTAACACTGGTGTTCTGTGAGAGCGTGGTCCTTTCCCGGTTGAGCCGACCTATTCACGCTACAACTATATTATAGCTGTTGAATGGCTCTACCACGGTAGAGTACCGCGACGTCAGCAAATCGAAGGTTCACTTCCCAAGCACTGTAAAGAGTTCCGGTGATAATAGGTAACATTACTGCAGTTTTATGTAGGTAGGTATTGCTATTTATACGATGATGTTTTTAAAAATTTACGTAGGCTCTTCTACCACGTATAAAATCTTAATATTTTAATGTTTGTGTTTAAATTACGCTTTATTTTTAAATTACCGCCACACTAGGATTTTCTGCTGTATTGTGGATATGTTACTTGTTTTCTACGTGGTAGAGCCATGCTGCAGCTATATTATGGTTGTAGCACGAATGGGTCGACTCGAACGGGGAAGGACCACGCTCTCACAGAAAACCAGCGTAAAATAGCAGCTTAACGTTGCTGTGTTTCGTATGGTGAGTGTAGAGAACCGGAGACCCTTTTTACTGGCAAAGAGGCATTCCATCTTAGTCCTCACGGGTGACAACGCATCTGCATCTTGAGTCTTTATTGAGGATAGATGTAGATGTCTATGGGTCAAAGTAACCACTTACCATCAGGTGGACTTTGTGCTCGTTTCTCACCCGATCCTATAAAAAAAAACACTTGTAGGTCATACAACTACTTACCTACTTGCGGGATTGTAACTCGCGACGCAGTAGCCAAATGTTTGGCCACAGCGAAGCCATTAAATATGCTAAAATATATTAAAATTTTAAAATCGATTTAAAAATCATTAAGACTGGATACATTAACAAATGAAACATTTAACGGCGATATTATGTCCTATTTGTGATTATTAATTCATGAACGAGATAAGCGTTCTAGTTTTTAGCTAATAAGTGAGAAGTTGTTATAATCTTTTGCATATACTTTAGCACTATGGTCTTGGACTATAAAAACATAAGCTTAACAGCCTTATCAATTATATTATAAAACATGTTTTAATATCCGGAACCTGTATCAAACATTTCATCAATAATTTTATTCCACGATAGAGAACGACAGACGTAATTTAGTCTCTTAGAGAAATCTAAACTTGAGGTATATATGCATTGATATAAAAAAAATATATTAATGTCTATATGTCAAGAAGAGAAGAAATCGCCGCTTATGCAGAGAATTAGCTGGCACACACAAATCTATACAAATAAATAAAATTGAAGTGTCTGTTTGTAATGTCAAAATTGCAACATTTTAATAAATGCATATGAAAATTTATACGTAACTCATTACAAAAACACAATTTTTAAATTTTTTGTCTGTCTGTCTGTCTGTTTGTTCCGGCTAATCTCCGAAACCGATTTTGAAGGGACTTTCACTGGTAGATAGCTGATGTCGTAAGGAGTAACTGACTACTTTTATTTTAGAAAATGAATTATGGTTTTGCGCAAAAAAAAAATGAAAACTTTAAATAACACGCGGGCGAAGTCGCGGGGAACAGCTAGTTATAAATAAATATAGAATAGCACACAAGTAAATTATATAAAAAACCTACGAAAATAAATATTTTCTTTAGGTTTTCGTACTATACAATTGTTTAGAATTTTAAGCTTCCGACAGATTCGTGTGAATCAATTTGTTTTAAACCCCATTTAAATGGTTAAAGGTAGTTCGCGCTTGATCTCTTTCAACCTTAGACTCAGATCAACGCGAACTAGACGTGCGGCGGCGGCCGTGTTGGTTTTAGCTATAAGCACTGAGTAATTTCTTTAAATCTGAAACAGAAGCAAGCGCACAATGGACAGTAAATGACAGTTAATTGGTCGGCTCGACCGGGTAAGGATCACGCTCTCACAGAATACCAGCGTAAAATAGCAGTTTAACGTTGCACTGTGTTTCGTGTGGTGAGTGTAGAGAACCGGAGACCCTTTTTACTGGAAAAGAGGCATTCCATCTTAGCCCTCACGGGTTGCAACGCATCTGCATTTTGATTCTTTATTGAAGACAGATGTGGATGCTAGATGTCTATGGGTCACACCAACCACTTACCATCAGGTATACTGTGTGCTCGTTTGTCACCCTATCCTATAAAAAAATAGTTAAAATATACAAAATTTGATCTCCTCAAATTCCAAAAACTTTGTTAAACAAAGTTTGTTCTTCCCAGGACAGAGGTTTTTTTCCGAACCAGTAGCAAATTAAACATTAGAGTGACTTTTAATACGGATTATTTATAATATATTATATTGAATAAAAAAGTTTCGGTTTCTGTTACGGATAATGAAATACGAAGTCGTAGGCTTGAAGCCGCCATCCGACTATTTTTGTAAACCACTCTTAGCACAAGTATGTTAACTTAGTTCGAGTGAGAAACGGGATTATTAGTAGTTTTATACGCATTGATATATTTTTTTTAAATAAAAGTAAAGCAAATAACGGCTATAACTATATCTTTATAATTTTATAATATAAAAATGAATCGCTGAATGTGTTGCTAAGCGCAAATCTCGAGAACAGCTGAACCGATTTCGCTAATTCTTTTTTTATAATATTCCTTGAAGTACGAAGATGGATGGAGAAAAAAATAAAAAATTGCCTGAAAAAGTCTAAAAACAACACTTTTCTGTATTCCCATACAAAAGATTTGTAATAATACTTAAAAGTCAATTTTAACTTTACTACCATACCATAAAGTTCAAGTGTTAGTATAAATATTAATGTCAATATTTGTCAATAGTGTTGATATAATGTAATTGTTGACTTATCAACTTTCTCTTTTCTTTTTTATCTTAGTACCTACAAAGATAAAAAAGAAAAGAGACCCAGTGTTCCGAATAGCAGGATAAGTATTAAAAAAATAATTAAACAAAAGACTGTTGGGCGGTACGACGTTCGCCGGGTCAGCTAGTTTGATATAATGACAAACAAAATAGTACTAAGTACGCCAATATAACGTCTGTGGTATTAAGTCTCTTTAGACTTGACAGATTACATCAATTTTGATCCCGCATTCTTAATAGTTATGAGATGTAAGAAGATCGAGTCAATAGTTTTCATAATAGAAAGCAAAAAATGAGCCACCTTTGCACATTATTTTCTTATATATTCATGATTTGGTCTGTCACAAAGATAGTCTATCATGATTCATGCCGGAAGAACAGCTCGTCAATAAAATAGCACTTGAACGAGGATATTCTATGACCATAATGCACCATCGCACAGAGCACAAAATGCCACCAACAACAACCACATCATTGAAGTCTGAATAGTATATTTTTTTTATAGAATAAGGGTGACAAACGAGCACACAGCCTACTTGATGGTAAGTGGTTGCTGTGGCCTAAAGGTCACTTTTACACAAGTTTTATCCTCGTTTGTTAATCAAAATGCAGATGCGTTGTCAGCCATGAGTACTAAAATGGAATGCTTCTTTTCCAGTAAAAGGTCTCCGGTTCTCTACACTCACCATAAGAAACACAGCAGCATTAAGCTGCTATTTTACGCTGGTATTCTGTGAGAACGTGGTCCTTCCAACACATTCGTGCTACCACTTTACTATTGATATAGCTGCAGCATGATTCTACCACGTATAAATTATTACTATTTGGTTATTACTTTACTTATTAATTCTACGTTCTTCCGTCTAGGTATTGACATGCTCATTGGTTGTAAATGCATCAAATTATACGAGTTTATCGGCTATATTTATTAGATTTAACGTGGCTATAAATAATATAAATTCTCACATAGCCTTCACAATATCGCTGGTTTCGTATATAATCGAAATAATTTCCTTACTAAGCAATCATTGCATTTATTGTATTTATACAACGCTTGTGTTGAAATGTTTCTGTAAAACCGCAAGTTGACGTTTTTGTACGTACTACAAGTAATGTCCGTAACTTTGCTGATATTTATTTTTTATTAAAATAAAATTATGTCATCGAGTTCAAGAAACCTAATTATCCTGACCTACGCTTTATACGGGCAGGATCACGGAGCAATAATGCCTCAGGGCAGTAAGAGATCTCAAGCTGTATCCTTGGAACAATGTATACAATAGGATCTAACAAATGAAAAGGGCATATTATTGAATTCGGCCCTGCCAATTTTACCTGACGCGCGCGTATACAGGGAACAGACCATATTTCTAAAAAATGCATCCGTTTCTATGCAACTGGTGCAAACCTCACTTCCTTTTACGATTACTTACATAAAAATTAGATTAATGTAAAAATGGCTTTGTTTAGATATTCTGAAGATATCGTACTATAGGACTGATAAGCAATTAACTCTCAGATTTTACTATTTGTGCAAAAAGTTAGATTACAACATTGATTATAGCCATCATTACATCCACACACTAGGCGTTTTATTTACTGCCGTGACCTCTGATTTTATCGAAAAAAGAGGTTTTTTTTATAGTATAAGGGTGATAAACGAGCACACAGTTCACTTTATGGTAAGAGGTTGCTGTGGCCCATAGAGATCTAGATCCATCGTTGATTACGAATTAAAATGCAGATGCGTTAATTGGCACCCGTGAGGACTAAGATGGTATGCCTAGTTTCCAGTAAAAAGGGTCTCCGGTTCTCAACACTCACTAAACGAAACACAGCAGGTTTAAGCTGCTATTTTACGCAGTGTATGGTATTCTGTGAGAGCGTATCCCTTCCTCAGTCGAGCCCATTCGTGCTACAACTATACCACCCAAGTAGCACACAAGTGGTATAACAAAGTGCTACAGTAGCCGCTTAACAGGTATAGAGTATGTAATGGCTTTACCTCCTTATGTAAATGCTACAGTGACGATAGAAAACTTCTCAATCGCTTCCATACCACTAAAAAGGGCCCGCTTTATACGGGATCCAGTGGTATAGCAGCGGTACAATAGCGGCATGGTGAATTTGTAAAGCGAGATAAGGTGCGTGAAATGTGATTTTTGGAGTTACAAGATATACAAGAAGTTCTTGTGCCACCTTTTTTGCACATGATTACGACGCGACTGTAATTCTTAACTAAATCTTAAAGCATCTTAAAGGTATTTATACCTCATCATCATCATTACAGCCCTTCACAAGTCCACTGCTGAACATAGGCCTCCCCCAAAGAATGCCACAAAGCACGGTCCTGAGCCACCTGTATCCATCGACTTCCTGCATGTCTTACCAGGTCGTCACTCCATCTCGTGGGGGGACGCCCTACACTTCGCCTACCGGTACGAGGCTGCCACTCGAGAACCTTTCTTCCCCATCGGTTGTCGGTTCTTCGAGCTATATGGCCGGCCCACTGCCACTTCAGCTTACTAATCCGTTGGGCTATGTCAGTTACTCTGGTTCTACTGCGGATATCCTCATTCCTAAGTTTATCACGCAGAGAAACTCCGAGCATAGCCCTCTCCATAGCTCGCTGAGCGACCTTGAGCTTCCTCATACGGCCAGCAGTGAAGGACCACGTCTCAGTTCCGTAAGTCATCACTGGCAACACGCACTGGTTGTACAATTTCGTTTTAAGGTTTTGAGGTATGTCTGACGAGAAGATGTGTCCTAGCTTCCCGAACGCTGCCTAGCCGAGTTGAATCCGTCGATTGACTTCTCGGTCGAAGTTGAACTTACCTAGTCGGACTATTTGTCCCAGGTAAACATACTCGTCAACAACTTCGAGCTTAGTGCTCCCAACAACTACCGGCATAGGTGTGACATGGACATTAAACATGATCTTTGTTTTGTCCATGTTCATCTTAAGACCTATCCGTTGGGAAACACTATTGAGGTCATTGAACATAGTGCTTAGGTTCTCCAGCGATTCTGCCATAAGGACTATATCGTCGGCAAATCGAAGGTGAGTGATGTACTCGCCATTGATGTTGATACCGTATCCTTTCCAGTCCAGAAGCTTGAAAACGTCTTCCAATGCAGCAGTGAAGAGTTTCGGGGATATGACGTCACCCTGTCTTACACCTCTCTGCAATTGGATAGGTTTCGTACTCTGGTTCTGTACTCGGATAGCCATCGTAGCCCTATATACCGTGTAGTGGCGGTCAAGAATATCCACTACCCCATATCCTCCCGTGGGTGTGGTAAAAGGCGACAAAGGGAAACAGGCAGGAGATGGGCAGCAGCATCTTCCTGATAGTAGCCAAAATTACAATAAAAAAACTGCGGTTGCCAACCCGCTCGCCAAGCGTGTCAACTATGGCAAATACCCCCCCAATGAATAAAGCAACAAACAGACGGCCCCCAGTCCCCGGCGGCCCCGCTATTCCTGGCTACGGTGGCGACCATGGCAACGGCGGGGCAGGGGGTGCTAAGAATCTCCGGTGGAGGTTCGGTTGCCACCTTAGACGACTCGACCTGGCAACGTACAACGCACGCACCCTGAGGACTGACGAGAAGATCGTGGAGCTGGAAGAAGAGATAGACAAGTTGCGCTGGCATATTATAGGATTATCCGAAGTCCGAAGAGAGGGGGAGGACACGGTAATCCTCGAATCCGGCAACTTGCTCTATCACCGGGAGGGCGACCATCTGTCCCAAGGAGGTGTCGGATTTATCGTCCACAAGTCTCTCGTTAACAACGTTGTAAAGATCGGGAGTGTGTCGACGAGGGTTGCGTACCTTATACTCAGAATAACTAAACGGTATTCGCTGAAGGTCATACAGGTTTACGCACCAACCTCGGCACACCCCGATGAGGAGGTGGAGGAAATGTATGAGGATATCTCTAGAGCCATGCATTCCTCCAAAACCCAATATACGGTGTTAATGGGAGACTTCAATGCAAAACTAGGCACAAGAGAGAACGGTGAGCTGAAAGTAGGGAAATTTGGAATAGGGCAACGGAACCCAAGGGGCCAGCAGCTGGCCGACTTCATGGAGAAAGAGGGACTCTTTATGATGAACTCTTTCTTCCAGAAGCGGCCCCACAGGAAGTTGACCTGGTCGAGCCCCGACGGTTCCACAAAAAATGAGATTGACTTCATTATGACGACCAGACGACAACTGTTCAGTGATGTCTCCGTGATCGCGAGGGTGAAAACTGGTAGCGATCACCGAATGGTTAGAGGCACACTGAACCTAAACGTTAAGTTGGAGAGGTCTCGTCTAATGAAGTCAACACTCCGTCCCCCTCGTGCTCTGTTCCAAAGTCCCGAAACATTTCAGCTCGAGTTACAAAACCGTTTTCAGTGCCTGGAATGGCTGTTAGACGGGAGATGAAGCTACATTCTTCAACAGACTTGACAGCATACAGGCATCTGAACAGACAGATCTCCAAATGCATGCGGCGGGACTTACGCAACTTCAATACAGCTCGTATTGAAGAAGCGATCGAGCGGAACCAAGGCTCCAAAGTCTTTGCCAGAGATCTGTCTGCCAGAAAGAGCCAACTGTCAAAGCTGAAGACAGAATGTGGCAGCATCGTTTCCGGGACACCTGAGATTTTGAGTGAGATTGAGAGGTTCTATGGGCAGCTGTACACATCATCGTTGGAGCCACACGCAAGTGTGAGTAACGATCCAAGAGCGAGTCTCATCCGACACTATTCCGAAGATATCCCGGATGTCAGTTTGAGCGAGATTAGAATGGCTCTCCAGCACCTTAAAAACGGTAAGGCCCCAGGCGAGGATGGAATTACAGCGGAGCTTCTGAAAGCGGGTGGAAGACCGGTACTTGAAGTCCTTCAGAAGCTCTTTAATTCCGTCCTCCATGGTGGCATTACACCGGAGGCGTGGAGCAGAAGTGCGGTGGTCTTGTTCTTCAAGAAAGGTGACAACGCTCTCTTGAAGAACTACAGACCGATTTCCCTTCTGAGCCGCGTCTACGTGCTGTTTTCGAGAGTCATTACGAATCGTCTCGCGCGCAGACTTGACGACTTCCAGCCTCCCGAACAAGCCGGTTTCCGAAAGGGCTTTAGCACCATAGACCACATACATACCCTTCGGCAAATTGTACAGAAGTCCGAAGAGTACAATTTGCCACTATGTCTGGCGTATGTGGACTATGAGAAAGCCTTTGATTCCGTCGAAATTTGGGCGGTGCTGCAGTCCCTTCAGCGGTGCCAAGTTGACTGTCGGTATATTTATACCTATATTATAATAATTATAAGAATTAGTGACACAGCATATTTGACAAATATCAGACATCTTAAATTGATCGTGATGTGTTTTATGATTTAATTTCACTTGTTTACGTAGAATACACACAAGACAAAATAATTTATAATTCGTAAAATTATTAAAGGTCTTGTTCGGACTTTAGTCTATTAATGGTAACACAGGATAGACTAAATATAAGTATCGTTGTTTCAATTAAAAAAAAATGTAAACAATAACACAAACGTAAATCACCACTTTGTTATAGTCCCAAGGCACCATAAATTTGGTTTACGTATTAAATAAACTAGTATAATAATTATAATTAACATTGTGACGGTTTGTTTTCTTTTCCATCAAAATCAACCGAAATGTTATTCTGTTTTGATAATTGACATCTTTGTAAGGATTCTTTGACTTTAGGATATCTACGGTTTTGCATTGTTATTTTTATTTTATAACCGATTATAGAAATTTTATATTGTCGAATAATGATGACAGGAAATATCGTCAGGATTTACTAAATCAGAAAGTGTAAACTGTAAACACAAGGGGCGATTACAATAAAATTACACCTACAATATCTCTTCTATATGAGAGACTCTTATCCCAACCGTGACCAGTTTATTCTTTAGAAAGGAAGAAAAACACAAGTGAATCTTGTTTGTGTTAGTGTAAATTCTGGTTTGAACATAATTAATTGATGTTCTTATTTTATAATTTTATACAAAATAAGTTTTACTGCACCCTGCTTGGAATTTAGTTGTCATAGTGAAGAAAAAAACAAAGACATTAAGCCGCAACGTTGCGCCAGTTTAACAATGCCCTCCCCTCAAGAGATGTCGCTGAGTTTCGCGCGCTGTGTTCAGCCAGCAGTAAAAATACGTGCGGGTATTTCCTGTCCCCGCGGCAGTCTTTCGGGGACGAGGGGCGGCAGGGGTGATAAATAACTCAGTTTGCGGCCAGAGGGGCGCAGAGGGCACAGGGGGCGAGCGAAAGCGTTATTTGTAGGGCTCGCGTGTGAATTATTCGTGGGTTCACGCGCGCTGTTTGCTCGCCGTCTTGTGGAGTCCCTTGTTAATGAAATTTCATATCGCTCGCTTGCCGTGTCTCGTTTCATTTCGGTATACTGCACACTAATCGAGGCGTCTATTCAATGCTTGCAATTGTTACACTTGACTGTAGACGGGACTATTATACTAACTTAACTCCTCTTTTACCTAAATTAGAAGCCTTCGGGTTAATATAATTATATTTATTATAAAACGTTAACTTGAATAAATACAAAATGCGCATAATTTATTGTTCTTATAGAATTTTTTTTTCTAAGTGAATTTTTCCTCTAACATTTTTTCCACCTTCGTGTTCATACAGTGTAAGATGCGTTAATTCGTAAAGACAGGTGTTTGGAGACCGACTGATGGCGTAAATCAAACTAAAACGTTAAACTGAAATGAAAAGAAAAATCACAGACTGGTTTTGCCCAGCATTGGCAAATCATTGGCAGTTTCCCCTTTCATACCAAGTTCTATGGGGAGGTCTGCAGCTAAGAAACGTTTATGTCTCCCTCCATTAATCCACTAAAAAGAAGTACTTTAGAACACATAAACATATATAAATCTTTTTATAGAAGTAAAGGCACAGTCTACCTGATGTTAAGTGGATGCTGTGGCTAGCTAGGGCTGCCAACTTTTCGATATCATATTTGTATTTTCGAGGCTAATTATTAGTTAATATAATAACTATAGTATAATAAATATACAGATGTTGAAAAATAAAACTTAAAGTTACAGCCTGCATACGTCCCACTGCTAGGCACAGGCCTCCTCTAATTTCTGAGAGGGTTTGAGGGCAAGGAAATGTTTGCCACGCAGTCCACATGACGAATTACACATGTGTTCGATATTTTTTTTTATTTCTCACCCATGCAGTTTTCCTTACGATGTTGTCCTTCATTGCCGAGCACGTCGTAAATCAGAACTTACAATTGTAACTAATAATTTCATTGGTGCCAGCGGTCGAACTTTGCTGATTCCTGAGAAATTTAGAGTGAGAGCTTAGTCCTTGAGCTACCACGGCTCTACCACATATGGTACGGAAAGATTATTTGGTGAGATAGGCACTTTGGTGATAGACTTTTAAAAGTCTTTCATGACGTTACTACGCGTCTTTTTAATTCTTGCGGCAAACTGTTTGCATTATTAATCATGACCCTGTGCATAACTGAAAGACTCTAAAAAGCCTTTTTTTATATAGGATAGGGTGACAAGCGAGCACACAGTTCACCTGATGGTAAGTGGTTGCTGTGATCCATAGACATCTACATCTATCCTCAATAAAGAATCAAAATGCAGAGGCGTTGTCACCTGTGAGGACTAAGACGGAATGCCTCTTTTCCAGTAAAAAGGGTCTCCGGTTCTCTACACTCACCATACGAAATACAGCAGTGTAAAGCTGCTATTTTACGGTAGTATTCTGTGAGAGCGTGGTCCTTCTCAGTTCTAATATAGCTGCAGCATGGCTCTACCACGTATAGTCTCTTACCAAATTGCCTATCTCACCAAATAACCTTTCTTTACCCTACAGTGCATATATTATAAATAACTACTTTATTTGTAAAATAATATTTTTGCTGCTTTGCGCCTTTGTTGATAGAATCACACCATTGTCAGCCTAAGTAAAAAGGGATATAGGAGTTTAGCCTACTATATGTATTGTGTATACATAGTCGGCGAAACTGCTATATATAAATATGTTATTCAGATTCAGATAAATAGGTAATAAAAGAGTTTATTATATAGTAGGGTTAAAACTTCGCATGTCTATATTCTATAATAGGCAGAGTCTACATCTATCCTCGATTAAAAACCAAAATACAGATGCGTTGTAACTTGTAACCCCTGAGGTCTAATATGGAATGCGCCGTCACCAGTATCTTTATCTTTTATGCAAATGAAAATTTACATTTTATTATGACGATAATCGACTTAATTATACAAACACTTAATAGTTTATTTAAATGTCTACTTATTAAAGTAAAAATATTGCTAAAGAAAAAACACCATTCGCTGTTTATTTCTTAAAACAAACTCCTCCCTATTCAATACAGGCTTTTTCGAACGACTTCGCCCGCGTGGCCTTCAATAAAGACATAAAAACATGATATGTGTTTGTGTTGAACGTTCTTTGATACAGCACATCTATTATAAAATATAAAAAGTGATAAGTTTTCTTTAGTTAATATATTATGTAATTTAAAATAGTATAATAAAACACAGCGTATAACTCCGTATCCGTAATGCGAGGGAATGGTGAAATTAAACTTTGTTTGAAACAAATTAGCCAATCAGATCCATACATACAGATCGTCCATAAAGCAATACAATTCAATAAAAGTTCGTAAAAAATGAAAAATATAATTTTGCTGTTTCGTAGTCGGATAAAAGTAGCCTACCTAAGTTACAAAGGGCGATTAACTACCTTCCGTAGAGTTTTCGTGATATACTCAGTGTTTCACAGACAGTAGATAAACAGAGAGTAAAATTCAAAAAGCACTAATTTGGTTTAAATAACTTCCCCCAGATTTGTTTCTTCCAAAAATATATTAGACAGCAAAAATGTGTGGAAACATTTATCATATGAATATATCATAATCATCATATATTTATAATATTTGCTTTTACAAATCGACTTTGACATAGTTACCTACTTAATAGGTAATTGTTACATTGTCAAATGTTACGATAAACACTTATCTAGGTATGTACATGTTTACCAAAAAACAATCCAAAAAGTCTTTTAAAAGGTTTACAATATAACACCAGGAATGTTAAATAAGAGTCTGTACATGACAGACAAGGTTAGCTACATCTGGAAGCATACAGCGCATCTGTAGCCACCTTTGTTTGAAGTTGGGTGCATGTGTGCATGGACTGCAGAATTATTCAATGTGTAGCTTTCGCGTAAATATAAGAAATTATTAATACTCGTAGTATTGATATTGTACATTTTTTCCGTGTATCTAGAGGCGGTGTAAAAATATATTAATATTCACTAATCACTATTCATTACCCCATATTGTCCCGTGAGTGTCGTTAAGGCAGAAGAGGTAAACAAACCAGAATATTGGCAGCAGTGTCTTCTTGATAACAACTAAACAACAAGAAACTGTAGTTGCCAACTAGCCTGCCAAGCGTGGAAACAATGTCAAATATCCCGCCTATGAAGCAATCTATGGGTAAGGCTGTGTTCAGCAGTCGACTTTTAATAGGCTGTAAATAATGAATGAGGAAATTTTGAAAATATTTTTGAAACAAATGATTTTGATTAGTCTGTTTAAAAATCTTTTAATTTCATTAAAACAACACGTAGCATTTAAGTAATAGAATAGAATAGAATAGAATAGAATAATTTTTATTCAATATACATTACATGTGTAATTCTTATTGAAAGTCATTTTTTACTTTACCACTGGTTCGAAAAAAAAACCCTCTGTCCTGGGAAGAACCAGCAAGAAACCCAGCGGGACTTTTTTTTAAAATAAAATATAAATTACGAACTATTTACAAAATTTATTTTAGAAACCACTTGGAAACGACCACCTCATTACCAGGGGTTATTATCAACCATGTATTCATTTATACTATAATAACCCTTTTTATACAGTTTCAGTTTAATAAAACATTTAAACTTGGTAATTGAGAGAACCTAAATGAAGAACATAAAGAAAATGTAAAACATTCGAAAACCAATGTGCTCTTAAATGGGGAGGAGTTGAGTCTTGTGGATACCACTGTTTTTCTTGGTATTACTATTGACGCGAAACTTCAATGGGGCCCCCATATATCTAAATTAGCAAGCAGACTTAGTTCTGCAGCATATGCAGTAAGAAAGATTAGAAGTCTCACAGATGCTGAGACAGCTAGGTTAGTGCATTTTAGTTACTTTCATAGCGTAATATCTTATGGAATTTTGCTATGGGGTAATGCGACTGATATTGAAGCTATATTTGTTTTGCAAAAGAGAGCCGTACGGGCGATTTATAATCTAAATTGTAAAGAGTCCCTTAGAGAAAAATTTAAAGAAATAAACATATTAACTTTGGCATCGCAATATATTTATGAAAATGTAATGTATGTACATAAAAACATAAATAGCTTTAATAAAAATAAGGATGTTCATACCTTAAACACTAGGAACAAACATAAGCTTGTAATGCCACTTACTAGACTCCACAGAATTAGTAATTCATTTATGGGGCAATGTATACGCTTTTACAACAGAATCCCAGAACATGTTCAAAGTTTGTCAATAAACAAGTTTAAAAGTTATATTAAAGAAAAACTGTACAAAAAGGGTTATTATAATATCAAGGAATACATGAATGAAAATAACCCCTGGGAATAAGGTGATCGCCACCATGCTGGTTCTATAAAAACTTCATTTAAAATTGTATAAACAAAATTATTGTTAAGCGAAATTATGTTTAAAAAAAACGTCCCGCTGGGTTTCTTGCTGGTTCTTCCCAGGACAGAGGTATTTTCCGAACCAGTGGTAAATAAAATAATGACTTTCAATAAGTATTATGTAATAATCCATATTGAATAAAAATCATTCTATTCTAACCTGTACACTTTCCGGGACCTTGTTGTAATAGGGTATACATTGCCCTAAGAATGAATTACTGATTCTGTGGAGTCGAGATACTGGCATCACTTGTGTTTGTTCCTAGTGTTTACAGAATGTATATCACTTTTTTTACTAAAACTATCTTTGTTTTTGTGAACATACATTAAATCTTCGTAAATATACTGAGAGGCCAAAGTTAATATATTTATTTCTTTAAATTTATCTCTAAGAGACTCTCTCGGTTTTAGATTGTAAATAGCTCTAATGGCCCTCTTTTGTAAAACAAAATGTTGTTGGTTAATGTTGTTGGCGGGTGACTCAGTAATTCCACGTCTGACGTCGCCAAGTAGTGGATTGTTTGCTTGACGGTGTGCAACGAGGCGTTGTCGTGATTAAGGAAGATCCTACTACGAGGTGGTTTCTTCCGAACCTTTTCCAAGACAAGTGGCAAACAGTTGTTAGTGTACCACTCTGCAGTAAATGTTTTTCGATCCTCTAAAACAATTGTTGCGTAATGACCTGTCCTCGGAAGAACGAGGCCACTATCTTTTTTCCCACGCTTCGACCTCTCTTCACTTTAGTTGGCAACTCCTCGGAAGGAAACACCCCGACAGCAGACTGTTTCTTACTTTCAGGATCATAACAATAAATCCAATTTTCGTTACCTGTAAGTATGTCGAACACAGCATTTGAGTCACCTCCATCAAATCTTTGAACCATTTCACGACACCAATCAACACGATGGAGTTTTTGGGCCTCTGTCAAATTATGAGCTATCCACCAGGCACAATGCTTGCTGACCGCTAAATGCTCATGGAGGATTTTGTACACTTGACTCATACCGATGCCTAAGCTTGTCCAAATCTGCTGATAAGTCACTCTTTTGTCAGTCTCTTGGTCTCTATCATACGCCGCACAACACTGATGTTATCTTCAGTCGTCGCCGTAGAAGACCGTCCCTCGCGCAGATCATCGGTGAGATTAGTTGTAAACAGTGAGTAGTGTAGTTGTACCACTTCTAGACCACCTGAGTCAGACGTGGTTCAACGACGTTCGTCGACACCCGAACCTAAAAAAAAAAAAAAAAAAAAAAAAGTTTTGGCATGCTCTGATCACGAATCCGCGGTCCATTTTTGTGTAGAATGCACGGTTCCGGAGATGTGTAGATCAATTAGCTAATATCTAATTGATATCCGGTAAGGGCCTCCACCGTCATTAGCGTCCCATTGTTCCTATTTCTATTGTTCTATTGTTCCCTAATCACCTTCATTGCAGCGTGTGCGTCGACTATATCAGTGCTATTGTTTATTATAATTCTTTGTTTATACAACGCTAATCTGAATCATCAATAAAACACATTACATAATTTTGTTACAATTTTTATTTATAAAATACAAAATCTTATTAATTATTATCTATAAAATAGGAGCGAAACATCTCATCCACTAAAATATCGTTGTACAATGTGTTCCTTGTAAATATACTCGTAAAACTATGTATTGAACATCCTTGAAACTTATATAGTAAATACATTAAGCAATATTCGCCACAAACTGAAGTCCACTCATTCTGAATCCTATCAACATTCCAGTTCCATCTTTTACAATTCCTTTTTAAAAACTCTAGATGATATCGTACAGGTGATCGTCCATATGAATCAAAATATTGACCGACGTCATTCGTATCGATATATAAAGCTACCCAATGTGACCCTGGTTTATCATCTGTATCCAAATTACATATTATATACGTTGGTACGTGGGTATACATAGGCAGTCTATTAGCTGCATAAACATTATTTTCTAGACTGGGGTGAATCTTTTTCAGATGTTGTTGTACATCTAGTGTATCCATGATATTACTGCTATTAGTAGATTATTACAGTACCTAGCTACTCAATGAATAACATAGGAATGGTCAATTATAGTGATTTCTACATATTAAATTGCATTTTTGTGATATACAAATCGTACTTGAGTCATTGATCACCAAACAAAACACAATACGAAGAAATGTTGAGATAGGCAACGGAAATGTGAGATAAACTGATATGTTTCTAAATATTAAATTGCATTTTTGTGTTATACAAATCGTACTTGAGTCATTGATCACCAAACAAAACACAATACGAAGAAATGTTGAGATAGGCAACGGAAATGTGAGATAAACTGGTTGACGCATAAAGTAATTATCAACTCATTACGGAAATACTTTAGATTAGAATTTTTACGTACTGGTGGTATATAAGACCAACAAACGCAGTCATCGAGTTAGTGTACGGTCGTTTGGCTACAGTGGATCTATCAATAGTACATTTGTGTTACTTCAATACACCAAAGGCTATGGATGTAAGTGTTTATTCTATTGACTAAATTACTTTTTTTCTGTTATTTTCATGTGTGTGTATTATTTTATTTAAATATTGTGTATGTATATGATTAAGCCGTGGTAACTCAGATGGTTAGCGCTAGCTGTAAATTTCACAGTACGCGACCCGGGTTCGATCCCCGCCAGCACCAATTAAATTGTTAATAGCAATTTTAAGTGCTTATTACCACGTGCTTGGTGGTGAAGGAAAACATCGTGAGGAAACCTGCATGTCTGAGAAAATTTCGAAGGCATGTGAAGTTCGCCAACACACATTGAGGGAGCGCGGCGGACATTTCCTTGCTCTAAAACCCTCTCAGAAATGAGAGGAGGCCTATGTTCAGCAGTGGACTTTAATAGGCTGTAACTTTAACTTTTTTAACTTTTATGATTAAGTGTTAACAAATTGATATTAACATGATAACTGTGTTGTTGCAGAAATCATTGAGCTTCGATGAAGATACCTATAAACAGTATTACTACTCGCCACTCTCCCCTCAAGAAGAGAGTGATAACCTCGTCATTAATAATAACACATGCGATGGTGGAAAAAGAAAATCGCAATCGATTGATCATTTTTTTGAAGCTGAATCAAAAATAAAAAAGAGGAAGGGAAAACTTCAGTGAAGTGTGCACCAGTGCTTTTTTCCCCACAATCATGGAAGAGAATACGGAACTATTCAATAGCGAATTAAATCAGGAGTTGTCTAAAGTTTGTGAAGAAATGGAGAGGGGTCAACTGTTCGATTCGTCATACGATGATGAGTTGTATCATCACTGTGCGATGGTTGAAACACAGTTTAAGTATGTAAAATAAACATTCATTTCGATCATAATTTACATATTGTCTTATACAGTTTTTAATAAATTTAAACATTTTAGCAGTCAACCACTACAACTTGGAAGAGGAACGAAGCGAACGTGCAGCAAAGAATCCAAGATCATCAAAAAACCAACAACGGAAGCAGAAGCGCATACCTCTGCAGGGAACAGTATCAGTAACGATGATCAAGTGGAATGTCCAACGTGCCATATATTTATCAAGAAACGGTATTTAGCTAATCATTTTAAAAGTAATGTTCATAAAAATAATCTTTTAAATTCACATAATTCTTTATCAAACGTTAGTGTTATTGAATCTGCTTTTGGAAATAGGATTTTAACTTATAAAATCAAGAGTAGAGTAGATCGTTCGACATGGGTAAATTTTGAAACTCCTGAACTATTTTTAAATTCTATTAAAGATGATATTTTATTTTTATTACAAGAGTGTATTCATCAACACATAATTTTTAAGGTAAACTTCATATTGCATGCTGATTTTGTTCAACAAACTAAAGATATTCATGATACGTTCGATTTTCAAACGCTTAACTATATTATTTGTCAAGGAGATGACTTAAATATTTTTCTTTCATCTTTAAATGATACAATTACTACTAAAATTAGTGCTTTCGAAAAAAAAGATAGTGGATGGAGTCTAAAAAACATAAAATCTATAGACATGAATGTTAATAAATTTAACCCCCTACGCGGTACTTCATACATAGATCTTCCTCGTGACATAAAATTAAAAAAGGCTGTTATAAATGTAAAAAACAAGGATTATTTTTGTTTTAAATGGGCGTTACTCTCGGCGTTATATCCTGTAAACAAACACACCGATCGGGTATCATCGTACGTTAAACATGCAAATAAACTTAAATTTGATGGTATTTCCTTTCCGGTTAAAATTTCTGACATAGCAAAAGTAGAGAAATTAAATGATATTAGTATTAATGTTTTTGGGTTACAATATAATAAAGAAAAACAATGTAATTCTATAGTAGGTCCATTATTTTTAACAAAGTGTCGTAAAGATAGACATATCAATTTATTATTTTTTTCCAAGGATACAAAAAATCATTATTGCTATATAAAAAATTTATCGCGGTTAGTTAGTAAACAAATTTCAAAAGACGGTCACATCATGTACATTTGTGAAGCATGTCTACTTCGTTTTCCATCTCAGGAAAGGTTAAATAACCATGAACAATACGATTGTGCCCTCATTTGTACAGTATTACCAAACAGTGAAACTTTAAAAAAAAAGAATTGGTTTGGTCAACCTATTTCAAATGATAAAATTAAATTTGATAGTTATGAAAAAAAGTTAAAGATACCATTCGTAGTTTATGCTGATTTTGAAGCATTTTTAAAACCAATAGAATCATGTTCTAACGATCCTTCCAAACCTTTCACTCATAATATTCAGAAACATGAAGTACATAGTTTTGGATATTATATAAAATGTTCATATGATGATAAATTATCAAAATATGTAACATATTGCGGACCCAACTGTGCACAAGTGTTTATGGAAAGTTTATCTAACAATCTAAAAGAAATAAATAGACTTCAAAAATATCCACCACTTCCGCTAACAAATGAAGACAAAAACCAAATTTCAAATGCAACCATTTGTCATATTTGTGAAACTGAGTTGGCAAAACATTTTTATGATTTTGATTGGTACACTGGTAGTTTTATAGGTGTTGCTCATGAATCATGTTGTTCGAAGATCAGAACACCTAGTTATATACCAATATTTTTACACAACCTTAGTCACTATGATGCTCATTTTATTGTTCACGCGTTAAACTTTTGTGATGGTGAAGTCGAAGTTATCCCTCAAAATAAAGAAAAATATATATCCTTTTCCAAAAAATTAAAAGTGAATAACCACGAAATTATATTGAGATTCTTAGATTCATTTAAGTTTTTATCGTGTAAATTAGAAGAATTGGCCAAAAATCTCAGTAATGATCAATTTCAAGAATTACGTAGAAATTACCCTAATGATGAAGATTTCTTTCGTTTAAAACGGAAAGGGGTTTATCCATATGAACTTATGACTAATTATGATAGTTTAAGTCTAACATCGCTCCCTGAACAAAAATGTTTTTATAGTTCACTCACAGATTCACATTTTTTTTTTTTTTTTTTTATAGGAGAGGGGGCAAACGAGCATGCGGCTCACCTGATGGTAAGTGACTACCGCCGCCCATGAACAACCGCAACACCAGGGGAATTGCAGATGCGTTGCCGGCCTTTTAAAAAGGAGTAGGCTCTTTTCTTGAAGGTCCCTAAGTCGTATCGGTCCGGAAAAATCCCTGGTGGTAAACTATTCCACAAGGAAGTTGTGCGAGGAAGAAAACATCTTCTAAATCGCACAGTGGTGGACCGCCAATCATCCAGATGGTGTGGATGGTATCGGGAGTTCTGCCGCGATGTGCGTTCGTGAAATTTGGCGGCTGGGATTAATCCGAACAATTCCTCAGAGCACTCCCCATGGTAGATGCGAAAGAAAATGCAAAGAGATGCAACATCTCTTCGCAGTGCCAATGAATCGAGCCGATCGGAAAGGGCTCGGTCGTCGACGATTCGAGCCGCTCTGCGCTGGATGCGGTCAAGTGGAAGGAGCTGGCACTGGGGAGCCCCTGCCCAGAGATGGGAACAGTATTCCATGTGAGGCCGAACCTGCGCCTTGTAAAGTTGCAGGCGGTGTGCCGGCATGAAATACTGTCCCGCTCTGCTGAGCACGCCAAGCTTTTTAGAGGCCAATTTGGCCTTCTCTTCCAAGTGACCACGAAACTGCACGTCACTCGATATGTCGACTCCGAGGATACCGATACTGGCTGAGGCAAGAAGGGGAGTGCTTTGAAACTGAGGAGATACGACAAAGGGGTTCTTTTTAGCGGTAAACGCGCAAACTTGTGTCTTCTGAGGATTAAACTGGACTAGATTTAGTCGCCCCCAATCCGAGACTTTGTCCAGCAAAGACTCGACTTCAGACACAAGTTTGTTCCGGTACTCGGCGACGTTTTCCCGAGAAATATTGGCCCGGCCGGTGTATAGAGCATCACCAGTGCTGTCATCCGCATAGCAATGAATGTTACCAGTTAGCAACATATCATTGATATGCAGAAGAAACAGCGTTGGTGATAGCACACAGCCTTGTGGAACACCAGCGTTAATAGGCTTGTAGTCAGAACATGCACCGTCTACAACGACCTTGATGCTCCGATCTGCAAGAAAGCTGGTGATCCAATTGCACAATTTCTCGGGAAGCCCATAGGAAGGCAGCTTCGAAAGAAGCGCTTTGTTATATTTCATATTATTGTAATCATCATTTTCATATTTCAAATGATGATTACAATCATGCTAAAGATGTTTGGGAACATTTTGGGTGTTGTAATATGCTAGATTATTCAAACCTATATTTAAAAACAGACGTTTTACTTTTATCCGATGTATTTGAAAACTTTAGAAAGTTATGTATTAATACATATGATTTAGACCCTGTCCATTATTACACAGCACCCGGTTTAAGTTGGGATGCAATGTTAAAATATACAAAAATAGAATTAGAACTTTTAACAGATTATGAGAAAATTGAATTTATTAGATCAGGTATCAGAGGTGGTGTATCTCAATGTAGTAATCGTTATGCTAGAGCTAATAACAAATACATGGAGGATTATGATACAGGGAAACTAAATTCATATATCACATATTTTGATGCCAACAATTTATATGGTTGGGCTATGTCTCAATATCTTCCTACTGGTGGATTCGAATGGGTAAATCCAAATACAGAATTTAATGTGTCTAAGACATCAGACTTCGGTTTTATTTTAGAAGTTGATTTGGAATATCCAGATGAACTTCATGATTTACATTCGGACTTTCCTTTATGTCCAGAAAACATTTGTGTAGGCAATATTAATGAGAATAAACTAGTCCCAAATTTAAATAATAAAGATAAATATGTAATTCATTACAGAAATTTAAAGCAGTGCATAGAAATGGGGGTTAAATTAACTAAAATTCATAGAGTTTTAAAATTTAAACAGTCTCCCTGGTTGAAGATGTACATAGATCTAAACACAAAATTAAGAACTTTAGCAAAATCAGATTTCGAAAAAGATTTTTATAAATTAATGAATAATTCAGTCTTCGGTAAGACTATGGAGAATATTGAAAAAAGGGTTAACATAAAATTAGTTACGCACTGGGAGAACCAGGGTAAAGCTTTAGGTGCTCAAGATCTAATCGCTAAACCACAATTTCATAGCCTTTCAATATTTTCGGAAAACCTAGTTGCGGTTCAGTTGCGAAAAACGAAGTTAATATATAACAAACCAATTTATTTAGGGTTTTGCATTTTAGATATTTCAAAAACATTAATGTATGATTTTCATTATAACTATATGATTAAAAAGTTTAGTAAAATCAAATTATTGTATACAGATACGGATAGTTTAATATATCATATATTTACAAATGATTTTTACACTGATATAAAACTTGACCTTTCATCATACTTTGATACCTCAGATTATGATACAAATAATATTTTTGAATATCCAAAATTAAATAAAAAGAAATTAGGTTTTTTTAAAGATGAAAATAATGGTAAAATCATGAAAGAATTTGTGGGTTTATGATCCAAAATGTACGCTTTTAACTTAGAGAATAAGACTATAGCCAAGGCAAAAGGGGTAAATAAATGTATCACTAAAAAGATGACAATGAATAGTTATAAGTCTTCTCTATTTAATAAAAAAGTGCAATATTATAGTATGCTTAGATTTAAATCAATTAAACACACAATTTTCACACAAAAATTAAATAAGATAGGTTTATCATATAATGACACAAAGAGACATATTTTAGATAATAATATTGAAACATTAGCTTGGGGTCATTATAAACTGCGTTAAGTGTTGATAGTTTTTACTTTTATGTCTGCGTTTAAGAAAAATTTATATTGATTGTAAAATTATGATAATACTATAATATGACGTAGTTTATTACATATTTAAACATTGTTTTATTGTAAATAATTTAAGTTAATTGTTGTTTCTATTTATTTGAGGTTGAGTTAATTGTAAAATTATGATGTACTAATTGTTGTTTCTATTTATTTGAGGTTGAGTTAATTGTAAAATTATGATGTACTAATTGTTGTTTCTATTTATTTGAGGTTGAGTTAATTGTAAAATTATGATGTACTAATTGTGTTAGAAATAGTATACAGATAATTCTGTTTTATATAATTTTTGGAATATATATTAATTGTTTACACCAACACTTTCATTTTTTATTTCACCCCTTTGAACTTTAGACGTGTGTTATGTTTCACTTTATCCATCCGTTCACTGCTATTGTGGCAGGACCAAGTGGGTGTGGGAAGTCAAATTTTGTAACAAATTTCATAAAATCAGTTACAGAAATATGTAATTGTGATTTTAATCAGATCACATGGTGCTTTGATGAAATGCAACCATTATATAATTTACCAAATGTTAACTATCATCAAGGAATTCCAAATCTTAATATGTTTGATGGTGAAAACCCACATCTTGTTATTATTGATGATCTAATGAGAGAGTCCGATGGAAGAATTGTGGATATATTTACAAAAGGTAGTCATCACAGGAATCTTAGTGTATTTTATCTAACACAAAATTTATTTCATCAGGGTAAAGGACAAAGAGACATATCTTTAAACTCAAGTTATATAATATATTTTAAAAACCCTCGAGATAAAACTCAAATAAGATATTTAGCAAGACAAGTATCACCAGATAACCCAAAATTCATTGAAAATGCCTACAGGGATGCAACTCTAGAGGCGCATGGATATTTAATGGTAGATTTAAAACAGAATACCAACGATTTTTGTCGTATCAAGACAAATGTCTTTCCATTTAATGGTTTCTGTACAGTCTACGTCCCCACAAAAGAGTTTAAATACACCAAGAATCAAACAATTGAAATCATTGCTAAATGATGCATCGTCGACTCACAACGTATAAACATTTGCTAACCGCTTTGCATACGCTTAAACCAAAATATCAAAGAGCATTACTTAAAACGTGTGATGAAGAAGAAATTAACTGTATTTGTGAGTGTATTCATAACGTTTTACAAGGAAAAGTACCTCTTAAAGATCAGGATAAACAAAAATTGAATAAACATAAAAACATACTCCGTAAACTAGTACGTAAGTGTAAACATAAACTAAGAAAAAATATAATTATACAAAAAGGAGGGGCTTTCTTACCAACAATATTAGGTGCAATATTGAGTGGATTAGTGAGTGGACTAGCCAGTTAACATGGAAAATGCAAAGAAAATGATACTTATCGAACCTGGATTGATTGAAAAATTAAAACAAGAAAATAAGGTTAATAGTAATTTATCTCGATTAGATATTGAAATGCAAAATATTATGAATAGTAAGACGGAAGACCGAAAGAAATGGATATTATATTTACAAACACTGCAAAGATACCTTCATTTTACCGAAGAGGATCGTCAACCACTCAAATTACCAATTTATTCTGATACATCTAATGAAGATTCAAATGAGTCAAAAATTGGTTTTAAAAATAAAGATAGAGATCTAAAAACTTCAGTTGATATTGAATCTTTGCTGGAGGAGAATCGATCCATTAAAAGTAAAGAAAATGATGAAAATCCACTTTACACACCAGCTCAAATACTCAGTTTAATACCAAAAACTTATCATAAAAAAGGGCAGTTATTATTAAACTTAGTTGAAACAAGTAAAAGTAAAATACATTGGGATAACGAAGGTACAGTCATAATTGATAGTGAAAAAATTCCTGGAAGTAATATTGTTGATTTAATAAATGATTCACTAAGACCCCTAAAAAGAAGTGATCCGGTAGGGTGGGTTAGATTTGCTGAAGCATTAAAAGATATTAAAGTACCACTTACTTATATTGGAAATCCAAGGAGATGTGAGTTTATTAACCAACTTCAAGCAAAAGATCTGAACAAACCCTCTGAGATTGAAGTTCAAGAGTTTTCTACACCGTGCAGTAGAGATAAAAAGTCTACAACTAAAATACGTAAAGGACTTGAGTGGGAAAAATGGACTCCGTACTAGAAGAAATTAACAGGATTTATTATGATCCATCTAATCCCGCTGGTTTTGGTAGTATTGATAAATTATCAAAAGCCATGAAGGGTAAAATGAATAAAAAGCAAGTAAAGGAATGGTTAAAATCACAAGAAACATACACATTACATAAACCCATTCGAAAAAAATTCCCGCGTAATAGGTACATTCTATCAAATATTAATGAACTGTGGCAAGCTGATTTAAGTGATATGCGAACTTATTCTCAATATAATGATGGTTTCAAGTATATACTTTGTATTATTGATGTATTTAGTAAATATGCTTTTGCAAGACCAATGAAAAAGAAAAACTCAGAAACAACTAAAGAATGTTTTGAAAGTATATTTACTGAAAGTAATTTAACACCTACTCACATACAATCCGATAAAGGTACAGAATTTGTTTCAAAAGATGTACAAAAATACTTTAAATCCAAAAAGATTCATTACTATACCACTAACAATCCTGACATTAAGGCCAGTATTGTTGAACGATTTCAAAGAACACTAAAAATGAAAATGTGGCGTTATTTCACTCATAATAATACTTATAGATATATAGATGTTTTACAAGATTTAATATACTCTTATAATCACAGCTTTCACTCTAGTATTAAGATGTGCCCATGTGATGTAAATTCCAACAATATTATGACAGTTTGGACTAATCTTTATGATAGACGGTCAAAAAAACTTTCTTTAGAAAATCCTAAACCAAATTTCAATGTGGGTGATTATGTTCGAATAACTAAATATAAACATGTATTCCAAAAAGGATATGAATCAAATTGGAGTGATGAAATATTTATTATATCTTCAATAATTGATAGATCTCCATGGGTTGTTTATACAATAACAGATTTACAAAATGAACCAATAATTGGTACTTTTTATGAAAGAGAATTACAGAAAATCACTTACAACCCCACCTCACAACATAAAATAGATAAAATAATTGACACTCGTTATTCAGGTAACAGAAAAGAAGTATTAGTGAAGTGGAAAGGTTATCCAGATAAATTTAACAGTTGGATTTTAGCTTCTAGTTTAAAAGAAATATGAATAAAGAAAGTTTCTATTTAACTTTGCTCAGCAATAGTTCAATGGAATACTTTCCTGATAACAAGACCACAAATTTTTCAACGAAATTACCAAAAGCTATAAAATTAGAAGGTGAATGGTCGGTTGGAGTTGTCGAGTTTCAATATCCATGTACCATGTTTACTGTTCAAGACCATGAAAATGTTATATACATTACAAAATCTATGTTAATGCCTAATGAAGATAAGCCATCCACAGTGTACTACAAAAAACATATTCCAGCTACCAACTATGATAACGTTGAGCATATTTTAAGAGTGTTAAATGGTATCGGAGAGAACTTGAAATTTCGCTATGATGAAATAACAAAATTTGTATCTATTTCGGTATTGGATAAAAATATAACATCCGTAACATTATCACCCAAATTAAGTTTACAGCTAGGTTATGAACCAAATAAAAATCTCCTAGAGAGAAATTTTGGAAAGTGTCCTGCTAATTTACACTTAGGGTTACCATCTCAACTATTTCTATATTGCGACATTATCGATCCTCAGATTGTGGGTGATGTTATGACTCCTTTATTAAGAGTCATTTCATTAGATCCTACAAAATACATTTATGGTGCAAATAAAATGCACGTTTTCTCTCAACCTCACTACTTACCTGTTATGCGAAGAGAGTTCGATACGTTGGAAATAGTTATAAGATCGAGTACAGGACAAAAAATACCATTCCAGTTTGGAACCGTGTGTATTAAACTACATTTCCGAAAATTATAATAATGAATTCTCTTCGTGATCATCATAAATGTCCATATGAAAATTATTATACACATCAAGCTGGATCAGGAGTTGGAGTAATTTATAAGGGTTCACCATATCAACGCGGTCATGGTATTGGGAGCTTCTTAGGGGGGTTATTCAGATCAGTTTTACCTTTACTTTCAAGTGGTGCTCGAGTGATTGGTAAGGAGGCATTAAGCGCTGGAGTAGGACTTTTATCGGATATGGTTCAAGCTCGTCCTATGGAAGCCTCAATAAAAGATCGTCTAAAGCAAGTTAGTACGAATTTAAAACGAAAGGCTGATGAGAAAATTGATCAATTTAACATGACTGGATCTGGGTATAAAACTAAAAGAAAACGATTGACATCGTTCATTCCACCATTAACTGCTAAAGTGAAAGCTGCGAAAAAACTTAGTCTAAAACCAAAAAATATCAAAGATATATTTTCAAACTAAATATGTCTTTCCTTCATAATCATTCTTGCGAGTGCGTTAAGTCAGAATTGGATTTGTTTGCACTACCGTCTACACAAACTAGCATTGAAAATGGATTGTGGATTCATTATAAAGCAATTTCATCTCTTGGTGATGATGGACCTATCGAGTTTCAAGTTCCTGGGACCGGCGATGACTACATAGATTTGTCTCATACATTACTCCACATAAAGGCAAAAGTATTAAATCAAGATTCAACTAACTTGGTATCTACTACAATAGTAGCACCTGTAAATAATTGGCTGCATTCACTTTTTAGTCAACTTGATGTTTATTTAAACCAAAAACTTGTATCACCACCTAATAATACATGCATGTATCGAGCATACATGGAAACCCTTTTAAACTATGCCCCTGCTGCTAAACAATCTCATCTTACTTGTAGTCTTTGGTATGAGGATACAGCAGGAAAAATGGATTCTACAGATGGTAAAAACATAGGATTTGTTAAAAGACAGGAATTGATTAGTGAAAGTAAGGAAATAGAAATGATTGGTCATCTTCACGGTGACATTTTTAACCAAGATAAATTTTTAATTAATGGTGTTGAAATGAGTGTTAAATTGGTTCGATCAAGAGAGAGTTTTAATTTAATTGTTGGGTCGAACGATGTAAAGTTTAAAGTTTGCATTACGGACGCAACTCTTATTGTGCGACGAGCACGAATTAATCCAAGTGTATTACTCGCACATCAAAAAGTTTTAGCTTCTACCACTGCTAAATATCCTATTACTCGAGCTGAAGTAAAAGTTTTAACAATTCCTTCAGGTGTTCAAGGAAAAACTCTTGATAATATATTTTTAGGATAGGTACCGAAAAGATGTATAATTGGATTTGTGAACAATTCTGCATTTAATGGTTCCCTTACTAAAAATCCATTTAACTTTGAAAACTATGGTATTAATTCTTTCAGCTTATATATTGATGGTCAACAAATACCTTCAAAAGCTTTGCAACCATCTTTTAATAATAGCATATTTACATCAGCATATCATACTCTATTCTCGGGAACTGGTATTCACTTTCTTAATGAAGGAAATGGAATCTCTTGTGAACAGTATGGCAAAGGTTACTGTCTATTAGCATTTGACTTAACTCCTGATTTATCAGCTAACTCATCAACTCATTGGAATCTCATAAAGCATGGTAGTGTAAGAATAGAAGTACGATTTGAATCCTCATTAATACAAACAATTAACTGTATAGTTTATGCTGAGTTTGATAATATTATTGAGATAGATAAAAACAGAAATGTTACTGTAGACTATAGTAGTTAAGGTTATAATATGTGTTGTGTGTTAGATTTTATGTGTTATGTGTAATGCATTTTGTGTGTATGTAACTATGTGAAACGTTATAAAATTAAATAAAACAAATTGTATGCAATATATTTTTTTTATTTCTTTATAAATCTTCTATTTAATCTAATACAAAACACTGTTCGAGTTGAAATTTTACATAAGCACACTGACTAAACCACTGAACATGCTGCTGCCAAGGATCATCATCATCTTCCCAATCTTTTAAACCACCACCACAATGGAAACACTTGGTCCCGTCTGCATGGCCAGTATAAAAGAAACCAGCTTCGGCAAGATCTTCAGGTTTCTGTCGCATAACTAGAGGCCAGTTTTCGAAACTAAGCAAACGGCTAGATTTTGAACTGAAGAATGGATATTCAGCTCTTGAGTACTGCATACTCTTCTCGTTTTCTTCTCCACTCAGTGTTGTAGTTTTGTTATTCAATGATGTGTTTTGTACACGTATGCCACACTCATCTCTTCCTTCCGCTCTTGTCTTCCTGTAATTGAAGTAAACAGAATCACATTCACTAATGATCAGCTAATGACTGTCATTGTTAAAAAAGTATTTTTTAACTTTTTCACTTTCTGCTATTGTCTTTGTTATATTGTATACGAGGGCGTTTGTGTTGTCGTAGATGCTATCCTTATTAGTCTTTACGTAATATTTAATTCTAGTGGAAGCATGTTTCCAATGATCAGTAGTTGGAATCTTGGATAGCTTCTTCATATCGTACATTTCAATTTTGGTGAGATGCGTCGCTTGGTCTCCGTCGTCAGAATTAGTAGAAATGTATGATACACCATCTCTAGCGGCTCGTGCTACGGTTGATGATAACAGCTTCCTCTTTTTTATTTTTGATTCAGCTTCAAAAAAATGATCAATCGATTGCGATTTTCTTTTTCCACCATCGCATGTGTTATTATTAATGACGAGGTTATCACTCTCTTCTTGAGGGGAGAGTGGCGAGTAGTAATACTGTTTATAGGTATCTTCATCGAAGCTCAATGATTTCTGCAACAACACAGTTATCATGTTAATATCAATTTGTTAACACTTAATCATAAAAGTTAAAAAAGTTAAAGTTACAGCCTATTAAAGTCCACTGCTGAACATAGGCCTCCTCTCATTTCTGAGAGGGTTTTAGAGCAAGGAAATGTCCGCCGCGCTCCCTCAATGTGTGTTGGCGAACTTCACATGCCTTCGAAATTTTCTCAGACATGCAGGTTTCCTCACGATGTTTTCCTTCACCACCAAGCACGTGGTAATAAGCACTTAAAATTGCTATTAACAATTTAATTGGCGCTGGCGGGGATCGAACCCGGGTCGCGTACTGTGAAATTTACAGCTAGCGCTAACCATCTGAGTTACCACGGCTTAATCATATACATACACAATATTTAAATAAAATAATACACACACATGAAAATAACAGAAAAAAAGTAATTTAGTCAATAGAATAAACACTTACATCCATAGCCTTTGGTGTATTGAAGTAACACAAATGTACTATTGATAGATCCACTGTAGCCAAACGACCGTACACTAACTCGATGACTGCGTTTGTTGGTCTTATATACCACCAGTACGTAAAAATTCTAATCTAAAGTATTTCCGTAATGAGTTGATAATTACTTTATGCGTCAACCAGTTTATCTCACATTTCCGTTGCCTATCTCAACATTTCTTCGTATTGTGTTTTGTTTGGTGATCAATGACTCAAGTACGATTTGTATAACACAAAAATGCAATTTAATATTTAGAAACATATCAGTTTATCTCACATTTCCGTTGCCTATCTCAACATTTCTTCGTATTGTGTTTTGTTTGGTGATCAATGACTCAAGTACGATTTGTATATCACAAAAATGCAATTTAATATGTAGAAATCACTATAATTGACCATTCCTATGTTATTCATTGAGTAGCTAGGTACTGTAATAATCTACTAATAGCAGTAATATCATGGATACACTAGATGTACAACAACATCTGAAAAAGATTCACCCCAGTCTAGAAAATAATGTTTATGCAGCTAATAGACTGCCTATGTATACCCACGTACCAACGTATATAATATGTAATTTGGATACAGATGATAAACCAGAGTCACATTGGGTAGCTTTATATATCGATACGAATGACGTCGGTCAATATTTTGATTCATATGGACGATCACCTGTACGATATCATCTAGAGTTTTTAAAAAGGAATTGCAAAAGATGGAACTGGAATGTTGATAGGATTCAGAATGAGTGGACTTCAGTTTGTGGCGAATATTGCTTAATGTATTTACTATATAAGTTTCAAGGATGTTCAATACATAGTTTTACGAGTATATTTACAAGGAACACATTGTACAACGATATTTTAGTGGATGAGATGTTTCGCTCCTATTTTATAGATAATAATTAATAAGATTTTGTATTTTATAAATAAAAATTGTAACAAAATTATGTAATGTGTTTTATTGATGATTCAGATTAGCGTTGTATAAACAAAGAGTTATAATAAACAATAGCACTGATATAGTCGACGCACACGCTGCAATGAAGGTGATTAGGGAACAATAGAACAATAGAAATAGGAACAATGGGACGCTAATGACGGTGGAGGCCCTTACCGGATATCAATTAGATATTAGCTAATTGATCTACACATCTCCGGAACCGTGCATTCTACACAAAAATGGACCGCGGATTCGTGATCAGAGCATGCCAAAACTTTTTTTTTTTTTTTTTTTTTTTTTAGGTTCGGGTGTCGACGAACGTCGTTGAACCACGTCTGACTCAGGTGGTCTAGAAGTGGTACAACTACACTACTACAGTGGCACGATATGGGGCTTCATCCTGAATGGCCAATCGAATTTTATTATAACTTTCTTGTTGACATCGAAAGTCATAACGAATATTTTCTCGCGTTAAATTCACTCAGACGTGACACAGACAATTTTCAATTTGCCGCCAAATCGTAAACAAATTGACAAATTAATAAAATACATAACACAATAATATTGGCAAAGAGTTTCATTTTCAAAATTTGAACTTATTTTTTTAATTATATCGTTTACAAGTGGTCAGTTCTAAAAACTTTCAGTGTCGCCCTCGTACCGTCTGAATGATTGGCAGTCCACCACTGTGCGATTTAGAAGATGTTTTATTCCTCGCACAACTTCCTTGTGATATCAATTACTACCAGCGATTTTTCCGGATCTATACGACTTAGGGACCTTCAAGAAAAGAGGCTACTCCATTTTAAAAGGCCGGCAACGCATCTGCAATTCCTTTGTTATTGCAGTTGTTCGTGGGCGGCGGTAGTCACTTACCATCAGGTGAGCCGCATGCTCGTTTGCCCTCTCTCCTATAAACAAAATTTCTGTTCCTTAACGGAAGAAACCGAGGTGTTTCATGCGTGTTCACTTCACATCCTAACTGATTGTGGACCTTTAATGCGAAAACATATCACTCGTTTGGAAAACTGTACTTCGCCCAGAAGAAGTGAATTGCTAGACATAGGACTGAACAGTGAACTATAGCCATAGCAGCGATCACAATAGATCTATAGGTCGCAGTAATGCTGGTCTTTCTAGACCTGCATAGCTGTTCACATACAAAAAAAAGTATGCAAGTCCAACTTCGACCAAGAGTTTATTCGACAGATCCAACTCGGCTAGGTCACGTTCAGCAAACTGCGACAAATCTTCTTGTCTGATATTTCGATTAACGAAAGTGTATAACCAGTACGTGTTGCCATTGATGACCTCTGGAACCGAAACGTGGTCATTCACTGCTTGCCGTTTAAGGAAGCTCAAAGTCACAGCGTGCGATAGATCAGACTACGCTCAGAATTTCTCTGTGAAATAAAATCCGTAAAGAGAATATCCGCAGAATTTTATACGTGATAGAGCCACACTGCAGCTATATTATGGTTGTGGCACGAAACTATATTATGGCTGTGTCGATTAATGTAGATGTCTATGGGCCACAGCATCCAATTACCATCATGTGGATTATGTGCTCGATTGTAACACTTATTCTATAAAAAAAGAATACAAAGAGTAATTGCTATAAGCTAGAAGGTGAAGTGGCAATGACCCGCTATATAGCTCAAAGAACCGGCAACCATGGGGAAGAAAGGTTCTCGAGTGGCAACCTCGTATCGATATTGGAAGTGTGGGGCGGCCCCCTGACAACTGGAGCTCACTAGATGGAGTGACAAACTGGGATGCAGGAAGGCGATAGATGCAAGTGGCTCACTTGCACTTGCACTTTCAAAAGGGCTGTAATGATGATGATGATGATGATAGATTTTGTTAAGCAAAGCACATACGATGTAGCATATAGGTCTACATTACCAGTTACTACAAGATGAATTTGTAGTCAAGCACTTTCTTTCTTTTTTTTAAATAAATACTAGTAATGATATTAAACATTACTAATATTTCCTTTAACCACTTCTGGTAAGCTTAAAATGCTTGTGTTAGAAGTGGTTCACGACAGTAGTCGAATAGCGGATTCGAACCCACGACCTTTCGAGTTCGCGGTCCGTGCCCTGCCATTAGGCTACTGACGCTTCATCTTTATAGTTTATACCTACGTTAATATTTAAAAACGCCATCGTATAAATAAAAATACCTACGCCAAACTGCAGTAATATTACCCATTATCACCGGAACTCTTTAAAATGCCTTAGAAGTGATCTTGAGAACTCTATTCCTTTAATAGACCTTCGATTTTCCGACGTCAAGACTCTACCATGGTATAGCCATTCTACAGCTATATTATTATAGTTGTAGCACGAATGGGTCGGCTCGAAGGAGGAAAACTCTCTCTCAGAATACAAGCGTAAAATAGCAGATTAATGCTGCTGTATTTAGTATGGTGAGTGTAGAAAATCTAAAATAGCAGCGCTAGAGTGCGAAGAACCGGAGACCCTTTTTACTGGATACTTGGCATTCCATCTTAGTCCTCTGGGGAGACAAGGCATCTGCATTTTGGTTCTTATTTGAGGGTTGAGGCTAAATATAGATCTATGTGATCATATTCTATAAAAAAGACATACTCCTTCTTTAATCTTTAGTAAGTCCTAACTTATGACAAACAGCACTAGGCGTAGATTAAAAATTAGAGGCATGACGATGAATTTTGCTTGATCAAATTTGCCATCATAATTTTAATTACAGATTAGCTATACTCGGCCACGCGGTACTGTGGCTTAGTTTCGTCAAATAGAAAAGAAAGAAACCAACAGATGGCGCTATTTTCAAAAGATATATAAAACTCTCACGTATTCGAATGCAACGTTGCGTGAAAAGGAGACGGTTCATTTGTGGCCCAGTCTATGTACAGTATACCGTAAAAAAGAGAAAAATTCAGGAAATTTTTTAAAAATAAAATGAGAGAGTAAATCAAACTAAATAACTTGCTAAAAATAAAAATGCAATCCCAAGTTTTTGATGGTTTTACAATATGGCGCCCTTCAAGTCATAAAAAGACGCGGTTATTTGTCAAATGTCATTTCTGTCAAATGATATTTTTATTTATTCCGAGCTTGGTTATTTCTTTGGCGATTTGGTTTTTTGTTTGGACTTTGGATGAGTTACTACTTGTTTGACTCTGCTTTTATTTTATGGACTTCATGATTTACGTGAGATTTTGGTTTCGTTGATATCGGACATCTGTATTCTGTAGAATCACATTTTGAATCAGTAAATAAGCAGGTATGTACTAAAGAAAGATGTTTCCTTACGCTATTAAACGCATTTGAATGACATGCTACTATCTGTAATCTGTTAATAATTATTAATTTTCACATAAGTTGATAATGGCTGCGAAATCTTAATATGATGTAATTATCTTTCATTTCACCTGTCAAAACATGTTGCACAGTTTAAAATGCGCTTCTGCAATATAGATAGTTTTTTAAAATAAGATTGATTTGTTTTAGATGGATGAAAATGCACCAATATGTTCTCAATGTTTTGCAAACGTATTACAAGAATTATCTGTCGCCACAAATCTTGAAAATGAGCTCCAGCGCCCTAATGCCAATACTATCAGTATATTGTGTGTGGTGTCAACAAAGACTCGGTAGCAGACAAGTTGTGACCAGATTAATATTATCCCTACAAGACTCTGTTTTAATAAGAGGCCGAATAAAATCTCGCCATCACTCGGGCAGAGCTTATTATACATATATACTGTTGGCGAGACAAGGGTCAAGTTGGAATGAGTTGATTGCAGGTTATTATTGCAGTTGCACTTCTAGACAACAGACAGTGGGTTGTTGTGCCCACAAAAAAGTGTATCAAAATTTCATAACCGCACCGGCCTTAATTCTGGATGACATTTTAGTAAGAGAGGATTCTGAAGTAGGATAAATAAATAAAATGCCGTGTAGTGGCGGTCAAGAATATCCACTACCCCATATCTTCTCGTGGGTGTCGTAAAAGGCGACAAAGGGAAACAGGCAGGAGATAGGCAGCAGCATATTCCTGATAGTAGCCAAAATTACAATAAAAAAACTGCGGTTGCCAACCCGCTCGCAACTATGGCAAATACCCCCCTATGAAGAGAGTAACAAAGAGACGGCCCCCAGTCCCCGGCGGCCCCGCTATTCCTGGCTACGGTGGTGACCATGGTAACGGCGGGGCAAGAGGTGCTAAGAATCTCCGGTGGAGGTTCGGTTGCCGCCTTAGACGACTCGACCTGGCAACGTACAACGCACGCACCCTGAGGACTGGCGAGAAGATCCTGGAGCTGGAAGAAGAGATTGACAAGTTACGCTGGCATATTGTAGGATTATCCGAAGTCCGAAGAGAGGGAGAGGACACGGTAATCCTCGAATTCGGCAACTTGCTCTATCACCGGGAGGGCGACCATCTGTCCCAAGGAGGATTTATCGTCCACAAGTCTCTCGTTAACAATGTTGTAAAGATCGAGAGTGTGTCGACGAGGGTTGCGTACCTTATACTCAGAATCACCAAACGGTATTCGCTGAAGGTCATACAGGCTTATGCACCAACCTTGGCACACCCCGATGAGGAGGTGGAGGAAATGTATGAAGATATCTTTAGAGCCATGCATTCCTCCAAAACCCAATATACGGTGTTAATGGGAGACTTCAATGCAAAACTAGGCACAAGAGAGAACGGTGAGCTGAAAGTAGGGAAATTTGGAATAGGGCAACGGAACCCAAGGGGCCAGCAGCTGGCCGACTTCATGGAGAAAGAGGGACTCTTTATGATGAACTCTTTCTTCCAGAAGCGGCCCCACAGGAAGTGAACCTGGTCGAGCTCCGACGGTTCGACAAAAAATGAGATTGACTTCATTATGACGACCAGACGACAACTGTTCAGTGATGTCTCCGTGATCGCGAGGGTGAAAACTGGTAGCGATCACCGAATGGTTAGAGGCACACTGAACCTAAACGTTAAGTTGGAGAGGTCTCGTCTAATGAAGTCAACGCTCCGTCCCCCTCGTGCTCTGTTCCAAAGTCCTGAAACCTTTCAGCTCGAGTTACAAAACCGTTTTCAGTGCCTAGAAGACTGCAATGAAGTGAACGATATGAATGACAAGCTCGTGGAAACTGTCCATGCGGTCGGAGCTAAGTTCTGCAAGACCCGCCGCAGAAGAACACAAAAACTCTCCGATCACACTCTTAATCTCATGGCTGTTAGACGGGAGATGAAGCTACATTCTTCAATTGATTTGACAGCATACAGGCAACTGAACAAACAGATCTCCAAATGCATGCGGCGGGACTTACGCAACTTTAATACAGCTTGTATTGAAGAAGCCATCGAGCGGAACCAAGGCTCCAAAGTCTTTGCCAGAGATCTGTCTGCCAGAAAGAGCCAACTGTCAAAGCTGAGGACCGAGTGTGGCAGCATCGTTTCCGGGGCACCTGAAATTTTGAGTGAGATTAAGAGGTTCTATGGACAGCTGTACACGTCATCGTTGGAGCCACACGCAAGTGTGAGTAACGATCCTTGAGCGAGTCTTATCCGACACTATTCCGAAGATATCCCGGACGTCAGTCTGAGCGAGATTAGAATGGCTCTCCAGCATCTTAAAAACCTTGGGCCTTGCCCCCAGGCGAGGATGGAATTACAGCGGAGCAGGAATGTCTCATTACTATTAAAAAAGATCTCCGGTTTTCGTCACTAACTTTAGGAAATACAACAGCATTATATTTATGCTGCTATTTCATACTAGTATTTTGTAAGACCATGGGTCTTTACCTGTTGTGCCGACCAATTAGTGTTGCAGTTGCAGCCATAATACTCGTAACAGCCGCAGTATGGGTCTACGTGGTGCCATGAATAAACAAATGATTTCCCATCATTCGAATAAGTGTATTGTATTGTATTGGTTCCATTGCAAACTGATAAATAGCTTTCAAATTTGAAATGTGAGATAGATCTTCTAATCACAGCATAGTACTATCAATTGAACCATTTACTTTGTACAAAATGTTTGTTGTGATTTAGTAAGTTTTTATAATGATTTATGGCTATATACGGAAAAATCTGGCAGTGATTTTTTAAATTTGTCATGCCTCTTTCTTTATGCTCCTTCTGTGTAGGGATGGTTTGATATAATCGGCATGCTTGGCAAGTCTATTGGCGATCGCCTGAGAACGTTTGAAGGTGAAAACTATGATACGTGGTCAAAGGTTCATCAGATCTTTCGGCTTTTCCCATAGGCCTCTTACGTCATACACGGGACGTAATGGGGTAATGGGTTGTGTTTTATCCACATGGTAAATTCTTATTTACATAAGTATTTTAAAGCTTATCACTGATTCTAGAAGAATATTATTTTCTGTAAATTGTCGAAAAGTTGCTGATGAAATTAGGCAATATTATATACTACTTGACTATTGCCTACTTAAATGAAGAAAGACAAAAAAGCGCAATACTTAGCAAATTTTTGTTGACCTACAAACCTCTCGTTGATGTCATTAATGGATGTTAAGAACAATAAGCGTAAACGTAGACCGGATGACGAACTATTTTCGATGTCCTCTATATAACACAATTAATTATAAAACTTACATAATGATTTTTTACATTTAAATAAAACTTATATGGCTATAAAAAAATTTATATGGCTTCATTTATATTCCGTATATTAACGCCGAGAATATAGAATAATTTAATATAGGTACACCTTGAGGTACATAATAAAATCCGTAAAATTAGTTTAATTAAAAATAAAACTTTCATGATCGTCATTTTTACAGCCTATCAAAGTCTACTATTGAACATAGGGCTGCCCCATAGACTGCCTTCTTGAAGAATTTATTTGCCATATATGCCACACTCGGCAGACGAGTTGGCAACTGCATTAGTTTATAATTTCGGAACTGCGTATTTTATCGGGAACATACTGCTGGCCATCTCCTAAATCAGTTTCCTTCAGTTGCCTCTCACGACGCTCACGGCATAGTATGGGGTAGTGATTTTTCTTACGATTACATCGCAACTACACGTCGATATTTAATTAAATAAAAAAATATAAAACTTTACTCATGTAAAATTATTTAAGCTTTTTAAAAAAGTAAAGTAATAACCTACATACGTCGCACTGGGCATAAGTCCTCACTTCATTTCTGAGGGGGTTTTGGAATAGGAAAGAGTTCGTTCGCCGCGCTGCATTAATGCGTGTTGGTAATTTCACAAGTTCTTAAAACGTTTTTAATTTTTTAAGCGTGTAGGTTTCATTCCAATGGTTTCATTCACCGCGGACCACGATGTAAGTCATTTCTTGGAATTGCAATTAACAATTTCTATACTGCCGACAGGGATCAAACTCGCTTTCCTTGCGCAGGTACTATCAAATTTTCAGGCAAGTGCTTATCTGCTGAACTAGGTTTCACGAGATAAGCGATTTAGTCTTTGCAGGGGACCAGTTGAAGCAATATTTTAACTCCTCTACGACTAAATTATGTATCAAGAGATCGATAACAAATTCAATACAATTACAATGCGTGTCTAGAATTAAAAATTTAAAATTATAATGAAGTTACATTAACATCAGATTCTCATTACGATTTTACCGAAATGGTGTGGTTGTACAGTCACAAAACTAGTTCGTTAGACAAGATGAACATCATGTGTTGTAATTATGTAAATTTAATTAAAAAAACTATCTTTATCGTTTTCAAATGTATTGCTGTTTCTTAAGTGCAACTATAAGGAAAATAAAAATTATAAAAAAATGTCAATTTTATGTGCATTAAATGTTTAAAATTACTAATAACTTGATTCAAATTCTTTAATATTTAAAATGTCGCAGGTGATACTATTAAAACATTATATAATATGTCATATTTGTTTCTAGTAGTGTCTTTTTTGCCTAGTAGTTCTTTCAGGTTGATACTTGTTACTTATTTCTGCTTTCCTATCTGTATAGGTACCTACTGCTGTTTCGGTTTGAAAGAAAAGAACCAGTTTGATTAAGGCTGTAAAACATTTTAATTTAGTCAATATAAACGATGCATCACTCGCTTTATTCGTTTGAAATTGGTTGTATTTTGCCATAAGCTGCATAGGTCCATATCATCAGAACGACCGTTAGCTTGTTTGTCAAATTCAAATTCATTTATTTGCCAGAATGTAGGTGTGCAATAAAGTATGATCTTAAATTATATCTAATGGCCCATTTACATTCTCCCACTATATATGGTGTGCAAATATTTTACAGGTATACATGCAAATTGTTTTTAAACAACAAACAGAAACTCAGTTGTGTACATTTATGATTATTCAAAACAAATTAATTAATTGCAGTCAAAATTGTAATGACAATTAAAGTGATAAATTTTAAAATGTTAGATTATGTAATAAACGTACTAGTTAGTTACCTCTATATCAATATTACTGATGTCAGATTTATTTTTCGCAATAAGAGATAAATTCCTTGAAGTCGTAAAAACATTTTTCCTCTAACCATTGTGTCAACTTTTTTTTAAACATGGTTAAAGGTAACTCTTTAAAGGAGTTGGCAATTTGTTATATGCCTTTATAGCATTAACATAAGAATTCTTTTTATACAATTCGAGCCTGCATTGAGGTAAACAGAGCTTATGCTTATTTCTAGGAGCTACATTTCGTTAACTTTCATCTATATGCTTTTCAAAGTGTTCCGGATGTTGTTTTACAAATAGGCATAATTCTTTAATGTACAAGCATGGTAATGTCAAGATTTTAAAACAAGGACTTACAGCTATCCGTACACCAGGCTCCATAGATTGCACGCACACATTTCTTTTGTACTCTAAACACTTTTATTATATCAACCGAATTGCCTTACAATAAAAGACCATATGAGAGTACGGACGAAACAATTCCGTGATATGCACATAGAGCAGCTTGAGTTGATACCGTGACTCGTAATATATATGATCGTTGAATAAAACTATTTTTACGGATTTTATCGCGTTTAATTAACTTATTTTATATTCCCGACGTTTCGGTTGCTTTCCAGCAACCGTGGTCACGGGGGACTGAGGTGATTCATTCTGGGTAGATCGGACCAAAATTAATAATTAAAAAGCTGAAGGTACTCCGGGTTAACTTTGACATCGGGACGTCAATCACCTCAGTCCCCCGTGACCACGGTTGCTGGAAAGCAACCGAAACGTCGGGAATATAAAATAAGTTAATTAAACGCGATAAAATCCGTAAAAATAGTTTTATTCAATGTGTAGTGTTCGCGTAAATATAAGAAATCATTATACATGATCGTTACTATACATGTGTAGTAAGAATGGTCCCAATACACTGCCTTGTGGCACGCCAAAATCATTTGACTGATAGTCAATTCTATATAACACTATACTTTATGGATTTTAGATATTTCCACGCATTGTTGTCCGTCACATAAGTAATTTCTCAACCAGCCGTTAGCTTTACCTCTTATTCCATATTTTTCTAATTTGTATAAGAGCAATTTTTAGTCCACGAAATCTGAAACGCCTTGCTCATGTCCAGGAAGACTGCCGCAACAAGTAGGCCATCATTTATAGCCTGGGTGACTATTTTTATCAAATTAAAACATGCTAATGAAGTTGTACTATTTTATTTAAACCCAAATTGCTCATCTTTAAGTATACGATGACTTGTCGTAAATTCTTGAAGTCTTTTCAGCATAGTCTTCTCGAAGATTTTTGACAAGATGGGTATCAGCATCACTGGTTTATAGTTATTCACATAGAAGTATTAGGCTAAGTTGTGTAATTAGTCTAAGGTTATTCATATCAGATGTTTCGCCTTATTAATTAAATAACATAGCTGTTGACATATGTATGGTGCAGATCAAGGATGTTATAATATAATAAATTTTACAATCTCCTTGGTGTTTTATGTCATTACTACTAAAATACACCTAAATAGGTAAATATAGCTCTACGGTCCCAAACTTATGTACATATTTATGTTAATTATTATATGCATAAGTTTGAGACCATATTTTACTTAACACAAATAAAACCTCGTAGAGTCTTTGATTGATGGGATTCTTCAATGTAGAAATCTGAGCTATTTTGTAAGATTTTAGAATTCGAAAGTTTATAATGGATTTATATAACATGTTATATGTGATATGCACGTGACGTCGGCATTTAGAAAAAAGTTGGTAACTTATGTCAAGAAAGTAAAATTAAAACATTAATTTCCTTATATTACCAAATATTCAAGGTACGAGAATGCCTTTGTCTACGATAATATTGTACAAAGTATTTAGATTTATTTGTGCATATCTACTATAATTGATTTGTGAGACAGGTTTAAAAAATTGAAAATATTGTGAGTTTATAAAATATAGATTTGTGCATTTATACGCCTTATGGTTTATCTTATCTCATAACAGTGGTAGAGCCGCGCAGCAGCATTTGCTGTCGCACGCATGGGCCGGCTCGAACCGGGGTGGCACCACAACCTCACAGCATACCAGCGTGATGTAGAGGTTTACCTCTGCGTTGCGGTTGGTGAATGCAGGTGGCCGGAGGCCCAATCCCCCCCCCCCCTTTATCAACATGGTAGCGAAATTAAAAAAAAGACTACCCCAGGAGGGTACCAGCACCCCTGGAGAATCCCTCGCTGAGCATCCACGACCAAACTACTCCACTATTGAGCGTGGGTGCTCAGGCTGCCCCGCGTATTCTGGGGGGGAATATTCTGCTCGCGACTAATACTGCTCGGAGCAAGCGGAGCAATAAGACCAAGGCCACCCCTGTCACGCTATCCATGAATTTTTGCAACATCAGGGGACTTCATTTCAACCTTAACGCTGTCCATTACCATCTAGAGACGGCGAAGCCGGCCTTGCTCTTTTTAACTGAGACTCAGGTGTCCTCTCCGGCTAATACTTCATATCTCTCCTACCCGGGGTACAAATTAAAACACTCCTTTGGGCTCCGGGTTGGCTATACGTCAGAGAGAACATCTGTTTTCGACGCCTCGGCAGTCTTGAAGGAACGGACCTGTCCATCCTATGCCTGCGCGTAGAGAGCGACGACCATCCCCGCATCTACGGGTATCTCTATAGGTCCCATAGCGGTAATGCCGACACAGACCGACTCATCGACAGCAGTTACTCATGCAGCTTGCCGCCGTGTTTGGCACTATAGGTCGGCCGATTGGGACGGGATGCGGTCTTTTTTTGCATCCTACCCTTGGGGACGGGTAAGCTTCTCGCCGGAAGATCCCAGCGTTGTTGCCGATTCTGTTACTGGTATAGTACTTCAGGGTATGTAACTTTTTATTCCATTCTATGTGGTGCCCATCGGAGGCAGATCTCAGCCATGGTTTGGTCGCTCCTGTAAAATAGCATCACGCTATAAGCAGGAGTGCTACCGTTCCTGGGCTGACGCATCAACGTCTCGGGATGTAAACACCAGCGCACTTAAAAAGAAGTATAAATCCGCCTCCAGGTCCTTCAAAAGCATCATTGCCAAGGCAAGGTCTGAGCACATGGGCAGAATTGGCGAGAAGCTAGTTCGCCTTCCTTCGGGCGCCCGTGCATTCTGGTCTCTCGCCAAGGCTGTCCAAGGGAACTTCTGTCAGCCATCTCTTCCATCTCTGCACAGAGAGGACGACTCACTGGCCCATGCCGCAAAGGAGAACGCCGATCTGTTAAGCTCTCTCTTTGCATCCAACTCGACTCTAGATGACGGGGGGAACACACCGCCGACCATCCCCCAGTGTGAGTGCAGTGTGAGTGACCGCCAGTACGGTTTTCGTCAGGGCTGATCAGCTGGTGATCTTCTGGTCTACCTGACTCATAGATGGGCGGAGGTAGTAGAGTCCAAGGGTTAGGCTTTGGCCGTTAGCTTGGACATAGCGAAGGCCTTCGATCGGGTCTGGCTCAAAGCGCTTCTTTCGAAGCTTCCTTCCTATGGGCTTCCCGAGAAATTGTGCAAATAGATCACCAGTTTCCTTGCTGATCGGAGCATCAAGGTCGTAGTAGACGGTGCATGCTCTCATTTCAAGCCTATCAACGCTGGTGTTCCACAAGACTGCGTGCTATCACCAACGCTGTTTCTCCTGCATACCAATGATATGTTGCAAACTGGTAATATTCATTGCTATGCAGACGATAGCACTGGTGATGCCTTATATACCGGCGAAAACGTCGCCGAGTATCGGGACAAACTTGAGTCGAGTCTTGCTGAACAAAGTCTCGGATTAGGGCTGACTAAATCTAGTCCAGTTAAATCCCCAGAAGACACAAGTTTGCGCGTTTACCGCTAAAAAGAACCCCTTTGTCGTATCTCCTCAGTTTCAAGGCACTCCCCTTGCTGCCTCAGCTAGTATCGGAATCCTTGACGTCGACATATCGAATAGTGTGCAGTTTCGTGGTCACTTGGAAGAAAAAGCCCAATTGGCCTCTAAAAAGATTGACGTGCTCAGCAGAGCGGGACAGTATTTCATGCCGGCACAACGCCTGCAACTTTACAAGGCGCAGGTTCGGCCTCACATGGAATACTGTTCCCATCTCTGGGCCGGGGCTCCCCAGTGCCAGCTCCTTCCACTTGACAGCATCCAGCGCAGAGCAGCTCGAATCGTCGATGACCGAGTTCTTTCTTTTCGGCTCGATACACTGGCACTGCGTAGGGATGTTGCATCTCTTTGCATTTTCTATCGGATTTACCACGGGGAGTGCTCTGAGGAATTGTTCAGATTAATTCCAGCTGCCAAATTTCACGAACGCACATCGCGTCAAAATTCACGATAACATCCTCACCATCTGGATGCTTGGCGGTCCACGACTGTGCGTTTTACTAGGAGTTTTCTTCCTCATACAATCTCTCTGTGGAATTGTTTACCACCGGCGATTTTTCCGGACCGATACGACTTAGGGACCTTCAAGAAAAGAGCTTACACCTTTCTAAAAGGTCGGCAACGCATCTGCAATTCCCCTGGTATTGCGGTTGTTCATGGGCGGCGGTAGTCACTTACCATCAGGTGAGCCGCATGCTCGTTTGCCCCCTCTCCTATAAAAAAAAATATCTTAATCTTATTAATAGGTAAGTAACGTAAGGAATTAAAATAATCTTTTCGTGTTTTAGCAGATTATTAAAAAAAGATTAGCGTTATATAATTTTTCGTAAATAATTTTTAATAAGCCTTTACTCATTATAAAACATATATGATGTATTTCATCTTCTCTTATTCGTTAACTCTTTAACGTCTTCAGCTGGACATGGGCCTCTGCCTTTGTAGGGGATTTGTAATAATCGCCACTCTTGGTTGGCGGATTGGCGATCACAATGACAATAAAGACCTGTGAAGAGCCACGCTCTCATAGAATACCAACGTGAAATTGCAGTTTAATGCTGCAGTATTTCGTTTCGTTATGGTGAGTTTAGATGTAGAAAACCGAAGACCCTCATACTGTTAACAAGGCAAGTTTGTCAGAAGGGAGTTGTTCTAGCCTTATTCACATTAAAGGCTTCTCCTTCATATCTAATATATAAATTAATGTTTGTTTGTTCGTATTTTATGCGCTGACATACCGTTTATCTCATTGCGGTAAAATTTTGTCAATTTATTGCTTGCACTTGAGCGAAGGTTATAGGCATAGTACAATTAACTTACAGTGGGTGGCACGCATATCCTACCGACAAATTTATTTGAAACTTATATATCATTCAATATCAATGAATCATCATTCCCAATTAACAATATTAACAATATAAACAATATAGCTCTCCCAAATCTAAAATAATATTTCTACAATTATTTCTTCCGCCAACTGAAGCAAATTCTTCCATCTAAAACAATATTTCTACAATAATTTCTTCAGCTATGGTGCTAGTAAATTGTCCTGGTGTTTTCAGGTTACGCGCCCTATGTGAGTCTCAAGTATATCCATTATAAAGGTTTTAGAAATAGTATGGCGGTAGTGATAATAATTTTATAGCTTTAAGATCTACAATCACCGAAGTATGGATTACTTTTACTTATTTTGAGTTACAAGAGTACTATAGAAACGGTTTTACTATCGAAACATTTAAGGGTCCGTTTGTAATTTGAATTAATTTTCCGTTAAACACGCAAGATAAAATAAGTAATAATTCTTGAAATTATTAAAGGTCTTATACGGACTTCACTCTATTAAAGGTAATACAGGATAGATTAAACACTCTTATAGTCGTATAAAACATCTTTAGTATGCCTTATGCAGACAGTGGCTATATTTTCGAGTTATATTTCACATATATACCGCTTTTGATGCTTTGTTGAGCTATATCTAATTCTGCAATACGGTAAAAGTGGTTTTTAAGATTCTGCTAGATCTATTGTAAAGATATAGACTATTTAGTACTACGTCTTGAGTGCTATATGCAATATTTATAACTCAATTGAAGCGCTTTTGTCTTCTTTATTCCTCTTATAAATCTCATAGTGTTATTAGGTATATTTATAACTCGGCTTTATATCTAACGCCTGTACAAAAGCTCTACAAACCCCTTTTTTAACTTAAACGCCATTATCATCACTACTAAACGGCTAATTTATCACTGTGCGTTTAAAGAGATATAATAATGTGTAATATACATGTTAAGAAAGATACAAACTTCCTTAAATATCTGTTATACAGCAAAAGAGCGATAATGTCTGCTTATATTGCTTGTGTGCTACTTGGGCATTTATCCTCAATTAAAAATCAAAATACAGATGCTCTACACTCTCCATACGAAACATAGCAGCATTAAACTGCCCTTTTACGCTGATATTCTGTGAGAGCGAGGTCTTACCCTGATCGAGCCAACCCAATCGTGCTACAACCGCATTATAACTGCAGCTCGGCTCTACCACGTAAACTTGGTATGCTTTGGTTGGGATTTAATTTTATTAATTATAGGACACCTAACCATCTTCTCTATTAAAATAAAGATATTCATTGATTTGGAATCAATCAATTAGGATGTTTTTTTTAATTTATTTGAAACTTCGTACGTACACTCGAAAAGTCGAAAGTAAGTTAAATTAAAAGCGATAAAATTCGTAAAAGTTGTTTTATTATTTTTTATGATTTAAGTTGCGGATAAAACTGTTGCCATTTTGTTATTACAGCCAAACATGCAGCAAGCAAAGCGTTGCATATAGTCTGTACATTGTTCGCCAAAGGCCTTGCTTCTATCACTCCAAAAAAACTCATATGAAGGAAGGAGATTTTTTTATTTATACTTAAAAGCCTTAAGTCCGTCCATATGTCCAGACCCGTGTATGAAAATTATAAATTCGTGTTAATAGTGACCATGGTTAACAGATGGCCTGGCTTTAGCCGTCTTTTCACCATTGAAGGAATTAATCCGGTCTGTCTGAAATGGATTTAGCAAGTTAAGTTTGGTTATTAAATGCAGGTTAAGTTGCGAGACATATTATATCGCTCTCTTTGCCCTCCGCAGATGATCTGGAGTCGCGGGAACAAAGGAGAGAAGTTCTTACTTGCATGTAGTCAGGCTTTAAAAGCAAATAACGTTCTGCAAAATATGTGTATGATTCTGGCATTTTCATAATTGCGCCAATCGTTATCATAATCAAAAAACAACGCATTTACGCACTACTTTTATCAGTCAGCACGGTAGTCTTTTATAATTAGGTATCTATGCAATGTGAACTTGCATTTTTGTTCTACCTATCTTTTGGCATAGGCACTTATGATATAAAATGTAGTCATTAATAAGCATTTTTTTTTCTGAAAATTATCTTAGATATTTATGTTGGTACATAAAATTAGGTTTGCCTTTACCTAAATTTATGTAATAATTAACTATGTATATGCAGGTATAAGTGAATACTACGTAGCCTATAGTCTCACTGTTATCGGCGTTACATTAAAGGCATAGGCCACCACGCAATTACCGGAAGGACGCAGGCCATTCTTACACTAACCTAGTGCGGGTTACTTTACACCATTTCATAATCGCCTTGTTGCTGCTTCTAGACAAATTAAAAATACATTTAAAACATTAATCTGTATATAGCTAGTAGTAGATACGTAGTATATACCTACTTATTTATTTATTTATTTATTTAAACTTTATTGAACCTTACACATTAAGTAAAGGAACAAAAGGCTGACTTAATACTAAAAGCATTCTCTGCCAGTCAACCTTAAGACAGTGATATAACTACGAAGGCGGTTACAAAGAAATATGCATACACACATACATATACATATTATACATACATATACATATATACATACATATACATAGATACATACATATACACAAGTATATAAATTTGTATAGATACTATAATAAAATATAATATAATACAAGATACATAAAGATACGTAATATACTAATGATGACGGGACTTAGCAGTTGTAAAGCAGTTTTAGAAAATGATCTCGAATGTTCTTTTTAAATGTTTGTTTGCAGGTAGGTTGTCTTATTTTTTCAGGCAGGTCATTCCATAGGCGTGGCTTGGGCGGCTTGGACAGCGAACGATGAAGATGTGAAACTCGAACGGTGAAAGGGAATAGAGAGAGCAAGAGTCTCCGAAGAATGAAGCTGTCTGTCATGAGTGTCCCGCAGAAACTGAAACTTATGTTTTAGATAATTTGGATAGTGGTTATCGAATAAAATAGAAAAAACTGTGTTAAGTATCCTAATGTGTCTTCGCTGACGAATTGGAAGCCATTTCAGCTGTGTGCGACATGAGATACTTACTATGCTATTCAATGATTCCTAACACAAAAAGGGTAGTTTTACTTTACTACCCTTTTTTCTATACTTATTACTCAAAACAGAGTAGGTACGTAAGTATAATGTTTTTAACTGACTCAAAAATGGTGGAGGCTTTTTTATATAAGAGGGGGCAAACGAGCATGCGGCGTAATCGCAGTTGCGTTGTCGGCCTCTTAATGCCGACGTCATTCAATATGGCGCCGCTGAGATTTTCGATGCTGGCTGAGGCAGCAAGGGGCGTGCCCTGAAATCGAGGAGATATGACAAAGGGGTTCTTTTTAGCGGTAAACGCACAACCCTGTGACTACTGATGGTTAAACTAGACTAGATTTAGTCATCCACAATCCGAGACTTTGTTTAACAAAGACAAAAAAGTGGTTATCATTTCGGCTGAACGTTTTTTGGGTAAGTACTTACTGATGTAATTTATTTCACATACATTTTTTATAAAATAAGGGTGACAAGCGGGAGACACAGTCCACCTAATGGCAGGTGGATATTGTGGCCCGTAGACATCTACGTCAATCATCAATAAAGAATCAAAAAGCAGATTGAGGACTAAGATGGAATGCCTCCTTTCTCGTAAAAAGGCTCTACAGTTATCTACGCTCATCATACGAAACACATCAACACTAAGCTACTATTTTTCGCTAGTAATCTGTGAGAACACGGTTTTTCCCCGGTAGAGCCGAACCATTCGTGCTAGCTTGCTACAACCATAATATAACTACAGCGTAGCTCTACTACGTATAAAACATAATTTGAAATGGAATGACACACATGCGAACGAAGCAAATTAAATAAAAGCTTGTAAAAGACAAATATTTCATTCTAATACAATTACAACATGTTACCTATTTTTAATTATTTTTTGCCACGCATACATTTTTACGTAAGTCGTAACTGACAACCCTAACACTAAGGCCGCATTTAGATATGAAAAGTGAGGTACAAAAGTAAATATCATGTATGTAGAGTTGTAGAGGTAGAGCTTTACTTCTATTATATCTCTATTTTGTGGAATAATGGGATTATACAATCTTAATATAAAAGTTATCCATCAAATTACTTATGTGACCCGCCTGAATATAAAAGTAAAACAAACTATTTTCGTCAAAAAAATTCAAAGAAATTTTTAAAGTAGGTTTTTAGGTAAGTACAAAATTACATTTTTATGAATAGTTATATTTTATTCTATTAATCCTATATGCCTGTGTCTATTGATCGCACAGCGGTGACCAGGAGACAACACGATTATTTGATGACCTTAGTGAGGCTGCAGTGGTCTTTCTGGAGGACTTTAACGCCTGTCACCAAGAATGACTGTTCCCATACCAGAAGACCGACCATGCTGGAAGAGATTTGAGGAATTTTTCCTTGACGTTAGGTCTTTCTCAGCTGGTAAAGGAAGCGACTAGGGTACCCGATGTAGACGGTCACACAGCAAATTGCTTGCACCCACAGCTGACTACCGAACCAGACATTAATGAAGTACGGGTTAACTCACCTTTGGGTACATCTAACCACTGTCTGGTGAAATCTGTATCGTCATACCACCTGATTACGAGTCCCAAGGTGTTCGACGAATATGGCGGTATGAGTCAGCTGATTGGGATGAGATGCGACACTTTTTTGTATCTTATCCTTGGCGGGAGGTCTGTTTCTCTTCTGCGGATCCGTCGAGCTGCGCGGTTGCGATAACGGATGTGTTGCGTCAAGCTATGGAGTATTTTATCCCCTTCTCTGACGCTCCCACCGGTAGCAAAGCTCGCCCATGGTTTAACGCTGAATGCGCCCAAGCTGAAAAGCGCAAGCATTTATCCTGGGTTGACGCTCGAAACCGCAAAACTCCGGATATTAGCTCCAAGAAGAGAATTTTCAACCAGGCCGCCCAACCCTACAAAAAAGCATTACGGAAAGCTAGTCTTGATTGCATTAAACATATTGGTGCAAAACTCTTTTCCAGACCATCAGACACTAGAGTTTTTTGGTCTCTCGCCAAAGCGGTCGAGACAAACTTCTGTCGTCCTATACTGCCTCCGCTGGTAAAACCAGGCACACTGGCACTTACAGCTAAAAAGAAAGCGCGCTTGTTCTCTCTTTGCCTACAATTCACGTCTGGACAGTGGCAACAACGTACCACCTAAATTACCTCACTGCGGGACCTCTATTTCGGAGGTTCGTATAACAAATAAGGAGGTTCTTAAAACCTTGCGGTGTCTAGACATGAATAAAGTTAGTGGACCTGATGGTATTATCGGCCAATCTCAATTACTTCCATACTCTGCAAGATTATGGAGCGTATATTGAACGCCCGCTTAATGGCATACCTAGGACAGAATGACCCATTAGTGACCGGCAATATTGGTTTTGCCGGTCATTTGGGGACCTTCTAGCGTATGCCGCACACATATGGAGCGAAGCACTCGAGAACAGTGGGGAAGAACTTGTTGTTTCCCTTGATGTCTCGAAAGGCTTTGTCAGAGTTTGCCACGCTAGCCTTTTGGTTAAGCTTCCAGCGTACGGCTTATCCCCTGGTCTGATTGAATGGGTAAAGGACTTTCTGAGTGGATGGTCTCTCCTGGTCTTCGTCGAAGGCCGCTCATCCGATCCTATGACGACTAACGCCGGTGTTCCTCAAAGGTCCGTTCTCTCCACAACTCTCTTCCTGCTGCATATTAATGATCTGCTTATGCCCGGTATCTATAGGTATGCAGACGATAGCACAGTTGTGGAGAGATATCAACCGAGTCCTCGGGCCAGTCGGGATCAAATCCAGTCCAAACGAGAGTCTATGGTAGAGCGTGTGAATCTCACACTACCGGCAGTCTCCGAATGGGGCGATGCCAATCTTGTGTTCAATATGGCGACGCTGAGATTTTCGATGCTGGCTGAGGCAGCAAGGGGCGTGCCTTGAAATTGAGGAGATATGACAAAGGGGTTCTTTTTAGCGGTAAACTCACAAACCTGTGACTACTGATGGTTAAACTAGACTAGATTTAGTCATCCACAATCCGACACTTTGTTTAACAAAGACAAAAAAGTGGTTATCATTAGCATTATCAACGTTTTTTAGGTAAGTACTTACTGATGTAATTTATTTCACATACATTTTTTATAAAATAAGGGTGACAAGCGGGAGACACAGTCCACCTAATGGCAGGTGGATATTGTGGCCCGTAGACATCTACGTCAATCATCAATAAAGAATCAAAAAGCAGATTGAGGACTAAGATGGAATGCCTCCTTTCTCGTAAAAAGGCTCTACAGTTCTCTACGCTCATCATACGAAACACATCAACACTAAGCTACTATTTTTCGCTAGTAATCTGTGAGAACACGGTTTTTCCCCGGTAGAGCCGAACCATTCGTGCTAGCTTGCTACAACCATAATATAACTACAGCGTAGCTCTACTACGTATAAAACATAATTTGAAATGGAATGACACACATGCGAACGAAGCAAATTAAATAAAAGCTTGTAAAAGACAAATATTTCATTCTAATACAATTACAACATGTTACCTATTTTTAATTATTTTTTGCCACGCATACATTTTTACGTAAGTCGTAACTGACAACCCTAACACTAAGGCCGCATTTAGATATGAAAAGTGAGGTACAAAAGTAAATATCATGTATGTAGAGTTGTAGAGGTAGAGCTTTACTTCTATTATATCTCTATTTTGTGGAATAATGGGATTATACAATCTTAATATAAAAGTTATCCATCAAATTACTTATGTGACCCGCCTGAATATAAAAGTAAAACAAACTATTTTCGTCAAAAAAATTCAAAGAAATTTTTAAAGTAGGTTTTTAGGTAAGTACAAAATTACATTTTTATGAATAGTTATATTTTATTCTATTAATCCTATATGCCTGTGTCTATTGATCGCACAGCGGTGACCAGGAGACAACACGATTATTTGATGACCTTAGTGAGGCTGCAGTGGTCTTTCTGGAGGACTTTAACGCCTGTCACCAAGAATGACTGTTCCCATACCAGAAGACCGACCATGCTGGAAGAGATTTGAGGAATTTTTCCTTGACGTTAGGTCTTTCTCAGCTGGTAAAGGAAGCGACTAGGGTACCCGATGTAGACGGTCACACAGCAAATTGCTTGCACCCACAGCTGACTACCGAACCAGACATTAATGAAGTACGGGTTAACTCACCTTTGGGTACATCTAACCACTGTCTGGTGAAATCTGTATCGTCATACCACCTGATTACGAGTCCCAAGGTGTTCGACGAATATGGCGGTATGAGTCAGCTGATTGGGATGAGATGCGACACTTTTTTGTATCTTATCCTTGGCGGGAGGTCTGTTTCTCTTCTGCGGATCCGTCGAGCTGCGCGGTTGCGATAACGGATGTGTTGCGTCAAGCTATGGAGTATTTTATCCCCTTCTCTGACGCTCCCACCGGTAGCAAAGCTCGCCCATGGTTTAACGCTGAATGCGCCCAAGCTGAAAAGCGCAAGCATTTATCCTGGGTTGACGCTCGAAACCGCAAAACTCCGGATATTAGCTCCAAGAAGAGAATTTTCAACCAGGCCGCCCAACCCTACAAAAAAGCATTACGGAAAGCTAGTCTTGATTGCATTAAACATATTGGTGCAAAACTCTTTTCCAGACCATCAGACACTAGAGTTTTTTGGTCTCTCGCCAAAGCGGTCGAGACAAACTTTTGTCGTCCTATACTGCCTCCGCTGGTAAAACCAGGCACACTGGCACTTACAGCTAAAAAGAAAGCGCGCTTGTTCTCTCTTTGCCTACAATTCACGTCTGGACAGTGGCAACAACGTACCACCTAAATTACCTCACTGCGGGACCTCTATTTCGGAGGTTCGTATAACAAATAAGGAGGTTCTTAAAACCTTGCGGTGTCTAGACATGAATAAAGTTAGTGGACCTGATGGTATTATCGGCCAATCTCAATTACTTCCATACTCTGCAAGATTATGGAGCGTATATTGAACGCCCGCTTAATGGCATACCTAGGACAGAATGACCCATTAGTGACCGGCAATATTGGTTTTGCCGGTCATTTGGGGACCTTCTAGCGTATGCCGCACACATATGGAGCGAAGCACTCGAGAACAGTGGGGAAGAACTTGTTGTTTCCCTTGATGTCTCGAAAGGCTTTGTCAGAGTTTGCCACGCTAGCCTTTTGGTTAAGCTTCCAGCGTACGGCTTATCCCCTGGTCTGATTGAATGGGTAAAGGACTTTCTGAGTGGATGGTCTCTCCTGGTCTTCGTCGAAGGCCGCTCATCCGATCCTATGACGACTAACGCCGGTGTTCCTCAAAGGTCCGTTCTCTCCACAACTCTCTTCCTGCTGCATATTAATGATCTGCTTATGCCCGGTATCTATAGGTATGCAGACGATAGCACAGTTGTGGAGAGATATCAACCGAGTCCTCGGGCCAGTCGGGATCAAATCCAGTCCAAACGAGAGTCTATGGTAGAGCGTGTGAATCTCACACTACCGGCAGTCTCCGAATGGGGCGATGCCAATCTTGTGTTCAATATGGCGACGCTGAGATTTTCGATGCTGGCTGAGGCAGCAAGGGGCGTGCCTTGAAATTGAGGAGATATGACAAAGGGGTTCTTTTTAGCGGTAAACTCACAAACCTGTGACTACTGATGGTTAAACTAGACTAGATTTAGTCATCCACAATCCGACACTTTGTTTAACAAAGACAAAAAAGTGGTTATCATTAGCATTATCAACGTTTTTTAGGTAAGTACTTACTGATGTAATTTATTTCACATACATTTTTTATAAAATAAGGGTGACAAGCGGGAGACACAGTCCACCTAATGGCAGGTGGATATTGTGGCCCGTAGACATCTACGTCAATCATCAATAAAGAATCAAAAAGCAGATTGAGGACTAAGATGGAATGCCTCCTTTCTCGTAAAAAGGCTCTACAGTTCTCTACGCTCATCATACGAAACACATCAACACTAAGCTACTATTTTTCGCTAGTAATCTGTGAGAACACGGTTTTTCCCCGGTAGAGCCGAACCATTCGTGCTAGCTTGCTACAACCATAATATAACTACAGCGTAGCTCTACTACGTATAAAACATAATTTGAAATGGAATGACACACATGCGAACGAAGCAAATTAAATAAAAGCTTGTAAAAGACAAATATTTCATTCTAATACAATTACAACATGTTACCTATTTTTAATTATTTTTTGCCACGCATACATTTTTACGTAAGTCGTAACTGACAACCCTAACACTAAGGCCGCATTTAGATATGAAAAGTGAGGTACAAAAGTAAATATCATGTATGTAGAGTTGTAGAGGTAGAGCTTTACTTCTATTATATCTCTATTTTGTGGAATAATGGGATTATACAATCTTAATATAAAAGTTATCCATCAAATTACTTATGTGACCCGCCTGAATATAAAAGTAAAACAAACTATTTTCGTCAAAAAAATTCAAAGAAATTTTTAAAGTAGGTTTTTAGGTAAGTACAAAATTACATTTTTATGAATAGTTATATTTTATTCTATTAATCCTATATGCCTGTGTCTATTGATCGCACAGCGGTGACCAGGAGACAACACGATTATTTGATGACCTTAGTGAGGCTGCAGTGGTCTTTCTGGAGGACTTTAACGCCTGTCACCAAGAATGACTGTTCCCATACCAGAAGACCGACCATGCTGGAAGAGATTTGAGGAATTTTTCCTTGACGTTAGGTCTTTCTCAGCTGGTAAAGGAAGCGACTAGGGTACCCGATGTAGACGGTCACACAGCAAATTGCTTGCACCCACAGCTGACTACCGAACCAGACATTAATGAAGTACGGGTTAACTCACCTTTGGGTACATCTAACCACTGTCTGGTGAAATCTGTATCGTCATACCACCTGATTACGAGTCCCAAGGTGTTCGACGAATATGGCGGTATGAGTCAGCTGATTGGGATGAGATGCGACACTTTTTTGTATCTTATCCTTGGCGGGAGGTCTGTTTCTCTTCTGCGGATCCGTCGAGCTGCGCGGTTGCGATAACGGATGTGTTGCGTCAAGCTATGGAGTATTTTATCCCCTTCTCTGACGCTCCCACCGGTAGCAAAGCTCGCCCATGGTTTAACGCTGAATGCGCCCAAGCTGAAAAGCGCAAGCATTTATCCTGGGTTGACGCTCGAAACCGCAAAACTCCGGATATTAGCTCCAAGAAGAGAATTTTCAACCAGGCCGCCCAACCCTACAAAAAAGCATTACGGAAAGCTAGTCTTGATTGCATTAAACATATTGGTGCAAAACTCTTTTCCAGACCATCAGACACTAGAGTTTTTTGGTCTCTCGCCAAAGCGGTCGAGACAAACTTCTGTCGTCCTATACTGCCTCCGCTGGTAAAACCAGGCACACTGGCACTTACAGCTAAAAAGAAAGCGCGCTTGTTCTCTCTTTGCCTACAATTCACGTCTGGACAGTGGCAACAACGTACCACCTAAATTACCTCACTGCGGGACCTCTATTTCGGAGGTTCGTATAACAAATAAGGAGGTTCTTAAAACCTTGCGGTGTCTAGACATGAATAAAGTTAGTGGACCTGATGGTATTATCGGCCAATCTCAATTACTTCCATACTCTGCAAGATTATGGAGCGTATATTGAACGCCCGCTTAATGGCATACCTAGGACAGAATGACCCATTAGTGACCGGCAATATTGGTTTTGCCGGTCATTTGGGGACCTTCTAGCGTATGCCGCACACATATGGAGCGAAGCACTCGAGAACAGTGGGGAAGAACTTGTTGTTTCCCTTGATGTCTCGAAAGGCTTTGTCAGAGTTTGCCACGCTAGCCTTTTGGTTAAGCTTCCAGCGTACGGCTTATCCCCTGGTCTGATTGAATGGGTAAAGGACTTTCTGAGTGGATGGTCTCTCCTGGTCTTCGTCGAAGGCCGCTCATCCGATCCTATGACGACTAACGCCGGTGTTCCTCAAAGGTCCGTTCTCTCCACAACTCTCTTCCTGCTGCATATTAATGATCTGCTTATGCCCGGTATCTATAGGTATGCAGACGATAGCACAGTTGTGGAGAGATATCAACCGAGTCCTCGGGCCAGTCGGGATCAAATCCAGTCCAAACGAGAGTCTATGGTAGAGCGTGTGAATCTCACACTACCGGCAGTCTCCGAATGGGGCGATGCCAATCTTGTGTTCAATATGGCGACGCTGAGATTTTCGATGCTGGCTGAGGCAGCAAGGGGCGTGCCTTGAAATTGAGGAGATATGACAAAGGGGTTCTTTTTAGCGGTAAACTCACAAACCTGTGACTACTGATGGTTAAACTAGACTAGATTTAGTCATCCACAATCCGACACTTTGTTTAACAAAGACAAAAAAGTGGTTATCATTAGCATTATCAACGTTTTTTAGGTAAGTACTTACTGATGTAATTTATTTCACATACATTTTTTATAAAATAAGGGTGACAAGCGGGAGACACAGTCCACCTAATGGCAGGTGGATATTGTGGCCCGTAGACATCTACGTCAATCATCAATAAAGAATCAAAAAGCAGATTGAGGACTAAGATGGAATGCCTCCTTTCTCGTAAAAAGGCTCTACAGTTCTCTACGCTCATCATACGAAACACATCAACACTAAGCTACTATTTTTCGCTAGTAATCTGTGAGAACACGGTTTTTCCCCGGTAGAGCCGAACCATTCGTGCTAGCTTGCTACAACCATAATATAACTACAGCGTAGCTCTACTACGTATAAAACATAATTTGAAATGGAATGACACACATGCGAACGAAGCAAATTAAATAAAAGCTTGTAAAAGACAAATATTTCATTCTAATACAATTACAACATGTTACCTATTTTTAATTATTTTTTGCCACGCATACATTTTTACGTAAGTCGTAACTGACAACCCTAACACTAAGGCCGCATTTAGATATGAAAAGTGAGGTACAAAAGTAAATATCATGTATGTAGAGTTGTAGAGGTAGAGCTTTACTTCTATTATATCTCTATTTTGTGGAATAATGGGATTATACAATCTTAATATAAAAGTTATCCATCAAATTACTTATGTGACCCGCCTGAATATAAAAGTAAAACAAACTATTTTCGTCAAAAAAATTCAAAGAAATTTTTAAAGTAGGTTTTTAGGTAAGTACAAAATTACATTTTTATGAATAGTTATATTTTATTCTATTAATCCTATATGCCTGTGTCTATTGATCGCACAGCGGTGACCAGGAGACAACACGATTATTTGATGACCTTAGTGAGGCTGCAGTGGTCTTTCTGGAGGACTTTAACGCCTGTCACCAAGAATGACTGTTCCCATACCAGAAGACCGACCATGCTGGAAGAGATTTGAGGAATTTTTCCTTGACGTTAGGTCTTTCTCAGCTGGTAAAGGAAGCGACTAGGGTACCCGATGTAGACGGTCACACAGCAAATTGCTTGCACCCACAGCTGACTACCGAACCAGACATTAATGAAGTACGGGTTAACTCACCTTTGGGTACATCTAACCACTGTCTGGTGAAATCTGTATCGTCATACCACCTGATTACGAGTCCCAAGGTGTTCGACGAATATGGCGGTATGAGTCAGCTGATTGGGATGAGATGCGACACTTTTTTGTATCTTATCCTTGGCGGGAGGTCTGTTTCTCTTCTGCGGATCCGTCGAGCTGCGCGGTTGCGATAACGGATGTGTTGCGTCAAGCTATGGAGTATTTTATCCCCTTCTCTGACGCTCCCACCGGTAGCAAAGCTCGCCCATGGTTTAACGCTGAATGCGCCCAAGCTGAAAAGCGCAAGCATTTATCCTGGGTTGACGCTCGAAACCGCAAAACTCCGGATATTAGCTCCAAGAAGAGAATTTTCAACCAGGCCGCCCAACCCTACAAAAAAGCATTACGGAAAGCTAGTCTTGATTGCATTAAACATATTGGTGCAAAACTCTTTTCCAGACCATCAGACACTAGAGTTTTTTGGTCTCTCGCCAAAGCGGTCGAGACAAACTTCTGTCGTCCTATACTGCCTCCGCTGGTAAAACCAGGCACACTGGCACTTACAGCTAAAAAGAAAGCGCGCTTGTTCTCTCTTTGCCTACAATTCACGTCTGGACAGTGGCAACAACGTACCACCTAAATTACCTCACTGCGGGACCTCTATTTCGGAGGTTCGTATAACAAATAAGGAGGTTCTTAAAACCTTGCGGTGTCTAGACATGAATAAAGTTAGTGGACCTGATGGTATTATCGGCCAATCTCAATTACTTCCATACTCTGCAAGATTATGGAGCGTATATTGAACGCCCGCTTAATGGCATACCTAGGACAGAATGACCCATTAGTGACCGGCAATATTGGTTTTGCCGGTCATTTGGGGACCTTCTAGCGTATGCCGCACACATATGGAGCGAAGCACTCGAGAACAGTGGGGAAGAACTTGTTGTTTCCCTTGATGTCTCGAAAGGCTTTGTCAGAGTTTGCCACGCTAGCCTTTTGGTTAAGCTTCCAGCGTACGGCTTATCCCCTGGTCTGATTGAATGGGTAAAGGACTTTCTGAGTGGATGGTCTCTCCTGGTCTTCGTCGAAGGCCGCTCATCCGATCCTATGACGACTAACGCCGGTGTTCCTCAAAGGTCCGTTCTCTCCACAACTCTCTTCCTGCTGCATATTAATGATCTGCTTATGCCCGGTATCTATAGGTATGCAGACGATAGCACAGTTGTGGAGAGATATCAACCGAGTCCTCGGGCCAGTCGGGATCAAATCCAGTCCAAACGAGAGTCTATGGTAGAGCGTGTGAATCTCACACTACCGGCAGTCTCCGAATGGGGCGATGCCAATCTTGTGTTCAATATGGCGACGCTGAGATTTTCGATGCTGGCTGAGGCAGCAAGGGGCGTGCCTTGAAATTGAGGAGATATGACAAAGGGGTTCTTTTTAGCGGTAAACTCACAAACCTGTGACTACTGATGGTTAAACTAGACTAGATTTAGTCATCCACAATCCGACACTTTGTTTAACAAAGACAAAAAAGTGGTTATCATTAGCATTATCAACGTTTTTTAGGTAAGTACTTACTGATGTAATTTATTTCACATACATTTTTTATAAAATAAGGGTGACAAGCGGGAGACACAGTCCACCTAATGGCAGGTGGATATTGTGGCCCGTAGACATCTACGTCAATCATCAATAAAGAATCAAAAAGCAGATTGAGGACTAAGATGGAATGCCTCCTTTCTCGTAAAAAGGCTCTACAGTTCTCTACGCTCATCATACGAAACACATCAACACTAAGCTACTATTTTTCGCTAGTAATCTGTGAGAACACGGTTTTTCCCCGGTAGAGCCGAACCATTCGTGCTAGCTTGCTACAACCATAATATAACTACAGCGTAGCTCTACTACGTATAAAACATAATTTGAAATGGAATGACACACATGCGAACGAAGCAAATTAAATAAAAGCTTGTAAAAGACAAATATTTCATTCTAATACAATTACAACATGTTACCTATTTTTAATTATTTTTTGCCACGCATACATTTTTACGTAAGTCGTAACTGACAACCCTAACACTAAGGCCGCATTTAGATATGAAAAGTGAGGTACAAAAGTAAATATCATGTATGTAGAGTTGTAGAGGTAGAGCTTTACTTCTATTATATCTCTATTTTGTGGAATAATGGGATTATACAATCTTAATATAAAAGTTATCCATCAAATTACTTATGTGACCCGCCTGAATATAAAAGTAAAACAAACTATTTTCGTCAAAAAAATTCAAAGAAATTTTTAAAGTAGGTTTTTAGGTAAGTACAAAATTACATTTTTATGAATAGTTATATTTTATTCTATTAATCCTATATGCCTGTGTCTATTGATCGCACAGCGGTGACCAGGAGACAACACGATTATTTGATGACCTTAGTGAGGCTGCAGTGGTCTTTCTGGAGGACTTTAACGCCTGTCACCAAGAATGACTGTTCCCATACCAGAAGACCGACCATGCTGGAAGAGATTTGAGGAATTTTTCCTTGACGTTAGGTCTTTCTCAGCTGGTAAAGGAAGCGACTAGGGTACCCGATGTAGACGGTCACACAGCAAATTGCTTGCACCCACAGCTGACTACCGAACCAGACATTAATGAAGTACGGGTTAACTCACCTTTGGGTACATCTAACCACTGTCTGGTGAAATCTGTATCGTCATACCACCTGATTACGAGTCCCAAGGTGTTCGACGAATATGGCGGTATGAGTCAGCTGATTGGGATGAGATGCGACACTTTTTTGTATCTTATCCTTGGCGGGAGGTCTGTTTCTCTTCTGCGGATCCGTCGAGCTGCGCGGTTGCGATAACGGATGTGTTGCGTCAAGCTATGGAGTATTTTATCCCCTTCTCTGACGCTCCCACCGGTAGCAAAGCTCGCCCATGGTTTAACGCTGAATGCGCCCAAGCTGAAAAGCGCAAGCATTTATCCTGGGTTGACGCTCGAAACCGCAAAACTCCGGATATTAGCTCCAAGAAGAGAATTTTCAACCAGGCCGCCCAACCCTACAAAAAAGCATTACGGAAAGCTAGTCTTGATTGCATTAAACATATTGGTGCAAAACTCTTTTCCAGACCATCAGACACTAGAGTTTTTTGGTCTCTCGCCAAAGCGGTCGAGACAAACTTCTGTCGTCCTATACTGCCTCCGCTGGTAAAACCAGGCACACTGGCACTTACAGCTAAAAAGAAAGCGCGCTTGTTCTCTCTTTGCCTACAATTCACGTCTGGACAGTGGCAACAACGTACCACCTAAATTACCTCACTGCGGGACCTCTATTTCGGAGGTTCGTATAACAAATAAGGAGGTTCTTAAAACCTTGCGGTGTCTAGACATGAATAAAGTTAGTGGACCTGATGGTATTATCGGCCAATCTCAATTACTTCCATACTCTGCAAGATTATGGAGCGTATATTGAACGCCCGCTTAATGGCATACCTAGGACAGAATGACCCATTAGTGACCGGCAATATTGGTTTTGCCGGTCATTTGGGGACCTTCTAGCGTATGCCGCACACATATGGAGCGAAGCACTCGAGAACAGTGGGGAAGAACTTGTTGTTTCCCTTGATGTCTCGAAAGGCTTTGTCAGAGTTTGCCACGCTAGCCTTTTGGTTAAGCTTCCAGCGTACGGCTTATCCCCTGGTCTGATTGAATGGGTAAAGGACTTTCTGAGTGGATGGTCTCTCCTGGTCTTCGTCGAAGGCCGCTCATCCGATCCTATGACGACTAACGCCGGTGTTCCTCAAAGGTCCGTTCTCTCCACAACTCTCTTCCTGCTGCATATTAATGATCTGCTTATGCCCGGTATCTATAGGTATGCAGACGATAGCACAGTTGTGGAGAGATATCAACCGAGTCCTCGGGCCAGTCGGGATCAAATCCAGTCCAAACGAGAGTCTATGGTAGAGCGTGTGAATCTCACACTACCGGCAGTCTCCGAATGGGGCGATGCCAATCTTGTGTTCAATATGGCGACGCTGAGATTTTCGATGCTGGCTGAGGCAGCAAGGGGCGTGCCTTGAAATTGAGGAGATATGACAAAGGGGTTCTTTTTAGCGGTAAACTCACAAACCTGTGACTACTGATGGTTAAACTAGACTAGATTTAGTCATCCACAATCCGACACTTTGTTTAACAAAGACAAAAAAGTGGTTATCATTAGCATTATCAACGTTTTTTAGGTAAGTACTTACTGATGTAATTTATTTCACATACATTTTTTATAAAATAAGGGTGACAAGCGGGAGACACAGTCCACCTAATGGCAGGTGGATATTGTGGCCCGTAGACATCTACGTCAATCATCAATAAAGAATCAAAAAGCAGATTGAGGACTAAGATGGAATGCCTCCTTTCTCGTAAAAAGGCTCTACAGTTCTCTACGCTCATCATACGAAACACATCAACACTAAGCTACTATTTTTCGCTAGTAATCTGTGAGAACACGGTTTTTCCCCGGTAGAGCCGAACCATTCGTGCTAGCTTGCTACAACCATAATATAACTACAGCGTAGCTCTACTACGTATAAAACATAATTTGAAATGGAATGACACACATGCGAACGAAGCAAATTAAATAAAAGCTTGTAAAAGACAAATATTTCATTCTAATACAATTACAACATGTTACCTATTTTTAATTATTTTTTGCCACGCATACATTTTTACGTAAGTCGTAACTGACAACCCTAACACTAAGGCCGCATTTAGATATGAAAAGTGAGGTACAAAAGTAAATATCATGTATGTAGAGTTGTAGAGGTAGAGCTTTACTTCTATTATATCTCTATTTTGTGGAATAATGGGATTATACAATCTTAATATAAAAGTTATCCATCAAATTACTTATGTGACCCGCCTGAATATAAAAGTAAAACAAACTATTTTCGTCAAAAAAATTCAAAGAAATTTTTAAAGTAGGTTTTTAGGTAAGTACAAAATTACATTTTTATGAATAGTTATATTTTATTCTATTAATCCTATATGCCTGTGTCTATTGATCGCACAGCGGTGACCAGGAGACAACACGATTATTTGATGACCTTAGTGAGGCTGCAGTGGTCTTTCTGGAGGACTTTAACGCCTGTCACCAAGAATGACTGTTCCCATACCAGAAGACCGACCATGCTGGAAGAGATTTGAGGAATTTTTCCTTGACGTTAGGTCTTTCTCAGCTGGTAAAGGAAGCGACTAGGGTACCCGATGTAGACGGTCACACAGCAAATTGCTTGCACCCACAGCTGACTACCGAACCAGACATTAATGAAGTACGGGTTAACTCACCTTTGGGTACATCTAACCACTGTCTGGTGAAATCTGTATCGTCATACCACCTGATTACGAGTCCCAAGGTGTTCGACGAATATGGCGGTATGAGTCAGCTGATTGGGATGAGATGCGACACTTTTTTGTATCTTATCCTTGGCGGGAGGTCTGTTTCTCTTCTGCGGATCCGTCGAGCTGCGCGGTTGCGATAACGGATGTGTTGCGTCAAGCTATGGAGTATTTTATCCCCTTCTCTGACGCTCCCACCGGTAGCAAAGCTCGCCCATGGTTTAACGCTGAATGCGCCCAAGCTGAAAAGCGCAAGCATTTATCCTGGGTTGACGCTCGAAACCGCAAAACTCCGGATATTAGCTCCAAGAAGAGAATTTTCAACCAGGCCGCCCAACCCTACAAAAAAGCATTACGGAAAGCTAGTCTTGATTGCATTAAACATATTGGTGCAAAACTCTTTTCCAGACCATCAGACACTAGAGTTTTTTGGTCTCTCGCCAAAGCGGTCGAGACAAACTTCTGTCGTCCTATACTGCCTCCGCTGGTAAAACCAGGCACACTGGCACTTACAGCTAAAAAGAAAGCGCGCTTGTTCTCTCTTTGCCTACAATTCACGTCTGGACAGTGGCAACAACGTACCACCTAAATTACCTCACTGCGGGACCTCTATTTCGGAGGTTCGTATAACAAATAAGGAGGTTCTTAAAACCTTGCGGTGTCTAGACATGAATAAAGTTAGTGGACCTGATGGTATTATCGGCCAATCTCAATTACTTCCATACTCTGCAAGATTATGGAGCGTATATTGAACGCCCGCTTAATGGCATACCTAGGACAGAATGACCCATTAGTGACCGGCAATATTGGTTTTGCCGGTCATTTGGGGACCTTCTAGCGTATGCCGCACACATATGGAGCGAAGCACTCGAGAACAGTGGGGAAGAACTTGTTGTTTCCCTTGATGTCTCGAAAGGCTTTGTCAGAGTTTGCCACGCTAGCCTTTTGGTTAAGCTTCCAGCGTACGGCTTATCCCCTGGTCTGATTGAATGGGTAAAGGACTTTCTGAGTGGATGGTCTCTCCTGGTCTTCGTCGAAGGCCGCTCATCCGATCCTATGACGACTAACGCCGGTGTTCCTCAAAGGTCCGTTCTCTCCACAACTCTCTTCCTGCTGCATATTAATGATCTGCTTATGCCCGGTATCTATAGGTATGCAGACGATAGCACAGTTGTGGAGAGATATCAACCGAGTCCTCGGGCCAGTCGGGATCAAATCCAGTCCAAACGAGAGTCTATGGTAGAGCGTGTGAATCTCACACTACCGGCAGTCTCCGAATGGGGCGATGCCAATCTTGTGAAACTCAACGCCTCCAAAACACAAGCGTGTCTCTTCACTGCAAAAAGGAGCCAGCTCATCTTGGCTCCCTCTTTCCGAAAAGTATCACGGGAATACACCGACCGCTTTCGGTAGTGGAGGGTTGAGATATTCTCAAGTCTAAACTTCGGGCGGTTCATTGAGTCCAAGGCCAAAGCAGCTGCAAGGAAGCTAGGAATCCTTGAAAAGGTGCGGCGATACTTCACGCCGGGACAGCTGCTTACTTTATATAAAGCGCAAGTCCGGTCGTGCTCGTGCATGGAGTACCTATCTGTCATATATGGGCTGGTGCTACAAAATGCCACCTAGCAGCTTTGGACTCAATGGAAAGGCGTGCTAAGAGGCTTGTGACCCAAATTTAGTTAAAACCAATCTTACCAGCCTCGAACACAGGCGCAAAGTAACCAGCCTTTCGGTTTTCTACAGGATGCATTTCGGAGAGTGTGCGCAGGAATTGCATAATTTATCCCTCTCCCTTCCACCATCGGATCACCCCTTCGTTGTTGACTTACCACGCATTCGAACCAAACGGTTTGCTACATCGTTCATCATGCGTACACCAAAGGAGTGGAATAAGTTGGCAGCTGTGTTTCCATCCGATTATAGTGTGGGTGTCTTCAAGGCAAGAGTGAAAGAGTGAATAGGCTTTTGTTTAGTCAGTGCGCTTCACCATCTAAGGCTACATCACCACTTACCATCAGGTGGGATTTTAGTTAAGCGCTGGCTTAGTATAATAAAAAAATAATTAAAAAAAAATAACTTTTATATGATGATTGAAACATCAGCCCTAAGTCTCATCATCATCATCTTTATTAGATCAAACACTCTAATACAGTAATATATAGATGCTCGAATTTACGTCAGTAGGGTACAGACATAAATGCTTCGCCGTCTTTCACTCGGATACCTAGTTATTAAGTAGATACATTTCTATAAATGTATTTTGTTATTATGTTTCCTTGAAGACGTGTTCAACTTTACCGCAATAATTTGCACATTTTTAATTCTATTAATTATTTGCCACGGTTTAACGCTTTCGTATTAATTGGTCTTCTAATTAAGGTTTAAGTTGTTAAAGTTGAGGAGTTATAGTATTAAAAAAAACAATTCATAATGTATCTTTATTTACATTCATATTTTGTGCGTAGTATACTCGTAAATCTGGAAGTGTAGAATAGAATTATTATTTGTTGAATTTTTATATTGCTTTATTATATTTATACAACTAAGATGTACTTTAGTGTTATAAAACTTGTATTTTATAACAATTGGAACTAGAACAAAATAAAAAATCACCTTAAGCATATGTAGATTTGGTTAGCCTCCACGAACATTTACTTTGGTAAGAATCCACTAATCTACTATCTTACACATTTTAGCCATTTTATTCAGCTCATTATTAATTTAATACACGATAAAACCAGTACATATCATGAGCGTTTAAGTAGGTACCTACTGTAGATACAAATTATACACATGGGCGATAAATAACAGCGATGCTATTAACAACTTGCTATAACAATAAAGTGCAATATCTATTGCTATTATGACTTCACCATTGTAGACAACATGGCTCGTAAAAAGCATTATAATACCTATATTACAAAAGCGCATTAGAGTTTGAATATAATTTGATTGTTTACTTTTATATTTTATTATAGGTTATTATTACGAAAGGGTAATGATCATCCGGTTAATATGGTCACTTTCTTATAACTCAAAAACTACAGGCTTGTTTGCATAGATGGCTCTGTGCTATCGAGCTCTTCGTCAGTCAATTAAATAATAAAAGGTCAAATGGGCGCTGCTTTATCGACGCCATTACGACAGTTGACATTATGGTACCATTCTATGATGGTACCTAGATATTCTACTTAGTCGATTTTAGTATTGTGTAGTGCATTTAGTTTTTTTTTTTGAAGTTGATTTTTAGAAGTGTTCCTAATTATTGCTAACTAAAGCTTGTTTGCTATTTTTTCTCTTAAACCTATTAGTTATAGTATACGATTTTGTGTTTTTCTCTTTGCCTTCCTCCTAGTTTTGGTTTTATAGGGCGGCAAAGCTTAAGATGAGCATATTACCCACACGTAGCTTATTAATTTGGAATTCACAGCTAAATTCATTAGCTGTAAAAATATTGAACCTAAACTACTAAAGTTATTGTATTGTATTGTATTGTATTAAAAGGCGTCGGCGAGCGTTAAACTTAAGCGAGTTCCAGCGCGCTTTCAGTGATTGCAATTCAATTTGCGCGGACCGCGGAGGTGCCGCGGCCGAGCAAGCCGCTTTGTTTACATTACGGCGCACCGTGTCTCACCACTCCACTGCGGTTCGATTAAGGACAAATCAATAAGGCGGCCGATAGCGAGCGAGTTTAATAGAGTGAGCGCGAGTCGACTCGACTCGAGCGTCCTCATTACCCCCGCAATTAGCGCACGGCGTGCTCCCGTCGACGACGCACCCCGCGCGAAAAACGAATAAAAAGAGCTGCCCTCAAAATGGCCGCCGCCCTCCTCCCCGAACGCCCGCCGACCCCCGCGCCGCTTCGTGATTGCATCCCCGCAGCTCTTATAAATATGGCCGTATTCCTCCCGCCTTTACTGATTGCCCGTATACCCCCCCTTACTCCCCCCGCGACCGCGCCGCCGGCGTCTGAATAGATAAACGAGTCAACGTGGACTGCCGCGCTTATAAAAATCACCTCCACCAATACAGATGTGTTCGCGCTCTGCTCCGTCCAATGGCTGCGTCAAAACCCGTGTAACTCCGCCCTTAATAAGCGATCTCACAGATTGAGCCAATGGTAAACAAGGATCCTACGGATTCCGCTCGACGACGACGAAGCGGTCCACGTGGACTGACGCACACACGCAGGCGAGTATAATGCCTCGAGTGGAAATAGCTATGACGGCGAAATGTGCGACAGCGAAAAAATAAAATGCGGTCGGTCGGTGCGGCGGTGGATCGAGCAGGCGAGTGGGTGTAAACAGGGGATATTTCGGTGCGGCTCGTTCATTATTATTGAATACGCGGCGCTAATGGCACGTCGCGGGTCGCGATATACTTCCTGCTATTTAGGCGTGAAGAGAAGTGACGCGTCGCTCATCAAATAACTCCGCCGCTATACTTACTCTACACTCCCAGTAATACTATGGCCCTTTGATCTAAGCATGTTAAGGACGACCGCATAGCGTTTCCTGTACTAATTGCCCTTAAACATATCCACAATATGTTAACAGAACAATTAAATTCGTTCTAATTTTCATGTTTCCCTCCCCATTGCGCGCATGCCATAATAAGTCACTAAATATTATAATAAAAATCACATTGATGTTAATCATTACGATATGTAGTGATTACAAGTTTTAAGGTTTAGGTATTTAGACATTTCGTATCGTGAATCCGGCTTGTAGGTATCCGAGTTGTTTTTAAAAAGTTTACAACTAAGTGGGGGGGGGGGGGTGATTCTGCGCTAAATGTTGATAAATTTCACTATACTCTTAAGATATCTATCTACTATGTTAAAAATAACACCGAGATCTAAAGACAAAACGTTTTTAAAACTGAATACATCATAAAAGTTACTAGCGCATTGTAAATCGATACGTTTCACACAGCATATAAGAAAAACATGGTATGTCACGCGTGCATAAAGAAGCACGCCAGCAACTCAGGATGTACAAGAAACGTAAAGCGAAGATGTTTATCGACGTGGGCGTATTGTGTCGACCGCCGCGCGATAAACTATGTATGCCGAGTCGGTAGCATTTACAGTCGACTTGTCTTAAAAAAATTAATGACACGCAGCACTTAACTCGACGATTTCCTCGTGTTGACCACAGCCGAATTGCAAATATATTTTAATATTGTGTTAGTCGAGAGCTTACAACAGTTTCTAGGTACCCACTTAAATTTTTTTGTCGTAAAGATAAAATCACATGTGAATGTCTGTAAAAATCTACAAAGTTATTAAATTTTCGGTTTTTCGGTTTGGGTTTTTGTTTTATATAACTAACTTTGAATTTGCAAACAAACAAGTTGTTTGTTGCGGCAAACGCAAAAATATTTTAAAAATAACAAACGGCAATATAGGCAAACACAAAAAATTGTTATGTGTTAAAGACAAACGTAATATACTTTTATGTTAAACTAGCTGTTCCCCGCGACTTCGCCCGCGCGTAATTTATTACGATTGGATTTCATGGGTTTTAATTTTTTACGCGGAACCCTAATTCTTTTTCTAAAATAAAAGTAGCTTAAATTACTTTTTATAACATCAGCTATCTGCCAATGAAAGTCCGGTCAAAATCAGTCCATCCGTTTCGGAGTTTAGCCGGAACAAACAGACAGACAGACAAAAATGTTAAAAATCGTGTTTTTGTTATAAATACCATATATACTTTCATATGCATATAGTAAAAAGTTGTTTCGACATTACAAACGGACACTTTAATTTTATTTATTTGTATATACTAGCCGGTAACCGGCGCGTTGCTGCCACAGAAAAATAATCGTTGAAATATCGTTTTAAATTTGGAAGAGTTCTATTGTTTAATTAGGAATGATGATACATTTATTGACGTTGAATGATGTATAACTTTCAAATAAAGTGGGTACTATATGCGCGCCACCTATTGTATGTCTATATCTATAACCATCGCACAAAAGAAAGATAAGTTGACTAAGTTTTAGCGCAATGAGATGAACGATATGGCAGCGCATAAAATACGAACAAACAAAAATTATTTTTTATATATAAGATTTCGCTATACAGCGTATTTAACAAGAATACTTATAATTTATTATTAATCTATAAAGTTAATCGTGTCGTAGTTAATCTATAAAGGTCGTGTTAGATCAATGGTTGAATAAAAAAAATTGTTCGAAGTAAACAGTTTCAAATATCGGTATAGTTGAGTATAGTGTGGGTGGGCATCCAATCTCGAGTTCTTGCAATACAACATAACATAATCATAAAACGTATTTTTTGTTGAAGTATTACTAACAATGTATCTTACGTGAATGTATGGCGTGTTATAGAAAAGGCTTTTACCAAACGGTGCATAAAGGCCTATGACAAACAGATAATGGTGATGGAGATCATTTATAAGTCTTAATTTAGGTAGATACATTCAGAGTCTAATAACGCTGAAGCCTTTTTTTGTAATCTTCGAATACAAGAGTCTACTGCTTATTAAAAGGCCGGCAACGCATCTGCAATTCCCCTGTTGTTGCAGTTGTTCATGGGCGGCGGTAGTCACTTACCATCAGGTGAGTCGCATACTCGTTAGCCCCCTCTCCTATATAAAAAACAACATTTTGCTTATTACGTATATATATTACGAAAATCAAGGTCTAAAAACGATAAAGCCTTTTGTGTAGGTAATCTCGAACACAACATTTTGCTTTTTATAAATATTACGAAAAATAGATCATCACTTTTAATAAATATAGGTGCCATTTGTCGTGGATCTATTTCGGTCGTGTCGAATGAAACAAATATTTTCGTTTGAATTTTTACCATGGCGTCGCGTCGCGTAGCTGACGAGCCGCTGCCGGAGGTCGGCTATTCAAATATTTGATTTAAAGTGAAATCGTCACGTGAAAACGTTCGCGTCGAAATAAGTTTGTTTATTGCATTATGCCGTATTTGTTTCTGGCGCATCAATGTGAATATTTATTTGGATTTTTATGCAATACTAGCGAGCCGCCTTGGCTTCGTCTGGATAGGATCTATTCATGTGACTTATTTAATTTTATACATAACAATGTAGCCTAGATCCAGTTAGTTTATATGACAGACAGACGCTTCAATTATATTTATATCTTTGAATCTACCTACATAAAGTTAAAGTTACAGTCTATATACGTCCAACTGCTGGGCACAGGCCTCCTCTCATTTCTGAGAGGGTTTTAGCGCAAGGAAATATCCGCTGCGCCCAATGTGTGTTGGCGAACTTCACAAGTCTTCGAAATATTTTTTTTCTTATTTCTGAGACAAGCAGGTTTCCTCACGATGTTATCCTTCACCGCCGAACACGTGGTAAATCAACACTTAAAATTACAATTAACAATTTTATTGGAGTCGGCGCAAATCGAATTCTGGTTGCTCGCGTACTGTGAAATTTACAAAGAGCGATTAGCCCCTACATAATAACGGACAAAGCTGTTATTTTAATACAAATTCACATCTTACTTAACTTAAAAATGGGGTAGATGACATACGCCTGTTTGATACTAAAAGTGTGTCCCTATCATCAAAGCGATCTATCTCGAGCTTCTTTGTGCAGTTGCGGGTGATTCACTTTACAGCTCCGTCGGAAGATACTCGAGAGCAGGCCCTCTGTTGTAAGTAAACTTCAGTAGCACTTATCTCTACTAACTACAACGTTCTATACCATAACCGTTTCGGCACATACAATAAAATATTCTTCGTTTTAGAAGTCATAATGATTACTGATTATTTAAAGTTGAAGTAAGCTAATGACGGAGTCAGCTACCATACCACAGTAAATCGCCAAACATTATTGGAACGAAGGTCCATAACGCACGGTACGGATTTGGCGGATGGGAGCTAGGTGGAAAGAAGTGTAAATTTTCCGTCACGACCTTGGGGACTTTATGGAAGCGATATGATATAATATCCATCTCCCTCGCAGTATTTCTTATCTTGCCATGAAAGAAAATATTACTTTAAACTAGCTAGCTGTTCCCCGCGACGTTAATTTGTTTGCGCGGATCCGTAATGCTTTTTCTAAAATAAAAGCAGCCTAAGTTACTCCTTATAACATCAAATCGGTCCAGCCGTTTTGGAGATTAGCTGGAACAGAGAGACAGACAGACAGACAAATTGTTTTAAAATTGTTTTTTGTTATAAGTACCGTATATACCTACTTTCATATGTATTTAGTAAAAAGCTGTTATTTTGACATTACAAACAGACACTTCAATTTTATTTATTTGTATATATGTATGTACCTATGTATAGATGACGCTAATATGTTTATCAATAATAATATACTACGAAAGAAACTTCGTTCCAACCGAGTGTTCCACTTCCACGATACTCAAGCATGTTTTTTTAACTACGTTAAAACGTTAAAATTTTTCATTTGAAGTAAACATTCTAAAAATATCTAAAAATAATCGAATATTGTAACTGATAGAAAAAAATTGTACTTATATATTGTAAGTGAGCTTGTAAGTTTCTTGGCGCTTTATCGCACATGGTAAGGGACTTGTTGTAGCTAGGGTTGCCAGGTCTTGAAACCGAAATGCCGGACAGACCAGCCAGTTAAGCCGGACATTTGGGTAAAAAGGCCGTGCACCACTATTTTTTTTAATTTAGTATAACTCGATAATTATATACTAAAATTATTTTAAAGTAAAGCAAGGCTTTTTTATCCTTTACCATAAAATATCCTTAAATTCTAATGAAACATCAACAATATTAAATGAATCAGCCTTCTTAATGATTAATTATTCAATATTGATTACAATATTAACCAACCAAAAAAATTTAAAAAGCCTAACAAAAGCCGGACAGCACGGAAGACGTCTGATTTGGCCGCACTAGCAACCAAAAAGCCTGACTGTGTCCGTCTTTATCCGGACGCCTGGCAACGCTAGTTGAAGCGATGGAGTAGCTTTATTGACTTTCAAAAAGAGTTTTGTAAAGGCTAATTTTGAATAAAATTGCCTTTGATATGTTATGTAAATATATCTTACTATTGGCAAATTTTTAAGTAAACATAAACATCAGATTCGATTTGACACATTTTTATGTATTAACTAGGTGTTGCAATATTATGTAATGTAACCTTTTATTAGTTGGGAGAAGTGTACAATTTTAATATATATATATATATATATATATAGTATTTAAAAAGTCAAGCTAATCAAATCACAGCCATATTGTACAGGTAGTGCATGGTTTTTCAAACTGTAGGGCAATATACAACTTGGGATTATCCCAAGTTGTATACGGATTAAATTTTTTCAATAGCGTTCAAAATCAATTTAGTCAGTCATGCAGTCTCATTCTGTTTCAGATACTTTATAGTTATGTGCAAGCTTATGTCTCCGACTAATTTGATCGATTTGTTTTTCGTGAGCCTAAAAATTTATTAAATTTTGTTTAAAAATAAATAAATAACAGCCTACTAATGTCCTAATGCTGAGTAGCTACCTACAGGTCATTTCTGTTTCCTGAGAAGGGTTTACATATTGATGGACTTCATAGTTCCTCACGATGTATTTTATCACCTAGTCATTACATAATCTAATAAATTAAGTGACCTAGCAGTCATTTATCTAGTAATGTAAGTTAATGATCACTGAAAATTGCAGATGACAAAGCGCCTTCGGGAATCGAACTTGATTTTTTCGCATAGGTACTCTGTTCTTTTACGCTTTTAATTTTTAAAATAAAAGCAGCCTAAGTAACTCCTTATAACATCAGCTATCTACCAGTGAAAGACCCGTCAAAATCAGTCCAGCCGTTTCAGAGATTAGCCGGAACAGACAGACAGACATACATTTAAAAGATAGTATTTTTGTTATTAGTTCCATTACTTTCATATGCATTTAGTAAAAAGCTGTTATTTTGACATTACATACAAACATTTCAATTATATTGCTTTGTATAGATAATAGTATGAAAACATGAGAATAACAAAGCTTAGTAATGCCTGCATGATGAAGAGTTAGATGCGTTAACAGCTGCTACGTCAATAGAGTCAATCGTGTTCTTTTTTTTTTTAGTTCAAAAGCTACAATGATATAAAAGGGAAAACTCGTTAAGATGTTATCGAGAATTCGCTGCGAATAGTTCTCCAAGTTAATTTCTCGCTAAAACATCCGTAGCCCGAACTAATTGCTCCAACATGAATAATGCACATGTTATTGTTCGAGCTGCACGCGGTCCGCTCCGCTCTAACGACTTATTAATTGGCTTTCCGTAATAAGACATTTACCACGACAACTGCGGCTAAATACCCAATATTGTGTAATAATTTATGTGGATCAGATGCTTCTTGGCCGGTTTTCTGTCACGGAGACGGAATAATCGGGAGCAATCAACAACTGAGGAGATATTGCAATGCTATAATTAAACTGCATTAACTGTTCGTTTTATCCTAACCTGTATCTACAACCGACTTCAAAAGAAAGTACTTATCTTTTTTTTTATAAACGTTACACCCACACTAGGATTTTCTCCTGTATCGTGGAGGCAGTTTACAAACACAAATTTCACAAGAACAAACATGTGTGTTACCTCTAAACCTTTTTCTAGATGTACCGAATTTGATGATTATTCTTTGATTTTTATTTGAAAGCTGGTAATTCTCATGTGGTCGGTCCCATATAGATAAATTTGATCAATATCTGACCGGTAGTTATTGAGTTATCCATAATAATGCGTATTTAATTGACTTCGACTACATTGATGATGTTCTCATTTTATTTGTATTGAAGTCGGTTGTACAAATTTGTTAATTTTACCACTTGTTTTAAGGAAGAGAAGGCGAACGATCGTGCGGCTTATGTAATGATAAATGTTCGTCGCCGCCTACAAACATCTTAAGAGCAGTAGCCTAGGTTGCAGTGTCAGAGATACTGGACCTGTTTAGCTACGAACGCGTGATTAAATAGGTCATGGTCGCGACTTCTACGTTTTGTTCCCCAGTGAACGTTCATGCCGAAATTGCTTGTTTTAATGTGCATACACATTAACATCGTCATTATAATCTATTATTTCTTTTCTTTTTTTTTTTGCTTATTTGTCTAAAATGTTACCTCCACACTAGGCTTTTCTCCTGTATCGCGGGGACAGTTTTCAAACATAGGTTTCACAAGGATAAAAATCTAAACCCAAAAGAATTATTTGTAGGCCATACAAAAACTTGTTCCCTGCGGGATTCGAACCCGCGGCCCTTAGCGCTGCATCTCATTACTATGCCACTGCGCGACGGAGCCGTCAGCTAGTGTATTGTTATTATTATTATTGTAAAGTGAATTTCTGAAATTCACTAGTTCTCCAAGATTTTATCGTACCTATACTATACATACTAGCACACAACAGACATACTAGCATCGATCGCTAATAAAAAACTAGATACACAATCCCATGCAATAGTTCTTTATTAACTGGCGATAATTGTTTTCACGTAATTCTACTTGAAATAAATCTACATTAATGTAAATTCAACTTTAAATGCATTGCCTAAAGTTGTATTCACAAAGCTAAATACAAATTAAAAGAGCACCCAAATGTTCGAGTGGGCGCTCATTGTGTAAGGACATTTTTTGTCACTGATTGTGTATCTAGTTAACGTATCTAGTCTAGTTAACAACGTCCATAATGCCTGGTATCCCATGCATTGTGGACGTCGTTTTTGGTGAGGTTTGCGCTGTTAGTGCTTTGGTATGTGTGATGTAACAATAACAGTTATTGCTACAGAAGAATTGATTCTGTTTATTCATTAATTTAATTCATTCGTTTTTATTTTATTCAACTGTAACGACTTCGCTACAGTGTGACCGCGTTGCCTAAATATGGCATTATAAGTTATTGTGTGAAAATAGTTTCGCTATCGCTCACTGATTCATATTATACCGAGAATTGGTTACAGAAAAATGAAGGGTTACCATATTTCATGACAGCGGAACCCTAATAATACAGTGGCCTATAATAGAGCTCCACTGTCTCGCAAGGAACCCTTATAATTCCATTATGTTCACCTGTCGTAATGTGTCACAGTCTCATAAATAACTTTAAGCGTTTTTGATCGAATCAACTAGATAAAGAATAATATAGTACCTCGATGTACTCGTATGATAATTTTCTGCTTAACTTTTACTACATTCTTAGAAAAATGGGATATCATGCACCATTTTACCAATAAGCTCAAACAAACCATAAGGTTTATGACTCTACATAAGCCTTTTTAATTATCCATTAAAATCTGGAAAGATCTAAGAAATAATTACAACCACAAAATTTCAATAAAATATCACAACGAACGTTGCAACAATATTTTTTTTAAATAGTAAAGAATTCCTTGTTTATCATGGCACAGATATATGTGTATATAATATAATGTACTTATTTAATGTATTTAAGTAGATTTATGTATGTGTAGGTACGTCTGTATTAACACACATTTTATGATATATGTATAGAATATCTTATATATATACATCTTGGTTTATTCGAACTTCGTTACCTTTTTGTTCTCATTATTAGTTTACTTTTGCTGCACTACCTCCCATATGTTTATATCTGCTTAGCCTAATGGTTGACTGGGAGAGAATGCCTTAAGGCATTAAGTCCGCCATATGTGTAATTTTTCTTTTGTGCATAAAATTTTAAATAAAAAAAATAAAAAAAAACAAAGATATTCTATACAACGGAACCCTATTTTGAGCAAGTCCCAACTCTCTTGATTTGGTTTTTAAGGTAATGAGTAACTAAGGGTAAGTAAAAGGTAAAATAAATAAAAATAATTTGATTTTATAAAAGTTCTACACGATAAATATTTAGCATGTAGCAGAGACCTCCCGTCTCTGGTAATGGTATATTTTTTTAAACATTTTTGTGGAAGAAAGTGTAAATTGTAAGTCTAATGGATGCCATACACAATCCAGTTTACCGTCAAGTTTGCAGCGCGCTTGAAGCGGCGTCAAGTTTGCAGCGCGCTTGAAGATTAAATTAGATCGTGTATGGGGGGCTTAACAGTAAGACCTTAGTGGAGAAAGTACAGCGGAATGACACGCCCAACACATGCTCTTTGAGTGGGGGCCGGTGAGTCAGACCTACCCGAGTGAGGGCCGATTAACATAATTTGTACTCAAAATAAGCTTCTCGCTCCGTGCACTAACTTCTGTTCTTCTCTGATTCCCTGAAGATTCTGTTCATCACTAAGTTTGTACACAAAATCGTGGATGCGTCTATGATACATAAAAAATAAATAAATTTTATATAGACAAATGCCCAGACCAGTAATAATTATCGGTGGGCAAACAATTCGAATCGAACTTGCTGCCCGTGGCACCACATACAAAAATACAAATAAATACTCCGAAACAGACCGAGTCGTTTAATATTTATTAACGCAATTTATTTCATAGTAATGGACATACTACAGTTTTTTTATTCACGTATTAATTCAAATTTAAACACCACTGCAGTAATATTATCAATCTAAATAACTCAGCTCTCAACTGTGTTATATTTATCTATATGGCCAATTCTATAGTTTAGTAACATGTATTTCCACTGTGTTGTAGCACGGGATTAAAAATACATTACAAGATATATTAGAACACGGTTGTTCCTGTTGATTCATTGTTGTGTGTTTACATGTGTGCAAGCATAATTAATGTGTTACGTGAAATATGAACCGATTGTCTTGCCGCAAGTGCACTCGTTAACAAATATGCGAACTGATTCCCTGGTAGTGACGTACTAATCTTGTTGCGATAATAACATTGTTTACCTCCATTTAATACCTGGCTATTACGCGTGTGAAAATCATAATAATGATTGTTTAATTAGTGTATGAAATCAATTTGTAGGTATCTTTATTTGCTTCCACAGTTTCTTTTTCGTGTAGATATTGGTAATTTTAAAGTAACTGGTAATGAACACTAATAATAGGTATCCATTATAATCGATCTATCACGATCACAAAGTTGGAAATTTTCGATTATTTTTCCAATTGTCATCATAATTTTTGTGTGTGCGTGTGTAGGTGTGAGCGCGCGCTTTTATGCGTGTGTGATGATGTTAAAAAATCTGACTTTTAATATACAGTGAACTCAGATTTTTCGGAAACAAGCATCAATTACCTACCTACAATGTTCAGAAATAGGTAAACATAAGTACTTAAACGAAGGTTGACTTAACAACTGTTAATCACAATGTCTCAACAATAAGTACTTTCCTTCAAATAGTCTTAAGTATTTAAACACAAAGTAAAGCTACAACTAAGCAAAATTATCAGAAGTGGAAGGATAAAACCGATATAACAGCCTTTGTGAAAAGAAGTATTTAGATAACAAAAAGTGATGTCGGAACTAAATATTATGGGAAATCAAGCAGCACCGTTCAAAATTTTTTAGAAAATATATCTTGAATAACTTTTCAACTTTTAAAATTCTTTTTAACTTTTAAAATTCTGATTAACAAAAACAATCGACATACATAAACTTAATAATAGTAGGTACACCTATGTTTAAACTCTTATTTATTTTTTGTTTGTATTATATTATATCGTCACGTTTTTGGCCTACATTTTAAATAACATCAAGATCAAGTATAAGAAGTAATGTGCTATGGTCATATTATTAGATCAAATTGCAGTCATTAGGCGTAAATTCTCAGGCGAAAAAAATCAAAGTCCGCAAGAATAAACGAGTCGAAGCGAGGCCTTCTGGGAACTGTGGTGACTTTTCAAACGGTCGTTTTTTTTTTCGTATAACACAATGGCAGGTTATACAACTAATTGTTCGCACCGGTTAATTATGTAGCTTGTTTTGTTTGCTAAGTTTGTTTGGTGAATCGACGCGGCGTGGGGTGTCCGGCGAGATAATGCTCGGTCATTGTGTTTTATTGACCGAACCGCTGACTTCACAATTAAGTGCTATCATGCTGGCGATGTCCTTACCGATTTTATCGTTAGTGTCATATCAAAATACAAAAATATTTATCTCTGGATGGACTCCTAACATTATTAATACACGAAGTAGAACAATAGTGTCTTTTTTATATACGATTTTATGCCGTAAGTATCAAGTTTCATGTGTCTGCGGAAAGTAAATTTAAAATAAAATTTTCTAGAAGTTGTTATATTTTTAGTGAGAATTCAAAAAATATTCAAAAAGTATTAGTATAGAAAATGGTAGTAGAAATATTAAAAACAAAAAAGAATAACACTACAGTTCATAATTACAGTTATGAAGTGCGAATAATAATTATAATGGGCGCGAAATAACGGGTGTCGATTAAGCGTGGTTTCCCGCCTAATTAATTACTGCTTATCTCACTGAAACGCTGTGCGTCGGGGCTGCGAAAATATAAAAATTGTACTGTAACAAACAATATAATATTTAGTATTAAAATAAAATATATTTAAATAAATTCAAAACTGAAAAAATTCACTTTAGTCACTCACTACAGCTCATACTGCTGGACATGTTATGGCTCTCATAGATTGCCACAACATATGGTCCTGGACCACCTACACCAATCGAATCCTACGTGATTTATCAAATCATCACTTCATCTAGGGGGTTCGCCAACGCTGCACTTACAACTGCACGTACAAGGCTGCCACTATAACAGTCTAAAATAACATACCTACAATAAGTATAAAATATTCTACAAACAAAAGACATCAATATTACCGTATCCATCGTTAGTCACCTCCGTGGGCGACATATTGTGGCCTGCGAGCAAAACGGCTGCGGGACTCTGAAATAAGAATAAAAAGCGCATCAAAAACTGTACGACGCAAAACAAAAACGAAACGAGGGTCCGTCGACGAGCTCGTTTTTTTTTTTTATTTTATTGTCGCGACTCGTTACTTCCCGCGCTTGTAGATGCAACGTAAATTACGAACGCATGGAACAGTAGCGAGGTGGCGCACCGCTGAAGTAAGAGGTTTTACAAAATGAATTATTCTCTTTATAAAATGTATAGAGTTGTTATTATTCCATAAAATTTATCCTTTTTGTTATCCAACTAAATCACGCTTTTGGATGTTATAGTCTATGAGTACCTTACATACATTTTATACTACTGTACCTACTGATGAAGTTGATGTAGTCCATTTTGGACTATAAAGGAAAATAAGAATACTGTCGAAAACTAACAAGCACACAAGGTGGCAAATAAGTATTAGTATAGTATAGTAGATTAATGTGCGTGCGCACTAATTCGCACTCATGCGTTATAAAAAATGGCAATTTGATGTCTGATGTAAATCTAAGATAGACTTGGATGTTACGTCAGAATCAGGGGGACCATCATAATATAACCAGATCAGAAAACGAACAATAGATACATTATAATATGTTTTTGCACGCGTAGAAACAAGATAGGGTAGGACAAAAGCCCATAGGTATTAGATATAATATAGATAATCACCGTGAAGCAGACTGTAGCATGAAAAATAATTATGACGCTAAATGGTGAAATAACTACGATTAAAATAAGTACAAGATTTAAAATCTGTTGTTTGTCTCACCATTACTTATCCGTTTGACTTGAATAACGCATCTATTGTCGCAAAATTATCGACGCGTTATGATAATACCTGCACGAATTGTGTCTATAATTATTGTGTATATTCTATTCTGTCTCATTACCTCTATTCACAGATAAAAATAAATTTGAATTTAAATGTGACATTAGATGGTGGAATAACTATGAGTAAAATAATTGCAAAATTTAAAAACAATCCGTATTTATTATCACACACCACACATCCACAAGTCCACTGCTGAACATAGGTCGCCCATGTAGATTGCCACAAAGTTACGGCCTTGAGTCAGCTGCGTCAATTGACTACCTGCGTGTTTCATTAGGTCGTCACTCCATGTAGTGGAGTTCGTTCAACACAATTCGAGAACTTTTCCCCATCGGTTGTCGGTTCTTTGAGCTATGGCCGGCCAATTGCCACTTCAGCTTACATATCCGCTGGGCTGTTTCAAGGAATGCTAAGGATTTTATCTCGTAGAGAAATTCCGAGAATAGTCATTTACATCGCACGTTGAGTGACTTTGAGCTTACTTATATGTACGGCCAACAGCGGAGGACTACGTTTTGGTTTCGCAAGTCATCACTGGCAACAATGTCGCGTATTATCATGACGCATCAAAGATTAATTTGACGCATTTTTAATTTCATTCATCACGCATCAATTCTAGGAAAAGTAGCCCAAGTTATTCCTTATAACATCAGCTCTCTGCCAGTGAAAGCCCTGTCAAACTCGGGCCAACCTTTTCGAAGTTTAGCCGGAGCAAACAGACAGACAGACAAAAATTTAAAATTTGTTTTTTTTGTTATAAGTAGACTACTATCATATCCATTTATTAAAAGCTGTTATTTTAATATTACAATTTTATTTATTTGTATAGATGTTGGCATCCACGCATTTCTGCCACCAGGGCGGCGCCACTTAAAAATGGGGTGTAATATTTGACCGATTTTATAGCGGGGAAGTTTATTTGTTCGGAAAATGTAATAAAGCAAACCGCAGATAGATATTGATAAAGATAGAAAAATAAAAAAAAAACCGGCAAAGTGCGAGTCGGACTCGCGCACCGAGGGTTCCGAACAAATCTGTAGGTATATAAGTTTAAAATTATTAAAAATATTTTTATTATATGATGTAACTAAAAATTTATGCTTTTCGCAATTATTCCTTTATGTGTGCTATAAAACATTGCTTCGTACCAAATTTCAAGATTCTGAGTTCACGGGAAGTATCCTGTAGGTTTTAATTCCCTTGCGAATGTCGAAAATTTACGGCATAAACGGCTGTATCTTTTGATTGCGTTGGCTTAGAAGTTTGATTTTTTCACAGCTCTAAGGAACCGTAGACTTGAGTATTTGATATTAATTTCAGCTTGATACCTCCACGTGTTCCTGAGAAAAAGGGTCTTGACAGACAGACAGACAGACAGATAGACAGACAGACGGACAACAAAGTGATCCTATAAGGGTTCCGTTTTTTCCTTTTGAGCTACGGAACCCTAAAAAAGTTAAAAAATGTTACAAAAAAATTTAAATTCAAACCAAAACCACTGAGGTATTGTTTTGTATAAGATTAATATAATACTTACTCTATAGAAACTGATAAACTTTTATAAAAAAAAAAAACACTTCTCAATTAAATGACATTGTGTAACAAAAATCTTCACCTCAGTGTAAACTAGCGACATCTGGTGTGGGGAAGATTGTTAGTCCCACGGAATATATTAGCCCTCATTGCGGCACCATTATTGAATTTAAAAAAAAATTGTAGAATCGATAAAACTAGTAGCTGTTGTTAATCGATTTTTCTGACATATCGATAACTTATCAAATCCAATAGAACGTTTTAACTCTGGTTTTAATTTACTTCACGTGTATTGTCATTGCGTGTCATGATAAGTACACGTTACGATAATAATCAGCTATCATTACTATAGATGACATAATTTTAATGTTAAAGGTTTCGTATTCGCTGTGAAATCAATAATAAATTCTTTTTATAGATTGACAACTGAAGCCAATGCCAAAAGAAATCAAGCCCTCTATAAAGAGAGGAAATGAAGATTTTTAATAAAGCTGTGACTGCGACTTCGTTTGCATAGACTTTAAAATTTATGGTAATCTTCAACCGCCGGATATATTTCCAAGAAAGAGGGATTAAGTATTCCTTTCTCGGTTTACGGGGTGACTGCTTGTAACATAATTAATGAGATAACTCTTTTATAATATTTAGGTTACATAACATGTCTTAGTAGCAATAGCAGTAGCTGGAGTAGAGGACAGGCTAATAAAATAAGTTTTAAATAAGTGCATAATTGATAAACGTTGGGGGAAAACGTTCTAGAATAGCAGACTCGTACCGAGGCTCGTGGCGGGGCTTTCTAACTCACTCATTACTAATTATCCTCATACTAAACGGTGGTACGATTATCATAATATGAGGTCAAAACAAGGGATCAAAGGATGCAGTGACTCGGAAATTTTAAAACCTAACCCGTTTCCTAATAAATTTTATAGGTAATATAATATAATAGATAGTTGATACTATCCAAAAAATATTCGTAGATTTGGGATATTCTAAATAATAATAATGATCAAAGAATACACGATATTGATAAAGCAACATTAATAACACCCCCTTTCAATTAGTAACGCTTTGTCACACGCTGCATGGTGCATGCACACTCACCTCCCCGTGGCGTTGGATGTAACCCAGATAAAGGACAGAATATAACGCAAATATAAAACAATAAAAGATTTGGGCCTCCCCAAAATTGCCGTAATCTGCTTGCTGGCCTGGTCATGCGAGATTGCGAGATTTAAAATTAATGTTTCGTACACCTTAAAATTGCTCTGAACTTACAAGACCATCGTGCTTTGTGGCAATTAATGATCATGTTTAACAGTATTTTTGCACAGCAATTACTTTTGTTTGGCAACAATGATGATAATGATAATGTCAATGTTGAATCTCGCTTCGTGTCGGCAGCCGCTACGTGATTTGAAATCTCATGGCACTAATACCTAGGTCCGTAGCATTGTATGTACGTAGCATAAATAGCCATATCAAGCTTCCTACCTACTAGGTTCGATTTAGTATGTAAAGTTTTTTATGTTTTTACTAAACGACGAAATATATTGAAATGTAATTGCGCTGTTGCTGTTAATACAATTTCTGTTAGTTCATATGCGTAACCTTAAAAATAAGCGATTATGTAGAAAATGTTGAAATATTTATGATCAAAATATTGCATGATTTAAAATAACATAAATTAAATCAAAATTAAATACGATTGACACCGTGCGGTAATTAAAAGAGCGAACAGCGAACACCAAACTTTTGATCGCAATAATACATTACATTCACGACTACAAGTTTATCTTTGCCAGATATGCGATTATTAGTGAATGTAAACGTTAATGTAACGTAAAGTATCTTGGTACCTACGTAAATTTATCTTATAAGTGTCAACATTTATATTACAGATCCTTGATAGGTAAATGATCTTTATTCCGTTACCTCGCAGATTAAATACTGGGGTAGGTAGGTCCTAACTAATTAGTGATTACGAGACTCCTATGGGAATATTTTTAAATATTGAGATTTTTACTTAATGTTAAATCAATGTTTAGGTACCTACTTATCATTATCACACATTGTAAGTCATGAAGTGTGAAAATGTAGAGCATGGTTTTGGCGTCATTTGGAATGTACACAGCGCTCCATCTCCATCTTTGTTGGTCTAAGTATCCAGATATCATTTTATTAAAAAAAAAAAGCTAACGTTAACAAAGCTAACAAAAAATTATTTTGACAAAGCTTGGCTTTATTGGTAGAAAACAGGGAAACAAACTGGCGACAAAGAACTCTTTTGACCCACAGCTTCTGTTTTTATATAATCTACAAATAATACGGATCTATTAGAATGTACATATTATCTCTGATTCACTTAAGTATTCCTCAAACATGAAGATAGTCGACGAAAAATTCGAGTGGAGAAAATAATATGTATGGCAGCGGTATGCGGAGGGTGGACGAGGAGGTTGGGAATCGGGGGAGAGCGGGCGATTCCCCCCCGCTGGCGGTTAGTTTGCTAGCAGCCTTTGAGTGTGGCTGACGTTCGTTGTGTTAATTTTATTTTGAACGAAACGCGAGTGACTAACCGCGCGATATACGCGCGTGCTTCTAGTGTATGATTTAGTGTAAGTGGAGTGTGTGCAGTGCCCTGTTTGTTTTATATTAGTGTTGTACAGACGATGACCGCGTGTGTCTGACGCGGGGATGTATCCGAGCGCGGGCGCAATGAACGCCGCCGCAGCCGCTGCTGCCGTGGCGGCCGCTAGGCATCCGGTAAGCGTCACCCAACATAATACTCCTGTTACCGTTATCAATTGCGCTTACAATTTTTTTAGTAATGTCAAATTATTTGGTATAGCTATAAAATGATAATAATGAATTAATAGTTAGTGATGAAGAAAGCTTTTATGCGAAGTCTGACTCAACGAAAATTGCCTAACTGATGGTGATAACAAAAACCCTAGGCAAAAAAAAAGTCTTACCATCTAGTAATCTTACTAAATACGATCGTCATATTGTTATAACATTCTTATAGAAGATAAAACACAGTTAAAATGTGTAACTAACTAACACAGTGTTCTCTTAGGCTGTGATACTACACTGAAATACATACAAAAAAACGACGGGTTGCACTCCGGGAGTGCCGGCAGAAGTGAAAACTTGAATATTAACGTTGTGCATTTTTGATATTTTGGAATGGCGGAGATTATTTATTATTATCTTATTTCATTTATTTTCATTCGAAATTATTTGTTTGGTAAACCTACACCGCACATGTGCTTATTGTGATGTTATGAAAATATAGGTTAATGCTATAAAGTATAAACATATTACAAATATTACATCTATAATATGTATCTATATTAATAATTTCGTCAAGCAGTACAGTAGACTCGATCGAAACCTAATCTTAATAATAAAATTATATTAATTAATAAATGAAAATTAATTAAACCTAACCTAACCTGAATAATACTACTACGCCGCGCCGGCTCTCTACTCTCCGTCCGTCTTACGAATTTTCGATCAGGACACGTGACCTGACGCGAGTTTAACATTTTTTACCCATTACAAAAAAAGTGCACAACGCCGCTAAAGAAGTTTTCACTTCAAAAATATTTACTACGAGTAAAATTGACTGCAATGATCTACTAATAAATATAATAACAAAGTTTATAAAGTTTTTATGATGGGATTGGCATGTCGTTTCGACAATAATCCCAAAAAGATAAAGAGAGAGAATGACACATTTCTCAGTCTACGTTTGGACCATCTATTTAGTCCTCTTTGTTTTGTAGGTATTACTAACAATATTTAAATGTAGCCCATATCACTCCAGAGTGCGGAGCTCTAGAAAACACCACACACTCACACTTAGAATTCGCCAAACCGTTTAACCCACAGGAAATGGACAATCATCATCTCACGAAGAAAGGGACAATCATACATTCATCCACCCGAAAAAAATAGGCCTGTGGCGGTCGGGTAAATAAAAATCGTTGCACTTTCTAAAGCTTCAAAGTTGTTTTCAAACAGTGAAAATTATTTCATTTGATACCTAGGTATATTCTACATAAAGAATTACACAATGATTACCTATTTTATTTCTATAAATATAATAAAATATCCATTGAAATAAAACTTGGATTTATATTGATAAGGCATAATTTGATCAGACAGCTTTTAAATTGATCTTTAGCTAATTAAACATAAGAGTTATATTATACCTCAGTAAATAATCGTAAGCCAACACATCTGTCGCGTTTTCCGACGGCTATCAAACCGCAGCGTCAATTTACTTACTATTCTTACGACTTATTCCATTTCTAACATATTTTTAAACCAAAGGCATATATATTATATTTAGATGTAAGTAATAATCAATATTTCTTTGATAATAATTAAAGTAAAAATAAATCGCTAAAATACGCTAACTCTTATCTATCTATCAATGTATGGGAAGGCCTATTTAGTAGTGGACTTTAATTAGTTGTAATGATAATGAATGACATAATTCAATCAATAAACGAAGTATTCTTCATTATTACTGAGTTGTGATTACAAAAATAGAATATTATTTATTCTGTGGTAATAGTACCTTAAATGTTGAGATTCTCAAATGTTTTGAGTAGTTCGGAATTTTTTTTTTACATAGGGTAAAACATACTTGCGTAAAATGCCGAGGCGTGAAATCATTATGTACTTTAATATGACTTTAAATGTGTAACATGTGCTAGTTCTTGTGAACGATATCTGTATTTTATTCAATAAACATTTTGAGAAGTGGTAGGATTTCGGATCCAATTAAAAGGAATTCATCCTTCGTCCTTCTCTTTGTATTTTAAAAGCTTTATTCAAGTCTAACGAGCTTCCCTAAAATATTATTCCGTAATCCGTAAGTCAGTAAAGAGGGATGCGGAGGAGTGGAGTGTTTTCCGATGATGCTTGAAAAGATAAAAACAGATCTTGCCAATCTATTACATCTAGACTTTCAATATGTGTTTAAATGTAATGTCATGCCATCGCAAATAGATAAGTTCTTCAGACTTAATGACAGATGTAATAGAGTATTTCTAAATATGTGTCAATAGGAAAATACTTTGTATGGATGTAAATTGTAAAAGGCATTAAGTGTGAACGTTATACAAAAACAAAAATAATATCGAATATAATATCAGTAAATAAATAGATCCGACATTTTTATTATTATTAATTTGGTCAAGATCTTATCTAATATTACTCGGCAAAGGGATTGTTAACGGTAGATTAGCCTAGAAAATGCCATGCTGTACTAAAATACATGCAAAAAATATTTACCTATATTTAACGAGTATATTATTATCTATATATTCATATATGAATAGAAAGAAAACTTTGTAGGTTAAGCATATTGCGCACATGGATGAGTGTGAGATTTGGCATAGTTAAATTTCCTATGGAGTAGGAGTTTAGAAAGCAAAAAAATATATACCTACGTGTTACATTATTAAATTAAATTAAAGAAAACATACATTGTTTACGTTCATATTGCCAATACCGAGACTCATAATTCTTGCTTACGTACCTACCACTAGTTTAAATAAAACGGAGAAACAAACTTCATTTCAATATTAATAGCTATGTTATATAATAATACTAATGCATTCTTATCTTGTATATAATACTAATGCATTCTTGCCTCGCCAAAACTTTAGACTGACGTATGTAGAGATCGTAATAACTTCTAGCCGTTCTCACAAGAAACTATGACGTGAAAAGTAAGTGCACGTCTGAGATACATGAAAAGCGTTAGAATGAAATCCTACTCCTTATTTATATGGTCTGAGATCCAATCGTAATCGTCAAATCGTACGTTCTCAAAATTGAGATTGAGGAAATTGACACTTTTTGAAAGGTAACACCTGTGGAAGGAATATCGACACATTGTCAATTCTAAATTCTTTGATGAGCAGCAAAATGATAAATAGGTATGGGTAACAGCATTCCATGTACCCCTGGACAAAGATTAGGAACTTGATCCCGTGTAAAATACTGACGCACTTTTTTAAAAACACGCAAGTTATGCGGTCCACTTGGCGAGGTATCGACGATTTTTTTTTTATAGGATAGGGTGACAAACGAGCACACAGTCCACCTGATGGTAAGTGGTTACAGTCACCCATAGACATCTACATCTATATCTATCCTCAATAAAGACTCAAAATGTAGATGCGTTGTCACCCGTGAGGACTAAGATGGAATGCCTCTTGTCTAGTAAAAAGGGTCTCCGGTTCTCTACACTCACCATACGAAACACAGCAGCGTTAAGCTGCTATTTTACGCTGATATTCTGTGAGAGCGTGGTCCTTCCCCGGTCGAGCAGACCCATTCGTGCTACAACTATACTATTAATATAGCCGCAGCATGGCTCTACCACGTTTAATTTTTATAGTGATTGGTTTTACACGATTTTATTTTATTTACACGATTTGCCTATATTTATTTTTTATAGCGATTGATTTTATTTGAAATGCTTAAGATTTAGAATATTTTTTCCTGTTGTTTTTGTAAAGTTGATAATAGCCATGATTATTTTCAGATAAATATTCGGTTACAATTATACCTTTGTATCGATAACAAAAATAGCCGCTTATCAGCAATAAGTTATAACTGTAATCACATCGAAGATAAAATGTTATCGCCTATATTCAGCTACCGTTATATATTTCGAATAAAATATGAATATACCTAGGTATACATATATAAGTTAGGCAATCTATCGGATTAATTCTGTAAGCAACCTGAAATTGTTTTCCGATAAACTAAATAAACACATTTTGACTAAAAGAGTATGTAATAAAATGTTAATCTTCTTGTATAATATGTAAATTACGATGTTTGACGGATTTTCACAATAATTACTCCATTACGATATAACAGTAATGACTAATGTGAGATATTTTTTATAATAGTTTTGGTTTTATGACTCGTCATGTGAAGGAAGGGGGGACGGGAGACGAGGAGGGTGTTAATGTAAATGTCTATTCATGTGTTTGCTGAGAATCCGTGTCGCGTCCTAGGCACTCGGCTCTTCGTCAATATTTGAGTGTCGGAATTACCGCTACGAACAAATGCGATAGCGTCTCGCCTCTTTGGCGATTCACAAATAAAAGTAACCGTTTTCGTTTTCAAATGATCACAGAAACAGAAAATGTATTATTAAATACCTACTACAGTTTATGCGTTAGTATGAATATGAATGAAATTAAATATATATGAAAACAATTAATGTTATCCTACATAACTTTAAACATTACCAATTGAAGTGGCTTGGCAATGAGTTACAGCGCTAAGGGCCGCGGGTTCAAATTCCGCAAGGAACAAGTATGTATTTGTATGGCCTACTAAATATTGTTCCGAATCTGGCTAGATGCTTGTCCTTTTGAAATATATGTATGTAAACTGCCCCCACGAAAAAATCCTAGTGTTTTTTGATGAGCAGCAAAATGATAAATATGGTAACAACATTCCATGCACTCCTGGACAAAGATTAAGAACTTGATCCCGTGTAAAATACTGACGCACTTTTGTAAAAACACCAAGTTTTATGCGATCCACTTGGCGAGGTATCGACAATTAGACTATATTTATTTTTTATAGCGATTGATTTTGTTTAAAATGATTGAGATTACGTTTAAAAAATAAGAAAAAGATTTCCTTTATTTTAAATTTAAAATACCTGCCATTATTAAAAGTGATTACTCAAAATTTATCTGCGGAAATGTATCTTGTGAGTGAAATGGATTTACATATCAGAACTAATCTGATAAGTGAAGTGCCTTGAGTCAATGCTCGGCCCGAAATAATTTCCAACATTTGTATAGAGATAACGCTTATCATTTTGTACAAACAAAGCATTTGGAGTATGCCTACAATACTTCGTCATAATCATGATGCCATCAATTCATTCACCTTGCGTGTGTAGATTTTCCCACTCATTCCTAAATAAAGTAGGTTAATAAAGTAAAACCTAAATTTCAGGGTTCAGGGTACAGTCTGTACCCTGAAATTACTTCTAATATATTTACTTACTTCTATTATAATTACTTCTAATATTAAAAGACTTCTAAGAGAAAAGTGGTTTATTTGATAGACTCTTGGTCTATGTCACAAATTAATTTCCTTAGTCGCGATGCTAGTCTTGCGAAATTTGATATGTGCTGTTAAATTCCATAGGTAGCTACTTTATATCACATATTTTCCACGGGACAACTTTATTGAAACAAACTCTTGTTTTGAGTTTAAGTATAGCCATAACGAGGGACTATTTTCATTAAAGTCAAAAAAATATTTACGTAAGGAAACACCGTGTCTGAAAAATTAAAAAAAAATCGAAGATGTAACGTCAGTCTGATTTGGGCAGCGTGGCTCTTCCTTGCCCTAAAACCCTCTCAGTAATGTGGGTAGGCCTGTACTCGGCAGTGGGACGTATAATATAGGCTCAGACTTATTTTTTTTTTTTTTACTTTAGAATTAAATTAAAACAGAACTTTGACAAACGATGCACAAACAATTGATCTTGAGTTCTCCAAACCGAAGTAAATTAATGACATGTGGCGGGTGGTAGCGTTGTTTCCTAGAAAACGAAACCGGACTTTCTGATTCCTTATGTTACATTAATTTTACAGACATCTTTTGTTGCCCTAAAAACGAAACTACGCAAAATACAATAAATATCAACGGTTCAATTACCTTTATGATCTTTAATGCTATCGTAACTCGGCACAAATTAGGTTGAAAAGTTTTAACATTGGGGCGGTACGGTGTTTAAATATTTGTATACGCTTGTTTGGTTTGTAAGTGCGAACTGCGAATGGTGTTTAGTTGTTTACGGAGCTGCTGAACTTGTTTACACTTTTCGTGACGCTCTCTAATATCGCTAATTAACAGTTGACATCGATTTTTTTTCCTGTCACTTCTGTGAAGAGAACGGCTACTAATGTATTTTTGGATAACTGAATAAAAAAAATCCAAAAATAGCTAATAGCCATGTATTAGGTTGTATTAAGTCCGTTTTACCATAAAAATCAAATTTCAAATTCAAAACACATTGGTGAAATGGATTTGTTAATTTTTTATCACAGGTCTCTATAGTAAACATTTTATAAATTTGTTGCTTACCGTTACATCCTCTTAAAAGTCCAGACAAGACTGCCCATAAATTATTTATGATAAATAAATAAATTTGCCGCTTAGCTTATTAAGTACACCAATGTAAAGTTCACGAAAGTGAGCTGACTATTAATTTACCATATGGTTTTATTCTTGAAATAAATATCTCAAGTCTTACTGAACAGAAATGTGTATAAATGAAAAAAAGTGGATAAATAAAAAAATAACCTTTAGCGATATCAACCAGTGTTAAAAACCTTTAAAATATTACTTTCGTTAACGATATAAATTTGAAAATTTTGTTCGAATTTTTATAAAAAAAGTTAGTTAAATTTTATCAAATTCCATTCATTCATTTCTTTCGTATTCCAACAAAAGATGGTCCGGCCCCACGAAGCGCACAGGTAGACGTGGGTTGGGCAGACGTATTCAATAATTGGAAAAGAGAACACGTATTTCTTTTTATGTCCGTTTAAACGCATTCTGTTTAAGTTTTGTTCTTACGAGCGGTCGCCGCTGTATGCGGGCCTTTCATTCGAATCTCCACAATACTGCCACTCAAAAACTCTTCATTGTATTTTAATTTGACCTTTTCGGTGATAATTTATGGGAATATTTTTTTTATTAAGGGCGACCGTTTATTCCATTGTCGAGGACTATTTTCATCATACTTTAAGATCTGTTTGGAATTAGTATTTACAATTAGAGACAAAAAAAGATTCCGCTGAATAATGCATGTTAGTTGCTTGCTTCGTTCAATTAAACGATATGAAATCTGAATAACATAATTTTTATTACTCAGTCAAGACCTTGTTCTCTTTTTTTGCTTTTATTGAACAATGTTTCTTTTTACTTACGAGTATTAAAACCTTAATTGATATCGTGGCAACAACTTAATCGTTTTTAAAGCGTAGTATACTTTCCGACAATTGACTGAAGTTCATTTTTAAAGTAAGTTTTAATAAAGCCCAGCCTTTTCGCGTCGCGTTAAAGGTGTGCAAAATTATTTTTGATAAGTTCCTCAAAATACTCTTGAAACTTTGTTTAGTAAGTTTAAATGTTTAATGTCGGTAACGAGCTTTTATAAAGTCAAGATAACGCAAGTGTTAGACACGATTAAGTAAATAGATAAATAAATGATGGGCTAAAGGCGCAAGAACAACTTGGCGCCACGTCATTTTTATCATTAAAACTCATTGTATGGTGTTTTTTTATTGAAATTTTCAAACAGAAACTTATGGTACCCTATTAATACAAATTTGCATAAAACATTTTGCAATAATTATGTTACCTACTTGTAATTCGTGTTGCCATCCAAAGGGAATTCTCTCGCGGTGTTCTTGCGGTAATCCCCGCGTATTACGTTATTAAGAGCAATCGCCCATTACGCAGTGAAGCAACGCAACGACGCGACCGCAACCTATCTCCCCAGCGGTGGTTACATTCACTAAATTCTCAGGCACATTTTTCCCGAGCTCGATTGTCCGCAGCTCCATTTACAACGTCTACACGCCGCGCCAGTTCCTTTTACGCTTTTATTTACGCTCCTTTTATTATTTTTAAGTCCGTTTGTTCCTCGCGCGCCGGCGAGCGACGGTTATTTATTTTTTGCCGCCTGGCCTCCCGGCGACCGTGTGTTGTTGTGTCCCTCGCTTTATTTTTATTTTCCTGCTTCTTATTATGGAGTTGGTTTTTTTTTATTTTTTACTTTATTACTACGCGCTCGCGTGTTTGTGTTGTTTTATTTTTGTGTTAAAAGGTGAGCGGTCGGCGTAGTTGTTCTTTTTTCATTAATCGCGGCTCACACCGAATTATGGTCATTAAAAGATAATTTGTATTATGGTAATATGGGATGCGTGTAATTTTTGTTTTATGATAGGAATGTTCTCGCGCCTATGGTGTTGTTTGATATGTGCATTATTATATTTAAAGGTGATTAACAAAGGATTAGATAGTATTTAACATTGGTTAAACCTTGTACTATTATTTATTCTGTGGTTAAACGAACTATGCACCACAGCAAGTTGAATATATTGTCATACATACTTGTGCACGTGAGCTTTTTTTTTAATAAAATAAATCACGTTGATCAATCGTAATAAAACTCGTATAATATATAAATATTTAATCGTAAACAACTTATATGTATTAAATAGGTACAAAAAGTAAACAAAAGTTTATGTATGAAAACGCATGCGATCGGTGCGTGTTTATGTACCTAAGTAGTACTTAATTTTTTGTAACTGTTATTTATAAAGTTGTTTTCTTTCTTTGCAGGGTCCACCACAACCTGGTCAGCCTATAAAATTCACAGTGGGTGAATCTTGTGATAGAATTAAAGAAGAATTCAATTTTCTACAAGCCCAATATCACAAGTAAGTTACAAAGGAGTATTTTAATTTAATAATAATCTATTATAATACTTAAACCTAGAGTTCAGTTATTAAAAGATGCTTGCAACAGAAATAAGAGTAGTTGATTAGTCGATTGATACCACCGTGATGATTGATTCACAATTTAAAATTTGTGAGATGTGAACCGTCACTTTATTTAAAAAATCGATTCCGTTTTGATTTCACATTGCCCAGATGGTAATGAAATATTCCCCATACAAATGCGTCTACTTTTGTGCCAACTAGAGAAATATTACTAATTCCATTTAATAAATCTAATATAAATTCCTTTTGAACCTTCACAATATAAATAAATTCCTTGAATCGTACGGTAAGAGTACGTCACTTAAAACGATTTATCCTTAAATTTGAGGAAAAAAACATCCAAAATAGGCTCATCCGGGCTTCCTTTTGTCGTCGGACATCGGTAAAATCATTCCTTACCTGCTCTTTTGTGAACACTGGGTTAACCTTTTTTATCACAGCACCGTTTTTTTTTTTAATTTCTTCGTTAAAAGGTACAATCAGCATGTTTATATTTTTTCTTAGTGTAGCTTAAGGTATCATTTCAAAATTGATCGTTAATAATATTATACCTAGTCAGGTCATTTCATAAATTCTGTCACATGTTTAATATAAAATAATTGAAACAAGTTTATTCATTATGTAACCATTTATATACCAAAATGAACTTAACAAAACATAGATTCTTATGACACTAAAGTTTATTCAAAATGACCTCCGTGATTTTGAATACAGGCCTTCAATCTGCACGGCCAGTCGTCTATCGCAGCACGAACGAGGTCCATGTCAATATCGGCGTCTGCCGTAATCAAGGATGTCTTGAGTGACTCCAAATTGGGATGAGGCTTTGAGCACGCCTTTTCCTCCAAGTGTTGCCATATCTTGTAATCTAACGGATTCAAATCTGGATTGGAGGAAGGCCAGTCTTCGTGCCGGATGAAGTCGATTTCACGCGCCGCCAGCCAGTCTTGTGAGCTCTTCGCTTTATGAGCTGGTGCCGAATCTTGTTGGAATACCCAGTGCCTGTTATTGAACATGGTATGAGAAACAGGTTCCACAAGGTTCGTCAGGACCGTATTTTGATACACACCTGCATTCGTTTTTACACCTTTCTCACAAAAATGTACCTCTGTTAAGCCCCAATAAGAAACTCCCAACCATACCATGAGCGAGGATGGAAAATGACCTCGTTGGACACGCGGAATACGGTTGCTCGCTTCTTCACTACTGTGTGCGTACACCTTATCATTTTGTTTGTTGTAGCTCTCTTCTACGGTAAAAATTTTTTCATCCGAAAAAAGAATTTCTGGATATTTTTTTCCCGCGTACCGCTTCAACAAAGCGCGGCATCTCTTCAGTCTCAGGTCCATTAGACGAGCAAACGATGTCCTGTTTTTCTTCGATATGCCCGAAGCTTAGGGCTTCGGGCATATCTTCATTTAACACCCTTTTCACCGTGGTTCTGCTTAACCCCATCTGAAGGGCCAACAGTTTCTGTTTACGTTTGGGATTTCTTTGAATTCGCGCCTTCACAGCTTTTATCACTGCTGGAGTCCTAATAGACCGAGGGCGACCACTTCTTATTCTGTCATCTACACTAGAGACTTCATTGTATCGTTTGATGGTACGATAAACGAATCTTTTGGTTATATTAAAATTTTTCAGTATGTCAAAAATTTGAATTGGCGCGTAACCGCAACGATGCAACCCAATAACTGCAATACGGTCTTCTTTAAGCGTCCACTCCATATTTATTTTCATCAACAATTCGAAATTCGAATTCAATAAACTTTTTTGTGGCCAGCATTCTAAAAGAAAAGTTTTTACTGTGTGACAATACTTATGACCTGACTAGGTATTATAACACGTCATCATATTAATAATGAATATAGATAATAAGGGTAATGTTTAAGTAAAGAAAATAAAGTTACTGCCTATATAAGTCCCACTGCTGGGTCGCCTCGCTTTTTCAAAACCAGGGTTTTGGTTCGCCACTGTGTACTGCCTCAACATTTGTTCGTGGTCTGCCCATGAACGCCAACACTTGCTAAATCAGTACTTAAAATTGCAGTAAAAATCATAGAGGGACTTAAAGTGAGTGCCAAATCCCTAAGCTGTCACGGTTATGATAATATACACTACAATTAGAGTAAAAATATAAATAAGTACATTATAATAACTTATATCAAACTGTATTTATCGAAATGTAGACAAGTTAAACATGTTAGTAACGGAGCATTTGGATTTAGGTAGCCTACAAACATTACCGACTCGAAGTATGACGATAAAAATATCGATTACGAGACTGACCTAGTCGAAACGATAACAGCTATTAAACGAGCTATATCGGTATAAAACCTTATCTTGTTGATTTACAAGTGCCGCTTAAACTAACCATCACGATAAGTGTTACGTTAATAACTGTTTGTTGCTATAAATTAATGTTTTTATTTGATCGTACTGTTTACTTATAGGTATTTATTGTTTATAATGAAAGTGGCAACATAAATTATTTTTATAATTATCGGCAGCCAGTGGAAATGAACTATGGTCATTATCAATGTTTTCAATACAACTTTGTAGTAATTGTCACTTTAATACAGCTCACAAATAATCATCACCATTCACCACTCATGTAAGTCCAATGCTAATCAGGCCCACAAATTGCAATCATCCTTTTTTTATAGAACAACGGTGAATAAAGAGCACACAGTCCACCTGAGTTAAGTGAATACTGAGGCCCATAGACATCCACCTTTTCACCTTGATTCAAATTGCAGATACGTTGTCACCCATGAGGACTAAGATGGAATGAATATCTCGTAATCAGAAAAATGTTTTCCGGTTCTCTACCATACTAAACACGGCAGCATTAGGCTGCTATTTTAAGCTGGTATCACAGAGTACGGTCCCATCCCGAATCGAGCCGAGGCATTCGAGCTACAACTATAATATAGCTGCAGCATGGCTCTACGACGTATAAAAAGCCCGTTCCTTAGTTCGTTAGCCGCGCGCATTTACCGACTTCCTGCATGTCTTACCAGGTCGTTATTCCATTTACAGCGTGTCGACCTACACTGCTTGCAAGTACGAGGTTGCCTCTCGAGGACCCGTCCTTCTCATCGGTAGTCGGTTCCTCGAGCTATATGACCCCATAGCTACTTTAGCTTACTTATTTGCTGGACTATGTCAGTGAATTGTTGTACATTTATCTTCTTTATGAATCAATCATAATAATTATGGTTTTAAATTTGACAATTTTGTATTATATGTGATGTTAAATTTTAAATTTCAAACACACTAGTAATTGATAACACATTTTAAACGTTATTGGAAGAAATATAATGTTTTCTGTTTGTTGTTACAGTTTAAAATTAGAGTGCGAGAAGTTGGCTAGTGAAAAAATCGAAATACAAAGGCATTATGTAATGGTGAGTAACATTTATACGCTCTTTTAAAAGTTAACTTTTCTTTGTTAAAGAAAAGTATATAGTTATTACCTTACTAAATTATTAAAAGCGTTAATTTTAAGACTCGTTAAACGCATATGACAGTAAATTTATTTCAAACGAAAACTATGTACCAAGCTCTCTAATCTAATTATTTATCGATGCGATGATGAGCGTGTGAGGCGACAGGCCGGGCATCTGTTTATAATTAAACATCATTTGCTGTTACGCTCTTCTAGCCATACTTACGTTTTTCTTCACATCATTGTGCGTATAATATAATATCATTGTTTTCACAGTTTCAATAATTTTTGGATAATATAGTTTTATATCCCAAATAAAAAATATGTAATTATTAATGACCATTCCATGTTTGTGTAGTGAGCTTTCAACAACTTATAGTTCAATACCTATTTATTAATTTCATTTAATTGTTCATGATTAATATCGAACTACTGGTTTATTAAGTTTTTGTTGTGAAAACAAGCTCGCTTTGTATATTTTATTTATCTATTTTAAATTGTCCAAAACAGTAAAGTACAAATTGTAAGTGGACCGTTAACCGCAGAAACTGCCAACATTGTACAAAAAATCTTACAGACATTTGGCGGGCTTTCATTGCCGCATGTTGCTACCATTCCGATATGAATCACGATTAAGTGTTGCCAAATCGCTTGCAATTTATTTTAATATGCTTCAGAGGAAATACTCGCAAGCATTTTTGTGTCGGAAACACTTCTGGCGGGCTTCCAAACACTGCTGCGGATGTTTAGTCACTTGCTTCCAACGATTTGAGGGAACTAATCCGCGCCAAAAGCTATCTATGTCACATTTAGCATACCCGCGTATCATCGAGTCAAATGTATATACCACTAATTTGTACTATTTGTGTTTCAGTACTATGAAATGTCGTACGGCCTCAATGTGGAAATGCATAAACAGGTACGTAAAATCATCGCAACATTGTCTCTGGTGTAGGTATATTGTACGTCTTATTTTACTGTGTAGTGTATAATTGTAGTATTTCATTTTAAATTACTTTTCTATTCTTTGACATCAAAAGAAATAAATTGAGCAAATTGTTTTCAAGATCAAATCAAAATGTTTCCACATTTAGGAACTTAAGTAAATTTTTTCCCATTAAATATAAATTTTCTTAATCAATCATTTCCTATACTTACAAACGTCTAAAATAAAGCGTAAACGAATCCCAAACATTTTTATTACTAGTACACAAATATTTGATTGTTTGTCCATTATGCATTTTATGTGTGTAAAACGTATGCATAATGCAGTAGGAGAAATTCCTAAAGAAGAAATATATATACAAAAAAATTTACGTATTTGTTTCAAAATCGCAGCTAGCGACGAAATATTGTGATGCTGTTTATTTCAATACTACTGCGTTATGATCGAAATATGATAGGGGGAACAAACGGCGAACAAGCTCCCCCAAATGTGTGCGCCTGAAGCGAACAATATAATATATCTTTTGGTTAGGGACGCTTAAGAGAACTTACAAAATGGGCTCTAGGGTTGTGATAAATTAAAAAAAAATTATTAGATAGATATATTGATAGTAAATTAATCTATTATCACAGCTCATGGACATTTTATTTCGTAAACCGGCAATGGTACATTCAGTTTTACAAAATTTCTTCCGTTATTTAATAGAATTATCCACTTGTAAAGTTTGACAAACAAACCTTTAACTATCTGCTTTCAACAACAAACCTATGTTAATAGGTTACCTTCGCTTCAATATTAAACTTCTAATCCCTTATATTATTCACTCGACAACCCTAACCGCAGAGTTACAATAGGGTACGTAACGAATAGATATTACTGTTATGCGCCAGGGGTTCTCGCTGCAGGGGTGATTCGGGGGGGTCCTTCTGTAATCTGTTGATTTTACACTCCTTGGCCTCCGCCGTGCTAGAACCCTACTTTTAATAATAACCGTACTAGCACGTCCTCAAAGCGAAAACCAAATCAATTTACGGCTCTAATAATACTTTAGCATGGGATATTTCAGCTCACATTTTTATCATATTTTATAAAAGATACGCTCGCTTTAGACAAATTATATCGTCTCGTAAACATTTAAATACGTTAATATTTTATTTAAAAAATGTCATTAAAATAACTTACTAAAATATAAAATTACTTTAATATTTTACCTATATACTAACAATATTAACAGTCAACTAGTGGTCGACACTTCGTTTAGTATGCTTATTTCTACAATTAAAATCATTACTAATACTAAAACAACAAATTGTTGATGAAGGTAGTTATCTCCCTAAGATAGTAAAAAAAATATAATCAAATAACAAAAACCACAGGTTGATAAAATTTGTTCTCTAATTTACAAAATTTACGCAAATAAAGCCAATACACACAACATCAGCATTCAGCAGTTCTCATGTATTATTGATGACAGCGTTCATAAAATTATCCAGGGCTTGGGCATCGCCGGGCAATATTTGTATAGGGCTAGCAAACTAGCAGCGAGGGTGATTTAGAAGGGTGCATTGTTTGCCATTGTGGCGGACAGATGGCGGCAGTACTGTTGAATGCTTGAATGCGCTATTTAGCGTATACTGCTGCGCTTCATTGTAATGGATTATTACATTAGCACTTAACACGCTTAGTCAAGCGAGAACCAGAAACGTACCCCTCTGTTAAGGTTCGCATCGCGTTCTAACATAATGGAATAACAAGCGATGTTTTTACGTTTCTGTCCGACATTGTGCTTGTTTTTGTCAATGCTATTGCGTGACGGTTCAACATTCAATTATTGCATTTTTTGCACGATTAAATATGAGATTGACTACAAATAACTCTTGGTCAATTTATGTTTTAACACTTTATTATCTGACGTAATTTAACTTTAATTTTTAACAATATTAATTACAAATCGCCGTGTCATGCATGTTTAGAGAAAAACTGCCTTTCTTCCTAGATTGTTCTGGAAGATAAAGTAAATTAGCAGCCTACATTCTATATAAACAACTGTTTAGGATTCTGATTTCGGCGAGTTTAGAAGTAGAGAGGAGTGTCCTGCTCTTAAATATTGAGTATGATTTCGTATTTAAATATTTTAATATCTTGGACATGCCGATGTCTTAATATTGATTTGATTGCATATTATGAAATTTTAGACAAGCGCTTATTTCCTGAGATTCCCCGTCTCAGTATATTCTTTTAAATAGAAATATTTTCATATCATTTAAACCAAAATAATAAATACCAGATCTTATTATGTAGTGGAGTCAAAAACAAGATTAAATTCAAAAAAACCTGTCATTAAACATTTTATTTACGACGGCTATAACCTAAGTTGTGAGCCATTAGGTCTAAATCAAATAGGTCACAATGTTATTACGGAATATTTTAGGTCCCGTCTCCAAGACATATTTTTCCGTAGCACCGAGAGCGGCGTGACCGCACCGCATCGGTCCGCGTGACCGCGTCTAACGCGCGTTTTCCGCTCTTTCTGACGACGACTAATTGCTAAGATTTTCTTTTGTTAGACGCGGGGCTGGAGCGTAGTCGGACCGTGCCGAATTACACCTACTTACGGCGTGAATTGATTGTTGCGTCTTTGTGCTTGTATCGACACGGAACGTTATTGTTCTGTGCACTGGGTCATTATTCACGCCCCGGCGAACTTTCACGTCGACGTTTATAGCATAGTTTCCGCATTGATATTAGGGGTTAATGGTTATTACTTTATCTGTACACTGAGTCCATAATGTTATAAAATGACACATTTGTCTAATTAAGGATTACATTTTGTGCATGTGCGTATTATCGTATTATATAATGTGCAATGCGATTTGTTTATAACTGATGATGGCTTATACTATGTGGCAATATACATTTGTACTAATTGGTTGTTTACACACAAAAGGTAAGGTTGAATTTTTATAAAATAATTTTCTAGGGCAACACGAGCGTCAGAATGATACAAAGAGACTGTGCAATACGGGTTGCACCCAGCGGGTTGTCAACGATATACTTTGTTGTTTTACGAGCGACCGTACGCTCCGGGGCACACCACTCCCCCGAACGTTATTAAACTTGGGCATTGAAAAACGACCTCTCTCGCTCGAAATATACGTATACTGTCTTTAGGAATCAATATTGACTATTACGGCGTGCTGTTTTGCTTTAAAACTCTAAATATTGGCTGAATGTTTGTAATGCTAGAAAATGTCACCATGATTGCTTCTTTCTATTTTTTTTTTGTAATTGAAATATATCAACCTTCTTAACAGTTTATTGGTTTCCATATATATTTTAACCGTGTCACTTAAGCGTCAAGTTTTCATTATAACACTTAATAGAATTCCTTAATTTGCACATTTTAAGCGTAAAAGTAAATTTGACACAACTTGGTATAAATTAAACTCAAAGCTTGTCCGTATAATGAAATAATTTACGGGTTATTGCGATTCCGCACCGCCTGTCCCTTGCCATGATGCGTTCAAATTATTCATACGCGAGGCGGCGGATTGTTTACCCTTGCATTAGGGGTGCGTCCACAACGCACCCGCCGACTCTCGATGATAAAAACATTGCACGTGCCCGATCCGCTTAGCTACTATTTATAATGAAACAACAGGGGGACTCGCTCTAATCCTGTTTGTTTTCGACCGAGCTCTTTGTCATTCGGCTACCTCGTCAACTATCCACATCTACGCCAGGTAATAATTGCAATTAAACAGTGGCTCTGTTACGCCGTACCCGTAACCTAACGCATATAAGTATATTTACTTTACCAATCATAAATTCATTCATTTAATATTATAATTGTGTATGTTGTGTTTGTAAAATGTATCTACGTCAAATATTTTTTTAAAGTAATTTTATAACTATGCTTTATGGTGTGTTTAATCTTGCTAATGACGTCTACATCTACATTATCATAAATTCAAATGACATGTTTGAGTATTATGGGTTTCTACTCTTAACATACAAGAACTAGGTATGTTAATGATAGAAATTTAACGATCAACAGCCATAATAATCTCGAGCTGTTTTACCTATAACTAATTATTAATAACGCAATAAATTACACAGATTGCGTAATTTTTTTCTAATATAATGTAGAATCGTTGCAATCTTAAGGTTGCAATAAAGATATTATTATCTATATTAGTATGTTATTATTCCGCTATGCAACTCAGGTGGGCAACGTTCTGGACATTACGACACATCTTCTCGTCACGCATGCCTCAAAACTTGAAAACAAGATTGTACAACCAGTACGTGTTGCTAGTGATGACCAATGGATCTGAGACGTGGTCCTTCACTTCTGGCCGTATGAGGGAGCTCAAGGTCGCTCAGCTAGTTATGGAGAGAGCTGTGCTCGGGATTTCTCTACGTGATATATTTAAAAACGAGGATATCCGCAGTAGAATCAGAGTAACCGACATAGATTAACCGATTACTAAGCTGAAGGTACTAAGAAGAAGAAAGGTTCTCCGATGGCAGCCTTGTAGCGGTAAGCGATGTGTAGAGCGTCCCCCCACTAGATGGAGTGAGACATGCTACCTGGTAAGACATGCAGGAAGTCGATGGATACAGGTGACTCAGGACCGTGCTTTGTGGCATTCCTTGTTCACGAGTGGGCTTGTGAAGGGCTGTGATGTTGATAATGATGATGATGTTGATGTTATTACTATTACCGAAACATTTGATGAACGACATCGTGTAATGTCAAATCATCGAACTGTAAACAATAATTATTCGAATAATTTTTCCGCGCACGCATGTTTTCATGGGATATGTGCGCATTGTAGCGTGTGACTTGTCTTATCAAATTATAACTGTTGAGTGTTCACATCAGCGTGCAGGCCGTCGTTAGGGGTCCCGCATAATGGGAGCGCTATCGCGTACATCTACAGACGTATACAGCGTTGTGAATTGTCTAAATGAACCCAACAACTCACAATGAACGCTCCGTCGCCCCTTCGCTTTAAAAGCGAAATTATCTCTCCATCTACAGAGTGCGTCGCGCGGCAGATGGCGCTTGCAATAAAACCACTGAACGCGATATCGCTCGCTCGCTGCCCCTCCGTTTTATTATTTGATCGGGGAGCCAAATTAAAGGATTTACCGAAACCCCTAGCAAGCGACCCTCGCCCGGCAACAATCACCTCTGTATTAACTCTAATTGTGTTTTCAAATTCCGTCCCTACATTGATATAGGGATGCCATGTGAAAAAATAGGGCGTTGCGTCCCCTAAGGCATTATTAATTTTATTCGTACATTACAATTGTAGCATTTAATAGAAGAAGCTTTCGCAAATATGAAATCACGTTATATAGAACTTTAATTGTGTCGGCCTTATAACTTTTAAATGTATATTACGATTTACGATGTTAAGCTATAAAAACAAGTAAGTAGCTATGATCACAGGAGTAAACATCAAAGGAGTACACTTCATAATTTGCAAGTATACTTGTTATTATGTTATAGAGTAGGTAGAACTGGTTTAATTATAAATATGTTGGAGATAATTGCTGGCGTGAAGTACCAATGCGTCCAATGTTATTTAAGCAGTATACGAGCCTATTTACGAGCAGTAGCCGGCGGCGACGGCGCGAATCTAATTACATTGAATACGGCCCCCGTCGGATGGGCCGCCTTAATTGCACTGATTGAGACACGGATATATTGATTTCGAAACAGTTCGCGTTGATGCCGAGCCACAGTCGGGTCGGCGGCGGTCGGGCGTGAAACGGCCCTCATGAATAATGTACGCCTTGTTCGCTCCTTGACTCCTCATTCAAAGCAGACGATTTCTATTCGACTCGTAAACTACACGCCTATGACTCATTCATTTTACATTCACTTGTAATACTCCGTAAAAATGCAGCTGGGCGGTCTCGGAATGTTAAAGAGCCGTATTAGCATTGTTTCTTTACGTATTTAACATTAAAAGTAGGTACTGCAGTCGAACCCAATACTTATTTGATTTCAACTTGACAATTCCCGTTTTTTTACTCCACTGCCCCAGAAGGACGGTAATGTTTTTCGAGAGTATAGTACATATGTTTATACATATATCTATTTTTTTGGCACGCTCTATAAGCTCGATGGATTTTAACATAAGATGTCTTCAGATTCGTCTTAATTGTGGGAGTGACTGTCACAGTCTGGTTTTTAAATGACTGTTTATGTTTAGCAAAATAGTTATGCTTTTTTCAAATTTAGCTAAGTAGGTACATATTATATGTTTTAAACATTTCTTTAATTACTTTTTTACAGAATATATTTCTTAAATCAATTTTATATTAGCGTTATTAAATCTCGGTAATATGTCATTATATTGTACAGCTGTTGTGGGATAGCATACCCGCATACAAACGCGAAACAACTCGAAACTGTAGAAAGGGGTAATACAAATAAAAGGGGCGCCCACCCTCAAAACTATTGACGCTTCAATCCCTCACAATTTGACAGTTGTGTTGTAGATTGTAGTACATTTTAAACCCTATTTAATTGATTTTATTACAGTAACATTCACGAGTCAGAGTTTTCGAACGGAATTTAAACTCATTGCGTAGCATACTTAATTATATAATCACTCAAATCTCGAACTATTACTAATTAGTGTTTAATTATAAGTTAATGTTTATAACTATTAAAATATAATACGAACGCGTCTCATCCACTAATCACGGAATGAAGATCGTCGTCATCCTTAATTTAATAGCCTTAATTTAATTCTTTGTTGAAAACATCGAGAACATTTTGCATTTTTATAATAGAAAAGAAACTGAATCCATTTATATAAATTTTTACCACGTTTTTACTTAGTCATTTTTTCTTGTTTGTTTGTTTCCGGGTGGAGTTTAGTAATTGATTTTAAACTAACTTCCCGATGAGCTGGGAACTTGAAATTTTAAATATAGCTCAAATTCGGATGACAATGCACGAATATGATTAATAAAATGTAATAATTTGTTTAAAAGTTTAAAATTGTTTATTTACAAAAAATATAAAATACGTTTTACGTGGTAGAGCCATGCTGCAGCTATATTATGGTTGTAGCACGTATGGGAAGGCTCGACCGGGGAAGGACCACGCTCTCACAAAATACCAGCGTAAAATAGCAGACGGAGACCCTTTTTACTGGGAAAGAGGCATTCCATCTTAGTCCTCATGGCTGACAACGCATCTGCATTTTAATTCGCAAATGAAGACTGATGTAGATGTCTATGAGCCACAGCAACCACTTACCATCAGGTGGACTGTGTGCTCGTTTGTCACCCTTATTCTATATAAAAAAAAATATTTTATAGGTTACATATATACCGTGTGTTGTGCTGGTTTTTACATACATATAAAAGTTAAGTTTCACACGTTCGTGTTACTCCTAAGTTCAATTACTCATTAAAGTTTGTATTATTACGTACATGTTTACCCGAGGAAGATAGTTGAGAGAACAGAAAGCTGTTAGACATAGGATGCACTAAAACCACAGCCGCGTTTAATACTTGATCAGTTAAGCAGAAACTATAGGGTTGTTTTGGAGATGTAGTTAATTGAACCGTTCGAGCTAATAAAAGCTACCTTGTCATCTGATTTTAATTTTTTATAACTTTATTACTTAATAACTTTATCACCGAATACTCTCATTTTCATTATCATCGTCATCATCATTATTATCATCATTACAGCCCAACACAAGTTCACTACGAACATTGGCCTCCTCGAAGGAAAACTAAGCACGGTCCTAAGCTCCTAAGACACCGTAGAACCGACTACCAATAATACCTCAAAGAGTTACAAATATTTTAAATTCTACTATTGGATATTTTATATATAGCCTTGGCAGATACTGAAAACGTATCAGTTAACGTTCTATTTTAGTGTAGTGTGTAGTTCTGTTGCTTGATATAATTTTGATTTGGTTTAAGTCATTTTTGTACATTACGAGAGTGTATCATATCAAATTAAACACTCAAAATATTAGTTTAGTTTTAGTTAAAATAGCGATAATACTTACTAACTTATATCATCATCATCATCATTCTTCTTCTGTTATAATAGTAATTATTACATTAGCACAAAGATTACCTATTGTAAAGAGAGGATAAATTCATTCATTTCAAAGTCCACTGCGAAATATACACTTTGCCTAGAGATTGCCTCATAAGCAACTAAGACAAATATAAGGGGTATTCGCCTTAGTTGCCATGCTTGATCCTGTTATCCGAAAGATATCTATCCTATCTTCTGCCTCAGTTTCCCTCTATAGCGTCTTACGACACCCATGGGAAGATATGGGGTAGTGGATTATTTTACGCCACTACTAGAAGGTATAATAAAAAGGCTTTTATATTTACGTGGTGAGCCATGCTGCAGTTATATTATGGTTGTAGCATCAATGGGTCGGCTCTACCGGGGACCATCCTCTCACAGAGTACTACCGCGTAAAATAGCAGCCTAATGCTGCAGTGTTTAGTATGGTAGAGAACTGGAAACCATTTTTCTGGATACGAGATATTCATTCCAGCTTAGTCCTCAGGGGTGACAACGCATCTGCATTTTGATTTTTAATTGAGGATAAATGTAGATGTCTATGAGCAACAGCATCCACTTACTATCAAGTAGACTGTGTGTTTGTTTGTCATTCTAATTCTATATAAAAAAATGCATATTAAGCAGTTTTAATCGTTTACAAATTTGTCTAGTAAGATTTTAAATATATAAACGGTACAGTATCGGATGTAGGTATGGCATAAAGCCGGGATCACGAGTAAAGACAAGTCCAGCTTAGTGAGGGCGGGATCGCTGCGGTCGGCGGGCGGGAGAGCGGGGCCGCTGCTGCGGTGAGCCACGCTTGCGGTTTGCGGTCGCCGCTCGTCGGGCGGACCTCGCACTGCTGTCGCGCTCCACCGCAACTCTGCGGACTATCCTTGTTATAGCTACACCATTTTATACTTGAAATTTTAACATTTTGGAAGACATTTTCAATTTAAAGCGTTTTGTTGTTAAAATAATTATTATAAATTATTTATTTTCTTTTTTATACATCAGCTCAAGACACTAATAAGATGAGAGCCATTACGTCACAAAAATATTGATTTATTGCAATATTCAATTTTTATATTATAATTGAAAATAATATTTTTATACGTCTATAGTAGGAAGTCCCGCTCGAACTATCGCTTATAGCCTTAAATGTAATAAAGCTAGATTAGAGAAGTATTAGTAATCTTACAAACTAATAAGTGTTTACTCAATAATTGAGTCATTTATATAAGGATTTTATTTAAATAAGCTTGCAAACTAGTTTTTGACTATCAATAAACTTCTAATATAGGTACATTCAAAGTCTTCCTTCCATAAATAACCAGCATTAAAATATCATCATAATATATTTTAATATTTTATAATTGCCTGTTTTAAATATGTTCAATTAATAATGAATGACATCGATAAAATTTATGTTTCTTTTGTTTAAATTAGATTAAAATTCAGAATTATAAATGAGGGATTGTGTTTCACATTTTCAATTGTATTAACACCGTATTTGAACATTTTCAACAATTTCAGTTTCCTAGCTTGGTGTTTGAACATACAAAGCAGAGGACTCGGTCGTCGGCCGCTTGCAATAAGCATAATATACAGGAGCAAACAGCCTCCGCAAACTTAACTGTGTATACTTGCCGACTCAAACTGACTTCTATGGTGATTGTCAAGATTTTACTTGGCATAATTTTAACTTATTCTGATGTAACTTTCGTTGAATAAACAAGAGTAGTTACGGATAGACGAAGGGGTGTTGATAATTGAAGACATGAGTGGAGGAAGGGAGCATTTTAATCATTTTATTTTTATATTATTCAACTTCAATGAATGTATTATCATGCCTAATTAAACAATATAACCCTTCCAAATTCAAAATGGTATTGCCACAATTATTTCATCCGCGGCAGCAATGCGCCGGGTACCTCTATACAAATAAAGCTAGTCTATACAAATAAATAAAATTAAAGTGTCTGTTTGTAATGTTGAAATAATAGCTTTTTACTATATGCATATGAAAGTATATACGGTACTTATAGCAAGAACACGATTTTTTAAATTTTTGTCTGTCTGTCTTTCTGTCTGTTTGTTTGTTCCAGCTAATTTCCGAAACGGCTGGACCGATTATGATGGGATTTTCACTGGCAGATAGCTGATGTTATAAGAAGTAACTTAAGCTACTTTTACTTTAGAAAAAGAATCAGGGTTCCGCGCAAAAAATTAAACACATCAAATCCAATCGTACGAGCGAAGTCGCGGGGAACAGCTAGTTTAAAATAAAAATGTTTAATCATAATTATCTACTTAATTTTTCCAGCGTGAGGTTTGATTTAAAAAACGGAGATAAGTTTATCAGAATTGAGCGATGTAAACAATTCGCAAACGTTCAGCTTGCCCGTTCAGTAAAACGAAACTAATGCAAATATTTATTGAAGTTTGAACATTTGTTTCTCAAATATTTACTAATGTCTGCATATTTGTTTTTCTATTTCAACTTTCTGTTATGGTTCCGTTGCAAATAGCGTGTTGTATAAATACAATAAATTGTGCATTGTTATAAATGTTTTGAGTTACACTAGAACTAACTTATCTAGACTACACGGTGCTTTTATTTTATTTATTTAAATAGGAAACATGTTTTGCTTTATGAATAAAAGGGGATTCTGCTATATTAAACTATGAAAATACAATGGTGGGAAACAAATATAAATTTTAAACCTAAGTTTTATGATTAAACCATTCTATTGTTGACAAAAAAAAGCAACAGCGTATAAAATACTTTCTCATTTAACACCGAAGCGTTGTGTTAATATGAGCAAAATGCTTTCTCCACATTCTAATCAATGATCAATTGCTTTGTACAAGACGGTCGTACCCTGTTCTCTCACATTGTGCTTGCTAATATGATTGTGGTGGTGCATATATATATATGAATTTTAACATTGAACGTACCGACTACAGTTAATATTAGTACAAACATTTATTTAGTCAAGCTTGACTTATTTTTAAATTACCATTATAATCAGTGATCTTAAATGCAACGGAACTGAAAGGATTTTTAAACAATAGCTATAGCTCTAGCAGGTTTTATCCTGACCAATATCGGAAGATATTGTGGTGGTGCTATTGAAATACATAGAAGCCTAAATCGCGCTATCAAAGTTCCAAAGTAAAGCAGTGTATATAGAATAGATCCGAACTACCATTCGGAGCGTTGACCCCGGGCTGAACACCTTGCCTGGCCGAAGATATGTCACTTTGCAGCACTAATTACATTAACAAGTGTACAGCTCAAATTCAAATTCGACACCTGCTGCTCCATATATGACGCTGCTCTTTGTCGCCGATCCTTAATGCATAAACGAGACGCATACTGCCATCTATCGGAGGGCATGAGTTCTTCTAAGCCCTTTCCACTGTCACAGTGTTAAAAGGCTTCACTGAAGTAGTTGTATAATACTCTTTTAAATTTAATGAAGGGTAGGTTTTGAATTACTTGTAGTATCTTACTATTACATACTGTCATACACATCCAATAGCAATTTTTATGGAATCTCGCACTCTAGGGAATTATAGCGGAGACCAACCTAGTCCTATTTCTGGTGCCTCGTTTTACTCGTTTCATACATACATAATATGCCTCCATTAAATGAAATGGAGTGACAGATCCTATTACTTATTAAGTTAATTTAACTAGAATTTACTGTGAAAATTATGTTTAGGTACTTTTGTCTTTCGTTACGCTATTGAGTAGGCTGACAACATTAATACTACTAAAATAATCAAGCTTTTGAAGGATAGCTTTTGAATATTACCTGAAATTCCTTGCCTGTTCTCTTTGTCAAGTAGCTATAGAAATTACATCCGAGTAATAAGTGCCCTTCAAAAAGTGCCGAGTCAAAAAGGCTTAACGCTTTAGCGGAAGGTAGGGTACACAAAGGGCAGCCATCGTTTGGCGCGGACCTAAACAAACAAGGGTAGCTAGGAAGCTGGCTTTTTGTTTGCCGAGGAACACACGAGTCAACAAACTCTTCGCTCTTAGTCATTGCCGTCTCTATTGACAAAATCTCGCGTTATAAATAACCTCATATTCACGTATGAACTATTCTTGTTTATTAACGAGAACGTCCGTGTTCTTGACACAAGTTTTTAATTTCTGTTTCACCACTACAATACACTTTAAATAACATTAAAATATTATATTATTATAATTGAAATCGTAACATATATAATATATAAAGAGATAATTATTTTTCACCTATTTTAAGTTATTTATCAAATGATGTCAGAAGCTCATTCACGTCAGAAAGTTTTTTAAAGACTTAATGTGAATATAATAGGCCTGGGCAATATTCGCAGCTATGTCTTTTGCTATAGTTTATCCCAAGATAGGGCAAACTAGACTAACTACATCAAGTTAGTTTGAGAGATCAAGAGTGTCACCGCTATTATCAATATAATTTATTATTTTACATACACATATTGTTTACCGCTGGACTTAATAGACCTTTAATCACCACTATGGGATCGGTTCGTCGTCACGAATCAAGGTATTATTTATTAAGAAATTAGTACTTACTTAAGACGTGACACGTTCATAAAGAAACAGACAGACAATTCTAAAAATGATAGAAATGTATTTAATTACTTATTTTTGGTCCCTCCCAATAATTTTTATACAAAAAATATACAATGTACCTACATACATTTTTATAAGTATAGATTATCTGTCAGAGGACACAAGTTAACATTTATATCGGTTGACTAAATATTTATATTCATAAATATACCAATTCTATCATCACCTCTCCGCAGTGTACGAACATAATGTGATAGTATATTATTTTACTATAACTGTTTATTGCATAATATAAACCATCGCCACTTCATAAAGCTAAGATGAACGAGCGAAGTTGGTTCAAGCACCCTTTTTGATCGCTTCATACAATTTGATAACGAAGCGAAGCTACATTCCCCTACTTTGTATACAATAAATGTATAGATACAGGTTTTGTGACGCATTCGATAGTCGATATCAAGATAACGATGTCTCCCGCTTCACTCGCCCACTCGAAACCTCTCGAATCAACTCGTTCATGACGAGTAATTATAACAATTTGTTTATAATAGGCACTAACGATATGCACTCTATATCCACGCCTTCATTTTTTAATTACAAATATCTACACTTATTAAGACGTTACTAAGCGCGGTATAATTATAGTCGATAGTTATAAATAATGTGTTTCAAACAGTGGGGAGAGTAAATATCTATACAAATAAATAAAATTGAAGTGTCTGTTTGTAATGTCAAAATTACAGTTTTTACTAAACGCATATGAAAGCAAATACGGTACTTATAACTAAAATACAATTTTTAAAATGTTTGTCTGTCTGTGTGTTTGTTCCGGCTAATCTCCGAAACGGCTGGACCGATTTTGACGGGACTTTCACTGGCAGGTAACTGATTTCATAAGGAGTAACTTAGGCTACTTTTATTTTAGAAAAAGAATTAGGGTTCAACGCTAAAACGTAAAAACCCTAATACGCGAGTGAAGTCGCGGGGGACAGCTAGTTTTAAACTACAACTCATTAAATCGTATTCTGCAAAGTAGTATAATATAAATAACGTAACGATAACTTTAGCCTTGTTATCATAAGTCTTTTATCAAGTAGAGTGGCATTTCAAAGAATTCATTTATTGACGAGTCACAAGATCGACGTCGTTTCAATACAATAGAGCGTTCTTGAACGGCGACTGTTTTGTTTAATAAAGTGGAAAGTTCGCAAGAGCTGCGGGTAAGATAAGCTGAGCGCGGCGTGCATAAATAATTCATAAAAGAGCTGGCAGCCATTAATGAAGGTCGAAACCGCAGCTGGAGCGCGGCGTCCGCGTGGTTTATTTCTCGAACACAATCGCGGTAAAAGTTTAACGGGCGGAGCGCTCCGGGGAGGTCGCTACCTATTGTTACAAAGTGCCTATTTAGTATTAAAATCTTTTAAGTTTAAACACTGTCTAGTCTTCATGTCTTTGGTTATTAGAACTTCAATCAATCATCGTATTACATCTATTAGGTTAATTTAATTGTTCAGTATTTAATCTATAAATACAATTGAAGTGTATGTCTGTAATATTGAAATAACTTAATTTTTAAAGTTTTTGTCTGTTTGTCTGGCTGTCTGTCTGTCTGTAACCTAACCGAAGCCGGGGCTGGTTTTTTAATAAAATTGTTTGAGGACTTGTTATTTACGAGCCAACAATTGGTTTGCACAAATGAAAAATATTTTGTCGCTTCCTCTGTTATCGAGGCCGTACAAGCGGACTGAAACGCAAGCATTCGAGGCGGGAGACAATAAACTGCGGAGTGCTGCAACGGGCGCGACCCGCATTTGGGTCACCGCCGCGCCCCCGTCTTTATGCAACAACATGTGCATTCAGCACGATAGTGATGCTCCCCATTCAAAATAAAAACACTTAGTTTAATATGTTTTTATTTTGCATAGTTAAGTTAAAAACATTTTCATATTTTTTGTTTTTAATAAAAATAAATATAAAAAGGAATGTCTGCCTCTTAACTCCGCCACTGCTGGGCACAAAGTTTTTTTGAAAAAGAAAATGGAGTGCGAAGATTCCGCCGCATTGAGTTGGCAGTCTTCATATTTTTTATTTGATAATGCCGGTTTCCTCACGATATTTGTCTTTACCGCTAAGCAGGCACTAAAACAATACGTGATATGAATATTTCAGTGATGCCGGCACTGGGATCGAGCTCGGGTTAATCGCGTGTTATTAAATATCATATCTAAGATGAACGCTAACCTCCTCTACCACGGCTCTTGCTCTATGAACAAAAATCATTACATAAATGATAATGAATTTCTTGAACAAAAACTTAAATCCTGTTTGTTTAAAAATTACGTTTAAATCCGAAATTTTCTCTAATCTCATTAAGTTAAAATTATCTTAACAGCGTAATTGGTCGTTAAGTATCGTAATTAAGCTAACTCATGCCTCTACATTAATTAAAATTTCAGTGGTACATATTTTAGTAACGATCCTGTGTTTTATTCTCTTCAATATAATAGAGCATCACCGCAAGATGCAACTCGAGATTAAAAGCTCGACCGACTAAACCACGTGAAAATCGCACAAAAAGAGGAGTCACCCGCGGCATTAGCGGATGAGTGTCGGAGCCATTAGTGCACATCCCCCTCCCACTCCTATCCACCCTCTGCCCCACTCGCTCCGAAACCCCGACGTACCTCTTTTATTTCTCGCGCGGGGATGAACTCCTTAATGACAAACCTTACTATATCTTTTGTGGAGAGCTCTCTGAAGTACGTATTTTGCGGCCTTTTTGTAGCTCGCTTTTTATTCCGTGGCGTTTTCAACTATTTTACCGCAGATATGCAAGTTGTGTGCTTTTACGAACATGGAAGTCGTGTATTTAAGATACTTTATTGTTTTTAACGTTAAATTTTGAAAATTCGTTTGTCCCTATCTTACCTCTGTAATTGGATAGGTTTCCTAACAAGTACATACGGAGAGGCGCAATTAACTACGACAATTAGAAAAAGCGACTTATAACAATGAGACGTCGAATTTAAAACGGCGTAAAAATAATATTTAATAGATTTGTTTAATTATAAAACTTATTAAAGTTAAATATTACATAGGTAGATATCTTTCACACGAGCTTATATAATACTTAGTTGTTTACATCATACTTACTTGAGCGTTTCATCCATCAAATCAAGCAATGAACGCAAAATTGGACAGTGGTTTTGTGGTATATTATATCTTGTATAAATAATAAAGAAATAAATGTATTTTGTATAAAAAATTAATGAACAGCGTACATCCATAAAACTATTTCATACTTAGATATCAATAGTCAGCATTTTGTGATTGCTTTGTGGAAACTTCTCAAAGCAAAGATTTTAGGTTCGGAGATAAATTTTACGATTTTATTGATATTTAAAAACATGTTGGATAGATATTCTGCGGCACAGTGATAAAGTTTCGTAACGAGCATCGGCCGGGGAGCGAGAACATGGCGTAATTTGCGGTAAATCTGGCGCGAAGCGGCTCACACTCGTCATTTGCTGTGTGTATCGTTTAACCGACAAAAACATTTATTAACATTCCAACGTGATTACCCTTCAATAATATATTTTTACAACCGACAATTTGTGCGTAGTTTTCTTCTTGGCTTAACTTTTGTCAATGTTTTTGGCACATATGTATGTATATATAGTACTTTGCATAATAATATAAACATGTTTCGGACATATAACCGATTTACCACCAAATATATAAAAGTTATAACAACTGTTTCGATTTTATAGAGCCTTTTACGGCATTATTTTATTTACGGATTAGGTTTTACGCCTTTTTCCTATAATTCCCGGGATGGATGAAGCATCTCATACATAGTAACGATTGTGCGGAACCTACAGACGGCAAGGCGTTCTCACACTTGTTCGTTTTCTTCTATATTATTGTGTATTTACTTTTATTTTGCTAGTACTGTAAGATTTTGTATGCAAATGTTTCTTTTTGCATTTAAAAAAATTAATATAAAATAATTTATGTAGAAAAAATCATTATTTTTTCAAAACCATATATCATCAGCACGTTTTTAACGAAGCTGGCTATACACAGCAAGTACAGGAGAGTGGTGTTAATTCAGTACGTTGGCGGGAAACAGTGCATTCATTGGGGTGGAATGAAAGTGCAATTTGCGGTGGTGCGGTGGTGCGGTCGCTGCGGTCTGAGCGCCGCGCCGTGTCCATCTTGCATCACTCTATTACATCATGCGAGTTCATCACACATAATCGACCATCATTAAAGGTGATTTCTGACGCATTTAAAAAAACTATAATGTTCTTTTCAATACGGTCATCAGCAAAATAATTGATAAATTTCGCTTACGCAAATAGTTTATTTCCTTACGTCACTTCGTACCTTATCATAACATAGCCGTGCTTAAGTAACCTTTCTATTTTGGAATAGATTTCATTTTACGGGTAAACAATCAAATCAAACATGCTTGAGGCAACATATTGGCAAAACCATTTTGTTAAGAACAGAATTACAAAAACCTGCAGTTGCCAACAGGTTTGCAGACTATGACTAGACTAAACTAACTATACGAGCCCTCCCCCCCCCCCACAAGGAAGACTCAGAGGGGTATTGACCATAGTTTTGACCGTTAATAGTTGCGCAATGAACTTATGATGGGCTAATGATGAAGATGAATTCATACTTAGACTGTGATGAACTCGTTGTATATTGATGGCGATCATAAGTTTATTTTATTAGATAGTAGACGTCTGTCGTCCGTCTGAATAGGAACCACCATCTTATCTATTTCTGCCGCCTAGCGTGCACTGATTTATTCTGACCTAAAGGGTAAAGCCGCGTCTCCACCAAAAATGTTGACAATAGTTATGTTTCTAACTGTTTCCAACAAGCGTCTCCACCGAGGGAACAAATGTTGGCAACAAGCGGCAACAAGCGTATTCCTTTGATGTTGCCGCCGAAAATGGAAACAAGTTTTGTTGGCAACTGTTGTGTTGGCAACAAAACTTTGGTGGAGACGCGGCTTAATGAGAGCCAGTGTAATTACAGGCTGAGGCATTCATCTTAATCCACAGATGTATTCATCTTAGACACCGTATCTGTATCCTTCTTTAGTTTAAATCGGTGGTAAGGCTGTAGTATCCACTTACCATCAGACTGATAGTCCGCTTGTCATTAAAAAAAATTTAAATAAATTTAGACTAAGACTTTTACTTAGACCATTTTCACTCTGCTTGGAGTCAAAGTAGTACAATCATACAAAACGACATTAATTTGCTATAACATAAGTCAGCAGGGCTACAATAATACCAACTGCAATTATTATTTGTACAGATCTATAATTAACCCTGACACATACCTACGCCAATAAACCGGGCAACAACTGGTTCATCATTTTATTTCACCGCATGCACATATTGTTTACTAGATTAATTTATTCGTCGCTTCCCGGTCGGCTTATCGGTTGCAATAATGTATGCGTTATTATTGAATTTGTACCGCGTCCGTAATGTGGAAACATTTTGTGAAACTATATTTATACTTGTAATTTGGCCTCAATAACATTCCGCTCTTTAATTGATTACTGTCGCTGTTACTGTACAATAATGTATTCAATCTGTTTACAGATGAGAATGAATTAGCGATACTTGTTTCAATAATTTATTACTTATTCCTATCTTTAGTGTAGAATTTATGTTTGTAATATCATTTTTCATTCTTCTATCATCCTTATTTGCACATATTATTATGAATTAAGTAGGTAACTAACAAAAACCTCTTCTTTTTCGACTGTAATTTTGAAATCTCCAAAAATCTTCAAAGTTTGTAAAGCGAATTTCCTGTTTTGATTTTAATAAAAGAGTAGGTGTCTTTTTCAAACAAATCATCAATCAAATCCTGTTATACCTGATTTAAATTGGGTTTCACTGTTACTGATACCCTTAGGGGTTGTAATGGTGGGAATAGCTATGCTCCTCTTTCCGTGTTTTGAACTTGTTCTTATAAAGAATAATTTATATTAAAAAGAAAATTGTTTTAAAAAAAATATTTACGACATAATTTCGCAGGAAGCAATTTTATTACAACACAATTTTCAATTTACAGACGGAAATCGCGAAGAGACTTAACGCAATAATAGCTCAGATCCTTCCGTTCCTGTCTCAAGAGCACCAGCAGCAAGTCGCGTCGGCGGTGGAGAGGGCAAAACAGGTCACCATGACGGAACTCAACGCTATCATTGGGGTAAGCATCATAATAACATGTTATTAAGCATTAAGCACACGTAATATCTACTAGTACTACGTTTTTTATATGTCGAAAAAGGGTGACAAGCGAGCACACAGTCCACCTGATGGTAAGTGGATGTGTGCATTGACATCTACATCTATCTTCGAATAAAGCATCGAAATGAAGACGTGTTGTCACCCCTGCGGTCTAAGATGGAATGCCTCGTTTCCAGTAAAAAAGGTTTCCGGTTCTCTACACTCACATATGTAACACAGCAGCATCGAGCTGCTATTTTACGCTGGTATTCTTGAAAAGCGTGGTCCTTCCCCGATCGAGCCAACCCATTCGTGTTACAACCATAATATAGCTGCAACATGGCTTTACCACGTATAAAATATGCTCTATAACGTACCTTAAGAATAAAATAATAATAGTCAAACAAATTATCCTTAAGGTAAATGAGGATGAAAGTTATAAGAGTGGCAGCCTCGTTAAAGGTTAAAGGTTATAGGGCAGATAGAATGATGAACAACTGGAAGTTCTGCAGAAAGTTGATTGAATGTATGTGGCTCATGTTGGAATTCTTTGGAGGTTTATGTTTAGTAGTGTGTGAATACAGTCAACTTGCTGGTAGTTCCTAATAGTCCCAACTGTGGCTTTCAAGCTTATACGTCTATCCTCGATTAAGAATGAAAAATAATGTACGTCGCCTCTAAGGGCTCGGGTGAAATGCCTCGTTCTTTTGTTTCAGATGATTTAAAATCATCTGAAACAAAAGTAATTACAGCGTCAGTACCATTGTGACTCAAAGTGTTACGTACCTACCCTAACACAGATACGTCACTATTCATTAGCCCTATTCTACACTTGGCTATGTAACGATTTTTCGATGAACAAGGATTGATGGACCTAGGCTGCAGTGTCAGAGATACACGTACAATACAATCAAAGCCTTACAAATCAGTCATTTGTATTTTTCCATAAATAAAATTTTCCGACACACATCCAAACCCGAACTCGCGATGAAGTAGGCCATATATATATATATATATATATATATATATATATATATATATATATATATATATATATATTAAGTATTTATGGGAGTACAAACAGTACTCTAGTTTACTTAGCTTAGTTATTATATTTTTGTTCAGTGTAAAAAAATTATATTATTAGGAATAAATATTATCTCCCAAAATAAATCGTAAATGTTAAATGGTTATATCTGAATCATGTAGAGCAATTTACACAAGCCGTTGATTGGAACACGTAAACATTGAAATACAGGACTATAAACATATATAAATCATTTAAAATTCTAGCTAGGAGAACTATTAATTTGTTCGCGGTAACGTTACGCTGGAGCGATTTAAACATGTGTTTTGTTTGTACAGCGGCCCGTTGTAAATGTGCCATGGAATGTTTAGCGATGCTATTGCTTCTCCGGCTGCTCATTGTGGCATCTGTCCAAACAATCCACTGTTCGCAATGTCGTATGTTATCGCTTACTGAGACGCCCACACATGGGATAATATACATTGTGAATTAATTTTAGTAAATTATTGCTTCGATATGTCTTTATGGTAACGATTATATTTATATTATGCATAAAAATTTACAAAATACGAATTTACCTATATTAACCTGCGAATGTTGAAAACACTTTATAAATTATTTGTAATCGGTATCTTTCTGTCTAAATATAAACCGCTTTGATGATTCAAACTTAGCTTCAGCAACTGAAATTAAACTATTCGTAATAACTACTTCGTCGTAGAACGTAGACAATCTACGACGAACTTAAAAATAATCAATGTATCTATTAAATGGACTCTTGATTCTATTCACTATTTACTCAAGACTTTTGGCGTGTTCTTGGTGGGCTGAGGACCCTTTTTTGAATTTCGACCTAATTTCAAAATTACTTAAGTTATGATTTATAAATCTTGAAAATACTTCACTCTTATTAATATGAAGACTTAGGAATCGAGACTTACATAACTTGTTTAGTCGTTTAACACATTTTTTTAATTATATAATTTGGTGTAAGGTTATTGAACATTAAACGTAATTCCTCACTTAACAAAGGTAAACACACCACACTAAACCAGATTAACATCTAAATATAGCTAGACTAGGGATGTGCAGCAGACCATACAATATACCAGTTGAAACCGAAGAAGGGGGACGACTAAAATAAGTTTATAATTCCGCGAAGGCGTTGCTTTCAACAGGTCGAAAGTTCAACGATTGTTAATTAAACGATCTAAGCCGTCGGGCTGGCTGCACGCCAACGCGGGACATTGATAAAATTGCAGTGAACTAATATATTATACGTCCGAGTTAGAAATGTAAATATTTTGGCTCATTAAACCAATGACCGTCGATTTCGTGCGTTTCGGTCGTCATAATTTAACACGATCAAATCATGTGAAATATTTTTAATCAGAGCACTTGTCGCATTAGCCAGAGATGGTGATTGTTATATAACCACTTATGATAATGAGATAGTGTATTCTATCAAAATATTAATATTCGCACCTTTTTATATATTCTCGCTAAACAAATCTTGGAAGTGTTCTGTAAATATATTTAGTTCGCCACGCGACATTTCAAAGCATTAATTGGTAGCCGAGTACCGGGCCAAAATAAATCACTTTAAGAGATAATGAGCTCCAAAATAAAGCGGTGAAACACTCGTCGCTCATCAGATAGCAGTCGACGGAGACTCTAGTTGTTGAGATTTGGACTTAAGCCAACTCGATTAGTAACTCAGCAGCCACTCACACACCTAAATCTCTACATCTGCGCCGCAAGAAATTAATTTATTTCGACTGCTTTGAAAACAAAGATATCCACTCATTACACCTCTATTTATAATAATTAGTCGATCAAAATATTTTCATCGAATATTATTTGAAATAACTGTGTGTTGTAACTTTTGGCCGTGAATCAACTATGTTATAAATTATTAACATGAATTTATGAATCTAGTTCGTGATAAGTAGCAAGCGGTAATTATGTCATGTTCTGTGTCTGTCACATTTTGTACTTCTCATAAAACTAATGAATATTACCGCATTTAATTTCACAGTTTCAAATACAAATAAAAAATACCTAGGTACTTATTTGTAAATATTTTATAGTAGTGTTTTATAATATTTTCATTATTCGATTAAAGGTTAAACAAACTTGGTTTTTGATGTGAAAAAGTTCATTGACTCCATATTTTTCGGGATTACCTATAGAGTTAAACACAAAGGTACATTTTGCCTTCGATAAAAAGCGGCAAAACGCAATATCGCTTTTCCCCTATAAAGCACTCTAATTTAAATAAAAAAGCGGCGCCACCTTCCGTATGTCGGTCCTTTTTTATTACGAACCTTTTTTATTTTCGGGTCAGCTAGGGATCAAAGGGGCTTTCCCCTGAGAGCGGCTTTCGCGCCGCACCCTCCACACGGTCTGATTTGCGACGATTCCGCCGCACGCCGATTTGTAAAGAGGGAATAGTCCTCGAATTGGGGACTGTTTGCTTGCCTATTAAAATCACTTACCTTTTTGAGTGTACCTACTCGAAATTTAGACGTCTTGTTTTGGTAAAAAGGTTTTATTGAAGTTGCCGATTTTTCCATCAAGGTCTTTTTACCAACACGGTCTTGTTTTTATAGGTGTGATTTACTAATAACGATTTATTATTTTCGTCATAGTATCACAAATTTAAATGCCATGAACAACGTTCTAAAGTATAAACCAAGCGGCGGGGTACTTTCTTTGTGTAAGGGTAATCTTCGTGAATTCATCAACAATAAGAATTTATCGGCACGTCGTCGCTGCGCTATCGGTGGGTATATCATTTCTCGTTCTGATTTTATTCCACGTCGTCGAACCCTAGGGGTGTGTCGGGGCAACAGCTACGACACCCCCCCCCCCCCCCCCAATTCACCGATACATGAAATGTTCACATTGAAACAATATTCACGAAACATCTGCAAATCGATAGGATGTGTGACCTCGCCAGTCTATATGCGACTTGAATTCAATGTTAAATTACTTGTTTATTTTATAAACTTATGAATAAATACAAAGGATTGAACAAGCATATTATACGTAGTTAGTTAGTTATGGAAATCATCTCGGGAGAATATGAGTAGACACGAACACCTCACGTAAATACTGTATCAGTTTCCTCGTCAATGGCTTCATAAACAACAATGTTTAAACATTCCTATCAAGTTCGCGGGTCTCGGGTGAAAATAATATGACGGAAATAAATCGTGGCAGAATGTCGGGGAAGTTGGTGGTTTGCGAGGGAGGCGGGGAGTGGCATGAATTTGTCATTTTTTTCAAGACACGTACAGAAGGCGGATAATAAATATTGCATTGCGGACGTTTCGCTTTTTTGTTTTTTCTAGCGCTGCCTTTAACTGCCCATTAAAGATTTTATTACGCGGTTCTAGCTTATAGTAGATAAGGTTTGAAGACTTTAATCTATTTTCTATTTAACTGATTTGTAACTTTCCTTATACCAGTTGTAAAAGTTTATTGGAACGATCGATGAAACAGATTTCATTCATTGGTTTTATTCTCAATAGTTATTTAATATGATCCAAACTTTCAAAACTTATTTTGCACTAGCAACTCGCACCGCCTTCGCCTGGGTAGGATTTATTAATGTGGTGTTATTTAGATTCAACATTTTTTTAATAAATTTTTTTAAATAATTTTTCATGTTTTTCGGATAAAATGTAACTTAGATCCCTCCTGGTATTCTATCTAAGTAAAAGGTTCATAAGAATAGGTTCAGCCATTCCGAATATCAGTCCGGACAGACAGACAGACAGACAGGCATTAATTTTAAAAATAGTCTTAATAGCATGGAAATAACACCCTCAGCTTAATAGAATCCAGTCATTATAATATTACAGACAGAGACTTCAATTTTATTTATATGTATAGATAGACTTGTTAAATAAATTTAAGTATAAAATATTAGTAAAGTAACAGGAAGAAATTGTGTGATGAATTTAATGTATTGTGAAAATTAAAACTACAAATAAATCCTATGTTCAGCTGTGGGTTTGTGAAGTGCTGTAATGATGATGATGATGACTATTACAAAAAAGTATTACTGAGACACTTATGTGACATATATTATATGCTCACCATATGCCTATATAAAAATGTAAAAAACTAATGCACTATTGCATTTCTAGAAACCCTAATTGAAAACTTAACAAATGAATGGCATCACTCCACAAATTGTGTTTAGATTTGTCGATAGTATACAATATAGCTGATGTATCATTAGAAGCAATTACGTTGAAAGTGTAACACGTGTCGACGTCGCGTGCCGCCTCGAGACTTCCTGTCTAATGGTGCGTGAGGATTGAACATCCCCTCGATCCTCCCCCTCTTAGCCGTTACGACCCCACACACCCCGTCTCGATAAACTGCCCTCTTTATAGCGAGCGCTGTCGGTTTGGGTTAGCCTTTACCAGGGGACTGTTCCGCCACCTCTCGTTTTTCTATTTCTATTTCTATTGCTTTTGATTCTGTAAAAATCTTCGAATTTCATTGTGACATTTATTTTGACTCACTATTGTTATTTCGTGTGTAAAATGTCTTTTGTAAATCTGCTAACATTATTGAAAATTAAACTGCCATAAATAATCCATAATAAGTTCTAGGTAAAATATGTTTTTGTTTTTTTTTTAGTGTCATGTGCTTACTTCTGACTTGAGTTATTGTTTAATATCTAATAGAGGCGAATATATTTATTCCTTGCGAACCTCGATTTTATTTTATGTATTCCGAAAAAAAAAACTGCGTTGTCTAAACTTTTAAATTTATTGATCTCAGTAGACACCATTTAAAGTTATATTCGTTTTGAGGCCTGAATATCTGAAATTATTGGTGAACGTATTCATCATCATCATCATTACAGCCCTTCAAAAGGCTGAACATAGACCTCCCCCAAGGAATGCCACAAACCACGGCCCTGAGACAGCTGCATACATGACTTCCTGCATGTCTTACCAGGTCGTCACTCCATTTAGTGTGGGGTTGCCCTACACTTCGCCTACCGGTACGAGGCTGTCACTCGACAATCTTTTTCCCCATCGGTTGCCGGTTCTTCGAGCTATATGGCGGGCCCATTGCCACTTCATTTTACTAATCCGTAATTACGAACGTATTCATTAGTATCTTATAGATGTTACTCACGATATTATGTGAGAGATAATTACGCTATTAATAATTATTAGATAATTAATAGAATCAGGCGTTACTTTGCGGAAATCCATTATATTAAACTTGGTAAAAATTATTGTCAATGAAACAACTAGCCTTAAGATAGTCAATAATTATTAATTTTTAGTTCATTAAACAACATTAAACTCTCACAAACTTCACAATCTTATTGCTAAGAACAAGAAGGTGTTTCTATTCATTTCTAGTTGAAAATATTTTCAACCGTTAATTTCATAAAGGGATAAATGAAATCGTTTCGATAATCAACACAAGCAGGTAACACTACCCGCCATAATAGCGTTTTAATGCGCCACTAACCTCGAACCAGTCGCTCTTTAATTATTTGCGTTTGAGTACAAACTTTCTTGCTCTCGGCATCGGCAGCTCATTTAAAACTTAGCTAATTGCACACCTATAGATTACTCGCTGGTTAAATTAATTGGTTTAGCTACTTAATGCTCGTTTGTGAAATTATTGTTTTGTCTTCGTTCTTAACTTAACTTTTATTTATTTATTTCGGCTGTATTTAACTTGCAAACTTCTACTACTTATAGTGCTTTAATATTTAGTCTTAGAGCTTAGTAAGTCTCTTTATTATACATTCTTATTAAAAAAAATCTGCCCATACTTTGCCAATTATAAATTATATAACAAGCAGTATGCTAGCCGCGTGATGATTTGTTGCTTTGTGTTTCTGTCTAATCTTAAAATTTTCTGTAAAGTAATTCATATGTAGTACATAATAAAATATAAATAAGTAAAGAATAATCCGGCCCGTTCAGACAGTAAATGCGGCGTGAAAACCAGAACGCGTCGAAGCATTTTTCTCGCGACAATAGCTTTCAAGACGGCACACGTCTGCCTACTCTCTCGTATTGTAATAAGATTAGTGTACGTGTGAGGAGAGTTTGTCTTACATTTACCAGTATTTTTGCAAGGGTATTTTTATGTAACTTATACATAGCTGTGCTTATTTACCAATACTTCAGGCAGGTCGTCGTAGGTCTGCCAATACAAAATACACTCACCATACGTAACACAGCTGCATTAAGTTTCTATTTTGCGCTAGTATTCTGTGAGAGCAAGGCCCTTCCCTTGTCGAGCCGACCTATTTGTGCTGCAGACATAATGTAGCTTTCATTGTATTTTTAACCGACTTAAAAAAGGAGGAGGTTCTCAATTCGACTATATTTTTTATGTGTTATCTCAGAACTTTTTTCTAGGGGAACCGATTTTGATGATTATTTTTTTATTTGAAAGCTGGAGTTAAGTAGGTTCTTATGTGATCCCACATAAACGAGATCAAGATCTGACCAGTAATTTTTGATTTATCCTTAATAATGCGTATTTAATTGACTGCGACAACATTGATGATGTTCTCATTTTATTTATATTGAAGTCGGTTGCACAAAATTTTTAATTTTACCACTTTTTAACAAAGGAAAACGTATTTTATTTATTCCTATAATATGTGATGCCAAAAGTCGTATTAATTTTTACATAAAAAAATAATAACAATAAAAAATAAAAAAGGCCTAGGTATATTACTTACTTACTATATTAATGATAAAAATAATCTCATATTTGACTTCTTGATTTTAAACGTTTTAAATGAATGTTCAATGTCGACTAAATTATTTATTTTCTATACAGAAAATCTTTTATCTAGCCATATTCTAAAATAAAAATTCGCTATAAACATCTCATACACGATATTAAAGCTTAAAAATATACGGGTGAAGATAAGTCGTAAACCCCACGAGCCTATCTGAAACATTTAATCACTTCAAAATATGCAAGCTAAAAAATATCGCGGTAAAATATCAACACGCCACGTTATTGTCATTCATAACAGGCGCGTGGGGTGGGGGGCGGCAGGAGGCTGTGCGGGGTTAGGGGCTTACAGCTCTCGATAGAGGATTGTGTCATTCCAGCCGTTTCAACGTGCCACGGCTTTGTGTCTCCACTCTAGTTTAGATTCCTCCTGGGGTTTCGCAGTTATCCGTCTCAACGGCTCTCTCAGCGACTACATGTTCCCTTTCAATAATAAAAAGGTCCCTAGTATTTTTTATACGTGCTAGTAATATTGCCACAAACACTATTCACCAACAACACATTTAATTTTTTTTATAGGATAGGGTGACAAACGAGCACACAGTCCACCTGATGATAAGTGGTTACTGTGACCCATAGACATCTACATCTATCCTCAATAAAGACTCAAAATGCAGATGCGTTGTCACCCGTGAGGACTAAGATGGAATGGAATGCCTCTTTGCCAGTAAAAAGTGTCTCCGGTTCTCTACACTCACCATACGATACACAACAGCGCTAAGCTGCTATTTTACGCTGGTTTTCTGTGAGAGCGTGGTCCTTTCCCGGTTGAGCCGACCCATTCGTGCTACAACTAACTATACTAATATAGCTGCAGCTTGGCTCTACCACGTTGGAATTTAATATGGTAATTCAATAATTTATTAAACCGTCGATTTATGGCTTTGTATTTGAATTACAAGAAAGCTGTGGTTACGTTATTAAACATAAATATTTCTTACAGCTACGCAATCAAAGCACAAAACATTCCGTTGATATTAAAAGCCTTTTAATCGTAATTGCTACAGAACTAATTTCATTCAAAAATCCCCTTAGTAAAAAAGCACTCCCAACTAAATGGCGCTCGCCACCTTTTGACACACAATAAATCACAGCACTGAGCGGCTAATAAAAAATATGTTCCACCCTCGGTGAAAAACCAATTAATTTTCGGTGGGTGAAAAAAGATCGTGCCCATCCGGGCGGAAAAATCCTATCCGATGGACTCAAAAGGAAAGAAGAGGCGGCCGCGGGCGCGGGAGCGGAAGCGGAAGCGAAAGCGAAAGCGATAAAGCAACAACAAGTAAAGATCGCCCCGAGCGTATTAATAAAGTTAAACGAGACGAGATAGGAAAGGGAAGCGCTGCTAACGCGAAGTGGAAATAGGGGAATAATGCAGGAGTAGTAGTAATCAATTTCACCCACTCTACGCCGGCGGCGGTGAAGCTCTCATTTAAATTTTAAAATATCGTGGCGCAGAGGGGGCCAGAGGAGGACTTTTTAATTTGGCAGTTTTAAAAATGCACGCCGCTCTGCGACACATTCACTTTGACACACCGTTCACAGGCAAAAACTAAAAAGTTTTGCTGATATTACAAGGGCTTCAATAAATTTAAATCACTTGAAGAATATTTCAATAACGTTATTCGTATGTCATCAAAGAACTACTAGAAAACTTATCGTTGCTCATTGTTTTTTGGCAATCGACGTTACACTCAATAAGTTTAATAAAGTTGTCTGAGCGAGTATGTTTGCTGAAAATGCATTGCTTAATGAACATATTTTATTAATTCCAAACGTTATAGCTTGCTTATTTTTGCTAAATGCATCATCGTTATTAAACGTTTATAAAAATTTAATCGGCTATGTTTGTATCTTTTTCGTATAATTTGAACGCAATCCAAAATAATTTTGTTGTGAATAGATAATTGATATTGATAACCTTATACGAATTACCGTAAATAAGTGGCGAGATAAATGAAATTATTCGTTGAGGTCATATAATATACAGAATTTAATCATTAGCATATCTAACGACTGATCGCGAGTCAGGGTATTGAATCCAGCAAAAGTATGTTTGATAATACTAATTATACGTAAATAAATATACATATATACATATATATATAAAACATATGGCGAGATAGGTTTTGTGTTTGCGAGTACAGTACTGCACTATAAGTTCTATCCATAAACATTTTTAGTAGGTACCCATTCTTAGCGAATATGCACATTATCTTCCTTTCAGAATTGTAGTTTTTAAATTTATTTAATAAACAGAATTTATTTATTTGTAGCAACAACGGCCAGACCTTCCTCGGTTGCTTCAACAAATGCACGCAGCGCATCTACCAGCGCATGGGGCTCCACCGCTGCCGTTGCTTGGTCAAGGTGCTCTGCCCCCAGCAGGTCTACTCGGCCTAGGCGTCCCACATCATCCCCTCTCTGTACTAGCGAAACCACCTGAAATTCACCGACCTGATGATAAGGGAAACGGTAAGTCATACATTAGTTAATGAATACTTATTTATGATATTTAAGGGAGTATTTTTAAATGCCAACCTTCTGTGTTCGGTTCCTTGTATGACAGCGGGCCTCTACAAAATAACGGAAGATAATATTTGAACTATAATTTTTGTCGACGGCTGACATTATTGTATATCTTTCTATAAAAAAAATTATTCTTTTTTTTTCAGTCTAACAGAGCCTCTCCCATAATAGAATTTGCCATAATCGCCACAAATAGTGGATTATAGAACGAAGTGCCAAACATATTACACCGTAAACCCTGCTTGCCAATCTGGGTATTTTTTTTATTGACAAACAAACTTACTGGTCACCTTATGGTAAGGGGCTGCCGCAGTCCATGGACATCTGCAGCCAACTGTAAACGAGGCTGCAGACGCGTTGTCACCTTTGAGGACCAAGATTGAAAGCCTCACAGCCTTTATTCTTACTAGCTCTATACTCTTCTTCAGACGGGAACACAACAGTGCAGGCACTACTATTTTGCGGCAGACCCAGACGGCCACCTAGGCAGTGGTGGATTAAATTTCGACAATGGCCTAGGCTAGCTACTTATTTTGCAAATAAAATATATTATAATATGTTCCGTTGCAAAATAATTACAACACGTAACGCATAAATGAAAAACGTAATGAGTGAGGGCCTTATATATAAGCAAGTAAGGTGAGGCCGGTGTAGGAGTAATCCAGTAGACGGAGCGCGCTTTGGAAAGCCTTAATTCTCTATAGAAAGTATAATTTTTATTTTATGTCAGTCGGTATATACCTACCTAAGTTGTTTATTAGTTTAAAAACATTTTGCGTGCGCACCTTTGTAACCTTGCGCCCGTAGGCATGCGCCTAGTTTGCCTTATGGATGGATCATCCTGCCACTGCTCTTAGGCATAATAAGAGTCGTACCACGTATACACCTGTCTGACCTTCCGACACCCAAGGAATGACATGAGTAATGGATTTTGTAACGCTGTCTACGGATGTATTCCTTAAGTTTCCTAATAAACAGTAAAAAGGTTTTGTTTACCGTTACTAGTTCCACTACGGCTAAACTACATTTAATTATTGTTTAATCAATCCTTTTACATATTCGTTTATAATATGACAAATGCTGCATTGTCATAAACATCATTACCACAACAGTTTACTTGTTGTATTTGTTATATTTATATTTTACCCTATTACCTACAATATATGTCGCAAGTATTTGTTAGAATATTAACAATTCACCAAATATTTTTGTATAGCTACTACATAGTACGTTAAAAAAGTTCTTAGTACAATCTTTTTAATGCAAATACACAAATTTTTAAAGTAAGTGTTGATTGCCTATAGAAATTCAATTTAAAAATCAAATTTGTTCTTGCTTGTATATTTTATAAGTTGTAATCCGCTTTTATTAGTTGACTTGTAGGTCGCTATGTATGTGTGTATATGTGTATGTATGGGAATTTATTGGTGTATGTAATATTATTATAATAATTCATATTTCACCCATTTCCCCGTCTGAATACTTTGACTTGACTTTTGCCTATGTTAAAATATTGTATCAATGAAGTAAGCTTAGCTTCTGTTCACTACGTTGAATAATTTCGGATCATTACCCACTGGGTGAATATTTTAAACGCTACGTTGTATCAATGCGACCGTCTTGTTTACTTTGCGCCAGGTATGGAGACTATTAGAGCCCTCGTCTCGGATCTCACTTCTGTTTCAATATTTACCATCTTCGAGAGGCTTTTTGAACTCAATGTTTGCGTGTTTTCGGATCACTGACGGCTGTACTTCGGAAAATATTTCTTTGAATATGTTGCTTCCTCAGATCGACTTGTATCTGTCTACTCGTACGTTTGGTTTAGAGTATACTGTATGCAGACATGTGAGATAGATACTGACACCGTTTTACTATTTTACATTCTTGCGATGTTTGACTTTATAGTCACGCTGTATCTGCAATGGCTGCAGTATGAATCGGTCCGTTCTACAGCAGAAGGACCACGCTCGCACAGGAACGTTAAATGTTAGCATATGCTGCTCCTATGCTTTGTATAATATAGTTATTGATGAGAAAAGGAGACCCTTTTACCGTTGACGATGCATGACCAGACTGAGGTCTGACGGATTTGCCTTTTAATTTCTAATAAAAAATAATTGTAGGTATAAACATCTATGGGTCACGGTATATCATCATAATTTATATAGATGAACCTTAATCTTAATTCGCGAGTCCTCGTTTTGAATCTTAACTGGAGTCGATCTTTGTTCAAACAGAAGTCGTAGATTTTCGAGTTTTTAAATCGTGTTCTCTAACATTGTATCCAAGCCTATCGATGATCTTGTATAGCATAACGCACAATAAGTACATTAAATGCGGATTAGTTGAGGTGGAGTTGAGTGAAGATTATACGCTTACGGAGTTATGATAGTCTCTACACTTCTGTTAACTTTAGATAACATCTGTTCAGAGGAACATCATTGTTATCAATACTTTCGTTATAAGGTGGGCACAACATTTTCAGAAAATGTTTTTATTGGTATGATTTCGTTATGTATAATGTATAGGCATTGTTGAGACATTGAGGGAAATACATATGAAGTGTACATATAAAATGTTGTTTGTAAGTATTTTTGTATAGCTGATACGCCGCAATGCTTGCGGAGTGGATATTATCCGTGCAAACAACAGGAAGCGAGTTTCGAGCGTGGAACGAGTAATCCATGCGCGGCGGGGAGCTACGAGCGCCGCAAATGAAAATGTAACACAGAAATGGATTTGGAAGCCGCCCGTCGCCCCGGTTAATTACAAAAGCAAGCGGTAATCTGCGCTCCGGGATGTTCCGGCTTAGCGGCCCCCCGCACCCCACCGCGACCCCGGCGCCTCGCCCGCCACTTCCCTGGCTAATTTGTGCCATTATCGGTGTACTGATGTAAGAGTTACCGCGCAGATGGCTCCCACCGCCCCACCCCTCCACACCTAGCCCGCGCTCAATTAATTATTCCTCGCTGGTGTGAGCGTCGCGTGTTTTAGTCAATTAGTAACGTAATTTTGCGGGTGACTTGAGTGCGCGCCACCGCACGTCGACTCAGAGTCAGACGCCGCCGCGTTTTAGTACTTGCTAAATTATACATGCGAGGATTAATATGATTAATGGTCAGCGGAGCTCGTAATTACAATGATAATGGGATACGTGTATTATTACGAATAATTGTGCTAATGACTAGTTCGCTTTGAACCCACTCATTTTCTTTAACTACTGTTCTTTCTTTTTTAAGTGTCGGTTGTTGATGTTGAATCATGTTATTGGATAGTTTTCAGTTATTGAACAATCATTATCATCGTCAACAGTCTGACACGAACCTCGTTCGAGTTGAGTGATTCGCCATTAGTTCCCACGCTTAATAGACATAGATTATCGGATTGTTCAAGGCTTATTCAATCCCTTGCATATTTAATATGGTCGCTGCGCCCTTTATTATTGCTCGTGGCCCCCTATTTAGTTTTTTATAACACATGGAACAAGATATGGTGTTAGATATGTATAATAACTAACTGTGCCTGTAGCTGAAAACTTGCATTTATTGAATATACTGTCGAATGAAACATCAGTTAGATATAGTTTTGATATTAACTGGGCGGTAGGAGTTCGTCTGGGTAGGTACCTAGATCTCTGTCTAAAGCATATAGAGAGCCAATATAGTTATAGGTTGTGAGATATTCCATCGTAGTACTCAGAGTCGACAACCTATCTCTAGCCATTTTTATTTGAAGTTGGCTTCTGGTGTTCGTGGAGTGCAGTAGTGTAATACTTATGAGGTGGAATATAAGTTAGTTTATCACTTTGGTTTCTTTAAAAGAGCTGTAAAACGTTAGCGTTATAATATTTATACATATATAAACACCCACGCCTGTCACCCAGAGGGGTGGGCAGAGACTTCTTACTTCCATTTGGCACGATCCTGACACACCTCTCTCGCCTTCCATCCATATACCTACTCATACATGCTCGTCGGTTAAGGTTACTTTTAATCTGGCCCGTCATCAATATATCGCCAATTTGGTCGATAAACTTTTGTGTTTAAATATATGTTATACGAATAGACATTTAGCATATTACAACTGCTGGAAACATTTAATGGAATCATTAAACAAATTTATCCATAAAAGAATGACGGCAACGTGTATGTGTTAAACCGCACGCAAACACACACATGGTATTATGTACAAATAACAATTATGCAAGCGACCGTAGCGTAGACAGAATCCGCATAATGCGGCACTTCTAACCGCCCAAACATGCATATTAGATGTTGGAGTTTAATTGCGCGGCAGTGTTCGACCCGGATAGTGCTCCTAGCTCTATCGTTTCCCATTAATTGATGCTATTGCGTTTAAATTAATCACGGAGATAGTGCGGCGGGAACGGTCTTTGTGTCCTTATGTACTTACATATGTATTGCCGGCATAATCTGGTGATTGCCGCACAATTAGCTCATACACAAGTGGTCAATGCCTTTGATGTCTGTTCTATATCTATATCTTATACATATTTAGAATTTAAAAAAAAACATGCGTGCGTGTCGTGGAACACTCGGTTGGAACGAGGTTCCTTATTATTCATAAACATATTATATTATTGATTAACAAATACAAATAAATGTATTACTAGCGTCTATTAAAATGAAGCGTCATTTAAAATAAAATACACTACGACACAAGGAGTAGTGACGAAAAAATCTTACACTTTTTTTTGGCTAAGTCCCCTCCGCCAAACCCGTACCGTCCGATAAGGAACTTCGTTCCAAAAATACTTCACTTGTGAAATAAAGCTAACATAACGAAGTATGTATGTTATAAATAAAATAAGAATTTGCCTACAACTTTATATAAAACATTGTTTAGTAAGTTTATATAGCTAGTAGTAAGTATTATACTAGCGATCCGCCCCGACTTCGCACGGGTGATTTCTTGATCTCAACAACAACGCCTACCGGCTCCAACTATATAACTAAAAACATAAGGGCCCTATAAAAATTTCATTAAAATCGGTCAAGCCGTTAAGAATTATGGAACACACTCAAACTGGATATCTATATCTGTACAAATAAATAAATCTGTCTGTTTGTAATGTAAAAATAACAGCTTATTACTAAATGCATATGAAAGTATTTTCGGTACTTATAACAAAAAAGCAATTTATAAATGGTTGTATGTCGGTCTGTCTGTTTGTCACGGCTAATCTCCGAAACGGCTGGACGGATTTTGACGGGATTTTCAATGGCAGATAGCTGATGTTATAAGGAGTAACTTAGGCTATTTTTATTTTAGGAAAAGAATTAGGGTTCAGCGCAAAAAAATAAAAAACCCATAAAATTGACTGGGAAAGAATGCCCTATGGCATTAAGTCCGCCATATGTACAACTTTGTGCATGAAAGATTAAATAAATAAATAAAATCCAATCGTAACAAATTCCGTCGCGTGGAACAGCTAGTTTTTACATAAAAATGCATAATTAAATTCAAAATAGGTTAATGCTAAATAAAATAAAAAATAACAGTTTCTGAAGTTGGGGTCTTCCGTTTTTTGACCATATCTTAGCACCGACGTCAGAAGCTAATAAGTACAAATAATTTAATACTTTTTTAGTTTTTGAAATCGGTTACTAATTTTTATTATAATTATTTTTTAATTAAAACTAATCTTGATTGAGAATAATTATCTGACTTATTTGAAATTACTTATGATCCTATCGATCTAACATTGAAGATTAAATATTGTTTCGTGTATAAATTTTTAATACAACAATATTTCCACGCCTATTCTTATAAAAATTAGTATACCTATTACGAATTAAATAACCTTACCATTACAAGATAATCATAGATAGACTAATATATAATTAGGAAATCGGTAGACACGTGTGGGGGCTGGGGTGTAGGCTTGGGTACGTCAGCGCCGACAGCTCGTGCAATATTCATCGAGCACTTTACAGCCGCACCTGAAGTCGACCCGACCTCCATTATACCTGAACCTATGTTCTGCTCCCTGAGATTACTGAACCCGATATTTTCCTGATGAATATATTGACCTTTTTATCGTTTGCTTTTGCTGTTAGGTAAAGAGTGTAAACGAGATACGTCATCCTACCACAGATTAGGTAAACATTAAACGACTTTAAAATACGAGGGCCTTATCAAATTGACTGGTCGTATTTAATTTCGTTCGATATATTCCTTTTTAAACGTAAATAACACGATATCTCTCAGGTTAGTTAACATATTTACCATTTTCTTAGTTTATCTACCGCTTATATATACTTTAACAACGAATTGAAGTTACGTTTATTTATTCTACTTTAAACTTTAAATAAAACATAAAACATTTTGTTCTTTTGAGCCTTTTGCCGCTTACAACGCGCTATATATCCTGCTGTACTAACAACTACTCGTAAGTGAACACGTTTGAGTCTTTTCTGCCCACTTCCAAAAAGGAGACGGTACTCAATTCGACTGTATGTTTTTTTATGTGTATTACCTCATAACTTTTTACTGGGTGAACCGATTTCGATGATTCTTTTTTTATTTGAAAGCTGACACTTCTCGTGTGGTCCCATATGATCAAGATCAGACCAATAGTTATTGAGTTATTCTTAATAACTTATATTGAAGTCGGCTGTACGAAATTTTTAATTTTAAATTATTCTTATATTTTTTATTTTTAAAACGTAATTAGGATGTATGTATTTCAATACAGCGTTTGAGTTGTTATCGGTAAGATGCTGGTGCCCATCTCCTATTTTAGTTACCCTCGGCCGCCTCCTACGACACTCGCAAGACGATTTGGGCTAGTGGATATTAAAGTTGGTAAAAAATTACTTCGCGTACATCCGCTCGATAAAATAAAATGATTTGTCTTACCTAGTTCGAAGAGAACCTCCCGCCCTCCCTTAATTGTGTGCATTATCACCGTCACCACTAATCCCAGTACCACTACTCCCAATACCACTACACTAGGAAAGACACACCACTGATGACAGTACAACACGTGTTTCGCTTCTACACGAGGCATCTTCAGGTAATCTAGACTCTGCGGTGGCTGACCGCTCTTCAAACTACACATCATTTTATTTTATCGAGCGGATGTACGCGAAATAATTTGTTACCAACTTTAATATGGACTTCCGCAAAGTAACGCCTGCTTCTATTAATTATCTTGTAGTGGATGTTGTTACACCGCCCCGACACGGTACCAGAATGTATTTGTAAAATTGAAAAGGAAAAACATTATTCTTATCAAACCGGTTGTTCACAGGTATCAGTTCCGCGGAAGAGAGACATGTGAGTACAAATTACGATAACATTACACTTCATATTTCTTTTTATAATTATAATAGCATTTAAGGGATCTATTCGACTAGGGAAGGCGCATGATTTTACTAAATAAAGTCGTTTTAACCAACCAACATTTTACATAATAGATGTTATTTAAAATGTTGGTAAGTATTAACCAGTTATTGGCAAATACCTTATACAATTTAATTCTCAAGGGTTTCTGTACCAAAACAAACTATTACTTCCTCCAGTGTACCACTCGATCTTTGTTCGAATACGTGTTTAACATAATGTTGTCTTGTCTAAATTTTCATAAAAACTCATACCGTTACCGTTACAGCCTGTTAAAGTCCACAGCTGAACACAGGCCTCCCCCATTGATAGCCTCATAGGCGGGATATTTGCCATGGTTGCCACACTTCGGAAACGGGTTGGCAACCGCAGCTTTTTATTTATAGTCGTTATTAGGAAACCGCTGCTGCCCATCTCCTGGTTTGTTTCCCTCTGTCGCCTCTTACGACACCCACGGGATGATATGGGTTAGTGGATATTCTTACACCTACCTCTACACGGTATAATAATACTCATACAGATATAAAAATGAAAAAAGTACAAATAGTTGCTATTTGTCGAGAACATTTCTATAGTTTTTAACCTATTGCAATCCATTATTGAAATGCGGAATAGTTATCATTTGCGGATTTCTCTTTGAAAAATTCCCCCACATGTGCATGCATTTCCATTCGAGAACGTGAAGCTTGAGTGTCGCGCTCGAACACGTTGATTTCATAACACAGCACTGCCTGAAACAAGAGGGCGGCGTGAGTGGCGCGCCTGCTCCCCAGGGCTGCCACTTGCTGAAATTACTGGTTTTTTATTTTATTTAAGTACATATTTCCCCTTATTATACCCTTAAAATATATGTAAGATTCATCAACATCATCATCATTATTACTGATCCGTTGATTCGTCTGTAAGCTTCTTTAGGCCTTTAGTGAAAAACCGGATCTCAGACCCATATGTCACTATTGTCAACACGCACTAGTTGTAAGCTTTTGGTTTTAAATTTTCAAAACTTTAAAATAATAAGTGACAATGAGTGTAATAGTAATCTGAAAAAATTAGATTAGGATTAAAATATCCAAAAAAAAAATTAAGTGGTCAAATTGCCACTGCATTCATCTTTGACAAGATTTAAAGTGTTAAACGAAGTAACAGTCCACCTAATGGTAAAAAACTAGAGAAGAAGGTAGTACCTACACAGATTGACTACCCTCTATAAAAAGATCTTTACCACTTATAACCTTTATCTTCAAATTTAAGTAACCAACATATGATACTGAGTAGAAACCCTGTCCTAATTCTAACACGCTTATGGAGTTTGCCGCGCTACTGCATTGCGAAAAACCGCATATTTGTATTATTATCACTATTACCGCACCTGAAAAAAGGCTTTCCCTGAGTAATACGTTAAAACAATAAAGGATATTTAAAAATTTTCAAAATGCATAAATTCTATTGTTTAGAAAATTTACATTTAAAATTGTAACAAATAAAAATTATATTAATGCAATTAAGCTTTAATTCTCGCATGTTTGCAAATTAGTCATCATAAATTAATATGAGCTATACTCAACGGCTATAAACTATTGTGTATTTGATTAAGTAACAATAAAAATATATTAAATAAAAGTACAGTATATAAATATAATATGGTGTTGAGGCAGCCCTAGGCTGAAGTGCAGCAGCAAGTACGTTAGCGAGGTGTTGGCAATGTCGGGTAGCGTGCTTGGTGGCGGGCGGGGTCGCACCACCCTTGTCGCTCCGCTGAACGCATCGCGCCGCCAGGGTTGATAGACACTGACAACTTTATTCGAAACCTATTATTACTCATAGGGTGCACGGTATTTCGACGGAATTGTGAAATCACTCACCTCGCTTTATTTGTTAAATTTTCACAAACACACACGTACTTGTAATGTTTGCTTAAACAAACTTATCATTAAATACTAAACCCAATAATCCAAAAAACGAAAAAAAATTATAACTCTCTCAGAAATGAGGGGGGCCTGTGCCCAGCAGGGGGACGCATATAAACTTTGACTTTACTTTAACTATAACCCAAAAGAACACACCCTACATTTAAGTACACAGGTTACAAAAGCTACACCATCGTTTTAACAAGTTCCTACTTTATAGCTGTACTGCGGTATTCTTCCGTGTCAACAGTCATCTACTGCAAATTCTTCATCTTCCTCTTCATCTCAACTTCAACTCTTGTTAAAATTCCTCTACATAACATGGACGGTGTCTAGCGTGAAAAGACCTGCCGTTATCGCTTCGCTTAGTAGGCGTATTGACAATCACAATACCAGATGTCTCGCATCTTGGACGCTCGTATCTGCGCAAAATATTATCGTAATGTACCAAGTATATACTGGCGTCTTAAGCCTAACTTCACATACTAAATGTGACTCATGCTGATAATTTCAGGAGGCTAATAATATTTTTAGATAATTAAGAAGTCCAAATGGCAAGTTACGAATAATCTTTCAATTTTGACAGACCTACAAGCAGTGTTACAAGCTAATGTTGCGTTAATTATAAATAAATACTTTGAATTATTAATTAAACCCGATATTAAGATGTAAGTTAAAAACTAAAAGGCCTACCTTTAAAACATAATTTGAAAGAAGGAGGTACTCATATCGACTTGACGGATTTTGACGATTCATTTTTTATTTGAAATTTAGTGTGTTTCATGTGGTCTCATATAAATTTGATCAAGGTCTGACCAGTAATTTTTGGGTTATCAATTAATAATTTATATTGAAGTCGGTTGTATAAAATTTTTAATTTTACCACTTGTTAATAAAATAAGGTTGACAAACGAGCGCACGGTCCACCGCTGGCGGTAATTAGTTCTGTGGAATAGACATTCTCATTCTCTATTAAGAATCAATATGTAGATAGGTACTTTACCACCCCTGGTTGATATTTAATGTTGGTATTCTGTGAAATGGTGGTTATGCTATATTTATCTATGTTTCTAATACCATTAGATTTTCAAACGAGGATTACATTTATATTGTCACTTTTAAAAGTTTTAACACTTACATCTAAAAAGCCATAAATTTACCAACCCTAGACGTGACATCGCGTCGCTTACCACAAGCGCAATGCATGCGAATCAATACCGCGCATCGTCACCTCCTAACACCGTCGTTGTCGTCTAACCTACTTTGCGAAATTCTCATATCTCTGCTATTGTCAGTACGTCACGCTTTAATGTCTGAACTGTGCTCATTAGCATCGTCGAAAATGTTGCAAGCCTAGTCATACCAGCCATGGTTAACTTTCTTGCCGGTATCTAAGGTCAGTGTAGAATCTACAAATTTTAGGGGTTTTATTACCAAAAATGTTTGAGGAACACTAGTTTAGATTTTTTATCTACCAAAAATGGAACGTTACAATGTCTTAAGCACTTTGTGTAGTTCGAAATAGGTACTGTAAATATACGTTATTAAAATAACAGATTGATTGGTTTCAAGCCTCTTAAAACTATGGGAGCCTACGTAATCGATATCTTTGCATTATTTTTAATTTTTTCTTTCTAAAATAATTGTAGATATCTGATGAATGATCACCTTGACTCTAGTCGACATAATAATATATTATATTTGTAAATTTTTAGATGCATTATTTTAGTAAATTGGTAGTTTAAAAGTAGAAATACTTAATTCATTTTCAAAGGAAGGATGAATGTTTCGAGAACACATTTGAAATTGCAGTGTGACCCCGATACGTAGTCGTTGGCAGTCGGCTCACGGAGCCGTGGATCTGTGCAAACAGGCGGCTGTGTAATGCACGGAGCACGGACGCCTTACAATTCGATGAGGGAGCAGGGAGAAGGGCATTGTAATAAAGTTTACATAAACCGTCTCGGAGGGGGCGTCAGGTTACACGCCGCGTTCACCTCGCCCGTTTGTCCGGCACGACGTTTTTGTTGCGAATCACGGAGAAGCTACAATGTTGCAAGCCCGTCATTTATTTGAATTCACGTCCAGTTCGCTTCTTCGATTCCTATTTCACAATTGAGATTTATATTTTTTTATTTTGTCGCATTTTATACTTATTCCAAAGCTTTCATTTGATTAATTTTTAATCTTATAATAATAGGCGAATATCTAGGAAGAATCGAAATTTTTTAACCCTTAATTTGAAAAATAATTTCACTACATTAAACTACAACCACTAACGTACAAAAAAAACAACATAATTAAACACAATGTAACACTTGCTTACTAAACAATGTCGTTTTTAAGAGAGAGATGTAAAATGTCACAAAAAAGTCGTTAAAATATTGCAAATTTTACTACAATTTAATTGATTAGTGGGGTTTGGGTGTTGTTAGTGCGAGTTACCACAATCTCATTTAGGTAACATAACATCCGCGGATTTTATTCTCACCGCCCGTTCATTCGCCCTCAAATCGTGCCTAATATTCAATTTAGCACCCGAACCACACAAAAACTGCTCAAAGCCGGTTCATTACAGCGCGCATCTCGCCTCTTCATCCTCCTTACCTTATCTAAGCCACTGTGAATAGCGCCCCCATGACCCCACCCGCTCCACGCTCGCTCACCACTTCAAGTGGAAAACTCGCAGGGCGAGGGCCGCTCAACCTTGTTTAGCATTCTCGTCGACTTCTTTATTTAATAGATGCCGAAAAAACTCCACTCGGAATAAATTTGCGTTTGTTCTCCGATACGCCTCGCTCGTTTCATGTTTGAAAGTGGCCGCGCGGCTTTAATTAAGGTAGCGGCGGTGCGTGTAAATGCGACTTATTTATTACGTTGGGGCCCGAGCACTTTATTAAACCATTAAAACAAAATTCTACGAAGGTGTTTTTGCACCGGTGGCAACCTTAGCGCGGCATGTTTACGCGCCGCGCGGTAGGCGCTGCCGCGACAACCCTCGCAATTTATCGCCCGAGACTTTTCTTAATTGGAAGAAATGGCCACTTGTAATTATTAAGACGCCCTAAAGTGAAACAGATTGCACGATAGCGCTCCTCGACATGCTTTAGCTTTTCCCCTCGACAATTAAGGAAATAAACAAACCTCGCGACTAAAGCATACCATTTTGACGAAGCAAACATTCAAAATTACTTTTATCGATTCATCTTATATAATAACTAGCTGATACCCGCGAATTTGTCCGCGTTACTTGATATATCAAGGAAACACGCATCATTGAACACGGTAGTTAAAATCATTGTTTCTTAAAACTTTAATAACTTTATATTAAATGATATCGCAATATTTTTTTAGATAAGGACCAAGTGTGTAATAATTAAAACTTAGAAAACCTAAATGAAATCTATCCAGTAGTTTTTACGTGATGCGCGCACAACTGTAAACATATATCATTTTAATTATATAGATTAATTATACGAATAAAAGCGATGCCAACAATTTTTAACTATAATAATGATTTGATTGACATTTTCAAATCATCAATTGCTATCTAATGCAATATCAGCTAAGCATCTTCAAGCCTATGGCAGAAGCATCTGACAATAGATAAGACTGAATAGAACCGTACGCCAATCCATCTCGGAATTACGGTACCTGACGGACAGATTGCGATTTCTCACTCAGATACTTGCTTTAATATAATCACGTCGTATTGAGATTAAACGCTCCGATTTCCCCTTTTACACTTATGCGATGCTGATAGCAATCACTCCTTTAAGCCGGTAGAAACCTATAAACCAGTTTAACGTATGTATTATGTTGTTTAAAAGACTGTGACATAAAATTTATAATATCTTAATACACAGTAAACTTACAACATATAACCATTTTACTTGGTCTTTTAATTAATTATAACATTTACTTGTTAATATTATAATTTTAAACAATGGACAGCTGTTAAACTTAATTAAAAAAAAAACTGTGTTATGTTACATGGTACCTACCTACCTACCTAGCTTTTGCTTCGCATGGAAACAGAAACATCTCCATTTTAATTATTTTGTGGTAAAATACTAATACTAGGTGTTCCCTTTTGTTCCCTTTGATTTCATGGGTTTTAATTTTTTTTTTGCACGGAACCCTAATTGTTTTTCTAAAATAAAAGTGGCCTAAGTTACTCCTTATAATATCGGCTATATGTCACAGAAAGTCCCGTTAAAATCGGTCAAGCCATTTCGAAAATTAGCCGGAACAAACAGACAGACATACAAAAATTTTAAAAATTATTTTTTTGTTATACGTACCGTGTATTGTTTCATACTATACATTTGATAAAAAAACTGCTATTTTGACATTACAAACAGACACTTCAATTTTATTTATTTTTATAGATGTCTTAATTCAAGACTTGATCCAACTGCGTACTTTTCATCTCGACCATTCAGCTGTTTATGCGTAATCGAGTAGGTAACAAACATGTAAACATTTTCACAAACTTTTATGTATAAATAATATTCACGAATTTATGTATAATTCACGAATATTATTCAGTATATACCTATATTGAATAATTTTCGTGACCTTTTTGCTTCCCATACAATAATAATATTAAAAGTGAAAAAACAAATGAAAAGTTTCAGTGAAATATGAATTCCAACATCACAAAACAAATAACAAAGGAAGTAGCATTCTTCGCAAAATCCTCAGCAAGGTGACACAATGGCTGGTAGTGGGTATAGCAGTAGGCGGGGGTATTGCTCGGCTCGGCGCGGGCTTGCGGCTTTGTTCCCGATCCGGATCGCGTCGATTTATGCGGGCTTGATCGAATCAACCTCCCTCGTCGCCCCCTGCAGCAATACCTGCTGGTGTTGTTGTTCCCTAGGAATACTGGATTAACGTATGTCAGTGTAGATTAAGACTGTGGCTAGCATCATTCTACAACATTGTTACTGAGACACTGGACCTAATATAACCTATTATTAAAAATAAAAGTTGTTCGGCTAACAGCTTAGTCATTGAATAAGGTTAGAATTAATGTAAAACTAAACTGCATTCTTCATAATTCTTTTAATTTTAGGTGCTTATTAGAAAGTTTATCGGATTGAGTTATACTGAAATATTTTTCTTGGTAATCTTATCTTACATAGTAGGTATAAAACAAATGCGCTTCCCGCTATCTGTACGCTTAGATGTTTTTTGGATCAAAGTTCTTTATCGCACGGTACGAATTTGGCGAAAGAGGGCTAGGCGAGAAAAAGCGTAAGATTTTTCCGTCATGACCCCCTTTCTATAGTGCGAGCGAAATGGAATAATATTCATCTCTCTCGCACTTTTCTTATTTTGCCATGAAAGAAATATTATTTTATTTTAAATGACCCTTCATTTTAATAGGCGCTAGTAATTCATTTATTTGTATTTGTAAATCAATAATATAATACGTTTATCAATAATAATACACTACGACAGTTGACAACCGAGTGTTCCACGACACTCACGCATGTTTTTAGGGTTCCGTACCTCAAAAGGAAAAAACGGAACCCTTATAGGATTACTTTGTTGTCCGTCTGTCTGTCTGTCAAGACCCTTTTTCTCAGGAACGCGTGGAGGCATCAAGCTGAAATTCATATCAAATACTCAAGTCTACTGTCCCTTAGAGTAGTGAAAAATCAAACTTCTAAGCCCAAGCAATCAAAAGATACAGCCGTTTATGCCGTAAATTTTCGACATTCGCAAGGGAATCAAAACCTATAGGGTACTTCCCGTGAACTCAGAATCTTGAAATTTGGTACGAAGCAACGTCTTATAGCACAAATAAAGGAAAAATTGCGAAAAGCATAAATTTTTAGTAACATCATATAATAAAAATGTTTTTAATAATTTTAAACTTATATACCTACAGATTTGTTCGGAACCCTCGGTGCTCGAGTCCGACTCGCACTTTGCCGGTTTTTTTAAAATTACGGATCGGATTTTGATGCGGTGTTCTCCAATAATTAAACAGAATGATTTATATAGAATTAATATATTATATTATATATAGAAAGGTTTATAATATGTATAATACAATGAATATTATATATTTTATAAGTATTCTAGCCGTGTGTATGTATGTATGTGACAGAACTCCAGTGTGTGTGATTAAGTGTGTGACCCGGTAGGTGGCGCTGTTGTCGAAATTCAGAAATCAACCGTGCGAAGCCGGGGCGGGTCGCTGTTTTTAATTATGAAACAATACTACCGCAGAGAATACTGTGAAAAGTTTTATACAGAGCCGCTACTGCGTCCGCAACTCAAAGAGTAGACTAAAGAGCACCTGAGCTTCTTTAGAAGCATCTGGCTGTGGTCCAAATACTGAGTCGGGTCGTATAAACTACGAGAACTTAGTAGCGATAATTGCTAGTTAAAAAAAAAAAACTTTTAACTATATATCGCTATGCCAATGCCAATATGCTAACTATATATAAATTGCTATGCCCCTACGGGGCGTCACTTGATGTATGATGTATTTCTTGTGGCATGCAAATTATATAAAGAAATAAAGAAATCGCTTTATCGCAACCGGGATATACAATGGTGAATTTTTTTGGAATATAAATGAATAATTATAAAAAACATATGTACGTGAAAGAATTTAAATTCATTCAATAAAAGTTAATTACTATCCACTAGGATGACATGCCGGAAATGTTTAGATATTCCCAAGTTTGAAGTGCCGCGTAGTGGCGACGTGATTGTATTCAGTATTTTTCCATTGACTTTCCCGATTTGTCTCGTGACTGTCGGAGGAAGCGCCGGGTAAAGCCACAAAAAATTCTTATGCCGATATCTCGGTTACACCAGATGTCAAATAACGTCTGCCCGAAAAAGTCTTGGGTTTAAATTTACAGCCCGCGTATTGTTTTATCGACGTTATTAAATTAATGTGTAATTAGTGGTAAATAATGAATAAACAAAGAATATTGTTATATTTTATACATAATTAAATGTTATTAGCGTACACATTCATTATAATAAAAAAATATGCAAAATCCAAGAACTTCATAGAGAAGAGTCGACAAAAAATCTTAGGTAATTTTTGTCGGATTTTTGTAGGGAGGCTTGTGTTCAGCATTGGACTTTACAGGCTGTAATGCGTTTGGAATGGTGCTACCTATTACTCCGCCATTTGTCGAAAGCCATGAAACCTTTTTGATATTTATATATTTATTTTTAGCTTAATAGACGCATTGCAAGCGTTGAATGATTACACCTGAGATATCTAGAAAGAAGAAATTTTGTAGAAAGCTCGCCTCATTTTTGATACTTGATGTAGAAGCAGTGAAAACGAAACAGTATGTACTTTGGGTGAATGTGACCTCTGCGGTATCGGATTGTTTAGCAATGCGTCGCATGCCGCCGCGACACAGTCCGCCCGTGTCCTCCACCACCAGCCCAATATGCGCACCACGTCTCCCTCATGCTTATCGTACGTTTACATATATGCCTAGTTTGCTTCAAGCGTGCTCGAGCATTCTAAATGTTTCATGAATAAATTTCTTAACCAACCACTATCTCAAACGTTACGAATCACGATTAACTAAATCTCGACAAATCGAAATAAAAATCATACAACAAACGAAGAAAATCGAATCATATTATAATCCCAGTCTCGCTTAAACCAATTCACAATAAAAAAGGTCGCAGCCCTTTTTCGAGTTTCCTCGTTACGGACTAAGACGAGAATCATTAGGAATTAAATTTCCCCTTTCATTAGTCCCTCAACCCTCGTATAATTCCGGACGTAGCAATAACAATATAAATCCCCCGTCGCGCCGAGCGGGGGATTAAGGCTTGTCTCGACCCTAATTTAGGGCTGCCCCCGCTACGGATTAACGAAGTGGCGGAATCCGCTAGGGTTGTCGTTGCGCGTAAACTTGTTACGTGTTTAATGTTTTATTGACGGGCGACGAGGGAGTGCTCGTTTAAATAAATACGCGGCGGTCGCGCTCGTACCAATCGCCGTCTACGCTGTTTTATTATGTCACTAAAATAGCTTTATGATCCATTTATTGAACGACACTTAATATCGTGTATTTAAATTTTAAATACGATTAAAGCCGTAGAAATTATTACTCAGATATATAAATGCGTTAATATTATTCAAATCAGGGCTATTAAAAAGAGAATTCTATGCTTATAATAAAGCATTTTTGTAAATATAATTTTGTTAAAACTTGGTCAGTTTTATTAATTGAAACATCAAATATGGCCAATGAAAGTTTTGAACGAAATATATTTTCTTTGAACATTCAATTTGCTTTCCAGACGAACGAGGAGTAGAGTTATTGAGAAGTCCACAATAATTCTAATTCATATTTGCTCATAATTATACGTATTTTTCGTAAATTGTTTATGTAGTAAGCAAAAAGTAAAAACCTTCAGAATTAATTTAGAGTGAACATTCTCTACTTATTGAAAGAAAAAGAGTAGGTATCAAAAGAAAATAAAATGTTTACAAGATTATGGATGTTATTTTTACTGGTCCTTCACCCTTATAAATTCATTTGAATAGCTATTATTTCGTCACGGTGAATCGCACTCGGAGCCGGGACGAATTGTTTATCTCCAGTATTAAGTCGTGGCAGGAGTGCCGACGCACATATTGCAGGAATCTGTGAGGGATTGACGCGCCCTCCCCGTTTTTACTTGCTGCCTTACAATTAAATGAAACTGCTTGTGTTGACATTATACAAGCGCGATATTGAGCAGTTGGAATATTATACTGAGGACAAATTTGGTAGGTATATAAAATGAAAAATGGTAAAGTCCTATAAAAGGTTACTTATATAACTTTTATAGGACTTTACCATTAATTAAAAATAGCTGCGGGTTAGAAAACAATGAGAAAATATATCAAAAGTTAATAAGTAAAGGCCTCTACAACTGATTATTGTTATTTGTAATTTAAACATGTAATAATATGATGTGAATTGATTATTGAAAACTGTGAAGTTGCATGACGTGGTTTATATATCTGATCAACTCCTTCGGTGTTAATTTTGCAAACGACTCGCCATCGTCGCAGCGCGGCGGAAACACAATTCGAGCGGTAATTTATTTAAGTAATTCTACAAAGTGCGACCACGCTCACCGTATTAAAATTTGCCTCGAGACCGCAAAGTAGACGCTAACACAAAATTAAAGTCGTCGACACTTAAGGGCTTCGTAGTTTGAAGGGGTGCGCCGTGAAATTTCTCTCCGAATTCCAAATTGTCGGATGAGTTTCGCAAGTCAACTCAATTATCGTTTTAATTACGGCGCTGCCGTGCCACGTGACATTTGTTTGCGTGCATGAAAGCGATCGCAGGCGGCGCCCTCCCGCCCCCGACCCCTCCTGTTAATTGTGCTAATTACAGCTGTAATGGAGCAAGAGTGGGGTAGGATTGCTTATCGACGGCTTCTCTAAACTTCACTGATACATCTGCCCTAAACTTGTTAATTTAACACGGCTTCTTAATTAAACACTCCTTAGTGCATTATTTTACACTAAGTTGAGTAGTTTTTTTAATCCCTGTCTTTTCTAACATTTTATTGAACAATGGTCAACGAATTTTTTTAATTAATTGAGTTGTTTACTCATGTGTAATTATAACAATATTAAAAATTAAAGTAAATTACGTTTAAGTGCCTCTATTAAAGACATTATGACTCTTTCAAAAATAGGAGAACCTTCATAGTGTACTGTTAATTTATTTTGTAAGCCCTTCCTTATCGTAAGTTATATTATTTGTTGAAAGTGAAATTAAGTCAAATAGGACGTATAATCCGGACTTAATATGTATTTATTTTTCCGGAATCTAAAAATATGTATTTATTTCCGACATTTTAAAATATGTTGTTTTTACGAAATTAATTTTACTACGTTGCTTTATTCAATATGCCTAAAAGTTAGATGACTACAGAATTCACTTGCATTGCCGAAACTATCACAAAATGCACATATCGTCACCACTAACTGCCCAAAATAATGTGAACTTTAATAAAAGTAACCGAGCGCATAAAAGTACCTAATATTGGGCATGAGTCCAATCGTGTATTTCTGTTGTGCGCGGAGGAATGCTTGCTTTAGAACGTAGTGTTTATATGCTCTTTGCTTTGCTTGAAATGGTGTACAGTAACGGCCACAGTAGAGATAGCCAGAGGCGGGCGGGCGCAGGCAAGGACACGTCAGCTCGACAACGAGCATCAGGCAATTCGGTTATTTGGGGTCGGCCATAAACCGATAGCGAGCGCAGTAAACGCAATCCAACACTCGCGACTATAAACTTTACGAGTCACGTAAAAACGCGCTCGAAACTCCGACTCGCTACCATAAATTTATGCTAATGTATTCTTTATTGGAGTTTAATGTGTATTCAGAAATTCCTTCATTATTTATGTATACGAATGAACCGGTAAAGTCAATTTTAAAGTCGCTGTGCGCACCGCGGTTTACGCGCCCGATACAGTTTAATTTTTTAACATTTTTATTGCCCGCGTTTCCGATTACCGCAGTCCCTTGTTTCCAATTATTGCTTTTTGTTCGGAGGTTCAGGTAGCAACTAATTTATAATGCGTGAAAGTTTAAAAAATTTGTGACATGAATGAATGGGTTTCTTTTCTCGCGAACCGTTTATTTTATATTTTAAGAAACTGATGTTTTATTTATCTACGTCTGAACAAAATAACAAGAAAACGTTGAAGAATAATAGGTGAATGATAAAACTTTTCACTGGCAGTGTCATAAAACCGACCCCGAATAAAACCGGTCGACGTGATAAAAGTGGAAAATGTCGCGTGTTAACCGCGTAACTTTTCAAAAACTATTACATCTGAAATATAGTCAGAGCTCAATCCGAACATTTCCGAGTGGCGGGCGGGCGGTCTATTTATCTATTTCCCCCGCTTCCGCCCCCGAGCGTCCGGTTAACCGCCCCCCTTCCGGTTAACCGGGCGGCGGCGAGGCGCGCACGGCTAAACGGCTCGTCGCGTGACCGCAGACAATAAGCCCGAGCGGCGTTAACAACGCGCCTGTGTGTTGCCACTTTATATGTTACGTCAGTACCCGCCCCCGCCTCCGCTCCGCTCCGCTGCCCGCCTCGCTTACACGCGACACATGTGCACGAGCTCCGCGGCTACGGTAGCCGATAAGTCGTGTTGTCGCAGCTTGTAGAAGCTCATACTTGTTTTGCGTCGCCCTCCCGCTACCCACACGAGACTGGATCAATTGCCTTTTTCTTGAGGTCGACCCACGTAATGGGATAAAGTACAGATTAGCTCTTTTCGCTTTTCTGTTCGGAAATGGAAAAGGTTTTCGATACGATACACTTTATATCACCAAATCTTTCTTACCCAAATTTTAATGGGAACACGATAGAAATCTGTGTCGGGATAAAAGTACAGTTTTCACTTTTCGTAATTGATAAGAAAACCTTCATTGGTTTTTTAATTTTATATATATCATCATCATCATTACATTCTTTCATAAGTCCACTGCTGAACATAGGCCTCCCCCAAGCTATACCGCAAAGCACGGTACTGAGCCACCTGCATCCATAGACTGGCTGCATGTCTTACCAGGTCGTCACTCCTTCTAGCGGGGTGTCGCCCTGCACTCGTGAACTATTTTTACCCATCGGTTTTTTATTGTAGCCATGGGACCAATGTAGTTTGTATTTCTGTGTACCTAATGTCTAACGATATCAGAGACGAGTTTTGTGTGGCATGTCTCAGTAATACGTCTTGTTACAAAACTTGTTTTATTTATAATTTCGTGTTTAGACTAGTGTTTAAGAGGAGTCTTTTTCACGAAGGAAGTCTCTAACAAATCATAGTGCCGCAGTCTTCGACAAATTTCCAAATTTCACATCTGTTTTTAAGTTCCAGACTGTATCGCATATCTTCCACGGGAGTTTTTATGGAAATAAATAATATTGTTCAACATAGCAGTCTCAGTATACGCAATACAAATTATTATTTATTTACATACATTATTATTTATTTAGTTATAGGAAATAACAAAAATATAAAGAGTTCGAAATAGAAAGGAATGAATAACATTTACACAAAGCTGGAATGCACAAAGTGTAACATAATAACAACAACACATGAGCCCATCTAACCTCGGCAGCCAACCGCAAATTCAATCTATTAAATTAGCGATTAACCGCAAATGGTGCACCCTGAAGCGAACGACTCCTACGGGCTACATAAAATCCATCCAATCGAGACCGACACGTCGCATTACGGCACCGTACCTCTCGAAATAGCTTCGCCCGAAATTCGATATTCCGATGCTGCGGAGATCGGCCGATCGTAAAATTTGGGCCTCAAAGCGCTATGTTTCCTAACACGTAATACAACACACGGCAGCGTGTGACTACGTTTCTTCGCTTTTCGCACCAGTAATAAAACTTTATCGGTTACATGCGACCTATCAAATATCCAATAACGCGGAATATTGTACCGTTTGCCGTCCCTACTTCCTTTACCTTATCTACAAATTTTATCGCATGTCACGATATTGTTTCTACATGTCGTAAAAACAAATGATGTTAATATAATTATTGTTGGATTAGTAAACTTAATTGTGGGGCGAAGCGATAAACAGATTGGAATCTCGACGTAAGCGTTATTGTGTCGGTGGGCGGGAAGAGGGTTGTAAGTCACAGCGGGCGGCGACAGGTCGACGGCGTGGCGGGCAAATTAACAGCCGTTTGCCACTGGCCTCTAACTTAGTGCCTCGCAAAATTAGACCCGTTTGAGCCCTCCGGCCCTTGCTATCTATCTATACCTATTGTCTTCCCAAGATAATGCAGTAATAGACTGTCTATTTCTCATTTAAAATTTGAAACTACGTAAGAAATTTTGGTTCCAATGTACCAAATAGTATCATGTTACTATATATGTAAAATAGGAGATTTATTTCACAATGTCACAAAATTATTATATCTGCTAAGCCTTAGATTACGTTACGCTTTAACTTTGATGTTAATTCAAATCGTGAACATTTTTACTATTCACTTTAAAATGTACCTGCTTCTAAATAATTTATGAATAATATGCGTCATAAAATTCTAGGTCAAAATAAAGGAAAAATAAATTTAAATTTAAAATAAACATTTGAAATCATGGGCGCATTACACGGTTCGATCGTCCATTAACAAACGCTTCAAAGAGCACCTCTCGCTGCAAATGGAAATAGCTCCGCAATACTATCCGAAATTCGGAGTATTTGGAACACAAACGCGTTCAAAGTACTTTGAGTACTCGTACGTTCGAGTGCAGAGATGTGACAATTTCAGGCAGGCATTGTACGAAATGGAATGAGTAATAGTGGCGGTAGTTCGTCACATATGATTATTTCATTAGACCTTAACTGTACGCCCGGCCAAAAGCTGCACTCCCCCTTACCCCTCCCCACAAAAGGGAGCGACCACACCCGCAGCTAATCATGCGGTCAGCTTGTTCTGCCTCAGCGTGTTTTGATATTGATATTGACTGTAGCGTTCGCCTCGCTGCGCGTCGATTTATTTGCGAACAATGATCGATTGATTGCTGTACGTACGTAAGCCCGTAAACGTTTTGATTATGTTTGCCCTCTCTTATTTGTATTGCTAACAAGACCCGATAGCGCATGAATTGTATCGACGGATTTTTATTCTCTTTTTGTTTCCTTGTTACAGAGAAATTCCATATCACCGGGCGAGCGGGAAAAGTATAGGACACGAAGTCCCGCGGAACCAGACCATAAGAAACTTAAAAAAGAAGAAAAAGATATGGGTCATGTAAGTTATTAATTCTCATAAATATTTGTTTAATCTTTCATTGCAATTTATTTTTATCTACTTCCGATAAGTTAAATACAAAACAATACTTTAATATTTTTTTTAGTAAAGTTCGGAAAAACAGCAAATACTTTTGGTGGTGATTTTTAATCAAATGTTTTTTTTTCTTCATTTAATTTAAAATTTCATATTTTTTAAATAGGACTAGAATCCCAAGCCTGTATTATTCCTAATAAAGATAAGACTTACACGCACATGTTTTTTTTTTTAATTTATTATTATAAAGGACTTTGTCGCTGAGCGACCACATCGTCTCGTTTTGTCTACAATTACTTAATCACTACAATTGAATACAAAATTAAACATAAAATCTATTATATTAACAATAGTTACGTGCAAAGAGCACGCGCGACTATAAGTAAACACACCTAAGGAATAGGAATAAGTGGAACCATAAACAGCCCCATCTATTCCCTACACAGAATCAAGTCTGCTAGCTTGACCAGCATTTTAGCCTCCTCCGACATAGGATAAGTCAAAATACTGTTCAAGGTGCCAACCTGAAAATTCGTATCACTACCAAAAAATAACCTTCTAATTGCTTCATTCCGGACACATTCCATCAAAATATGTTGAACATCTTCAATTATTCCGCATACGTCGCAATTTGGTGCGCACATGTTATAACACTTTTAACAAAAGACTAAGACAAAAGGCTAGAATAGAAACTTTTTCAATTTAATCTCTTGCACTTTACACTCAGATGTTTTTGTATTACCCTAAAAGATTAATTTTCCTTTGTACGAATTAAAATAATTGAATATACTATGTTGTAAACAAAGGTTAGTATTACAAATAAGATTTTACTATTAAGTGTTTAATCCGTGCTACGTAATTACATAGTTTGTTCATGTTAACGAAATCCTGTTTGAAGACGTCTTCCCTCATTATTCATTTATTACAGCGTATCAAACCACTGCTAAAACTTTTCTGCCACAGTTGCCACTCTGGCAAGCGGATTGGCAACCGCAGTTCTTTATTATTTTAACAGCTTAAAATTTTGTTATTTTAAGCTGTTATCAGGAAGATGTTGCTTATGAGATAATATGGAGTTCAGACTCTGTAAGTTACTTAATAAAATGTATCAATAATACTTTCACAGCTTCTTTTAAATATTTTCTTTGATGTTTTACAGGAATTAGTAGTAGACGACGCGAGCGAAGAGCCCACGTCACCCCACAATGGTGCTCCATCACCGAGAGAAAATGGACTCGACAAACTGCAGCCTAAGAAGGAACACCCGCCTCACAGTCCTAGGTCAGTAGACAATTTATGTAAGATAATATATTAAAAGTCCTCGGTCATTAGCTCGATTGTTTGAAACTTCAGTATATTTAATTTAAAAATCAGTTTTCACGTATCTATGTTAAAATGTTTTAAAAATCCAAGAGAATCGAGAAATTGTATTTTGGGATTTAACGGTCTTATCTGCATTGAAATTCGCCGCTGAACTACACGGTTCTAATTTGAAGCTACTCCTACTAATATCATTCCCGAGTTCCTCGCTTGAATTAATTTCAATAGTACTTCAAATGTCTTAAAAACTATGTAGTTTAATTTGGCTTGTGTGTTATTGTATAATAAAAGTTGTGTTTTTTATTTAATACATTGTAGTATATTAATTTCAAAATTGAATACCTTTGTTTCACTGGTATTTTGGTCACATTCCAGAAGAGTGTTAAAAATCTTAGGTTTATTACAATTTTCACAATATTAATTACTTTCACGAGTGAATATTAATATTGTAGATATAGGAATTTTTGATATCATGTTATCTTCATTATGCTCTGCTGAAACTGAGATGGTTTGTAATTAAATTTTAGAACTTAGTTGTGTTATATTAAAATGTTTCTACATTTCGCTGTGACATTATCATCATACTAAATAGGATATGATTAGGAGTCTTCTACAGGTATGAGATCCAAAAACGATCCGAGCAAATTGTTCTACTATAATAATTATATTTTTTGCGAAATGATTAATGTTATAAATTTTGCTAACGATATAATATGATCTGTTTCCTCAATTTATAATATAAAATCATTATTGTAATCAGTCACAGTCAAAGAAGTTAATTTTATATTACTTACAAGTTCCTCGATTCCGTGTTTAAGTGTTTTGTAACGCACCTAGAGGCTTCTAATAGGCATTATGTCGAGCACGATAAGTTCGATATAATCGTTGTATCCGTTTAGCGAAGTCGTATGAACGTATGAACTGGCTGGCACATTACATATGTTTTGAGGTCATACTTGGGTAAGCAGTAGAGAAGCGATCCGCGTGATAATATTTATTTACGTAGTAACTTACAAAGTCGATATCGATTTCTACTCTAATGTTTATATTAAAATTTAAACAGAGCGTAAGCTCTCGTTTTCGTTTAATAGTCAGCCAGTCCATCCCTCTTTTATTATATCAAAGATAATTCTAGAAGATCTAAAACTTCTAGGAGTTGGATTGATAATCTTAAAAATTGTCTATCGATCGCCAATGACTTGGCATTTGTGGAAAATGTTCTCTACTAGGCCTTTAAGTATAGTTAGGGTTGTCAATCCTACCATTTTTGTAGTATCATACTATAATTTTTACTACTATATTTTAATAAAGGCCATATTATGGCGTACTTAAAAGTAGCAAGAAAATACTTTACAAATAAAATATTAATTTAAATCATAGCATAATGTTTTTTTTCGTCATCTGCCATATTTTTATATCCGGTATTATAGTATCTCTAGTAGTACTATGTTTTAACAATCTAAAAGGCTAAAACTGTAATTATAAAATTTCGACTGTGTTCGAAGTTCGCTGGAGGACCTAAGCTCTATGCTCAATGACCTCGATAGTGTTTCCCAACGGATAGGTCTTAAGATGAACATGGACAAAACAAAGATCATGTTTAATGTCCATGTCACACCTATGCCGGTAGTTGTTGGGAACACTAAGCTCGAAGTTGTTGACGAGTATGTTTACCTGGGACAAATAGTCCGACTAGGTAAGTCCAACTTCGACCGAGAGGTCAATCGACGGATTCAACTCGGCTGGGCAGCGTTCGGGAAGCTACGACACATCTTCTCGTCAGACATACCTCAAAACCTGAAAACGAAATTGTACAACCAGTGCGTGTTGCCAGTAATGACTTATGGAACTGAGACGTGGTCCTTCACTGCTGGCCGTATGAGGAAGCTCAAGGTCGCTCAGCGAGCTATGGAGAGGGCTATGCTCGGAGTTTCTCTGCGTGATAAACTTAGGAATGAGGATATCCGCAGTAGAACCAGAGTAACCGACATAGCCCAACGGATTAGTAAGCTGAAGTGGCAGTGGGCCGGCCATATAGCTCGAAGAACCGACAACCGATGGGGAAGAAAGGTTCTCGAGTGGCAGCCTCGTACCGGTAGGCGAAGTGTAGGGCGTCCCCCCACGAGATGGAGTGACGACCTGGTAAGACATGCAGGAAGTCGATGGATGCAGGTGGCTCAGGACCGTGCTTTGTGGCATTCTTTGGGGGAGGCCTATGTTCAGCAGTGGACTTGTGAAGGGCTGTAATGATGATGATGATGATGATGAAAAAAGTTCACTGAAAAGAAAACATTTTTATACTCTTTGTCACTTCCAAACTAAGACGAATCGTTAACACCTCATATGTTAAAATCCATCAAGCCGTTTACATACAGAGCGTGTCAAAAATAGACGTACATGCATACCCTCGAAAAACATTACTCTCATTCTGAGGCAGTCTGGAAAGAATTTCCGGAAAGTAAAGCCTAAACGATGTGTGTACCCTTGTAACAACAGATCGGGCACTTCGAGCAACGCTTCGACGCCATCCGCGAAGAAGTTGGACGAGAAGCCGAGCACGCCGATATCGAAGCCGGTGACGCCGACGTCGGGCGCGGGCGGCGTGGGCGGCGCGGGGGGCGCGGGCGCGCCGCTGAAGGGCGCGGTGAAGCCGCCCGCGCTGCAGTACCCGTACCTGGGCAACGGCGCGCACGACGCCTACGGGCTCGCCGGCTACTCGGCGCGCGCCGCGCTCGCCTACGAGCCGCTGCGGGCGCCCATCGGGCCCACCGCGCTCGCGCCCATTCCCGGCGGCAAACCGTACGTTCCTTTTTTATTTTATACAATAACCATGACATTGACAAGCGACCATACAGTCAAAGGACGCGTTCTTTTTTTATAGGATAAGGGTGACAAGCGAGCACACAATCCACCTGATGGTAAGTGGTGGCTGTGGCCCATTGACATATACATCTATCCTCGCTTGCGAATCAAAATACAGATGCGTTGTCACCCGTGAGGACTTAGATGGAATGCCTATTTTCCACCAAAAAGGTTCTCTGGTTCTCTAGACTCACAATACGACGAAACACAGCAGCATTAAGCTGTTATATTGCGCTGGTATTTTGTGACAGTGTAGTACTTCACCGGTCGAGCCGACCCATTCGTGCTACAACTATACTACTAATATAGCTGCAGCATGGCTCTACCACGTGTGAAACTTGTGTTGCTCACCCGTGAAGACTAACGGACCAGTAAAAAGGTTGTTCGGTTCTCTACACTCATGGTACGAAACAGCATTATTTTGCCATTTTACTTACGCTGTTATTCTATGAAAACGTGGTCCTACGTCGGCCGAGTCGATCCATTCGTGCGCAGTCATATTATATAGCCGCAGTGTGAATCTACCATGTAAAAAAATTGCTTTAGACAACCACAATTCTTGACTTTGAGACTTCGGTAGAGAACTCAGATGTGTGACATGCGACAAACAAATTTAAGATTCAATATATTATTCAAATTTTACAAATATTTTACCAAACGTCGGGTCTTGTTTCATGTATGTTTATATTATTATGTTAATTTTATGTATATCAATTATATAATTATGTTAATGAATATTGAAAAAGGTCTGATGTTTATAAATTTATAATAAATTACAGTTTTATTATATTTGTATTGATAATTGTCGTCATCACTTTAAGACAGTCCTCTACTTACTGTAAATACTACACCTAATATTAGTAATTTACATTTAATTACATTAATAATCTCTACATATGTAGTTTATAGCAAAGTCGCATCTCACCGTCTGTACGCTTAGATCTTTTAAATTACGCAACGGATTTTGATGCGGTTTTTCATCATTAGACAGAATGACTCAAGAGGAAGGCTACATGCATATTATATATTATACAATTCTTCTGTCCACGTGTAATGTTTATGTGACGAACTCCTCCTAAACGGCTGGATCGATTTTGATGAGTTTGTGTGTATAATTAAGTTGATTAGTGAATGGTTTAGATCCACAGTTGGACCCGGTAGGTGGTGTTGTTGTTGAGATCCAGAAATCAATCGTGCGAAGCCGGGGTGGATCGCTAGTATACTATAAAGATGTATATAACTTAATATCACGCGGACAAAAGAATATACTGGATCGGAGGTTGGAGACCGATCAAATCATCGAATCAAATGTCATCACCGATCTGATTGCAATTATAGCGTGTTATTGTGATCAGTTAGTCATAGAAATGATGACTTATACATGTACGATGATCATAAGTCGCTTAACAACTGAAATGTCCGCGAAAAATACTCAATAGTTAAATAATCGAAATGTTCATATATGATCCACGTGACAGTGAAATGGTTAAACATCAAAATGTATCTATTTTAGAGATTGATAAATTTATCACCGTATGCACATCGTATGAATTTTTACTAAAGTTAACAATAGTAATTTAGTAATTAAAGTTGGCCCGTGGATGTCTTAAGAGGCAACTATGGAAAATGCCAGTATATACGGTTCTCTACACTCGCCATACGAAACAGCAGCATTAAGCTGCTATTTTACGCTGGTAGTCTGTGAGAGTGTGGTCCTTTTCCGAGCCGACTCATTCGTACTATATCCATAGTATAGCTGCAGCATATTTCTACCACGTAAAAATAATGTAGCTGCAGCATGGCTCTACCACGTAAAAGATAGTTATTGAAACTCATTGGAGCTTTACTACTGGTTCGGAAAAATCTCTATCCTGGGACGAACCGGCAGGAAAGCCAAGTAGAGTTTTTAAACATAATTTGATGGATGTGTGTTGTCGGCAGCGCGTACTCGTTCCACGTGTCGGCGGAGGGGCAGATGCAGCCGGTGCCGTTCCCGCCGGACGCGCTCATGGGGCCGGGCATCCCGCGCCACGCGCGCCAGGTGTCGGCGCTGGCGCACGGCGAGGTGGTGTGCGCCGTCACCGTGTCCTCGCCCACCAAGTACGTCTACACGGGCGGCAAGGGCTGCGTCAAGGTCTGGGACATCAGCCAGCCCGCCAAGGCGCCCGTCAGCCAGCTCGATTGCCTGGTGAGTCGGTAACTGTCCGCGCTGCACGCGATCCCTTTACTCTTATATAGCTTTTTGTTTTTACTTAATTAAACCTTGTTATAGCCATATGGAAATAACTATATCTCATGAGTTAATCTTTATACCAAGCATTCAAAAGATCTGATAGTCCACCTGTTGGTAAATGCATAAAGCAGCTCATCAACGCTCTAAAACCAACTTCAAACTAAGAAGGCCGTAAATGCATTGTCGCCTCCTGACGATTTTGATGGAATGTCTCGCAGCTTTCAACTATACTATGTGACTTACCCTTCAAACTGGGACAGTCCGGATGACCTGCAACAAAAACAATGAAATCCATTACTAACCGCTCAGTAATATAACATTATAATCTCGTAAGTAGCAAATTTAGCAGTTATGACCCCCGAAAAAAGTGTAACCATCTCTAATTTATACTAGATGTAAAATTTTTATAATTTTAATTCAAAGAAAAAAGCAGCATCGAAGGTGTGAGGCGTCTGTAATTGCCAAACTACCTGCTAATTGATTGATTAAATTAAGGAAGATTTGCTGTTACACATATAATAGGTGCCAATGAGCTTGTGAACATAATTGAATCCAATAATGTTAACTCCTGGCACCGTATAAGGCGATTTACGTATCTCAAATGTTATGATTCTTATATTTAAATTGAGATTGCATTTAACTACATTTAATGTATGTATAAGTGTATGAAGTTAATAAAATTACTCAATTATATCAATGTTGTATCCGTTTTATTTTTATTATATTTTATAATATTATAAAAAATAGGCGTTTCTAATCATAATGTGTCTTATTTCAGCAAAGAGATAACTACATCAGATCAGTGAAGCTGCTTCCGGACGGTCGCACGTTAATAGTTGGAGGAGAAGCGTCCAACCTATCTATTTGGGACTTGGCATCCCCAACGCCGAGGATCAAAGCAGAGCTTACTTCTTCGGCGCCTGCCTGCTATGCGCTCGCTATCAGCCCCGATTCAAAGGTATATATATGCTCCTTTGCGATTTGATTTAGTGAATATATTTTTGACTTTTTGCCATGTGGTAGCAACGTCAGAGAACCAATCACCCCATTTTGTCCCGTGGGTGTCGTAAGAGGGGACTATAGGTAATACTAAAAGATCATATCGCTTCCAATACATGGCCGTATACTATTTTGCCAGATATAAAGTTAACAAAACTGGCAACGGTAAAAGCAGTAGTACTGCGATGATCAATACGTCTGCTAAGTATACGCCAAATCCATTTACTGGAAGTGGCTGATATCAAACTACAAGTAGTCACAGTAAGCTTTTACAGGCTGATGATGAAGAAGAGTCCTAACGTGGTAGAGTCACACTGCAGGTATATTACGTTTGCAGCACGAATTGGTCGGCTTGAGCGTCGAGCATAGCAGCATAATGCTGCTGCATTTTTGTGCGTATGGAGAACCGGAGCCCTTTTGTCTAGTAACAACTCAATCTTTTATTATTCTCTTTTTTCTTCGAATAAGAATAAAAAGGCAACATTTTAATTCAATGAAAAAGATGTAGGCGGTAGGTGTGTAAGAACCACAACATCCATTTACCGTCAAGTGGACTGGGTGCTCGTTTATCGCCTTTAATCTATAAAAAAATGCATTTGTGTTAAAAATTTACCACACAGCAGCACGATCGTAACCAAATTCGAGGACGTGCAAAGTCTGTCAGTACATATTGGAAAAATGTGATGGATTTTGCTCTATGGCTTCCGAAACCATAATAAGATTTTTCCCAATATTGGGAAGCTTATACTGTCATTAAACATTTTAATTTGTTGTATTTCAGGTGTGCTTCAGCTGTTGTTCGGACGGCAACATAGCGGTGTGGGATCTACACAACCAAACGCTGGTGCGCCAATTCCAGGGGCACACGGACGGTGCCTCCTGCATCGATATATCTGCGGACGGAACAAAACTCTGGACGGGTGGGCTCGACAACACCGTCAGGTTCGTACCTCATACTCTAGATAACATAAGATTTTGGTTTTATCTTTGTGCCGAATTTTGAACCACTTCGAAATATGTTTACGCGGTAGAGCAGTTATATATGCCAATTTTTCATAAAACTGAAACGCAATTGAACCTATAATCTACCTGATGGTAAGTGGCTACTGCAGTCACGTGCAGCCAACTTCAAAGAAAGAGGGCTACATATGCGTTGTCACCTCCGACGACTAAGAATAAATGCCTCACAACCATCGATCACTAATAAAAAACTAGATACACAATCAGTGACAAAAAATGTCCTTACAGAATGAGCACCCACTCGAACATTTGGGTGCGCTGTTCATTTGGACGTAGCTTTGTGAAAACAACTTTAGGCAATGCATTTAAGGTTGAATTTACATTAATGTATATTTATTTCAAGTAGAATTACGTCAAAACATTTGACGACAGTTTTTGGAGAACTTTTGCCTGGTATTGTGTATCTAGTTTTTTATTACTGATCGATGTTCACAAGCTGTAATTATACTGGCTCTCTTTAGCCTTCAGTCCGGTACACAGCAGTGCAAGCACTGCTATTTGGCGGCAGAAATAGGTAAAAGGATGGTAGATACGTAGCCAGACGGACTCCTAGGTAGAAAAGGAGGATCCTACTACCTAGTAAACCTCACATTAACTCTGTCTAACGCACATATTTTTGTCCACAGATCATGGGACCTAAGAGAAGGCAGACAGTTGCAGCAGCATGACTTCAGCTCACAGATATTCTCGCTAGGCTACTGTCCTACTGGTTAATTTTTTTTTTAAAATATTTAATATTTTCTTTTTTCGTTCGTCTTTCATCTCTTAAGTTAAGTTTGCAAATTAGACTTTACAAGGTAGTTTTTAATAAGATAGATAAGAAGTTAGTTGATAATGGTAAGATCTTCAATGGTCTAAATTTGTATATTATATGAATTTTAAATTAATTTAAAAAATTTGTGTGTTACATTTATACAATCTTGTAGTGAAACATATTACAACTTATTAACTGTTATGTATATATTTTTATTGTTTATTCACCCAACAAAATGTACTGCTGAACATAGGCTTCCCTCATAGGTGATATATCCCCTTTTTAATGCTATTACAAATTTATTTTATTTCTATACATTAAAAAAAACCTAAAATAAACTTATAACCAGATTTATGAACCCAGTTAAAAATAATTTCTAAGAAAGAAGATTTTAATATATGTATGTATGTAGTCTATTATTTAAGTATATGTATGTTTATGTGTATGTATGTATCTATTATCTCTTTTTTTATATTATGTAGGTATATTAATGTTATAATATTTATTATGAGAGTGCACACTAAATCTGATTCACTTTGAATCTGTCCAGTATCGGACCTGCTGAAAGAAATTTCAATATGAAATAAGCAGTGCCTTTGTATAAAATAGCTTTTTTTATTTTTCATTGTAACATTATTTTGTGTGTACGCAATAAAAGAAGATTATGTCCAAGCATTCTCATCTTTCTTCTTCCATTACCCTTTTATAAATAAGTTTAATTGATTTATTCCGTTTGTTTGACGTATATATGTGTGTTATATCGCAGGCGAGTGGCTCGCGGTGGGCATGGAGAACAGCAACGTGGAGGTGCTGCACGCGGTGAAGCCGGACAAGTACCAGCTGCATCTTCACGAGTCGTGTGTGTTGTCGCTGCGGTTCGCCTCCTGCGGCAAGTGGTTCGTCTCCACCGGCAAGGACAACCTGCTGAACGCGTGGCGCACGCCCTACGGAGCCAGCATCTTCCAGGTGGGCACGCACACTTGCACAAGCACTAACGCGGACACGTACTCTTGCACTAAAGTGCGCGCGCGCACACACACACACACACGGACGCGCGCGCGCGCGCGCGTCCACATGCTCGTGACACGCGCACTCACACACACGCGCCCATAAGCACTGACGCACTCACACAAACGTTCACACACACTGACGCTCGCACGTTTGTATTCGTAATTAAAAATATATATACCCACTGGCGGCACCCTCAACAAATGAAAGTTAACAGGTTCTTAATCCTCTGAGGACCAAGATGTTTCAAAGCTGATCAGAACACTGAGGGTTGCTTAGATGGGATTGAACATAAATGCTTAGGTAGAAATAGGCTTAAAGTGATATTTATCGTAACTTTTCCTACTAGGTGTGTTACCTGTCTTATTAATGGTCTTTCGTATCCATTACCACTCAACAATCTGTTGAATTATTGAATCACGAATACTACGAAAACCGACTCATATAATAAGGACGCCCGTACTAGGTATTAATGTAAATATTAAGTGGGGGTGGGGGTATCATATAAGATACCTTCGCCCCATCTCGTAATCCCAAATAGTAGTAGTAGAGACTACCATGAGAGTAGTGGACTGATTGCTAGTTGTTGTCGAGGAGAGTATATTTAAACAGGTGAATGATAGTTATTTTCATTTTGTTACAGTCAAAGGAATCATCATCGGTGCTCAGTTGCGACATCTCATCGGACGACAAGTACATAGTGACGGGCTCCGGCGACAAGAAAGCCACAGTGTACGAAGTGATCTATTAGCGCGACTGGCGCACGGACAGACAAACGAACAAACTCAATCAACATTTGTTTGACAGTGAGTGAAGTGCCGAACGCTCCGGACGTGGCGAGTGGTGATATAGCTTTAGTGTATGTATAGATATCGGGAAGCCTGTATGTACTTATGCGACTTGTTTATATAGATTAGTGAGCGCGCGTTTATGTTTATTTGTTGAGCGCCCGTAGTAGTGTATGTTGGCAGCAGATCTCAAAATGATGATTTCGTTTCAATATTGTTGTATAATGCTCGTATTAAAGAAAAGATATGCGCAAACTGTATTTGTCGTGTTCATTTTATCCTACCTTATGTTGTTACGACCATGTAGCCATGGCATTAAGTTATCCATCATTCCATAATCAATGTAACCTAAAAAAGGAGGGATATTGCAAAATTCTGGACAAGCGGTTAATCGCACGTTGCTATAGTGGTCGTAAGAACGACTGCTGTTCGTGTGGTTCAAATTAGGTATAGAAGATATAATTATTATTAATCGTTCGCTGGGTTTTTATACTAACGTTGCTGCACTAACTTGGGACTCAGACTAAGCTCGTCTGAACTGATAAGGTTATGATGAAAGATAGGCAGAATATTATGAGAAATAGGATGAAGGTTGACGTCTATGGCTAGTTATAGTAATACCATTAGAGAACCATATATTACACCGGTATACAGCAGTTTTGCGCATGGGACATATATACCTTATTTTTATTGCTAGAAACTAGCTGTTCCCCGCGACTTCGCTCGCGTGTTAGGGTTTTTATGTTTTTGCGCGGAACCCTAATTCTTTTTTAAAAATAATAGTAGCCTAAGTTACTCCTTATGAAATCAGCCGGAGCCATATGTATGAATTATCAGCCAGTGAAAATCCCGTCAAAATCAGTTCAGCCGTTACGGAGATTAGCCGGAACAAACAAACAGACAGACAGACAAAAATTTTAAAACTTGTATTTTAGTACCGTACCGTATTTACTTTCATATGCATTTAGTAAAAACTGTAATTTTGACATTACAAACAGACACTTCAATTTTATTTATTTGTATAGATAAGAACAGAGACAAAAAATGGTTCTGTTTTTGATTTTTTGTGAAAAATTGCAAAAAAAACATAAATAATAATACATAAAATCTGTAGATAGAAATGATTTATTAAAAGATAACGAACGTCCATTTATGATTTAGTTATGTTCAGCAGAAGTTCCTTTTATTAACCCCCAAACGTAATCCCCCATCATGCTTTCGGTGTCATGGCCTTGGTTGGTGGACGTCTCTCAAATTGCATTTTGTCTTGACGGAAGCGTTCCCCTTGTTCTTCCGAATAAGCTCTCATATTATCCTTAAATTTATCTAAACGAGAATGTAATATGTGCATCTTTACAGACATTCTACATCCGATGATACAAAAATTCAAAATCATGTCAGTAATCTGCTCTTCATAATTTTCATCTCTATGGTTTCCATAGTTTCCAAGGAAACCATGAACTACTGCCTTAAAACTGTTCCAGGCTTTTTTCTCCTCATCTCTATGTAACGGCGGGAAAACATCACAATCCATATTTTTTTATTTGAGGGCCTACAAAGATTCCAGCTTTTACTTTCGCCTCTGAAAGCTTTGGAAATAAGAGCTTTTACAAATTGTTTAATAAGACCCAATTTAATATGCAATGGCAACATTAATATATTTTTAGGGTCAACAATTGCTTCCCATTTAATATAGAATTTTCTTACTTCGTACTTAGTACGTTCAGGCCACTATTTTTGGTGGTAGTGAGCTGCATCATACCTACTATCTACCTTGCATTCCAGTTATAAAACACACCATCTTTCAGTAACCATATTTCGCAAACACATAGGTACTGTTTGTTGAAAGCAAGAAACACTGCCTTCCCGAACTCTTACTTCGCTTTCGATTGCTTACGATAGTGACAGCGCGCAATGGCCGACTTTAATTGGGCGCGAAAATCAAATATTTTCAATGTACAATCGCACTTTTTTATATATTTTTGCTTATATAATCAGAATTTCACGAGTGACATCCCTAAAGATCCAGTGGTCAACACCGCTCTATTCTCTTCCGACGATACGGCTCTCTTTGTATCAGACTACAATAAGAATAGTCTCACTTCAAAAAGCTACCAATCGCTGAGGCGAATGGTTCCGCCAATGGAGAATTGAAGTGAATCCCGAAAAAAGTGTAGCAATATACTTCCAACGGAATCCAAAACAGTCCCAAAAAGGACCAAGAAAAAAAATGAAGGTAATTACCTTATTCGGCCAAATAACTGGGCGTCACGTTCGACGCCCGCATGGGTTTCGCGAATCACATAAGTATAGTACACAACAAAGGCAAGTCAGTCATTGGCCGTCTCCACGCTCTTGTGAACAGTAAGAGTAAGTTGTCTGTAAGACTCCACTGTAACTCCACCTGTACAAAGCCTGCGTTAGACCTATCATGTCTTACGCAAGTGTAGCCTTCGCACACACATATAAGTCCCACCTAAACGAACTACAGAAAGTTCAAAACTCCTTCATCCATAGAGCCACTGGAGCACGGTGGTATCAACGGAACTCAAATTTACACAGCGATTGTCAACTCCCCTCTATCTCCGAATACTTTAAGAAGCAAGCCAACAGTAACAGTAGTACAGTAAAAGCAGCCAACTACGTCCCGATACCGAACGTCGCGCCGTTTCTCCGTAGACCGCGTAACGTATTAATAGAATAACCGCGCTCGCTCGATCCCGTCGACCCAAACGTCGCAGGCACATCACACACTGACACTACACCCACATCAAATGGGACAAACACTAATAGGACAACGGATGGGGCGCGACGTGCCCGTAGGCGGGCACGACGCGTTCCAACACACACCGCGTGCACACCGTACACCCGCGTGCCTGGCCGGTTCTCACCGCCCAGAACATCGACCGATACGAGCTAAGCAGTCAGAGGCAGGGGTTCGCACTCCCCTCCTCGGACAGCGGTTATATAGCTCAAAATATACCTCTACGGAGGGGACATCATGATTGGTAACAATACCAATTCATAAACCATCATCATCCTCATCCTCGTCCCAACTACCGCCTTTCCACTTATAATAGCTCTGTGTCAGATGAAGCTGTAAGAGCCTATAGACTAACAGCGTAAACATCACAGAAAATAGAAATATATAATCAGAATAAATTGAGTAAATCCCATGCGCAAGAAATTTTTTGTTGACTGGTGTTATCTATTTACCGAACAAATATTTGCATTGTGTATGTCAAGTGAATCCAAAAGCTAATCAGATAACAAACATAACGATTTTATGGCTCAGCCACACTATGCTTCTCGCGCTGCTCCTCGTTCGGCTCCCCGCGCTGCCGCGATGTTGCTCTCTCTGGCCACACACTGCTCTACTGGCGCAGTTAATCGCGACACTCCCCACTAGAACGCTCGCGTTTACAACACAATGGATGTTGAAACTGCGGCAGCATGCGCGCTATATGCATATTTAGTATCAATTTGTCGTGAAGCGACAATAAAGAACAAAAAGAATCTAACCTAAGAACAACAAAACAACAAAAATACAACAAAAACAAAAAAATATATTTAAGATTCAAAGATATTTACAATTTTATACAAAAATGGAGTATGAATATGAGGATGGATGATGCGATTTACAGATTATTTAAAAAAAAGTAATAAAAAAAGAGATTAGTGCCGAAGCTGAGTCTGAAGATCCAAGGTGTGCTCTCAGCGCCTGGAACGAGCACGCACGGCGTAGGTGAGAAGGCGTGGGCGTCTCTAGGCGACGACCTCCGGTGAATGTGGTGATTGCAGGATACGGCGATTTCAGGCCAGACAGGGGCTTGCAGGATCCTCAGCGGCTTCAGACAACACAGAAGCTTGCAGGATCCGGTGACTGCAGGCGGGACAGAGGTTTGCAGGTTCCGGTGACTTCAGGCGGAACTGAGGTTTGCAGGTTCCGGCGACTTCAGGCGGAACTGAGGTTTGCAGGTTCCGGCGGCTCCAGGTAGAGCAGAGACTTGTAGGATCCCGGCGACTTCAGGCAGAGAAACGGTTTGTAGAGTCCAGCGACTTCAGATAGAGCAGAGGTTCGTAGAGTCCAGTGGCTTCCGGCAGGACAGAGGCTTGCAGGATCCCGGGGCAGTGCGGCCCCGGGATAAGGCCTTTAGGAGATGCTTCCAATTCGAGAACTGAAGCGAGACTCACCGATTGTTCGGCTTTTATACCTTTCTAGAGAGAACGGAAAAATTATTTAAATTAAACGCAAATTTTTTGTAAATGGTCAAGAGAAAAGAGTATTTATGTGGAATTATCGAAATAGAAACAACAGACCGGTAGCAAATTTGAATATAATTGCTATGGAAACCAAATAAACAACAATGTCAAAACATGTCAAATTTTGGTTTTAGGCTTGTAATAAGAAAACGGCAAGATTTAAGTGGAAAATGAGATATTATTGATATAGGAAAAAGGTAGCGCAACTGCCCACACAAAGCCCGAGATTGTAGAGTTACGGAAAACTAACAAAAAGATCGAAAAAAGGTAGACTCCATTGACACCAATTTAAAAGTGCTGATAATGTGAAAATACGAAGTAGAAATGATTTGTTATTGTGTTCTTATGGTTTAAAATCGTTACCGGATCCTATGGAAATAAAGGTGATGTAAAATATCCAGTTTTGAAGTGAATGCAGAAGATCGAAACAGAATGGAAAAAATGAATTTAAAATAATGTAAAATGATATGTAAGTAGCATAACACTACATTTTCCCCCCGACCCTGGAAAATTTTTGACTCAGCAAAAATTTTGATATATACATTCTAAAATAAACCATAAAAACACAGCTTTACAGAAACAGACATCACCAGGCAAAATCAGATATACTATCTCTTACATTCATCATCTGCCATTCAGGTAAGGGTGGAGTTCACATTCAATGACTACCACTCTAAGTGTGTTTTCGAAAGGACATTCAGGCTTATTTAAGGAGTTGTCATCCGCTCCTGTGTGGAAAAAAAAATATTAAGGGAGTAGTCAACCGCTCCCAAGTGAAGATAAAGATAAAGAAATACCTCAAGTAAGCTTTAGTCGCTATGACTTAAGTAAAGATTAATAACGGCCAGAGCGGTAGGGCTCAAAGCCAGAGATCAGCAACATCACCAACGAGATGTGTCTGAAATAAAAATAAAAAGTGACGATTAACCAACAAAAGTTCTAGGTCCTAAAGCAAGATGTGTTGAAGAACACTGGATCATCAAACAAACAAACAAATTAAAAGAAATAAAAATAATAAGGTGAGAATGATGGTGATATTTATACATATATACAAATTAACAGTTAATAAAAGTTAAGAAAATTTATGATTTTACATCTTTGATGTGCCACTTGCCTCTAACTCCATTAGGGTCTTCAAGCACATAGACTAGTGGTGACAGTTTAGCTATCACTTTGCACTTGATGAACTTAGGGGCAAGTTTAGCATTAAAGTATGCGCCGGCATTGCTTAAAACATGGTTTTTACGCCAAACAGTATCTCCCACATTAAATTCTTTAAAAGCCCGGCGAAGATCATAGCGAGCGCTATTTTTAGCGTGCGCTATGTGAAGTTTAGTTTGAACTTTGTGAAAGATAGATGAGAGGAGACCAGCATTAGACGCGTAAATATCACGAGGCATAAATATTAATTCCTCGAGGTTCTGAGTTGGAGTATAGAAGGAACCACAAGGTATTGTTTCCCTACCAAAGACTAATAAGTTTGGAGTAAAGCCAGTAGCTACATTTGTAGCGCTGTTCATTGCGTACTGAATTTTAGTAAGATGGTTGTCCCATGATCTATGATCGTCTCCTACTAGAGATGCTAGAGCTGTAATAATTGTACTATTAAACTTCTCCGTAGGATTAACCTGAGGACAATATAAAGCTGTGTGAAAAATAAAAGGAACGTTATAAGAATTTAAGAATGAGTGGAATTCTCGCGACTGAAATTGAACAGCATTGTCCATTATAATAGTTTGGGGAATGCCATGAACTAGAAAAACTGAATTTTCCAAAACATTAATAATATTAGCTGAAGTAGCACGTTTAAGGGGAAAAATCATAGTATATTTAGTAAAATTGCAGTTAATTACTAGAATATACTGATTTCGTCTTCGAGTCATAGGCAATGGACCCATAAGATCTAAGGATATAGTTTGAAAAGGTCTGGAGCAAAATTTAGGTTTACCCATAAGACCATAGGGAGAATGATTAGGGTGTTTGTAGGTTAAGCAGGTTTCACAAGTTGAGATTAAATTGGCAATATCCTTAAACATACCAGGCCAATAGTATTTTAAAGATATTTTCTTGAATGTCTTGAATATACCAAGATGGAGTTCTGAAGGGGAACCATGGTTAACTTCAATAATTGCATGTCTATCTTGAGGTAGTGGAACTTCTTTCCAAACAAAGTTATCGTTTAGACGATCGGGAGAATGGATGCAGCGGTAAAGTTTGTTATCCCTGATAGTGTAGTTGGGATATGAGTCTGGGTTGTTGGAGCATCCGAGAAAAATCTTGTTGTAGTGCTCAAGTTTACGATCAGGTGTTTCTTCAATCGTAATAGGATGTACGCCTTGAGGTGAAATTTCTCGTGTATCAGGACGTTCTTGATTCTTATGTCTTGATAATAAATCTGGAACAACGTTATCCTTTCCTTTTTTATGTTTCAGGACAAAGTTAAAGCAAGATAAGCGTAAAGTCCAGCGAGCAAGTCTTCCTGATGGATTCGATAAGTTCTGAAACCATTTAAGTGCAGCATGGTCAGTATATATTGTAAATTCTTTACCATTGTCTAGGTAACATCGCCAATGTTCTAACGCAGTTATTACAGCCAATGTTTCTCTTTCAGTAGTTGAGTAGTTCTGTTGATTTTTGTTTAGTGCTTTACTCATGTAAGCAATCACGACTTCTTTGTCATCTTGATGTTGAGTAAGCATTGCTCCTATGCCATAGTTTGATGCATCACAATGTACAGAGAAGGGTAGTTCGAAGTTAGGACAAGCAAGGACAGGAGCAGTTACCAAGGCTTCTTTAAAAGGAAAGCAGCTGCAGCTTGTGAATTCCAAAGAAATTTAGGAGCGTTCTTCCCGGAACAGGTTAGTTGATTGAGTGGAGAGGCAATAGTTCTAAAGTTTGGAATGAATCTTCTGAACCAGCTGCAGGTGCCTATGAATCTTCGCACTTCTTTTCTACAAGTAGGTACAGGATATTCTAATATAGCTTTTATTTTATCTGGATCAGCACGTAGACCGTACTCGTCCACTAGAAAACCAAGGTATTTCAGTTCTTTCCTGAAGAATTGACTCTTCTCAAAGTTAATAGTCAGATTAGCATATGAAAGTTTTTCATGAACTTTCATGAGGAGTGATATGTGTTCATCAAAAGTCCCGCTAATGATAACGATGTCGTGCAGATAGCAAAATACCTTGTTCTCAAATTCAGGGGTAAAAAGCATATCCATTAATCTTTGTAGAGTTGCAGGTGAGTTAGAAAGACCAAACGGCATTACCTTGAATCTAAACATACCTCTTCCAGGTACATAAAATGCAGTTTTATCTTTATCAGCAGGATTCAAGGGAATCTCCCAAAATGCTTTCGCAATGTCGATGCTTGATAAGTATTTGGCATTCCTCAAGTTGTCCAAAATTTCGCTTATTAGTGGCAGACTATAAGCATCACGACGTGTAACTGAGTTAAGCTTCCTGCTGTCTACGCAGAAACGCCATTCACCATTCTTCTTCGGAGTGATGAGAACTGGAGATAATCAAGGACTTTCGCATTGTTCAATGACGTTCCATCGCAGCATCTTGTCAACTTCATTAATTAACGCCTTTTGTTTTTCAGGAGACAGTCTGTAACATCTTTGTTTGATTGGAAGAGAATCACCAGTGTCAATCTTGTGGGTGATTAAGTGTGTGCATCTCAGGATACCTTTTTCTTCAAAAGAAATTGTCTTGAAGCGTTGGATGATGTCGTTAGCGATGTTCTTTTGATTAGGAGTTAAATGCTCATAAGGTAAATCTTTAGTATCTTTAGTTTCGATAGCAGAGCATTTAGATTCTGTAAAGTTAAGAGAAGATAAAACACTAGGTAAAAGATTAAATTTTCTCCAAAAGTCAATACCTAATATTAGCGAAGGAAATATTTCAGGGAAAACGTAAGCTTTAATTAAATGAGTTTGATTATTGAAATGAATAGGTAAGTCAAAATAACCCAAGGAATTAACTTTTTGATTATTAGCAGTAGAGACAGTAATAAGATCTGACTTGAAAAGTTTGCAGCCCAGTTTAAGAATTTCCAAGTGAGAATTATTACCCAGAATAGTTACTGAACTGCCAGAATCTGGTAAACCAGATAAAGTTAAGTTATAAATTTTGACATTAACGAATGGACGATTAAGATCTTGTTCCTTGGAGTAGAGTGTAGAAGAGATTTTGTAACAAGAAAATAAGTTTTGAATTGTTTTAATCCAATTAGTCCAATCGTCGTTATCAAAGTTTAAGTTACTTTTCAAGTCAGCAGTTAGTTTTTTGAACTAGTATTAGGTTTGGGAGAACAAGTAGGGCAATCGGCAGTTTTAAAACCCTTAAGACCACATTTGAAACAAATCACGAATCGTGGTTGAGTACAGGTGTTCAAAGAATGACCTTGTTTACGACAGCGAACACAAAAGGAGCTTTCTTGAGGAGCTTTAGTTTGAGAGAGACTATTAACTTGTCTAGAAGGGTATTTGTAGGATGAAGTGAATTTATTCATGAGGGGAGGAGAAGGCCTTGAGTTATTAGAAGAATTTGGAGAGTCAACTGAACTTGAAGTGGAATGCTTGTAGTTGAATTCAGTAATAAGAGGACTTTGTTGTACATTTGGTTCTTTAAATTGTTTGTCTCTGTCTAGGAATTTTTTATAGTTTTGGCAAGTAGCCAAAAGAGAGTCGATAGAGTCAATGTCTTTTAGAGCTACGAAGACTGAATAACATGGGCGAATATTCCTCAAAATAATTTCCAATTGTTCTGTTTCAGAAAGTTTCTTCGAAAGACGAGAAAACATTCCAGACATGATGGAAATATAGATGACAATAGGTTCATCTCGACCTTGAGTTCGATTCCTAATTGCTTCTAAAAGTTTGTGATCATAATCAAAACCACCAAAGTCTTTGATTAATAACGAAGAAAGTTCGTTCCACGTTAAGTTTGGATTCTGATTATATTTAAATCTGAACCAATGAAGAGCATTGTCAGTGAAAATTTCAAACGCTTGTGAAATCAACAAGTCTTTGGACAAGTCACGAGCTATACAGTATTCTTCCAGTTTTTGAAGAAAGGATCTTGGACAGCTTTTACCATTGAAGATGTGTCTTTTCAGATCTTTGAAGACGTTGGTTGGAGAAAAAGATTGAGGTGGTGGTGGAGGATACGGGGTATGGACCTGAATAGAAGTTTGAGAAACAAGAGGGAGTTCCGTGACAGTCGGGTCAACCGTGACAGTCGGGTCAACAGGAGGGTCAAGTGATGGAGGGTCATTTTCAGTTGGAGCTGGAGTCAAGGATTCAAATTGTTTAGTAATATCGTCATATTTCATCTTCAAAGTATCGAAAATAGCTTTAAAGTCTGGATATAAGTCAGTATCTATTCGTTCCAATCTGTAAAAGACATGATTAATAAAAGTTTCTATTAGTCGCAAGTATTTGGTTTCGCCTTGTAAAAATTTTTTAATTTTACAGTCCAAGTAGGTCAAAGTAGAATCTATTTGAGACAAGTCATCCTCAATCGGAATTGGAGAAGTCAGAATATCTTCAGGGTGAGAATTCGCAACTAAACGCAAAACCTGTTTTTTTAGAAGTAAAACAGTATTAGCTGGTTCCTCATATCTAATCTTCACTTCGTATTCGAGTTCGGCCTTGTTAAGGAATTCGTACTTAATAACCCTTTTCATTGTTATAATTATGTGTAAAGTTAAGTTTAAGAAATAAAAATTTAATTAAAAATTATACCTCTTTAAGTTATCTAGAATAAAAATATTAAAGTGATGAATGTAAGTGAAGTGTTGAATGTAGGTCTAAATATAATCTAGATAAGTTGAAACACTAGATGAAGTGTTGTTTTAGTATTTGGAAGATTATCTACAATAAAAATATTAAAGTGATGAATGTAAGTGTTAAATGTAGGTCTAAATATAATCCAGGTAATTTGAAACACTAGATGAAGTGTTGTTTTAGAATTTGGAAGGTATGAAAAGGATGAATAAATAAAGAGTTAAGAACTAAAGAGGAAGCAATTAAATCAAAAGGAATGGACAAGGCGCAGTAAAGGTGAAGAGAAGAGAAAGAGAACTTTTACGTTGGGCGCCAAATGTCGTGAAGCGACAATAAAGAACAAAAAGAATCTAACCTAAGAACAACAAAACAACAAAAATACAACAAAAACAAAAAAATATATTTAAGATTCAAAGATATTTACAATTTTATACAAAAATGGAGTATGAATATGAGGATGGATGATGCGATTTACAGATTATTTAAAAAAAAGTAATAAAAAAAGAGATTAGTGCCGAAGCTGAGTCTGAAGATCCAAGGTGTGCTCTCAGCGCCTGGAACGAGCACGCACGGCGTAGGTGAGAAGGCGTGGGCGTCTCTAGGCGACGACCTCCGGTGAATGTGGTAATTGCAGGATACGGCGATTTCAGGCCAGACAGGGGCTTGCAGGATCCTCAGCGGCTTCAGACAACACAGAAGCTTGCAGGATCCGGTGACTGCAGGCGGGATAGAGGTTTGCAGGTTCCGGTGACTTCAGGCGGAACTGAGGTTTGCAGGTTCCGGCGACTTCAGGCGGAACTGAGGTTTGCAGGTTCCGGCGGCTCCAGGTAGAGCAGAGACTTGTAGGATCCCGGCGACTTCAGGCAGAGAAACGGTTTGTAGAGTCCAGCGACTTCAGATAGAGCAGAGGTTCGTAGAGTCCAGTGGCTTCCGGCAGGACAGAGGCTTGCAGGATCCCGGGGCAGTGCGGCCCCGGGATAAGGCCTTTAGGAGATGCTTCCAATTCGAGAACTGAAGCGAGACTGCCTTTCTTCACCGATTGTTCGGCTTTTATACCTTTCTAGAGAGAACGGAAAAATTATTTAAATTAAACGCAAATTTTTTGTAAATGGTCAAGAGAAAAGAGTATTTATGTGGAATTATCGAAATAGAAACAACAGACCGGTAGCAAATTTGAATATAATTGCTATGGAAACCAAATAAACAACAATGTCAAAACATGTCAAATTTTGGTTTTAGGCTTGTAATAAGAAAACGGCAAGATTTAAGCGTCTCCCACACAGAAGCGGCTTGCGGTGGCGGCCGCGGTGGCGGCCAATTGTATTCGCTTGTAATGTAAGTGAGCCTGCAAACTCGTGCGGCCTTGTCGCGATCTGCGAGCGGCTGGCCGCGGCAGCATGCTCCGCCCCATTTGCCAATGCGTGTGTGTCAGCGAGTACGCGGTCAGTTGAAAATTTTTACAACAGGCCGCGTACCGCGTGAAAAATGGTGCTAAATTCAGAAAGAGCAATGGCAGAAAAATAGTTGACAAAAATTATAGCGTCTAGAAATAAGTTATATATAAAATGAGTTTTATTATTTTTCTATGATTTTTCAAATAAAAATGTATTTAAATTAAAGCCACAGAAAAAAACCAAAATTTTTGGGAATATCAAATGACTGAAATCATTTTACTCTATTGAAATGTTGCCATTTAGTATATTCCTACTATTTTCGTATACACTTTGTAACACTACCAACACAACACACAAAATATTTTTATATTAAGTTATTATTAATAATAACTGTACTATCAGTAATAACAAAAATAAAAGTAATATGGCTGAGAATTAGTCTCTTACAAAGAATTTCCTACAATAATACATTATCTCAATCATAGTACTATGTAATAATTCCATTTAATGTTATGCCAACACTATCTAAAATAAAATGTCACTGTATTTTTTACTGGCTTTACGGCTCTGGGTTCTAGCCCTTCTGAGAATGTCACTATGGTACAAAAGCCCTAGAGCCATGCCAGAAATATACATTTATAGTATGCAAATATATAATAGAGATACAATAATCTAAAAATTCTCAATTATGTATTATGTATTAAGCTAATATCAAAAAACCACAGGAAGCATGACTTTTTCCAAGTGACATAGGACATAACCTAAGAAGGTTCAAATGTAAATATCTTTTTTTTTGGCGCCTTCTCAGTACAAAATTCTTTGACAGAGTTATTAAGGGACTGACGCTTAACATTTTAAGATATTTTTGGTATATAGACGCTACCATTTCTTCTCAACTAATTTTATGTATGAAAGTCTGCCATTGCTCTTTTAATAGAAACAGTGCAAAATTATCCAGTACTTTATGATAATTCGCATCGTGATCACAAAAGCATTAGTAGTAAAACAAAATATATGATAATATTGCTGAATATAATAAAAACTTCGTCACGGTTTGTCATGTTCATACGTCCGATCGTAACACAGACACCTCAGCGAATGGCGCTTCAGGCCGCCACTTGGGCCGCGGTGGTGTGTTGTTACAGCGGCTGTAGCCGCGGCCCGCGGTTAGCCGCCACCGCAAGCCGCTTCTGTGTGGGAGACGCTTTAAGTGGAAAATGAGATATTATTGATATAGGAAAAAAGGCAGCGCAACTGCCCACACAAAGCCCGAGATTGTAGAGTTACGGAAAACTAACTAAAAGATCGAAAAAAGGTAGACTCCATTGACACCAATTTAAAAGTGCTGATAATGTGAAAATACGAAGTAGAAATGATTTGTTATTGTGTTCTTATGGTTTAAAATCGTTACAGGATCCTATGGAAATAAAGGTGATGTAAAATATCCAGTTTTGAAGTGAATGCAGAAGATCGAAACAGAATGGAAAAAATGAATTTAAAATAATGTAAAATGATATGTAAGTAGCATAACACTACAAATTTCATAAAAAGAAATATACGTCGTCGAACTCGCCAACAGAAATAGTGGATGACATCTATTCATCGCATTAGAACGACGCTTCCGTAACAAGCGCTCAATTCGGACTGCGTTCGCGCGAGTATGTGGCCAGCCACTCGCGCGAACTTTTTTTGTGTTCTCAAGCTTGATGTTTCAAAAAAAACTCCTTCTAAATATATATTTCATCATCATCAATCACTATCGCCAGTCTTCAGCCGAATATATGTCTCCTCTAAAAATTGACAAAACTCAGACCCGAGTCCTCAGATTATAGAAAAATGTTCTGTAATCTGAGCCTGAGTCATAAGTATCCATCAGCTTATCGACCTACTCGGGATCTCCCCACGTTGCTCGTACTAAACTGCCACTCGAGAAACTTTATTTTTCATCCCGTTGTTGGTTAAGCTCAAAAGCTATATATAACCAGCCCATTGTTACTTCAGCTAACTTATTAATTATTTATTTCTTCAGAAACCCATTCCATATTACGATATTACTCAGAAAACTTCGAACTTATTCAATAGTATTACGTGACCACGTCGCAAATCATGCGTAGGTCTCCACTAGGATCAAACACCGATAAATCTTAAGTTCCTTTACGCTCCCCAGCTGATTTGAATTCGTCAGTTGACATTTTGGTCGAGGAGTCCGTCTGGCTAGGTGACACACTCTTCAGTTTAACTTATACAGGAGGTTAATCGACGAATCCAAACCGAAATATTACACAGATGACGTTGACATTTGAATAAAAGTTCACATTTTTATTCTGAACTTTTCAGAATAGTAAATAATGCTTAGCAAAAAGGTAAAAGGTAATTTTTATATGATATTATACCATTTTATGGAAGTGTATTATCACATATCATATCCATACTTACATGCATAGAAATTTAAGCAAATTTAACCATGAGAAAAAGTTTTATCAAGTAATTTGCAGTTTTGAAAGTCACCAGGCGACGAATACGAATGTTATTCTGAGCCGATTTCTAAAAAAGAGGAAGTACTCAATTCTGCTGTACGTTGTGTAATTTTTTTTATTATTTAATAAACGTTACCCCACACTAGGCTTTACTCCTGTGTCGTAGGTATTAGATGCAGTTAACATACATTAAAAGCACAAAAACAAACATGCAGACCCCAAACAATTACTTATATTATAATGCGATATCTTCGCCAATTGTGAAGCAATTTTAACGATTCGTTTATTCTAAATTAAGCTGTACCTTCCTCATGGGACTCATTTAAATTTGAAAAAAAATCAGCAAAATTCTAGGGTGGAAAATAGAGGATGCAAGTTTTAATGTTTTTGTGTGTGTGTACCTGGGCTCAAAGTTCACAAGAGATGGAAAGCGTGAGAGTGATATCGAAAGAAGATTGAATGCAGGAAACATGGTGAATGGAGCTTTGCACTCTTTATGAGCAGTCTGAAGGTGTCTAACAAGGCTCGTTTGGCTGTGCATGAGGGGGTGTTGGTTCCGACACTCATGTACGGAAGTGAAAGTTGGGTATGGCAGAAGAAACATGAAAGCAGAATAAATGAAGTTGACATGACAGCGTTAAGAAATATCATAGGAGTTAAACTGAGTGACAGGATAAGAAATAGTGAGATAAGGAAACGTTGTGGTCTGAAAGAAGATGTAGTGACAAAAATTGAGAAAGGTATGCTGAGATGGTTTGGCTTTGTCGAAAGAATGAATGAAGAACGATTGACGAAAAAAGTGTATAAGGCGAGTGTGAATGAAAGTATTGGAACCTAGGCGGACGTTTCTAGACCAAATTAGGGACGTCTTGAAAAAAGGCCAGGTCAAGAGTACTCTAAACCGAAGAGCATGTATGAAGGCAATAATGAAAGTGGACGAAGCGAAACAAATATGTAAGGATCGTAGCAAGTGGAAAGAAGTGGTCTCTGCCTACCCCTACGGGAAAGAGGCGTGAATATATGTATATATGTATTGTTGCTACTATTTGCATCACTGTTATCTATCGAATTTGGAAAGTTCGTCTAAGTTAGAGGAAATAATTCAAGTACTATAATAGTCACGACTCACGAGGACACTCTTTGAATACTAAATACTGAAAAACTGTAACTAGTATAATATCTTATAGCGAATTCACGAAACTATTTGTCAGTTTTATTGACCCTTTACGATACATAAAAGTTGCTTACTACTGCTTTAAATCTACCTAAGTACCCTACTACCTAATAAAAATAGGACAACGGAGTGTCCAACGCGCTGCTTCAACGCGTTGGCAAAAAAAAAATTGAAGATTTGTGCCCATATCTTTGATTTTTTTTATTTCTCATACATGCAGGTTTTTTCACGATGTTTTCCTTCACCGCCAAACACATGGTAAATCAGCACTTAAAATTGGTATATACAATTTGACTGCTGATCAAACCCGGGTTGCTCTCGTACTGCGAAATTTACAGCGAGCGCTTGACTCCTGAGCTACTAGTACTAATAAATACTAATAAATTAAAGTGCAACTCAAAAATTCCCAATCTTGATACACTTGGTATAAAAGGTTCATTAATAGGCTCGAGAAACCTTTTTTGTTTTGTGATGAAAGAACCAATACATTCTGATAATGTTTTCTCGATTTCTATATTCACGCTTTTGCCGGTTCGGTATCGAGGAATGGAGAGAAGAGTTTTCTTCCCCGAGGAGGCGCAGAAGGTGGAGAAGGTGGAGCACTATCCTCGGTATAACTCACTTGAATGTGAAATCCAAACAAACCTAGATATTAATGTTTTGTTAGGAAGAATATTAATCATTTTTAATATTATTATCTACAGCATGAACTTTTTAATCATGCGCCTGATCAAAATATAGTTTTAGTAATTTTCCAAAAGCAAATTATCCTTCATCATATTAAATATCATTCGACAACGCAATGACAAATGGATCGCAGTTAGATTCAATATTTTAGCAATGTGTAATGGGAAATTTGATGCTGTTATCGGCGGGTTTCCTATTTGTTTTGTCCGCGTCGATTGAACGACACCGTGCTGGCGTGTTCGTAATGACGTATTTATCTATGAAATTTCAGAATTGGCAATTACTCATCCGTACTGATAACAAATAAAAAAGAAAATAAAACAAAACTATATTTAAACACATGGCACATGACCGATATTCTCTAATAGGAAACATTATAAATGAATTCTGTCACACGTCATTATTATTATTCACTATCGATGACGCAGAAAAAGATCCCGGAAGCCTTTTTCCGTTATAATATACATTAAACGTAGTAATTTTTATGACTTTAATAAAAATATTGACGATAATAAAAAAAAATACCCAGGTACTATTTTGAATAGAAATGACTTTTAAAGTTTTCAGGTACTTGTTAACATGTTAGAAGATATTATAATATCAACGCAATGCAGCTCTAGCTAACAAGATCGTGACCTTGATCCAGGAAGACCGCAGCCATGGGCCCTACCCTTGGCTGTGTTGTCCTCCGCCGAAGAAGAGCCGCTAAGAGGTGGCCAACTCTGGTGAGGGTGAAACATCATGGGGATCTTATCATTTCCTCATGCAAATAAGGAATGTCGCAGCTGACGTGGCGAGTAACAGCCAGCCAATGATCGCTCAGTTTCAAAGTTCAGCCCAGAAATACCAGTGGCTACTGTATACTTTTTGTGCATTTCACCGTTTTTATTGTTCTTTTAAACAGCATATCAACCGCCTGTACCACAGATTACTTAATAGTATACCTGTACCTACAAAATCTCGTTATCGTGAGCAGTAGACACTCGTATGAGCGATAAAACTGTTTTTTTTTTGTAGGAGAGGGTGACAAACGAGCACACAGTCCACCTGATGGTAAGAGGATGCTGTGGCCCATAGACATCTACATCTATCTTCGATTACGAATCAAAATGTAGATGCGTTGTCACCCGTGAGGACTAAGATGGAATGCCTCGTTTCCAGTAAAAAGGGTCTCCGGTTCTCTACACTCACCATACGAAACACAGCATCGTTAAGCTGCTATTTTACGCTGGTATTCTGTGAGAGCGTGGTCCTTCCCCGGTCGAGCAGACCCATTCGTGCTACAACTATAATATAGCTGCAGCATGGCTCTACCACGTATAAAATGAATGACCATGTGTAAGAATTACTTACTTTTATTTGAAAATAGTGTAAAGTTTTGACGGGTTGGGTTTTGAAATCGAGTCGCCTGAATTTGAGGATTCTGTCACTGTTGGCTCAAGGGGTTTTATCTGAAGCACCCCCATCTCAAAATGTCATTTCAACATCATCTCAAAATGCGTAAAATGAATCGCTAGGCCGGCAAAATACAGGCGACTTACAACGGAGAGCCGTGAAACGTTTTTTCAAAAAAGACAATTATAATCTTCCTGCGAATTTTGGTGATGCCATAGTGGAGTATTTGTGGCGGCGGAACACTGCAAAATTTCGCAAAGATCCTTTCTTACAAATGGTGGCAGCTAAATTATGTTTATGAATTAAAGTAATTATAAAAGTTAATATTTTGGTGTTTTATTGAGTGCAAGTGCGAGCGAAGCGAGCTCAGGATCTGCGGCATCCCGACTCGGACAGGTTAGGTTAGAAGGCCAAGGCCAAGGCCGCCATCCCTTTCGTGGTTATTTTTTGTAAACCACCCAGAAGTAGGCTGGCAGACGTCGACCAGGCTGCCTTCGACTGCACCACGTTGAGTGGCATGGAGCATCCCTTCCCCTAACTCTCTACCCCCATAAATCAGGTTAATATTGTTAAAAACGTTAGGAAAATATAACCTCAAAAGGAGGTTTTTAAATATTTATAAAAAAAAAACTAAGCACGTCCGACAGGAAAAGCAAGTGGGGGGTAACTCTACAACTCATACATAATATTATGTTAGAATTATTATCACAAAACTATTACATTTTGTCATAATAATTCTTTATCGCGATTTAAAGACAATAGTGACTTTTAGTAATTTTCTGTCCGTTTACCTAATTTCGTCAAATTTTAAAGTTCCAAACGATTAAACAGTTTGTATTATAATAATGTAACTAATTTTGTATCACATGGTTGGAACAGACTGCGGTGGTACCAGCCACTGAATGTTATCACGACTGGTACTACCCATATTATTATATCGCTCGGGCAATAGTGACCTGCACAACTTGAGCAGAATAGCGATAGTACTTAATAGTCGAACCAATAGTCATTTACAATACTCACCAATGTTTTTCACTTGCAAACTTATCGAAAACAAGTTATCATTATGCAAAAACGATCGCAATAACTCCCATGCAATGGTGTTTGAATAATAAAGAAAGAACATTTAAAAAACTAAAAAACAGGCAGACATTAAAGACATTTTCATTAGCATAACCGTCAAACTCTTACAATGGTGGACCCTCAAGTCAAAGTACAAGCAATATGTATGTAATCACATCTCTGTGCCAAATATATCAGTGCGGACATGTCAAATTCTACGAAGTTCACATTCTGAAGTCGGAGCTAAATCATCATCATCATCATTACAGTCCTTCACAAGTCCACTGCTGAACATAGGCCTCCCCCAAAGAATGCCACAAAGCACGGTCCTGAGCCACCTGCATCCATCGACTTCCTGCATGTCTTACCAGGTCGTCACTCCATCTCGTGGGGGGACGCCCTACACTTCACCTACCAGTACGAGGCTACCACTCGAGAACCTTTCTTCCCCATCGGTTGTCGGTTCTTCGAGCTATATGGCCGGCCCACTGCCACTTCAGCTTACTAATTCGTTAGGCTATGTCGGTTATTCTGGTTCTACTGCGGATATCCTCATTCCTAACTTTATCACGCAGAGAAACTCCGAGCATAGCCCTCTCCATAGCTCGCTGAGCGACCTTGAGCTTCCTCATACGGCCAGCAGTGAAGGATCACGTCTCAGTTCCGTAAGTCATCACTGGCAACACGCACTGGTTGTACAATTTCGTTTTAAGGTTTTGAGGTATGTCTGACGAGAAGATGTGTCGTAGCTTCCCGAACGCTGCCCAGCCGAGTTGAATCCGTCGATTGACCTCTCGGTCGAAGTTGGACTTACCTAGTCGGACTATTTGTCCCAGGTAAACATACTCGTCAACAACTTCGAGCTTAGTGCTCCCAACAACTACGGGCATAGGTGTGACATGGACATTAAACATGATCTTTGTTTTGTCCATGTTCATCTTAAGACCTATCCGTTGGGAAACACTATTGAGGTCATTGAGCATAGTGCTTAGGCCCTCCAGCGATTCTGCCATAAGGACTATATCGTCGGCAAATCGAAGGTGAGTGATGTACTCGCCATTGATGTTGATACCGTATCCTTTCCAGTCCAGAAGCTTGAAAACGTCTTCCAATGCAGCGGTGAAGAGTTTCGGGGATATGACGTCATCCTGTCTTACACCTCTCTGCAATTGGATAGGTTTCGTACTCTGGTTCTGTACTCGGATAGCCATCGTAGCCCTACTGTACAAGCACTTCAACACTTCGATATACCGACAGTCAACTTGGCACCGCTGAAGGGACTGCAGCACCGCCCAAATTTCGACGGAATCAAAGGCTTTCTCATAGTCCACATACGCCAGACATAGTGGCAAATTGTACTCTTCGGACTTCTGTACAACTTGCCGAAGGGTATGTATGTGGTCTATGGTGCTAAAGCCCTTTCGGAAACCGGCTTGTTCGGGAGGCTGGAAGTCGTCAAGTCTGCGCGCGAGACGATTCGTAATGACTCTCGAAAACAGGTGTAACTGTGTGAACTCAGGTGTCCCGGAAACGATGCTGCCACATTCCGTCTTCAGCTTTGACAGTTGGCTCTTTCTGGCAGACAGATCTCTGGCAAAGACTTTGGAGCCTTGGTTCCGCTCTATCGCTTCTTCAATACCAGCTGTATTGAAGTTGTGTAAGTCCCGCCGCATGCATTTGGAGATCTGTCTGTTCAGATGCCTGTATGCTGTCAAGTCTGTTGAAGAATGTAGCTTCATCTCCCGTCTAACAGCCATGAGATTAAGAGTGTGATCGGAGAGTTTTTGTGTTCTTCTGCGGCGGGTCTTGCAGAACTTAGCTCCGACCGCATTTATCCTTAGCATCCGGAGCTAAATGCTAATGTATATTCTTAAGTCTATAGTGCTAATGCTAAGAATTTATTATATTCTTTTTATTTCTTTGAATTTGTTCTTTTATTTAAAAGTTTTTTGCCCCTTTTGAGTTGAACAAGGATTATCACAATCTCAGTTACATAAGAAACTTCATCCTTTATTTTGCCACCCTTAGGGAAGGAATTTTTGTCTCCCCTATTTAATAAAAAAAATTATCATCAAAATCGCTACGTAAATATGAAGATATTTCCTAAAATATTCCTAACAACAAGTAAAATACAGTCGAAGTGATATAAACCTCTTCCTTTACGAAGCTGGCTAGAAAATAATATAATAATCACCCTCTTAAGGTTTGAATTTTCCAAAATCCTATCGTAATGCTAACTCTGTAATAGCTACTGTACAAATTTCCGATTTCTAAGTTATATTCTACTAAGCCAGCGCTTATCTACGATCCCACCTGATGGTAAGTGGTAATGTAGCCTAAGATGGTGAAGCGCACTGAGTTAACAAAACCCTATTCACTCTTGCCTTGAAGACACCCACACTGTAATCGGATGGAAAGACAGATGCTGGCAACTTATTCCACTCCTTTGCTGTACGCATGATGAACGACGTGGTGAACCGTTTGGTTCAAATGCGTGGTAAGTCAACAACGAAAGGGTGGAGATGGGCGAACGTCCGGTTGTCCCATGGTGGAAGGGAGAGGGAGGAATTAAATTATGTAATTCCTGCGCACGCTCTCCGAAATGCATCCTGTAGAAAACCGAAAGGCTGGCTACTTTGCGTCTGTTTCGAGGCTGGTAAGATTGATTTTAACCAAATTCGGGTCACCAATAAGCCTCTTAGCACGCCTTTCCATTGAGTCCAAAGCTGCTAGGTGGCATTTTGCAGCACAAGCCCATATATGGGAGTAATACGCCATGCACGACTGGACTTGCGCTTTATATAAAGTAAGCAGCTGTCCCGGCGTGAAGTATCGCCGCACCTTTGCAAAGACTCCCAGCTTCCTTGCAGCTGTTTTGGCCTTGGACTCAATGAACCGCCTCAAGTTCAGATTTGAGGATATCTCAAACCCTAACAACTGAAGGCGGTCGGTATATTCCAGTGATACATTTCGGAAAGAAGGAGTCAAGGTAAGGTGGTACCTTTTTGCAGTGAAGAGACACGCTTGTGTTTTGGAGGCGTTGAATTTCACAAGATTGGCATCGCCCCATTCGGAGACTGCCTGTAGTGTGAGATCCACACGTTCTACCATAGCTTCTCTTTCGAACTGGATTTGATCCCGACTGGCCCGAGGACTTGCTTGGTATCTCTCTACAACTGTGCTATCGTCTGCATACCCATAGCTACCGATCATAAGCAGATCATTAATATGCAGCAGGAAGAGAGTTGCGGAGAGAACGGACCCCTGAGGAACACCGGCGTTAGTCGCCATAGGATCGGATGAGCAGCCATCGCCGACAACCTGGAGAGACGGTTCATTCAGAAAGTCCTTTACCCATTCAATCAGACCGGGGGATAAGCCGTATGCTGGAAGCTTACCCAAAAGGCTAGTGTGCCAAATTCTGTCAAAGGCCTTCGAGACATCAAGGGAAGCAAGTGCTTCCCCACTGTTCTCGAGTGCCTCTCTCCATACATGTGTGGCATACGCTAGAAGGTCGCCAGCTGACCGATTTCGGCGAAACTCATATTGCCGGTCACTAAGAAAGTCATTCCGTTCTAGGTATGCCACTAAGCGGGCGTTCAATATACGCTCCATAATCTTGCAGAGTATAGAGAAGAGCAGAGTATATAGAAGTCAAGCGTTTTGTGCTGTACGTAGATAGATAAGTCGGTCACTCGGGACATCTTAATAAAGTACTTTCTTACGACAGAAAGTAATTACGTGAGATTTATTCGTATTCAATAACATTCTATTATCTCTACACCATTTACATAATCTGTTAATGTCCTTTTGCAGTAATGTGCTTTTATTGACACTTCTTATTGATATTTATAATTTTACGTCGTCCGCAAAAATTATTGATGAAGATTAACAGTTAAGAAAGCATTCAACTATATTATCGTAAACAATAGTGGACAAAGGAGTGGACAAAGTGGCAATACCTGATGTAGCCACAAATGATTTCGATTTATTTCCATTACCAACAACAGTTGTCTATCTTGTGAAATGCCTTACCAAAATCAGTATAAAATAAATTGTTTTGACTTCAATGCCCTGATTAACCACATTACTTCAAGGTTTCGATAACGTCGACCAAGATTGAGTTAATTGCCTTCCCCAAGGAATGCCACAAAGCACGGACCTGAGCCACCTGCATCCATTGACTTCCTGCATGTCTTACCAGGTCGTCACTCCATCTAGTGGGGGGTCGCCTTCCTGCATGTCTTATCAGGTCGTCACTCCATCTAGTTGGGGGTCGCCCTACACTTCGCCTAACGGTACGAGGCTGCACCTCGAGAACCTTTCTTCCCCATCGGTTGTCGGTTCTTCGAGCTATATGGCCAGCCCATTGCCACTTCAGCTCACTAATCCGTTGGGCTATGTCGGTCACTCTTGTTCTACTGCGGATATCCTCATTTCTAAGTTTATCACGCAGAGAAACCCCGACCATAGACCTCTCCATAGCTTGTTCAACGACCTCATACGGCCAGCAGTGAAGGACCACGTCTCAGATTCATAAGTCGTCACTAGCAACAAGCACTGGTTGTACAATCTCGTTTTCAGGTTTTGAGGTATACCTGACAAGAAGATGTGTCGTAATTTCCCGAACACTGCCCAGACGAGTTGAATCCGTCGATTGACCTCTCGGTCGAAGTTGGACTTACCTAGTCGGACTATTTGTCCCAGGTAAACATACTCGTCAATAACTTCGAACTTAGTGCTCCTAACAACTACAAGCATAGGTTTTTTCATAGGATACGGTGACAAACGAGCACATAGTCCACCTGATGGTAAGTGGTTGCTGTGACCCATAGACATTTACATTTATCCTCAATAAAGAATCAGAATGCAGATGCGTCGTCACCCGTGAGGACTAAGATGGAATGCCTCTTTTCCAGTAAAATGGGTCTCCGGTTCTCTACACTCACCATACGAAACACAGCAGCGTTAAGCTGCTATTTTACGCTGGTTTTCTGTGAGAGCGTGGTCCTTACTAGGTCGAGCCGACCCATTCGTGCTACAACTATACTACTAATATAGCTGCAACATGGCTCTACCACGTACTAATACAAATGTGACATGGACGTTAAACATAATTTTTGTTTTGTCCACGTTCATCTTAAGATCTATCCGTTAGGAGACATTCACGTTCACGGTCATTGAGCATAGTGCTTAGGTCCTCCAGAGATCCTGCCATAAGGACTATATCGTCGACAAATCGAAGGTGAGAAATGTACTCGCCATTGACATTAATAGCGTATCCTTTCCAGTCCAGTAGCTTGAAAACCTCTTCGGATATTACGTCACCCTGTCTTACACCTCTCTGCAGTTGGCTAGCTTTCGTACTCTGGTTCTGTACCCGCATAGCCATCGTAGCCCTACTGTACAAACACTTCAGCACTTTGATATACCGACAGTCAACTTGGCACCGCTGACTGCAGTACCGCCCAAATTTCGACGGTATCAAAGGCTTTTTCATAGTCCACATACTCAAGGCAATGTGGCAGATTGTACTCCTCGGTTTTCTGTACAATCTGCTGAAGGGTATGTATGTGGTCTATGTTGCTATAGCCTTTTCGGATACCGGCTCGTTCGGGAGGCTGGAAGTCGTCGAGTCTGCGTGCAAGACGATTCGTAATGACTCTCAAAAAAATCACGTAGACGCGGTTCAGAAGGGAAATCGATCTGTAGTTCTTCAAGAGAGCGTTGTCGCCTTTCTTGAAGAACAAGATCACCGCTATTTTGATCCACGCCTCTGGGGTAGTGCCACCATGGAGGACGGAAATAAAGAGCTTCTGAAGCACTTCAAGTACCGGTTTTCCACCTGCTTTCAGAAGCTCCGATGTAATTCCATCCATCCTCACCCGGGGACTTGCCGTTTTTAAGGTACTGGAGAGCCATTCTAATCTCTCTCAGACTGATGTCCGGGATATCATCGGAATAGTGTCGTCTAAGACTTGCAATCGGATCGTTACTCACACTTGCGTGTGGCTCCAACGATGACGTGTACATCTGCCCATAGAACCTCTCAATCTCACTCAAAATCTCAAGTGTCCCTGAAACGGTGCTGCCACATTCGGTCTGACAGACAGATCTCTTCAGAATTTGAAGCCCTGGTTCCGCTCAATCGCTTCTGCAATACGAGCTGTATTGAAGTTGCGTAAGTACCGCCGCATGCATTTCGAGATCTGTCGGTTCAGTTGCCTGTATGCTGTTAAATCTTTTCAAGACTCCAGCTTCATTTCCCGTCTAACAGCCATGAGATTAAGAGTGTGTTCGGAGAGTTTTATGTTCTTCAGCGGCGGGTCTTGCAGAACTTAGCTTCGATCGCATGGACAGTTTCCACGAGCTTGTCATTCATATCTTCCGCTGCATCGCAGTCTTCTAGGCACTGAAAACAGTTTTGTAACTTAAGCTGAAAGGTTTCGGGATGGATTAGAGCAAGAGGGGGACGGAGCGTTGACTTCATTAGATGAGACTTCTCCAACTTAACGTTTAAATTCAGTGTGCCTCTAACCATTCGGTGATCCCTACAAGTTTTCAGACTAAGCAAACCGTTTTGTTTGGTGCTTGAAATATCAACAACAAATGGGTGAAGACCCCACCGACCACCTAGTTGTCCGATGATGGTGATGGTATCTAATATTATGTTTTAACAATTTAACATAATCATTAATTTAATATCAACCTGTCCCGGGTGTTTGTATTTATGTATGTAGTACACATAATACATAATTAAAAATTAAAAATTTTGTACAGCCGACTTCAATATAAGTTATTAAGAATAACTCAAAAACTATCGGTCTGACCTTGATGAAATTTATATGGGACCACACGAGAAGTATCAGCTTTCATATATAAAAGAATCATCGAAATCGGTTCACCCAGTAAAAAGTTATGAGGTAACGCACATAAAAAAAAAACAACTTACAGTCGAATTGAGTACCGTCTCCTTTTGGAAGTCGGCAGAAAAACGTAACTACTCACTTGTGTACCCCATACTCCAGAACAAATATGAACTACATAGTTTATGTACATAATATATATAATAATAAAAATTGTCTCTTAACAATTGAATGGTATTTGTTGCGTTGATATGATATAGGCCGCGACTGAAACACGAGCTGGCGTCGCGTCGCAAATATCGCCAGATGCCGGTGGTGCCAGCCACTGGCCGCTAATAGCGTCAATGATGAGAGCGATAGCCACCAAAGTACGCAAGTGCGCAAATATATGTACTAATGTTGTTAAACGGCATTTGACGCCATTTACCTGAATTCTTTCATCACGATGACGTTAAAATTCATTTCTAAAAATGTTTTATTAACCTAACAAAAATTCTTTCTTTTATAGTTTTTATCTTTTTGCTTTTATAATAAACCAAAACCTTTTCAGATGAATTATGTCATCAAGATATCAGGGAGTTGAGAGATATGCTTTTGTCAGTGGAGAAATTTCCAGCTTTTCCTGATATGACAATAGTTTTTTTGTCGAATATGTGTAGTGTGCTCTCAACCTTTCCTTCTTTTATCTTCTCTATTTTCATCTATAATGGTTTCTGAATAGTTTCACCCCTCTTATTTAATCTAATTTTTTTTAAATAGTTATTGAAAACTTCCTGATGTCCTTAACATAATCTGATAATAGGATCGCTTATGAGCTGTAAACCTGTAAATGTGTGGTACTGATAGTTAGTTTTTATTTGTGTAATAGACGCGTAATATATTCTATTTCACTCCCTTTTATCTCGTGGATGTCGTAATTGACAACCATGCAACTAAGCATTCTGTCTTAGTCCTCGGGGGTGAGAAATGAGAACACAACTGCATTTTGATTCTTAATTAATAGTAGATGTAGGTGTCTACGGGCCACAGCTCTGGGCCCCTACTTCTATAAAAAGACAACTGTCACTGCGTTTTGCATGCCTTAAGCGCGAAACGCGCAGGTATGTTCTGCTAGGACCTAAAAATTAAGATTCCAACGTTTTGTCGCATGAATCATATTTTCATCATTATATTGTCATAGCATTCATCATATTATACATAGAAATGATATAAAAAGCACATTTCATAAAGATTTAACTTATCTTTTTAATCTGTCTACCAGGCGTAGGGATTTCAGAAAATCATTTCTACAATGGGAGAGGCCGATCTCCTGTGTGTCCTGTGTGTGTATAACAGACTGATAAACAAGAATAAGAAATTCATAAACAGATATAGTGAAAGGGTGATTCGGTGCGTCATAACACATGTCTAGATATTTCGATCCAATTAATGTTTGTAATGAAACTTGCTTAGGTTTTTCTTTATAGAATACGGGTGACAAACGAACATACATTCCATCTGATGGTAAGTGGATGCTGTGGCCTATAGAAATCTACATCTATCCTCGATTAAGAATCGAAATGCAGATACGTTGTAACTCCTGAGGAATATTTAGGATGGAATGCCTCGTTTCCAATAAAAAGGTTAGGTTAGGAATCGAAGACGGTTCTGACGAAACAAGCTGCTATTTTACGCAGGTATTCTGTGAGAGCGTGGTCCTACCTCAGTCAAACCGACCCGTTCGTGCTACAACTAATATAACTACAGCGTGGTTCTACCACGTAGTGTTCCTGATTTAATGATTGACAGTTCAATGAGTGGTAATAGATACGGAAGACCATTAATAAGCCAATTAACACTCCTAGAAGGAAAGTCAGGATAAATATCACTTTATGCCCATTTCTACGTAAGCTTTTAGGTCCAATCCCATCTAAGCCACCCTCAGTGTTCTGATCAGCTTTGAAATATCTAAGTCCTCATGGTAGGACTAAGCAGCACCTGTAACTTTCATTTCTTGAGGATGACTGCAGTTAATTATTTAGTAGTTGGGAAGCAGTTGTCATTGACTAATCAGATAGAAATTTAATTTATTTGTAAATTTTTTTCTCTCCCTTTGGCCATTTGTTTTTGGTTGTCTACACTCGCCATACGAAGCACAGCAGTATTAAGCTGCTATTTTACACTGGTATTCCGTGAGAGCGTGGTCCTACCCCGGTCGAGCCGACCCAATCATGCTGAAACCATAACAAAGCTGCAGCGTGGCTCTACCACGTACGAAGTGGTGTTCTAGATATTGATTTACATTATACAGTTAATTTTAAACTTTTAATAAAAAGTAGAAAACTTTGTTTTTTTTTTTTTATAGGAGAGGGCGCAAACGAGCATGCGGCTCACCTTATGGTAAGTGACTACCGCCGCGGTTGTTGATGAACAACCGCAACACCAGGGGAATTGCAGATGCGTTGCCGGCCTGTATATATACAAAGTAGAAAACTTTGTATATATAAAAACTTTGTCTATATATAGACGAATCACGGCCGCGATTTCAGTTTTTTCAACCCTTTTGAGAGGACTTAGGAATATCACAAGGTAACAACTAGATTGTCGTCCAAAGAGTTACATTAATGACATCATCGCCTATTTTTTTAAATATTTTATTCAAATTTATATTGGACTATTCCTGGAGTATAACCTATTTAAGTAAATAAGAATAATTAAATGCGGTTCACAATTGACGAAGATATTGCGTAACCTAAATACAAAAAAAAAGAAGTCAAGAACAACAAGAACAGTCGAATTGAGAGCCTTCCCTTTTTTGAAGTAGGCTAAAAAGCGCAAACATCGGGCAACAACAGCATTCAAATATTTTATAATTTTTTCAAATCCTGATCCTAGATCCGTGACATGCAGTCTTCAGTTTTACTTAGAACTTGGGCTACCTAAAGGGTGCTATTGAAAATAAAATAACAGCCTGCAAAGGTCCCGTAGACTAAAGTTATAGAGCGCAGAGAGCCACCTCAAGGAAGGAATGAACACCACGGAAGAACGTTAGGAAGGGATGTTTTTGTAATATAAATTCAGAGACAGTTTTGTAATATACAATCAGAGACAGTTGAGTTGACATATCATTCAGAGAATAACATTGCCAACCCTATTGATGAAATCACCTAAAGTTAACGAAAATAGGTAAACCGTGTGACTTTCGAAATATTAATTGAACTTATGAAATGTTTTTAGTAATTAACTTTTGCCTGTAGGTGCATCAGTTGAATGGAGTAATTGAAAACAATCATAAAAAGTAATTATTTAACAGCTTGGTGCATGACAGCGTTTTAAGCTCACATTAACCTTTGTCTATCTGCTTTCCTCAACTCTACTTGCGTATATTAGTAGAACTTCATACGTGCTTATTTTACTATATTAACTATTTAAGTGGTAGACAGGAAAACTGAGAAGTTACAAATATCAGCATGAACGTCATATATTTCATAACTGTCTTTTAAAAAATAAATGTAACATTATATAACGTGCCACAGCAGGGCAAAGACAGACCTCATATTTTTCAGCTGAATACACTTATTGCATATAAATTAGAAGTTAAAATTGCAATTGGTGTCAGGCATTGAATTCAGGGTAATTGCGTGCGTAAGTGCACTTCTCCTGAGGTGTCTTAGCTTACATTAATTTCTTTCCATTTATTGATTTGCCTGCCTAACCAATACCTACTGATACTCATACTAATTTTCAAAATACTATAATAAAAGCTGAGTGCACATTTAACCTGATGGTAAGTGGTTGCTGCGGCCCATAGACATCTACATCTATCCTTTATTACAAATCAAAATGCAGATGCGTTGTCGCCCGTGAGGACTAAGATGGAATGCCTCATTTCCAGTAAAAAGGGCCTCCAGCCACCTGCACTCACCAAGCGAAACGCAGAGGTAAACCTCTACTTCACGCTGGTATTCAACAATTCAATTCAAAATAACAAATGTCAACTTTGTATAAAAATATAATATGTACATACTAGTTGTACTCGTATATTTAAACGAGTGCCATCAATTGGTAATTGTTGTTACATTGTACTTTGCATAGGTAAAAGAACTGCACGTTTGGTCGGGCAAACAAGATAAGCATGAAGAAAGTGAATGATCCTCGCGTCGTTGTATTCAATAAACAGCTCAGTTATTGATATTTCTTGCCTATTATCATTTTAACTGCGCAATGTGATTAACATACCTAAACAATAACAACGTAGAATTATTTAAAACAAAAATTATGAATCCCGATCTTTAAACAAAGATTAAAAACCTTTGTATATTAAGTGACGAGGGTTGGTTGGTTGTGAGGGAAGAGCAGGAATAAGGTTCTGTCGTTTATCGCTGGAACCGAGAGTATGCGTTCGCTTGTCCGCCGATAATCGGTGATCAGCCTTATCGCGTGTCCGTCGCAGTGTCCGGCGCTGCAGGACGCCAGCGTTTGTCACATTCGCCAGTAACGCGGCAAGTAAGATACACGCGCTACTCTACCAAATATCACATATCGCAATATTCTTTCCTATTTATAAATTTTTGATCGCTTATGAAATAATTATTCTAAACTAGCGGCGATCGTGAGTATTAACTACCAACGGATACGGAAACCAATGATTTTGCAAGCTCGTGAATGAAGACTCTATGAAAATTGCAGATTCAAAATGTATCGTGAGGACTCCAACTTAATTCTAGAAGATGCTTTGTTAAGTGATCAATTATTGTTCGAGTATTCACCGGCAGAAAGCTTAATAAACTTCGAGTTACCGACGACATTTAACACAGAACTGGAGGATTGGCAACTCAGTGATTTGGACTTTCATTGTGACGCGTTCCTTGGTAGCGTTAGTGACAGAACCAGGGATGGAACCGTCGACACTTCACCTGTGCTATTTGATTTCGCAGATTTAGACAAGAATGCGAATTTCGACGATTACTTACTAGAAGCTCTAAGTTGTGATCGCTCTGATGATGCAACACAATTGGGAACTGACTCCACTGACAGTTGTGAAGATGCAGCTCTTGGGCGACTTTCCGTATTTGGGATTGATTTAGAATCGACGTGTACGGAGAACTCAATATACACATCAAATTCGATTAAAAGTGCTAGTGAAAAGAAATGTAATGGTGTGGAGGCCCAGTCACAGGTACGGTCGTTAGGTGAACCGACATTTTGCCCGGAGTTAGGCGCATTCCGTTGTCCGGTAGGCGATTGCGGAAAGTTGTATGCAAAAGCGTCTCATGTAAGAGCACATTTACGGCGGCATAGCGGAGAAAAGCCGTACAAGTGTACGTGGGGAGGATGCAGTTGGCGTTTTGCACGTTCGGACGAACTGGCACGGCATCGCCGCAGCCACTCTGGAGACAAGCCGTACCGTTGCGGAGAATGCGGCAAGAGATTCGCACGTTCCGATCACCTGGCTAAACACGGGCGCGTACATGCTCGCCGAGCCGCCGCCGCACTTGCTAAACGACCTACTCCTTCACACTCATATCGAACTAGACGCTATTTGTGAGATATCTTTATGAATCTCAGCATAGACATGTAATTCCGCGCGGGCGCGAAGTTAGTTATAAAGAGTTTATTTGTCAAGTGCTTTTGGTTACAAACTTTTGTAAAATACTTAAATAGTTACTTAATCAATAAATTAAATATATGAAATTAATTTTTACACAATGTATTATATATTAATACAATCAATTCTATACATAAAATTATACACTTTTCGTTATTGTTTTAAAATGTAATAGAAGATTCGCTGATAGGTACCTAAGTATGAAGCAATATTTTGATCCCAAATAATCAAAGTTTACAAGGTTCTTGAGATACTTCAACGCTAAACAATCTCTAAACAGTGTAGGTACTAAACATAACGTTAGCATTAACGGATAACAGGGAAGATGTATCTTTTTAATTTTATGTTTTTTTTTAAGACACTTTACTTAGTGAGTAATTCCGAAATTTTAGTGTACTTATAGGTAATCTATGGTGTGTGATATATCATAACGTTAGCAGTTAGCTATGAAATTTATGAACATGAACAACAAAAGAAGTACAAGAACATGAACTTTAGTCTTTAGTTTAGTTAGTATATTAAACGGACTCATCTGCGTTTCTCGAAAAAAATCTAAAGAATAACTCTTTCTTGATAATCGCTTTGGTAGAGTTTCAAATAATAAAGATTAATTTAATCTTATCTATACAAATAAATAAAATTGAAGTGTCTGTTTGCAATGTCAAAATAACAGCTTTTTGCTAAATGAATATGAAAGTATATAGGTACGCTACTTATTACAAAATTACAATTTTTGAAATATTTGTCTGTCTGTCTGTCTGTTTGTTCCGGGTAATCTCCGAAACGGCTGGACTGATTTTGTCGGGATTTTCACTGGCTCAATTATATGTTATAGACTAACTGCTCTCCGCGACTTCGCCCGCGTGTAATTTAGGGTTTTAATTATGTTGCGCGGAACCCTAATTCTTTTTCTTTTTCTAAAATATAAGTAGCCTAAGTTACTCCTTATAACATCAGCTATCTGCCAGTGAAAGTCCCGTTGAAATCGGTCCAGCCGTCTTGGAGATTAGCTGGAACAAACAAACAGACAGACAGACAAAAAATTTAAAAATTGTGTTGTTGTTATAAGTACCGTATATATTTTCATATTCATTTAGTAAAAAGCTGTTATTTTGACATTACACACAGACACTTCAATTTTATTTATTTGTATAGATAAGATAGGTGGAATCTGTACTAAAAATAAACGCCCCGACTCCTCGTAGTCGTGTCTATTCTACCTCTAGAGTTTTTGTAAAGCTGTAGGCACGGAGGGAGAGCAGCCCCCGCCCGCTGTGGCAAATCGCAGGCATCTGGCGGAGCCGTAGAGGCTGAGGCTGGTCGCCGAAGGCGACTAATAAGCCGAAGCTACAGAGGTAAGCATGGCTGTCTGTGATTTGCTATGCAATGGCGAAGGGGCTGTACTTCCCGCAGCGCCGAAGCCGTTGCAAAGGTAAGTATGTCAATATTCCTGTGTAAAAAAATGAGGTTATGATTTTAGAAAAAAAATTATTACTCATAAACTGTACATTTTCATAAGGGGGGGGGGGGGGGGGCTTCCCCAGAATCCTCAGCATCATATTAGTCTGTGCACATTGGTCGCACATAGAAAGTAGCCTACGTATTATATTCTCTATGGTCTACGTTAACGCCTGAGGTTAACGCACATGATAGATAGTACAAGTAGTTAACGCAAGAATATCAAGAACACATAAAAACAAAAAAACAAAAAGTATATATCACTGCGTTTCACTGAGCTCTGGGCTACTGAGCTCTATATACATCGTGACATAATGAGGTGATTTGATTTTCGCCATTTTGGTGCTGACAGCAGAAGTGAACGTCCACGGAACTAATAATAGAGACAAGACAGTGTAACGAAATATATCGATAAAAATTTTATACCTAGGCCTACCCATAACGTCCATTCTATTTACGTACGTATCATATTAATATGATGCCATACAATAAATAAATGTAGCAATTAATACCTAGGCCTTCGACGCAAGCTTTATACCTCACACAAAACCAAGATTGACGCTGCGTTGGTCTATCTACGTTTTTATTCATAACTACAGAACGGATTCTGCTCCGGGTTTTATTGGGTATGTCGATTCATTCGCGACTTCGCGATGCTTGAATATTCAATTACTACTGGAAAATATTCAACTGGTGTAAGTAACTATACAAAATAAAAATAAAACATAATTTCGCAAAGAGTTTATTGTCAACCGTTCATTCAGTTCTAGTATTATAGAAAACAAATCAGCTGCTAAAATAACGCCTATTAGATCCATCTATAGACAGACTTGTAAATAATTAATATTTACAAATCTGTCTATAGATGGAATAAACTATATCTTGTAATTTATAAAAAATAATGTTTGTCCGTATTATATGCACTGCCATACCGTTCATCAGATTGCGGTAAAACTTTGTCAACTTATTGCTTGCACTTGCGCGAAGGTTATACGAATAGTACAATTAACTTACGTTATCGGTATATCGGTTATGTATTATTGGTGGAGCGCGTATCGTACTGACAATTTAATTGAAACTTGTAGATCATACAATTTCAATGATTGTATTATCATTCCTAATTAAACAATATAACTCTTTCAAATTTAAAACGTTATTCTACAATTATTTTTTCTGTGGTAACAATGATCCGGGTACCAGTGGAGTAACGTGCCTTAGAGGGGCTCCATCTAGCAAGATATAAACATTAAATTACATAATTATCAGTTATTTACAACTTTATTTTCGAAATTCAAATTACTTTATTAAAAAACTATATTTAAAAAAAATAACTAAAAAATGAAATTATCATACAGTCCTTCTCCACGCGGTATAGTGCCAAGAAAGTTGCCTGAGTTTCCTCTATGAATGGCTATACTTAGCCTTTGAGCGAGAAAATAAGCAGCCCTCTTATTACCAGCGGCGACTATCAGTCGCGGATTGTTTGTTTAGGAACATCACCGCACGTAGACCCCACGGACCGATAGTCTCTACAGCAAATGGCAAAAATATGTACTCATCTCTCAGAGACTCATATTTGGGCTACTTACTTAGTTCAGTTGCCTTTGATGCCACCCCTGCTTCAAACGAGGTACTCCGGAGATGAGGCCGCCAAAGTGTCTTAGCAATTAGTATCCCACACTAAAGCTTTATCTCTCTCCCAAGAATCCAACGTCATACCGCCGGGTCTCTTGCCATCGTTTCTAATTATTCTACAAAGCAATAAAACCAAAGGAAAATTTATATAGAGATACGAGTTCTTCAGATGACATCGTTCAAAGAACCGTGACGGGACAACATTACATTAAAGAATACCATATTATTAAAAATATGGTATTAAGGATGGGTTCGACCAGATTCTATATTACACCCGAGTAACTAACCTTCGAATAATTTTAGTCTTTGGTTTTACTTTCAGATAACTTCTTTTGCGTTTTTCCTACACTAACATGGAGTAGCTAATACTGGGTATTGTTATTATAGGGTTTGTGAATCAGTAACAACAGTAATATCGCTGGCGTAGAAGCGAAATTAGATAACTAACAAAACCATTTTTGCGAGAAAAAGCTGATTTAGTGTTTTTTTTAAATAAAAACCGATATAAATATTTTACTGTAAATATATTTATTGTCGGTTTTTTTTTTATGTTAATAAATGGTTCATTGTGTATCTTTTGTGTTTATTGTAAAACCCATACCATGTTACCTAAATATTTCAAATAGCATTAAGAAGTTATCTAATTTTGTTTTACCGAATTTTCGGAACTAACATGTAGTTATCTGCTTTATTGTGTTAGTTGTTCAGTTTTGCCCGTTAGTTGAAAGAACATCAGGTTGAAAATCGACATGATAAGTAACATTATTCAATTATTACACTGCAATAATAATTTATTAAAAACTTTTGTATACTTTTTTCGGATATGCCAAAATAAAAAATCTTTGGTAATAGATGATTGAGAATTACTACTTATTACTTTAAATAAAATTAAACACTTGGAAGTTAGTGAAATCAGTGTATTTTGTTTTAATTTAAAAAAAAAGTAACATCACATTCTTTGTTAAACAAATAAAAGAAATTAAAGAAGCCGAATGTTTATTAAAAATATTCATTTTCTAAACATTCTGCTGTAACGTTTAAGTAAGACCCTTCAATAACTTAATAAACTATAAATATCAACAGCACTTTAGCTTTAAGTTAACTCCTTAGACTTAGTTATTTATTCTCAATTTCTTCACTTATTCTGAATCGGAGCTAATAACTGACTGACTTGTTGATGGCAAGCTTTCATACCATGGGTGCAGCTCAACTGGTATAATTTTTTTTGCACAAGTTTATCAGATCCTTTTGTTTCGCTTCTGAAATAGGTAGAACTTGTTTGTATGCCTTTTCTAAGCTTAATCTAGAAATATCTAATACTGAAGTTGCCCTGTTTCTTGTCTGCCTAGTTTTACATGTTTTTGAACTTATGTCCATCAATAAATATGGTCCCTCATAGTCATACCGGAATTGAACTACTCCAGGTAGAGCCTTTTCGAATCGGAGGCATTCTATTTTTAGCCAATTGGCTTTGCTTCCGTCGGAGCAAACCGTTTTGTTTACTAGTATTTGGGATGCTAAAGCTTTCACATCAATCGTGTCATGGAAAAAAGTTCTTTTACTTGATATGGACGCGCATTTTTATTATGTCGATTAGAGCGAGCTCTATGCATGATACCTTTCCAGTCAATCACTGAATAGACATCGGAAAATCTTTTTTCTTTTTCAATGGCACTATGCATCGAATCAACTTCCATAAAAGTGTGCCCACTTTCTAGATATTTTTGTTCAATTACATGTAAGATAGGGCTCACTTGAACTAAATGTAACAAAAATGCTGCCATATATTGATTTCTGTTCTGTCCAGAACAGGTGTCGGAATAAATCGTGACTTTTACATTTTTTGGTATTGATTTGATCCATGTGTTAATGGCTGAGGCAATTTCGATGCTTCCTCTTTTTCCGTTAAGCTCGGTCCAAATAATACAGTGTGCATTATTTTCTGGGGGCTTAAACTCATAAATCGAAAGTTGTATAAGTTCAACTTCCGACTATAGTACATAAGGCTATCTGAAGTGGATGGTATCTGTAACAAACTCTGCAAGTCCATTGTAATACAAAGAAAAGTTTCATCATGCTCAGACCTTTGTTTATCAATATCTTTTAATACAAAAGATGCTTCTTTTCTTATGATATGATCGTCGTATTCTTTCTTCAGCATATTATCTGGATTCGGTGTGCGATAATATCGATTGCACAGACAACATTGGTCTTTTTTTGGGTGAAAAAAAGCTAAATTATACTCTGTTCCAAAAATTTTTTTTTACGTAGTAGAGTCACGCTGCAGCTATATTAGTAGTATAGTTGTAGCACGAATGGGTCGGCTCGACTGGGGAAGGACCACGCTCTCACAGAATACCAGCGTCAAGTAGCAGTTTAACACAGCTGTGTTTCGTATGGTGAGTGTAGAGAACCGGAGACTCTTTTTACTGGAAAAGAGGCATTCCATCTTAGTCCTCATGAGTGACAACGCATCTGCGTTTTGATTCGCAAACGAAGATAAATGTAGATGTCCATGGGCCACAGCAACCACTTACCATCAGGTGGACTGTGTGCTCGTTTGTCACTCGATCCTATTAAAAAAAATATACGTTAAATTTCACTGATATTTTTTTTTCATTTTTCATTTTGCTCTCATCATTTTACCTACCTATAAGTAAAATGTATGAACTATTCATACATTTTACTTATAGGTAGGTAAAACCCAAACTCTCTACTTGAAGATCGTTGCTTATCTAGCGGCAAGTTCTTAATAGGTCTAGCAACTGGTTTAACTATGATACGCTTCAAACAAGTACTCTTTTTGCAAGCGAAAGTCATCGATAACCCAATACTCGTACTCCTTACATAAATGTAAACGCGCTGTTTCTGAAAATAGTTCTGTGCATTTATTTCGGCAAAAAACACCACATTTTGGAGATTTTGGTAATTTGGGCGTTAACACTTTTCCTTTACTATTTTCATATTGCAAACATTGACGTTTCTTTTTTGTTCTTTTACCCTTTTCCACTCCGATTTGTTACTGCTTTTTTATCTTACAATTTTTTTCGTCTGTATATTTTGTATCTGTCTCGGTTCTTTTTTCACTCTAGTGTCTTCGTTTTCTCTAGCTTCTTCATTTTTTCTACCTTCTTCATTCTCTCTAGCTTCTTTATTTTCTTCCTTTTTCCTAGCTTTTTCATTTTCTCTAGCTTTTTCATTTTCTCTCGGTTCTCCATTCTCTCTCTGTTCTTTTTTGTCATTAAGTTCCTCATAGCCTGTTTCATAGTCTGTTGTTTCAGCGACCTTGCCATTATTAAAAATAGTGTTTCCTTTTCCATCGAGTCTAACCTCTTTTTCATTGTTAACGTTACTTCTAGCGTTTTTAGTGATTCTTTTAATATGGGATTCATCATCAGTCTCACTAGAAGACCTTTTACAGCGAGCGTTTTGTACACTGCCGCTCGTGATGAACAAGAAGTCCGAAGTGAGCGAGTTCAAAGTGTCGCGACGCCCGCGCGCGCCCCGCTTCTCGCGCCTTTCGCCTCAATGGTGGCCTTGCATTGTGGGTGTAATAGCGATTCACGGCAATTTTAAAGCAATGGTTTATTATTTATAATTATATATTTAAAATATATCTAAAACTTAAAAATATTTAAATTTATTAATTAAATAATATATTTAATTCGTTCATTAATTTCAAAATTAAATAAACGAAAATAATGTAGTTGAGTGTTCCGAAAAAATGAACAACTGAAGTATAAATGTATAATTGAAATTCAATATTTTATTATAAAATTTGTGAAATAGACAAAAAATGATTATGTACATTGTCCTTTTTTCACATAATATATTTTTCGCTTTTCTAATATTTGCGTTGGGGCGAAACTGATTAACGCTCATTATGCATTATATCTGAGACCATAATGTGTTTTTCTAGTAAGTTAATCATTTATTGGTCAGTTATTCAATTGTTCTTCTCAAATTATACTTCCATTATTAAATGTTCATTTCTGTTACAAAACCTTATTTTTAAATAAATCTTTGGAACGAAATGAGATATCAAAGCGAGGATAAGATCAAAAGATGCGGCCTACTTTAAACTTTAATAAAATGCAATAAAGTTGATTTTGTAAAAAGTGCTAGTTATTCGATTTCGCTTCTACGGCAGCGATATTTGATAATTATCTGTTATCGGCGACTTTGGGTGTTAACAGATATGGGTAGAAAAGAACATGAATAAGTATTATAGACAAGGACCTCGACAACTTTATTGAATTTTATTGTTTATCGAAACTCGGTAATATCAAGCCAAAAATGTTGGTAATTACGATATTAAGAAATGTTTGAGTACCTATATTATTAACCCTATTCTTAGTACTGTGTACAATGTGATACGTTCAACTATTCGAAAATCCGGAGACCCTCTCAAAAGAATTTTTCAAACTTTTATTTTTTAGTATATTAGAAAATATACTAATATTTCTACCAAAAATACTATTTAAGTGCTTGCAATACCAAAAAGAGCTGTAGTAGGGATGGGCAAAGGGAAAAAATATATCAATATACCTAGTCAGGTCATAAATTCTGTCACATGTTAAATATAAAATAATTGAAACAAGTTTATTCATTATGTAACCATTTATATACCAAAATGAACTTAACAAAACATAGATTCTTATGACACTAAAGTTTATTCAAAATGACCTCCGTGAGTTTGAATACAGGCCTTCAATCTGCGCGGCCAGTCGTCTATTGCAGCACGAACGAGGTCCATGTCAATATCGGCGGGTGCCTTAATCAAGGATGTCTTGAGTGACTCCAAATTGGGATGAGGCTTTGAGCACGCCGTTTCCTCCAAGTGTTGCCATATCTTGTAACCTAACGGATACAAATCTGAACTGGAGGAGGGCCAGTCTTCATGCCAGATGAAGTCGATTTCTTCTTGTGTGCTCTTCGCTCTATGCGAATCTTGTTGGAATAGGCAGTGCCTGATATTGAACATGGTATGAGAAACAGGTTCCAAAAGGTTCGTCAGGACTGTATTTTGATACACAACTGCATTGAAACGGAAACAGAAACAGAAACTTTTTTATTCAATGTAGATTATAAATAATACTTATTGAAAGTCACTCTTTTGTATGAATACCACTGGTTCGAAAAAAAAACCTCTGTCCTGGGAAGAACCAGCAAGAAACCCAGCGGGACTTTTGTTTTAAATAACAGCTTACAATCATGTATGTTACACAAATTAACAACACAACAAATTAGAAATAGCTTGGTAGCGATCACCTCATTTCCAGGGGTTATTATCATCCATAAATTCCTTAATATTATAATAACCCTTTTTATACAAACTTAGTTTAATAAAGTTTTTGAACTTTGAGCAGGTCAAATTTTGTATATTTTCTGGAATTTTGTTGTAAAAGCGTATACATCGCCCCAAGTATGAATTACTGACTCGATGGAGCCAACAGACATAAGCTAGTAGTACCAGTTACTCGAACTGGTACTACTAGCTTGTGTCTGTTCCTAGTATTTACAGAATGAATATCACTTATTTTTGTAAAACTACTTTTATTTTTGTGTACGTACATCACATTTTCATAGATGTATTGGGAGGCCAAAGTTAATATATTAATTTCCTTAAATTTTTGTCGCAGCGACTCTTTAGGCTTTAAATCATAAATTGCTCTTATGGCCCTCTTCTGCAAAACAAATATAATTTCAGTGTCAGCTGCGTGTCCCCATAGCAAAATACCATACGACATTATGCTATGGAAGTAGCTGAAGTAAACTAGTCTAGCTGTTTCAACACTGGTTAAACTTCTAATCTTTTTTACAGCATATGCTGCAGAACTAAGTCTGCTTGCTAGTTTTGATATATGGGGGCTCCATTGAAGCTTCGCGTCTAGTGTGATTCCAAGAAAAATGGTGGTATCTACAAGACTCAGTTTCTCCCCATTTAAAATTACATTAGTATTTAATTGTTTGACATTTGGAGTCACGAATTTCATACATTTTGTTTTAGTGCCATTTAAATGCAAATTATTAACATCGAACCAATTTACTAATTTAGAGATAGCATTATTTACTTCGTCATATTTTAGTAACTGTCGACTTAATTTGAAAATTAAAGAAGTGTCATCTGCAAATAATACTATATCATGGTTATCCCCTACTATGTAGGGTAAGTCATTAATGTATACAAGAAACAGAAAGGGGCCGAGAATTGAGCCTTGAGGCACGCCCATTTGTACCATCGATCCGGAAGAGCTCATATTGTTAATGACAACTTTTTGCGTTCTCTTACTTAAATATGAAATAATTAATTTAAGGGCATCACTTCTTACACCGTAGTGTTGAAGTTTCCTGATTAATGTTTTATGGTGAACACAATCGGAGGCTTTGGATAGGTCACAAAATATACCCATGAATTCTCTTATATATATTTAATCTGCTCAACACCGGCATCAGTTGTCGAGCGACCCCTTGTGAAACCAAATTGATTTTTATGAAGTAAATTATTTATATTAAAGAAATTTAACATTTGATCAAGAATAATTTTTTCAAAAATCTTACTAAGTGTTGGTAGTACAGAAATAGGTATAAAATTGGGGGTCTAATGTACTACCAGATTTAAATAAAGGTATTACTTTACTATAATTCATTAAATCAGGAAACACACCAGATTCGATTCTAGTATTAAAAATAATAGCTAAATGAGGCGCGATTGTATGTATTATATACGCAATAACTTTAACGGAAATCCCCCACAGATCCGCAGTTTTCTTAACATCAATAGTTTTAAAATATTTTACAATATCTTTTGATGATACTTTATGAAATGCAAAATTCTTTGTACACGCATTTACATTTTGTTTAAGTAATGATTCGGCGACCGCAGGAGAAGAATTCAATGACTTAGTGGTTAATATCGGAATATCAGTAAAATATTTCTCAAAACCCATTGCAACGTCCTGATCTGATTCGGTTAATTTGTTACTAACACTTAACTGATAGTTTGAATTGCGAGAGTTGATCTTACCAGTTTCGCTATTATACTCCATGTCATTTTAATTTTATTAGAAGCCGTCTTAATTTTGTTGCTCAAATGCAAAGACTTGGCTGTGGAGCACACTCTTTTAAATATTTTTGAATATTTTTTCACATATTCCCTAAATTCGACGCTATGATTATATGACCTTTCATGGTAAATATCATATACTCGTAACCTATGTCTGCTCCTATTGACTCCTACTGTCGCCCAATCATTAAATGACTTCCGACTGTTCAAGGAGAATGTTTTAGAAGTAAAAGTATTATTAAATTCATTGCAAATAAGCTTAAATAATGTTCCATACAAAAAATTTGGATCATTTTGGTATGAAAGTGATGGAAGTTTTTTCACTATGTTACTTCTAAATTTCTCCAAGCGACGTGCATTTACTGGAACAAACACAACTTTCTCATCTACTTGCTTTTTTTGAACATAAGGTAACGAAACTACCTGTCCACAGTGATCAGAACTTAATTTTTGAATTATAAATTCATGCAACGGCTTCACATTTGTAAAAATGTTATCTATACATGTTGCACTAAATTGAGCAATACGCGTTGGCTCTAAAAATAAATTAAAAAGAGCATATGATTTAAACAATGATCTAAATTTAATATTGATTGAGGAAGCTTCTAGGAGATTGATATTAAAGTCTCCACATATTACAACTGATTTATTCTGTTTATTAAGCTTAGCAAAAACATCCCCCATAATTTTTTCAAAAGTATCGTATATAGAACATGGAGGTCTGTAGACGCTCACAACAATGAGGTGCTCAAACTCAACACATGCCATTTCTACAGTTCGCTCAACAGAGAGGCTCACAATATCTTTACGTTCTTTACATGACAATAATTTACTAGCTAATATTAAGGAGCCACCTCTTAAAACCGTTTCTCTATTGAAAGAACTGACCACCTGGTGATTACTGAAGTTAAACATTAAGTTATAAGCTTTTAACCAATGTTCAGTAATACATAAAATATGAATATTGTTGCTATTTAAGAACAACTCAATTTCTAGCTCTTTGCCTATCATGCCTTGTATATTTTGATGCACCAGGTGTAAACAATTTTCATTATTGCTCTGTGGAGTCATACAATTAAAGATTTGTAAGCTATATTCTAATTTATTTAAATTATTACAACTGCTAGAGATTACCTCTATTGTCTCATTTTCTAATTTAAATTACTTGGAACTGATTCCAAATTACATATTCAGTCATTATACTGCTCAAAAGGAGCAGATGTCTGTGTAGCCAAGTCCTTGGCTGAGTTAATATATAAACAATAAGATAGCACATTTGCTATCTGTCTTAAAATATAATTAGATAGGTAATACCTATCTCTAGTCAAAAATTTCTTAATTAAATTATTTATGTCTATTAAATTAAATTTATTATTCGTTTTTAGACCTTTCTCACAAAAATGTACCTCTGTTAAACCCCAATAAGAAACTCCCAACCATACCATGAGCGAGGATGGAAAATGACCTCGTTGGACACGCGGATTACGGTTGCTCGCTTCTTCACTACTGTGTGCGTACACCTTATCATTTTGTTTGTTGTAGCTCTCTTCTACGGTAAAAATTTTTTCATCCGAAAAAAGAATTTCCCGATATTTTTTTCCCGCATACCGCTTAAACAAAGCGCGGCATCTCTTCAGTCTCAGGTCCATTAGACGAGCATTCAAACGATGTCCTGTTTTTCTTCGATATTCCCGAAGCTCTAAGTCTTCATTTAACACCCTTTTCACCGTGGTTCTGCTTAACCCCATCTGAAGGGCCAACAGTTTCTGCTTACGTTTGGGATTTCTTTGAATTCGCGCCTTCACAGCTTTTATCACTGCTGGAGTCCTAACAGACCGAGGGCGACCACTTCTTGACCTGTCATCTACACTAGAGTCTTCATTGTATCCTTTGATGGTACGATAAACGAATCTTTTGGTTATATTCAAATTTTTCAGTATGTCAAAAATTTGAATTGGCGCGTAACCGCAACGATGCAACGCAATAACTGCAACACGGTCTTTTTTAAGCGTCCACTCCATATTTAAAAATGAGTAAAATTATAAAAAGTATACAGTTTTATTTTCATGAACAGTTCGAAATTCGAATTCAATAAACTTTTTTGTGGCCAGCATCCTAAAAGAAAAGTTTTTACTGTGTGACAACACTTATGACCTGACTAGGTATATCGAATCCTATATTTTAAAACAGTATCGATATATATCGCGTGATGAATATCGATATATCGATACATCGTCATCATTTGAATGATGTAAAGATAAGGTCCAAAATTTTATCTACTGACGGTTGGACGACGAAAATAAAGGATACAACATTTTAAAATATATCGAAATTGATACGAATTCGATACTCTAAAATAAATATCGATATGTCGATATATCGCAATTTAAAATATCGACGATATATATCGATATTGTTATAAAACAATATCGATATTTTTATTAAAAAATATGTTTTATTAAGAAATATCGATATTTTTTGCCCAAGCCAGCTGTAGAACGCAAGATGGCGAACCGATCGAATGCGTCTACGCATCGCAAGGTAAGAATAATCATTATTTATTATATTTTGTTGAATTTGTTTTCAAAAGTGGTCTAATTCGCATAGCTTATTATATATTCTATTCATAAGCGTTATTTTCCAGTATCTAAATGAATTGTAAGTGCATGTTATCTTTTGTGTTTTTCGAGTGTAACAAATATGATACATTGCCAGATGTCGAACATTCTAGATATTTTTGCTACGTATCAAATATGTGACATTGCCTAATTTGTATAGATACCACTCGGGTTTGATTCCTAGACCGCGGCTATAACTAGGCCACGATTGGCTGTTGTGGCCAAAATTTGGTCAAGATGTCAATTTTATTACAATTATTTCTTGTTTTCTTCCGCAGGTACTTTCTCACCTTATTATTCAACGACAAAGAAGAGCTCGGCAACTCGTAGCTCTTGTTCCGAAGACGAGAGCAAAATCAGATTTGGACGAAAGTGCATCATCTGAGGATGAATTTCAGTACTACACCCGTCCAACGCACTCCGACTGCATTTCACCACCTCCATCACTGCCATATTCAATAGAAAACCTAAATCTTCTCTGAGATGACGATATTGAGGTAAATCAAGCGGTTACTTCAACTTCTTTGGTACTACATCAACTGTCATCAATATCATCACCATCAATCAACCCTTGTTCGCCATCAATTTTATTGCCCAATCCATCAGCAACTGAGACTAGTTCTTGGTGTCCGGTACCGTTACCATTGTCACCATCTATACTGGCTACTCCCTCACAAGTACCTTCACCAAGAGTTAGTAACTTCAAGCGGCGTAATCAGTTACGGCCGCCGTCGCCATTATTTGTACCTTCTCCTTCAGCTACTCGTTCAAAGAGGCCTAGACTTGTCACAGTAAATCGCAGAGTAAAATCCTGTTTTTTGAATATTTAACATCTATTGAGCTGATACAATATTTACGCAATGATCGCGGCATTTTGCAACGGGTTTTATCCTAGCAAACAGGCTCCGAGGAGCGGAGAAAAAACTACCCACGGATAACAATCTTAAAAAAAAGTAGAGGATCTCATGCACAAGTCGTATCTCTTGTCAAATGGTTCGACAACAAATGTGTTATTGTTGCAAGTACTTTTGTGGATGTGTATTCTACTCAGACTGTTACAAGAAATAAGAAGGTAGAAAAGTGCCAGTGACTTGCCCCAATTTAATAAAAGCATATAGCACTAACATGGGCGGTGTTGATCTCGCCGACGTGTTGGTTGCTCTATATATCTATGTCTATATAGGCCATCGTAGGTATTTACTTATTTATTATTAAATATAAATAATTCCTCGCTTCTATATCGGCGTGATAAGAAAAGCCAGAATGGATACCAAAAAATGAAATTCACTAAAAAATTTAGGATGGAAATTTTTGAAAGCCTACGGAGTTATTAAATAACTGATATGAGAGATATCAGCAGGCAAATGAAATCAACCAATACTACACAGAAGCCAGCAGTTGAAAGACCGCCAGATGCTGTTCGATATGATCAAGTTGTTCCATTATAAAATTATAGTAACCAGCAGAGGAAGGTGGATGTATTGCACAAAAGGACAGTAGTGTAGTTGTACCACTTCTAGACCACCTGAGTCAGACGTGGTTCAACGACGTTCGTCGACATCCGATCCGCACCCCCTGCCCCGCCGTTACCATGGTCGCAACCGTAACCAGGATTAGCGGGACCGCCGGGGACTGGGGGCCGTCTTTTTGTAACTTTTATCATGGGGGGTATATTGCCATAGTTGCCACGTTTCGCGAGCGGGTTGGCAACCGCAGTTTTTTTGCTATTCATTTATATTCATCATCAGAAAGATGCTGCTGCCCATCCTCTGCCTCAGTTTCCCTCTGTCGCCTCTTACGACACCTACGGGAAGATATGGGGTAGTGAGTATTCTTATCTGCCCCTACACGGGAATAGCCAGTTTAGTATCAGAAACAAATTAACTGTTTACCATTGCATAAAAAGCAGATTTATAAAGAATTATACCATTGATAATATGTCAATTATGCCATAAAACTTTTATTGCATATGTAACAAAGTTTTATTATACATTGCGTAGAGCTTTAATGACAAGTGGTGATCTTTGGTCTTTTTATACTATGCCAAATATGAGAGTTATAGTACACTCGTGTCTTATGATTTACTAGAAAAATGACATCTCTATTGTAGTATATTTCACTCGATATGACGTCTTTGATCTTTACTTATTTCGTTCCCAATGGCAATAATCGACATCGATGTACTAGTTTTTGTTTAATTATTTATTTTTATAGTGAAAACTTCTTTAAAATCGTTGTGATTTTCAAAGTCGATGAAACGAAAAAAAGACTTTAAAAAGAGACAAATCTATGGAATGGAAAAACGGCAACAACCTTGTAAGAGAAAGAAGGTGGCAATGATATAGCTGCCTTTTTTTGTATCACGTAAAACGTCATACCTTCCGCTAGGAGTAATAGTGTTCTGTGGTCATACGCGTAAGAGTAAGAGTTCAACTACAAGAAGTTTTTGTTATTTTAGGAATCGCTCTATGCTAGTAATTACTCTGAGGTTTATAACTGACCTCTATATATACAAAATTTAATCAGTAAATTAAATTTAGTCAGTCCTTAGTAGTGTAGTTGTACCACTTCTAGACCACCTGACCAATCCATTTTTGTGTAGAATGCACGGTTCCGAAGATGTGTACATCAATTAGCTAATATCTAATTGATATCCGGTAAGGGCCTCCACCGTCATTAGCGTCCCATTGTTCCTATTTCTATTGTTCTATTGTTCCTTAATCACCTTCATTGCAGCGTGTGCGTCGACTATATCAGTGCTATTGTATTATAATTCTTTGTTTATACAACGCTAATCTGAATCATCAATAAAACACATTACATAATTTTGTTACAATTTTTATTTATAAAATACAAAATCTTATTAATTATTATCTATAAAATAGGAGCGAAACATCTCATCCACTAAAATATCGTTGTACAATGTGTTCCTTGTAAATATACTCGTAAAACTATGTATTGAACATCCTTGAAACTTATATAGTAAATACATTAAGCAATATTCGCCACAAACTGAAGTCCACTCATTCTGAATCCTATCAACATTCCAGTTCCATCTTTTACAATTCCTTTTTAAAAACTCTAGATGATATCGTACAGGTGATCGTCTATATGAATCAAAATATTGACCGACGTCATTCGTATCGATATATAAAGCTACCCAATGTGACCCTGGTTTATCATCTGTATCCAAATTACATATTATATACGTTGGTACGTGGGTATACATAGGCAGTCTATTAGCTGCATAAACATTATTTTCTAGACTGGGGTGAATCTTTTTCAGATGTTGTTGTACATCTAGTGTATCCATGATATTACTGCTATTAGTAGATTATTACAGTACCTAGCTACTCAATGAATAACATAGGAATGGTCAATTATAGTGATTTCTACATATTAAATTGCATTTTTGTGATATACAAATCGTACTTGAGTCATTGATCACCAAACAAAACACAATACGAAGAAATGTTGAGATAGGCAACGGAAATGTGAGATAAACTGGTTGACGCATAAAGTAATTATCAACTCATTACGGAAATACTTTAGATTAGAATTTTTACGTACTGGTGGTATATAAGACCAACAAACGCAGTCATCGAGTTAGTGTACGGTCGTTTGGCTACAGTGGATCTATCAATAGTACATTTGTGTTACTTCAATACACCAAAGGCTATGGATGTAAGTGTTTATTCTATTGACTAAATTACTTTTTTTCTGTTATTTTCATGTGTGTGTATTATTTTATTTAAATATTGTGTATGTATATGATTAAGCCGTGGTAACTCAGATGGTTAGCGCTAGCTGTAAATTTCACAGTACGCGACCCGGGTTCGATCCCCGCCAGCACCAATTAAATTGTTAATAGCAATTTTAAGTGCTTATTACCACGTGCTTGGTGGTGAAGGAAAACATCGTGAGGAAACCTGCATGTCTGAGAAAATTTCGAAGGCATGTGAAGTTCGCCAACACACATTGAGGGAGCGCGGCGGACATTTCCTTGCTCTAAAACCCTCTCAGAAATGAGAGGAGGCCTATGTTCAGCAGTGGACTTTAATAGGCTGTAACTTTAACTTTTTTAACTTTTATGATTAAGTGTTAACAAATTGATATTAACATGATAACTGTGTTGTTGCAGAAATCATTGAGCTTCGATGAAGATACCTATAAACAGTATTACTACTCGCCACTCTCCCCTCAAGAAGAGAGTGATAACCTCGTCATTAATAATAACACATGCGATGGTGGAAAAAGAAAATCGCAATCGATTGATCATTTTTTTGAAGCTGAATCAAAAATAAAAAAGAGGAAGCTGTTATCATCAACCGTAGCACGAGCCGCTAGAGATGGTGTATCATACATTTCTACTAATTCTGACGACGGAGACCAAGCGACGCATCTCATCAAAATTGAAATGTACGATATGAAGAAGCTATCCAAGATTCCAACTACTGATCATTGGAAACATGCTTCCACGAGAATTAAATATTACGTAAAGACTAATAAGGATAGCATCTACGACAATACAAACGCCCTCGTATACAATATAACAAAGACAATAGCAGAAAGTGAAAAAGTTAAAAAATACTTTTTTAACAATGACAGTCATTAGCTGATCATTAGTGAATGTGATTCTGTTTACTTCAATTACAGGAAGACAAGAGCGGAAGGAAGAGATGAGTGTGGCATACGTGTACAAAACACATCATTGAATAACAAAACTACAACACTGAGTGGAGAAGAAAACGAGAAGAGTATGCAGTACTCAAGAGCTGAATATCCATTCTTCAGTTCAAAATCTAGCCGTTTGCTTAGTTTCGAAAACTGGCCTCTAGTTATGCGACAGAAACCTGAAGATCTTGCCGAAGCTGGTTTCTTTTATACTGGCCATGCAGACGGGACCAAGTGTTTCCATTGTGGTGGTGGTTTAAAAGATTGGGAAGATGATGATGATCCTTGGCAGCAGCATGTTCAGTGGTTTAGTCAGTGTGCTTATGTAAAATTTCAACTCGAACAGTGTTTTGTATTAGATTAAATAGAAGATTTATAAAGAAATAAAAAAAATATATTGCATACAATTTGTTTTATTTAATTTTATAACGTTTCACATAGTTACATACACACAAAATGCATTACACATAACACATAAAATCTAACACACAACACATATTATAACCTTAACTACTATAGTCTACAGTAACATGTCTGTTTTTATCTATCTCAATCATATTATCAAACTCAGCATAAACTATACAGTTAATTGTTTGTATTAATGAGGATTCAAATCGTACTTCTATTCTTACACTACCATGCTTTATGAGATTCCAATGAGTTGATGAGTTAGCTGATAAATCAGGAGTTAAGTCAAATGCTAATAGACAGTAACCTTTGCCATACTGTTCACAAGAGATTCCATTTCCTTCATTAAGAAAGTGAATACCAGTTCCCGAGAATAGAGTATGATATGCTGATGTAAATATGCTATTATTAAAAGATGGTTGCAAAGCTTTTGAAGGTATTTGTTGACCATCAATATATAAGCTGAAAGAATTAATACCATAGTTTTCAAAGTTAAATGGATTTTTAGTAAGGGAACCATTAAATGCAGAATTGTTCACATATCCAATTATACATCTTTTCGGTACCTGTCCTAAAAATATATTATCAAGAGTTTTTCCTTGAACACCTGAAGGAATTGTTAAAACTTTTACTTCAGCTCGAGTAATAGGATATTTAGCAGTGGTAGAAGCTAAAACTTTTTGATGTGCGAGTAATACACTTGGATTAATTCGTGCTCGTCGCACAATAAGAGTTGCGTCCGTAATGCAAACTTTAAACTTTACATCGTTCGACCCAACAATTAAATTAAAACTCTCTCTTGATCGAACCAATTTAACACTCATTTCAACACCATTAATTAAAAATTTATCTTGGTTAAAAATGTCACCGTGAAGATGACCAATCATTTCTATTTCCTTACTTTCACTAATCAATTCCTGTCTTTTAACAAATCCTATGTTTTTACCATCTGTAGAATCCATTTTTCCTGCTGTATCCTCATACCAAAGACTACAAGTAAGATGAGATTGTTTAGCAGCAGGGGCATAGTTTAAAAGGGTTTCCATGTATGCTCGATATGCATAGGTATTATTAGGTGGTGATACAAGTTTTTGGTTTAAATAAACATCAAGTTGACTAAAAAGTGAATGCAGCCAATTATTTACAGGTGCTACTATTGTAGTAGATACCAAGTTAGTTGAATCTTGATTTAATACTTTTGCCTTTATGTGGAGTAATGTATGAGACAAATCTATGTAGTCATCGCCGGTCCCAGGAACTTGAAACTCGATAGGTCCATCATCACCAAGAGATGAAATTGGTTTATAATGAATCCACAATCCATTTTCAATGCTAGTTTGTGTAGACGGTAGTGCAAACAAATCCAATTCTGACTTAACGCACTCGCAAGAATGATTATGAAGGAAAGACATATTTAGTTTGAAAATATATCTTTGATATTTTTTGGTTTTAGACTAAGTTTTTTCGCAGCTTTCACTTTAGCAGTTAATGGTGGAATGAACGATGTCAATCGTTTTCTTTTAGTTTTATACCCAGATCCAGTCATGTTAAATTGATCAATTTTCTCATCAGCCTTTCGTTTTAAATTCGTACTAACTTGCTTTAGACGATCTTTTATTGAGGCTTCCATAGGACGGGCTTGAACCATATCCGATAAAAGTCCTACTCCAGCGCTTAATGCCTCCTTACCAATCACTCGAGCACCACTTGAAAGTAAAGGTAAAACTGATCTGAATAACCCCCCTAAGAAGCTCCCAATACCATGACCGCGTTGATATGGTGAACCCTTATAAATTGCTCCAACTCCTGATCCAGCTTGATGTGTATAATAATTTTCATATGGACATTTATGATGATCACGAAGAGAATTCATTATTATAATTTTCGGAAATGTAGTTTAATACACACGGTTCCAAACTGGAATGGTATTTTTTGTCCTGTACTCGATCTTATAACTATTTCCAACGTATCGAACTCTCTTCGCATAACAGGTAAGTAGTGAGGTTGAGAGAAAACGTGCATTTTATTTGCACCATAAATGTATTTTGTAGGATCTAATGAAATGACTCTTAATAAAGGAGTCATAACATCACCCACAATCTGAGGATCGATAATATCGCAATATAGAAATAGTTGAGATGGTAACCCTAAGTGTAAATTAGCAGGACACTTTCCAAAATTTCTCTCTAGGAGATTTTTATTTGGTTCATAACCTAGCTGTAAACTTAATTTGGGTGATAATGTTACGGATGTTATATTTTTATCCAATACCGAAATAGACACAAATTTTGTTATTTCATCATAGCGAAATTTCAAGTTCTCTCCGATACCATTTAACACTCTTAAAATATGCTCAACGTTATCATAGTTGGTAGCTGGAATATGTTTTTTGTAGTACACTGTGGATGGCTTATCTTCATTAGGCATTAACATAGATTTTGTAATGTATATAACATTTTCATGGTCTTGAACAGTAAACATGGTACATGGATATTGAAACTCGACAACTCCAACCGACCATTCACCTTCTAATTTTATAGCTTTTGGTAATTTCGTTGAAAAATTTGTGGTCTTGTTATCAGGAAAGTATTCCATTGAACTATTGCTGAGCAAAGTTAAATAGAAACTTTCTTTATTCATATTTCTTTTAAACTAGAAGCTAAAATCCAACTGTTAAATTTATCTGGATAACCTTTCCACTTCACTAATACTTCTTTTCTGTTACCTGAATAACGAGTGTCAATTATTTTATCTATTTTATGTTGTGAGGTGGGGTTGTAAGTGATTTTCTGTAATTCTCTTTCATAAAAAGTACCAATTATTGGTTCATTTTGTAAATCTGTTATTGTATAAACAACCCATGGAGATCTATCAATTATTGAAGATATAATAAATATTTCATCACTCCAATTTGATTCATATCCTTTTTGGAATACATGTTTATATTTAGTTATTCGAACATAATCACCCACATTGAAATTTGGTTTAGGATTTTCTAAAGAAAGTTTTTTTGACCGTCTGTCATAAAGATTAGTCCAAACTGTCATAATATTGTTGGAATTTACATCACATGGGCACATCTTAATACTAGAGTGAAAGCTGTGATTATAAGAGTATATTAAATCTTGTAAAACATCTATATATCTATAAGTATTATTATGAGTGAAATAACGCCACATTTTCATTTTTAGTGTTCTTTGAAATCGTTCAACAATACTGGCCTTAATGTCAGGATTGTTAGTGGTATAGTAATTAATCTTTTTGGATTTAAAGTATTTTTGTACATCTTTTGAAACAAATTCGGTACCTTTATCGGATTGTATGTGAGTAGGTGTTAAATTACTTTCAGTAAATATACTTTCAAAACATTCTTTAGTTGTTTCTGAGTTTTTCTTTTTCATTGGTCTTGCAAAAGCATATTTACTAAATACATCAATAATACAAAGTATATACTTGAAACCATCATTATATTGAGAATAAGTTCGCATATCACTTAAATCAGCTTGCCACAGTTCATTAATATTTGATAGAATGTACCTATTACGCGGGAATTTTTTTCGAATGGGTTTATGTAATGTGTATGTTTCTTGTGATTTTAACCATTCCTTTACTTGCTTTTTATTCATTTTACCCTTCATGGCTTTTGATAATTTATCAATACTACCAAAACCAGCGGGATTAGATGGATCATAATAAATCCTGTTAATTTCTTCTAGTACGGAGTCCATTTTTCCCACTCAAGTCCTTTACGTATTTTAGTTGTAGACTTTTTATCTCTACTGCACGGTGTAGAAAACTCTTGAACTTCAATCTCAGAGGGTTTGTTCAGATCTTTTGCTTGAAGTTGGTTAATAAACTCACATCTCCTTGGATTTCCAATATAAGTAAGTGGTACTTTAATATCTTTTAATGCTTCAGCAAATCTAACCCACCCTACCGGATCACTTCTTTTTAGGGGTCTTAGTGAATCATTTATTAAATCAACAATATTACTTCCAGGAATTTTTTCACTATCAATTATGACTGTACCTTCGTTATCCCAATGTATTTTACTTTTACTTGTTTCAACTAAGTTTAATAATAACTGCCCTTTTTTATGATAAGTTTTTGGTATTAAACTGAGTATTTGAGCTGGTGTGTAAAGTGGATTTTCATCATTTTCTTTACTTTTAATGGATCGATTCTCCTCCAGCAAAGATTCAATATCAACTGAAGTTTTTAGATCTCTATCTTTATTTTTAAAACCAATTTTTGACTCATTTGAATCTTCATTAGATGTATCAGAATAAATTGGTAATTTGAGTGGTTGACGATCCTCTTCGGTAAAATGAAGGTATCTTTGCAGTGTTTGTAAATATAATATCCATTTCTTTCGGTCTTCCGTCTTACTATTCATAATATTTTGCATTTCAATATCTAATCGAGATAAATTACTATTAACCTTATTTTCTTGTTTTAATTTTTCAATCAATCCAGGTTCGATAAGTATCATTTTCTTTGCATTTTCCATGTTAACTGGCTAGTCCACTCACTAATCCACTCAATATTGCACCTAATATTGTTGGTAAGAAAGCCCCTCCTTTTTGTATAATTATATTTTTTCTTAGTTTATGTTTACACTTACGTACTAGTTTACGGAGTATGTTTTTATGTTTATTCAATTTTTGTTTATCCTGATCTTTAAGAGGTACTTTTCCTTGTAAAACGTTATGAATACACTCACAAATACAGTTAATTTCTTCTTCATCACACGTTTTAAGTAATGCTCTTTGATATTTTGGTTTAAGCGTATGCAAAGCGGTTAGCAAATGTTTATACGTTGTGAGTCGACGATGCATCATTTAGCAATGATTTCAATTGTTTGATTCTTGGTGTATTTAAACTCTTTTGTGGGGACGTAGACTGTACAGAAACCATTAAATGGAAAGACATTTGTCTTGATACGACAAAAATCATTGGTATTCTGTTTTAAATCTACCATTAAATATCCATGTGCCTCTAGAGTTGCATCCCTGTAGGCATTTTCAATGAATTTTGGGTTATCTGGTGATACTTGTCTTGCTAAATATCTTATTTGAGTTTTATCTCGAGGGTTTTTAAAATATATTATATAACTTGAGTTTAAAGATATGTCTCTTTGTCCTTTACCCTGATGAAATAAATTTTGTGTTAGATAAAATACACTAAGATTCCTGTGATGACTACCTTTTGTAAATATATCCACAATTCTTCCATCGGACTCTCTCATTAGATCATCAATAATAACAAGATGTGGGTTTTCACCATCAAACATATTAAGATTTGGAATTCCTTGATGATGGTTAACATTTGGTAAATTATATAATGGTTGCGTTTCATCAAAGCACCATGTGATCTGATTAAAATCACAATTACATATTTCTGTAACTGATTTTATGAAATTTGTTACAAAATTTGACTTCCCACACCCACTTGGTCCTGCCACAATAGCAGTGAACGGATGGATAAAGTGAAACATAACACACGTCTAAAGTTCAAAGGGGTGAAATAAAAAATGAAAGTGTTGGTGTAAACAATTAATATATATTCCAAAAATTATATAAAACAGAATTATCTGTATACTATTTCTAACACAATTAGTACATCATAATTTTACAATTAACTCAACCTCAAATAAATAGAAACAACAATTAGTACATCATAATTTTACAATTAACTCAACCTCAAATAAATAGAAACAACAATTAACTTAAATTATTTACAATAAAACAATGTTTAAATATGTAATAAACTACGTCATATTATAGTATTATCATAATTTTACAATCAATATAAATTTTTCTTAAACGCAGACATAAAAGTAAAAACTATCAACACTTAACGCAGTTTATAATGACCCCAAGCTAATGTTTCAATATTATTATCTAAAATATGTCTCTTTGTGTCATTATATGATAAACCTATCTTATTTAATTTTTGTGTGAAAATTGTGTGTTTAATTGATTTAAATCTAAGCATACTATAATATTGCACTTTTTTATTAAATAGAGAAGACTTATAACTATTCATTGTCATCTTTTTAGTGATACATTTATTTACCCATTTTGCCTTGGCTATAGTCTTATTCTCTAAGTTAAAAGCGTACATTTTGGATCGTAAACCCACAAATTCTTTCATGATTTTACCATTATTTTCATCTTTAAAAAAACCTAATTTCTTTTTATTTAATTTTGGATATTCAAAAATATTATTTGTATCATAATCTGAGGTATCAAAGTATGATGAAAGGTCAGGTTTTATATCAGTGTAAAAATCATTTGTAAATATATGATATATTAAACTATCCGTATCTGTATACAATAATTTGATTTTACTAAACTTTTTAATCATATAGTTATAATGAAAATCATACATTAATGTTTTTGAAATATCTAAAATGCAAAACCCTAAATAAATTGGTTTGTTATATATTAACTTCGTTTTTCGCAACTGAACCGCAACTAGGTTTTCCGAAAATATTGAAAGGCTATGAAATTGTGGTTTAGCGATTAGATCTTGAGCACCTAAAGCTTTACCCTGGTTCTCCCAGTGCGTAACTAATTTTATGTTAACCCTTTTTTCAATATTCTCCATAGTCTTACCGAAGACTGAATTATTCATTAATTTATAAAAATCTTTTTCGAAATCTGATTTTGCTAAAGTTCTTAATTTTGTGTTTAGATCTATGTACATCTTCAACCAGGGAGACTGTTTAAATTTTAAAACTCTATGAATTTTAGTTAATTTAACCCCCATTTCTATGCACTGCTTTAAATTTCTGTAATGAATTACATATTTATCTTTATTATTTAAATTTGGGACTAGTTTATTCTCATTAATATTGCCTACACAAATGTTTTCTGGACATAAAGGAAAGTCCAAATGTAAATCATGAAGTTCATCTGGATATTCCAAATCAACTTCTAAAATAAAACCGAAGTCTGATGTCTTAGACACATTAAATTCTGTATTTGGATTTACCCATTCGAATCCACCAGTAGGAAGATATTGAGACATAGCCCAACCATATAAATTGTTGGCATCAAAATATGTGATATATGAATTTGGTTTCCCTGTATCATAATCCTCCATGTATTTGTTACTAGCTCTAGCATAACGATTACTACATTGAGATACACCACCTCTGACACCTGATCTAATAAATGCAATTTTCTCATAATCTGTTAAAAGTTCTAATTCTATTTTTGTATATTTTAACATTGCATCCCAACTTAAACCGGGTGCTGTGTAATAATGGACAGGGTCTAAATCATATGTATTAATACATAACTTTCTAAAGTTTTCAAATACATCGGATAAAAGTAAAACGTCTGTTTTTAAATATAGGTTTGAATAATCTAGCATATTACAACACCCAAAATGTTCCCAAACATCTTTAGCATGATTGTAATCATCATTTGAAATATGTGAATCTGTGAGTGAACTATAAAAACATTTTTGTTCAGGGAGCGATGTTAGACTTAAACTATCATAATTAGTCATAAGTTCATATGGATAAACACCTTTCCGTTTTAAACGAAAGAAATCTTCATCATTAGGGTAATTTCTACGTAATTCTTGAAATTGATCATTACTGAGATTTTTGGCCAATTCTTCTAATTTACACGATAAAAACTTAAATGAATCTAAGAATCTCAATATAATTTCGTGGTTATTCACTTTTAATTTTTTGGAAAAGGATATATATTTTTCTTTATTTTGAGGGATAACTTCGACTTCACCATCACAAAAGTTTAACGCGTGAACAATAAAATGAGCATCATAGTGACTAAGGTTGTGTAAAAATATTGGTATATAACTAGGTGTTCTGATCTTCGAACAACATGATTCATGAGCAACACCTATAAAACTACCAGTGTACCAATCAAAATCATAAAAATGTTTTGCCAACTCAGTTTCACAAATATGACAAATGGTTGCATTTGAAATTTGGTTTTTGTCTTCATTTGTTAGCGGAAGTGGTGGATATTTTTGAAGTCTATTTATTTCTTTTAGATTGTTAGATAAACTTTCCATAAACACTTGTGCACAGTTGGGTCCGCAATATGTTACATATTTTGATAATTTATCATCATATGAACATTTTATATAATATCCAAAACTATGTACTTCATGTTTCTGAATATTATGAGTGAAAGGTTTGGAAGGATCGTTAGAACATGATTCTATTGGTTTTAAAAATGCTTCAAAATCAGCATAAACTACGAATGGTATCTTTAACTTTTTTTCATAACTATCAAATTTAATTTTATCATTTGAAATAGGTTGACCAAACCAATTCTTTTTTTTTAAAGTTTCACTGTTTGGTAATACTGTACAAATGTGAGCACAATCGTATTGTTCATGGTTATTTAACCTTTCCTGAGATGGAAAACGAAGTATACATGCTTCACAAATGTACATGATGTGACCGTCTTTTGAAATTTGTTTACTAACTAACCGCGATAAATTTTTTATATAGCAATAATGATTTTTTGTATCCTTGGAAAAAAATAATAAATTGATATGTCTATCTTTACGACACTTTGTTAAAAATAATGGACCTACTATAGAATTACATCGTTTTTCTTTATTATATTCTAACCCAAAAACATTAATACTAATATCATTTAATTTCTCTACTTTTGCTATGTCAGAAATTTTAACCGGAAAGGAAATACCATCAAATTTAAGTTTATTTGCATGTTTAACGTACGATGATACCCGATCGGTGTGTTTGTTTACAGGATATAACGCCGAGAGTAACGCCCATTTAAAACAAAAATAATCCTTGTTTTTTACATTTATAACAGCCTTTTTTAATTTTATGTCACGAGGAAGATCTATGTATGAAGTACCGCGTAGGGGGTTAAATTTATTAACATTCATGTCTATAGATTTTATGTTTTTTAGACTCCATCCACTATCTTTTTTTTCGAAAGCACTAATTTTAGTAGTAATTGTATCATTTAAAGATGAAAGAAAAATATTTAAGTCATCTCCTTGACAAATAATATAGTTAAGCGTTTGAAAATCGAACGTATCATGAATATCTTTAGTTTGTTGAACAAAATCAGCATGCAATATGAAGTTTACCTTAAAAATTATGTGTTGATGAATACACTCTTGTAATAAAAATAAAATATCATCTTTAATAGAATTTAAAAATAGTTCAGGAGTTTCAAAATTTACCCATGTCGAACGATCTACTCTACTCTTGATTTTATAAGTTAAAATCCTATTTCCAAAAGCAGATTCAATAACACTAACGTTTGATAAAGAATTATGTGAATTTAAAAGATTATTTTTATGAACATTACTTTTAAAATGATTAGCTAAATACCGTTTCTTGATAAATATATGGCACGTTGGACATTCCACTTGATCATCGTTACTGATACTGTTCCCTGCAGAGGTATGCGCTTCTGCTTCCGTTGTTGGTTTTTTGATGATCTTGGATTCTTTGCTGCACGTTCGCTTCGTTCCTCTTCCAAGTTGTAGTGGTTGACTGCTAAAATGTTTAAATTTATTAAAAACTGTATAAGACAATATGTAAATTATGATCGAAATGAATGTTTATTTTACATACTTAAACTGTGTTTCAACCATCGCACAGTGATGATACAACTCATCATCGTATGACGAATCGAACAGTTGACCCCTCTCCATTTTCCTCCAACTTTAGACAACTCCTGGTTTAATTCGCTATTGAATAGTTCCGTATTCTCTTCCATGATTGTGGAGAAAAAAGCACTGGTGCACACTTCACTGAAGTTTTCCCTTCCTCTTTTTTATTTTTGATTCAGCTTCAAAAAAATGATCAATCGATTGCGATTTTCTTTTTCCACCATCGCATGTGTTATTATTAATGACGAGGTTATCACTCTCTTCTTGAGGGGAGAGTGGCGAGTAGTAATACTGTTTATAGGTATCTTCATCGAAGCTCAATGATTTCTGCAACAACACAGTTATCATGTTAATATCAATTTGTTAACACTTAATCATAAAAGTTAAAAAAGTTAAAGTTACAGCCTATTAAAGTCCACTGCTGAACATAGGCCTCCTCTCATTTCTGAGAGGGTTTTAGAGCAAGGAAATGTCCGCCGCGCTCCCTCAATGTGTGTTGGCGAACTTCACATGCCTTCGAAATTTTCTCAGACATGCAGGTTTCCTCACGATGTTTTCCTTCACCACCAAGCACGTGGTAATAAGCACTTAAAATTGCTATTAACAATTTAATTGGTGCTGGCGGGGATCGAACCCGGGTCGCGTACTGTGAAATTTACAGCTAGCGCTAACCATCTGAGTTACCACGGCTTAATCATATACATACACAATATTTAAATAAAATAATACACACACATGAAAATAACAGAAAAAAAGTAATTTAGTCAATAGAATAAACACTTACATCCATAGCCTTTGGTGTATTGAAGTAACACAAATGTACTATTGATAGATCCACTGTAGCCAAACGACCGTACACTAACTCGATGACTGCGTTTGTTGGTCTTATATACCACCAGTACGTAAAAATTCTAATCTAAAGTATTTCCGTAATGAGTTGATAATTACTTTATGCGTCAACCAGTTTATCTCACATTTCCGTTGCCTATCTCAACATTTCTTCGTATTGTGTTTTGTTTGGTGATCAATGACTCAAGTACGATTTGTATATCACAAAAATGCAATTTAATATGTAGAAATCACTATAATTGACCATTCCTATGTTATTCATTGAGTAGCTAGGTACTGTAATAATCTACTAATAGCAGTAATATCATGGATACACTAGATGTACAACAACATCTGAAAAAGATTCACCCCAGTCTAGAAAATAATGTTTATGCAGCTAATAGACTGCCTATGTATACCCACGTACCAACGTATATAATATGTAATTTGGATACAGAAGTGGTACAACTACACTACTAAGGACTGACTAAATTTAATTTACTGATTAAATTTTGTATATATAGAGGTCAGTTATAAACCTCAGAGTAATTACTAGCATAGAGCGATTCCTAAAATAACAAAAACTTCTTGTAGTTGAACTCTTACTCTTACGCGTATGACCACAGAACACTATTACTCCTAGCGGAAGGTATGACGTTTTACGTGATACAAAAAAAGGCAGCTATATCATTGCCACCTTCTTTCTCTTACAAGGTTGTTGCCGTTTTTCCATTCCATAGATTTGTCTCTTTTTAAAGTCTTTTTTTCGTTTCATCGACTTTGAAAATCACAACGATTTTAAAGAAGTTTTCACTATAAAAATAAATAATTAAACAAAAACTAGTACATCGATGTCGATTATTGCCATTGGGAACGAAATAAGTAAAGATCAAAGACGTCATATCGAGTGAAATATACTACAATAGAGATGTCATTTTTCTAGTAAATCATAAGACACGAGTGTACTATAACTCTCATATTTGGCATAGTATAAAAAGACCAAAGATCACCACTTGTCATTAAAGCTCTACGCAATGTATAATAAAACTTTGTTACATATGCAATAAAATTTTATGTTTTATTTATATTTTATGGCATAATTGACATGTTATCAATGGTATAATTCTTTATAAATCTGCTTTTTATGCAATGGTAAACAGTTAATTTGTTTCTGATACTAAACTGGCTATTCCCGTGTAGGGGCAGATAAGAATACTCACTACCCCATATCTTCCCGTGGGTGTCGTAAGAGGCGACAGAGGGAAACTGAGGCAGAGGATGGGCAGCAGCATCTTTCTGATGATGAATATAAATGAATAGCAAAAAAACTGCGGTTGCCAACCCGCTCGCGAAACGTGGCAACTATGGCAATATACCCCCCATGATAAAAGTTACAAAAAGACGGCCCCCAGTCCCCGGCGGTCCCGCTAATCCTGGTTACGGTTGCGACCATGGTAACGGCGGGGCAGGGGGTGCTAAGAATCTCTGGTGGAGGTTCGGTTGCCACCTACGACGACTCGACCTGGCTACTTATAACGCACGCACCCTGAGGACTGACGAGAAGATCCTGGAGCTGGAAGAAGAGATAGGCAAGTTACGCTGGCATATCATAGGATTATCAGAGGTCCGAAGAGAGGAGGAGGACACGGTAATCCTCGAATCCGGCAACTTGTTCTATCACTGGGAGGGCGACCATCTGTCCCAAGGAGGTGTCGGATTTATCGTCCACAAGTCTCGTTAATAACGTTGTAAAGATTGAGATTGTGTCGACGAGGGTTGCGTACCTTATACTCAGAATCACCAAACGGTATTCGCTGAAGGCCATACAGGTTTACGCACCAACCTTGGCACATCCCGATGAGGAGGTGGAGGAAATGTATGAGGATATCTCTAGACCCATGCATTCCTCCAAAACCCACTATACGGTGTTAATAGGAGACATCAACGCAAAACTAGGCACAAGAGAGAACGGTGAGCTGAAAGTAGGGAAATTCGGAATAGGGCAACGGAACCCGAGGGGCCAGCAGCTGGCCGACTTCATGGAGAAAGAGGGACTCTTTATGATGAACTCTTTCTTCCAGAAGCAGCCCCACAGAAAGTGGACCTGGTCGAGCCTCGACGGTTCGACAAAAAACGAGATTGACTTCATTATGAAGACCAAGCGAGAACTGTTCAGTGATGTCTCAGTGATTGCGAGGGTGGAAACCGGCAGTGATCACTGAATGGTGAGAGGCACACTGAACCTAAACGTTAAGTTGGAGAGGTCACGTCTAATGAAGTCAACGCTCCGTCCCCCTCGTGCTCTAATCCAAAGTCCCGAAACCTTTCAGCTGGAGCTACGAAACCGTTTTTAGTGCCTAGAAAATTGCAATGCAGTGGACGATATGAATGACAAGCTGGTGGAAAGTTTTGCAAGACCCGCCGCAGAAGAACACAAAAACTCTCCGATCACACTCTTAATCTCATGGTTGTTAGACGGGATATGAAGCTGCAGTCCTCAGTAGATTTGACAGCATACAGGCAACTGAACAGACAGATCTCCAAATGCATGCGGCGGGACTTATGCAAATTTAATATTGCTCGTATTGAAGAAACGATTGAGTGGAACCAGGGCTCCATAGTCTTTGCTAGAGCTCTCGATCGTCGATGCTAAAGATCTGTCTGCCAAAAAGAGCCAACTGTCGAAGCTGAAGACCGAGTTTGGCAGCGTCGTTTCCGGGACACCTGAGATTTTAAGTTAGATTGAGAGGTTCTATGGGCAGCTGTACACGTCATCGTTGGAGCCACACGCAAGTGTGAGTAACGATCCAAGAGCGAGTCTTATCCGACACTATTCCGATGATATCCCGGACGTCAGTCTGAGCGAGATTAGAATGGCTCTCCAGCACCTTAAAAACAGCAAGGCCCCAGGCGAGGATGGAATTACAGCGGAGCTTCTGAAAACGAGTGGAAAACCGGTATTTGAAGTCCTTCAGAAGCTCTTTAATTCCGTCCTCCATGGTGGCATTACACCGGAGGCGTGGAGCAGAAGTGCGGTGTTCTTGTTCTTCAAGAAAGGTGACAACGCTCTCTTGAAGAACTACAGACCGATTTCCCTTCTGAGCCGCGTCTACGTGCTGTTTTCGAGAGTCATTACGAATCGTCTCGCGCGCAGACTTGGCAACTTTCAGCCTCCCGAACAAGCCGGTTTTCGAAAAGGCTTTAGCACCATAGACCACATACATACCCTTCGGCAAATTGTACAGAAGTCCGAGGAGTACAATTTGCCACTATGTCTGGCGTATGTGGACTATGAGAAAGCCTTTGATTCCGTCGAAATTTGGGCGGTGCTGCAGCGGTGCCAAGTTGACTGTCGGTATATCGAAGTGCTGAAGTGCTTGTACAGTAGGGCTACGATAGCTATGCGAGTACAGAACCAGAGTACGAAACCTATCCAATTGCAGAGAGGTGTAAGACAGGGTGACGTTATATCTCCGAAACTCTTCACCGCTGCATTGGAAGACGTTTTCAAGCTTCTGGACTGGAAAGGATACGGTATTAACATCAATGGCGAGTACATCACTCACCTTAGATTTGCCAACGATATAGTCCTTATGGCAGAATCGCTGGAGGACCTAAGCACTATGCTCAATGACCTCAATAGTGTTTTCCAAAGGATAGGTCTTAAGATGAACATGGACAAAACAAAGATCATGTCTATGTCACACCTATGCCGGTATTTATTGGGAGCACTAAGCTCAAAGTTGTTAAAGAGTATGTTTACCTGGGACAAATAGTCCGACTAGGTAAGTCCAACTTCGACCGAGAAGTCAATCGACGGATTCAACTCGGTTGGGCAGCTTCCGGGAAATTACGGCACATATTCTCGTCAGGTATACCTCAAAACTTGAAAACGACACTGTACAACGAGTGCGCGTTGCCAGTGATGACCTATGGAACTGAGACGTGGTCCTTCACTGCTGGCCGGATGAGGAAGCTCAAGGTCGCTCAGCGAGCTATGGAGAGGGCTATGCTCGGAGTTTCTCTGCATGATAACCTTAGAAATGAGGATATCCGCAGTAGAACCAGAGTGACCGACATAGCCCAACGGATTAGTAAGCTGAAGTGGCAATGGGCCGGCCATATAGCTCGAAGAACCGACAGCCGATGGGGAAAAGAGGTTCTCGAGTGCCGGCCTCGTACCGGCGGACGAAGTGTAGGGCGTCCCCCCACTAGATGGAATGACGACCTGTTCAGATATGCAGGAAGTTAATGGATGCAGGTGGCTCAGGACCGTGCTTTGTGGTATTCCTTGGGGGAGGCCTATGTTCAGCAGTGGACTTGTGTAGGGCTGTAATGATGATGATGATGACTAAACTGGCTTAAAAGCCGTTCGTTGTTTCAATGCCTTAAAGATGTGTGTAACTCAGGAGGGATTTGTAAATTAGATTTAAATCCGCCAAATAAGATGTATAAGTCAGTAATTCCCACGTTTTCTCAATACATCTTTACTTCTAAGGTTCATTTTAGATTGATTGTGAAGAATACAATAAAAAGATATAGAGTGAGACGCCTATTGCAGGAGTAGGTGACTCAAAACAAGAAGCAGAATGAGTTTTAAGTTTGCACATGCTATGATCCCTTATATTTACATTGAATCTCGCTAGGAAACTATTTATTTTCTAGTAAGATTTCGTTAAATCAATTGTGAACTTATGATCGTTCCAAAATCGTTATTTGTTTACTATTTTTTTAAACAAATTACTTGTGTGAGACGTATAATGTGTGCTAACTGCTAATAATTTGCATCATAAGTTCAAATAAATCTTACTCAAACTAGAGAGCGTGATAAATAAAAGATCTCGTGAGTAAGTGATCTATTTGGATTACTGAGTTATGTAATTGGTATTAAAATATTTATAAGAGTGATTTGAATTTTCTTAACCAAAAGATTTATCAATCTCTTGTCCTTTGAGAGATTTATATTGCGCATGTCTACAATGCCTACCCCTCACAGAATAATTATGGTGCTTACACACATGCTACCCCTATTGCAAACCAAAAAAGTGTAGTACTACCCGTGCGGTTAAAGAAGGGGATTGAAAATAGCGTCATCTCTATTCACCTCTCGCTCGCACACTGTCGCTATCTATACTCACACCCGCCGGTAAAGACTGAAAAAAAATAAGTTGCGATATGCGTTTTTCGTACGTTCTATAGCTTCAGTCCAACTTGTTCCATATTGTTAATTTACCATTTCGTTAATTTGTGAGATACGACCCGTTCTGGGAGTTTTCTTCATAATTATTTTTGATTTAGTTTGTTAGTATTTTCGTGTAAAATATTTACATGCCATTGAGATATCAGTAACAATTTTTTAAATTTTAGTTTGTCTGTCTGATCGAGCTAATATTCAGATTGGCTGAACCAATTGTAATAAAACTTCACGAACAAATAGAGTAATATAGATTAATTTTTTCCGAAATATTTTGAGATTTTTATTAAAATAGAAATATTGACAAGATGAAAAATAGTCTTCAACGATTATCTTAAGTCTAATAACGCCACATTAATAAATGCCTCCCAGGCGAAGCCAGAGCGGGTCGCTAGTTATAAATGTTATTTTAAAATTAATGTACCTACTTGTATAATTTTTGTTTTGTAAAATTTCCAATTAATTAAATAATATAACGCTATAACGATATACCGTTATTAGCGGGTTTACGCTATTAGTACTGTGCATGTTGACGGTACGGGCTTGATGAACCGCAAACCGCCGCCATTTCTATTTTCTAATCTTATTCTTTATACATACGGACTGTACTTGTCTAAAGCGGGGAATTCACTTGACGGACATGCCCGCGGGTATGTCTGTTACACAGAGTCATCAGTTTGTTTTATGTCTGTGCCCGCGCAGACAAAATGGGATCGCTCGGACGTTCAACAAGCTAGTCTGCCAGACTGACTGTGACGGTTCTACACTATCAAACTTTGCACAGACCTAGGCGTTCTGTGGCGCTTGATACGCCAGGCGTGTCATGGTATATTTGTTATTAGTTGTAAAGTTATCGAAAATTGGTGCCGCAACGAATCGGTTAAAACTGATACGAAGTTATCAGCTGATCGCGATCCGTCAACGCCATTTTAACGCAAATAATTTATAATACTAAGTCTATGAATTTATATTGTTTGCTTTATTTATTGGCTAAGTCGACTTTTTAGAGTATAGAATAAAAACTTTTTTTATTTACAACTTCGAGAGATTATTAATAAGAACGCTTTTACTAACCAGATATCATTTTACACCCAAACATTAACCAGATGTCACTTTACACCCAAACATAGTCTATTTTTAGCCGACTCCCAAAAAGGAGAGGTTATCAATTATGTATGTACACTGATTTCTAAGACGATTCTAGATCAATTCCTATATACATGCTGAAATTTCAGTGGTTGTTTTCCCGCAGCCAAATTATACTGTCTCGATAGTAGAGTCAATTCATTAAAATAAAAAATATTATAATTAAAAAAGGGCAGATTTACAATAGTAATACCTCACGAGCTAGTCGGGCATCCAGACTAGTTTATGTCGTATCACTACGCTTGAGAGGTCATGCTCTGAACATTCATTAGTGGCCCTTTACTGTCTATGCAGCGCTCGGTAGCGCGTGCGATAGACGTAACGCTAGCATAAGCTAGCCTGCACGCCCGACCTACTTGCGAGTTATTATTATTGGTTTGAGATCGCATTCAAATTTTGTTTTTCTCGATTTTAAATCTGCCATTTTTGCATCCTAATAATTTTTACTTTAATAAATCTATTGTACTACCAAGACAAAATCATTTTACTTCGGGAAAACAATCTTTAAAATTTCAGCGTGTATATTGGATCAATTTGTGTATAGATCCTTTCAAATAAAAAAATCTAAATCGGTTTCGAAATTATAGAATTCTGAGGTAAAAAAATAAAATAAATACACTGAATTGGGAACCTCCTCCTTTTTTAAAGTCGGTTAAAATTAAACATTACTCGATGTGCTTATTGTATTCGAGCAAATTAATTATGTTTAATAATATTCTTAAATTTTATTAGTTTTGTATTATTGTGCCATTAAAATAATAAAGAAAGTTATATTAGTACCATCATAGTATCATAGTAAAATACATCTTCGTACGTAATACGTAATCTTTATTATATCGATTTTTTAAAATTAATAAAAAAATAGTGATTTGCACAATTTGATTGCGATCGCCAGAAACTGGTGTCACTGAATGGCGTGTGTGTGTGTGACTAGCGTAGGCACATTCGACTCGCGCCCACTAACATAATGACCTTGCGTCACTTTAAAGCTGAGACAAACTATCGGACGCGTCTGTGAGCCGCGGCTTATTGAAATCTAGTCAGTACATTTAATACTACACTGTGCAAACTATCGGTCGAAGACGCGGACGTGACCTTGCGTCGCTCTTGGGCGTGCAGACGTCCGAACAGAATCTAGCCGGCTGGATATTTGTGCGTCTGTGGACGGTGTGAACAGGGCACGGTACGCGTCCGCGGACGTTTCGAGTGTCACAAACGAACCAACTGCGCTCGCGACATGTCTGATGAAGGAAAATTAATTGAAAGTGTTTGTGGCCACGAATGCCTATATAACCACAAACTCCAACACTTTAAAAATGCTACAGTAAAACAGGAAGTGTGGAAGCAAATAGCTGCTGAATTAAACACTAAACTGTGTCATTTGTTTTTCAATATCATTTTCAATCAGATGAAGAAGAAGCAGAAAATTAAATTGGTCTTCATTCATTCTTAAGTACATTTTGTAACGTATATCATCTTTTTGTAAGTCTGGATACAATGTATGAAATTCACCATACTCGAGTTGTTTTACATTAATATCATGGACCCAAACACTCCTTTTCTCTTTTTTTTGGAGGACAACATAAGGCAGCTGCCACTAGCTCTATAAATTCGTCCTCGCTGTCGCTGCTTGTCATGTTTATCGATTGACAAACCTTTATGAAATGACTGAAATGAGACGTCCGAAGACGCCGTCTCGACTACCGAGCACACCGCTAAGCCACGTCCGTTTTTTTTTATAGGAGAGAGGGCAAACGAGCATGCGGCTCTCCTGATGGTAAGTACTAACGCCGCCCATGAACAACTGCAACACCAGGGAGAGAATTGCAGGTGCGTTGCCGGCCTTTTAAAAAGGAGTACGCTCTTTTCTTGAAGATCCCTAAGTCGTATCGGTCCGGAAAAATCGCTGATGGTAATCGATTCCACAAGGAAGTCGTGCGAGGAAGAAAACATTTTCTAAATCGCACAGTGGTGGACTGCCAATCATCCAGATGGTGTAGATGGTATCGGGAGTTCTGCCGCGAGGTGCGTTCGTGAAATTTGGCGGCTCGGATTAATCCGAACAATTCCTCAGAGCACTCCCCGTGGTAGATGCGAAAGCATATGCAAAGGGATGCAACATCTCTTCGCAGTGCCAATGAATCGAGCCGATCGGAAAGGACCCGGTCGTCGACGATTTGAGCCGCTCTGCGCTGGATGCAGTCAAGTGGAAGGAGCTGGCACTGGGGAGCCCCTGCCCAGAGATGGGAACAGTATTCCATATGAGGCCGAACCTGCGCCTTGTAAAGTTGCACGCGGTGCGCCGGCATGAAATACTGTCCCGCTCTACTGAGCAGACCAAGCTTTTTAGAGGCCAATTTGGCCTTCTCTTCCAAGTGACCACGAAACTGCACGTCACTCGATATGTCGACTCCGAGGATTCCGATACTGGCTAAGGCAAGAAGGGGAGTGCCTTGAAACTGAGAAGACACGACAAAGGGGTACTTTTTAGCGGTAAACACGCAAACTTGTGTCTTCTGAGGATTAAACTGGAAGACTCGGCTTCAGACACAAGTTTGTTCCGGTACTCGGCGACGTTTTCCCGAGAAATATTGGCACGGCCGGTGTATAGAGCATCACCAGTGCTGTCATCCGCATAGCAATGAATGCTACCAGTTAGCAACATATCATTAATATGCAGAAGAAACAGCGTTGTTGATAGCACACAGCCTTGTGGAACACCAGCGTTAATAGGCTTGTAGTCGGAGCATGCACCGTCTACAACGACCTTGATACTCCGATCTGCAAGGAAGCTGGTGATCCAATTGCACAATTTCTCGGGAAGCCCGTAGGAAGGGAGCTTCGAAAGAAGCGCTTTGTGCCAAACCCGATCGAAGGCCTTCGCAATGTCCAAACTAACGGTCAACGCCCAGCTATGGTTCAGGTAGACCAGAAGATCACCAGCTGATCGACCTCGACGAAAACCGTATTGGCGGTCGCTTATCAGCTGGTCATCCTCAAGGTACCGGATGAGCTGGCAGTTAATAATGGATTCCATTATTTTGGAGAACAAGGAGGTGATCGCGATAGGCCTATAGTTGGACGGATCTAAACGGTCGCCTTTTTTAGGGATCGGGTGGACAAAAGCTGTCTTCCATGAATTCGAGACTACGCCTTGGGAGTAGGAGTACCGGAAAAGACGCGTTAGGATCGGTTCCAACTCCGGAGCACACGTCCTCAGCACAATTGGGAGGATTCCGTCAGGCCCACTCGACTTCTGGATGTCCAGGGAGAGGAGTGCTTTGCGAACCGAGCGCTGTAAGAACAGCACAACCGGCATGGAACACTCACACCGCGGGATGGTCGGCGGTGTTTTCCCCCCGTCATCAACAGTCGAGTTGGACGCAAAAAGGGAGCCTAAAAGGTCGGCTTTGTCTTTTGCGGCTTGGGCCAGTGAGTCATCCTCCCCGTGCAGTGATGGTAGTGATGGCTTATAGAAATTCCCTTGGACAGCCTTGGCGAGAGACCAGAATGCACGGGTTCCCGAAGGAAGGCGAACTAGTTTCTCGCCAATTCTGCCTATGTGCTCTGACTTTGCCTTGGCAATAACTCTTTTGATCCTTCAAGGAGGCGAAGTTATACTTCTTTTTAAGTGTGCTGGTGTTTACATCCCGAGTCGCCGAAGCCGCAGCCCAGGCTTGATAACACTCCTGCTTACTGCGTAACGCAGTCTTACAGGAGCGATCAAACCAAGGCTGAGATCTGCCTCCGATAGGTACCACAGATGATGGAATAAATAGTTCCATTCCCTGTAGCACCACATCAGTGACAGAGTCAGCAACAGCGCTGGGATCATCCGGCGAGAAGCAAACTCCCTAAGGGTAGGATGCAAAGAAAGACCGCATTCCGTCCCAATCCGCCGACCTGTAATGCCAAACATGGCGGCAATCTGCAGAACGCAACCGCGAGGGGAGCGTGAGTGGCACCACACTCTGGATCAGACAATGGTCCGAAAAGCCGAGAGGGGCATCGACAGAAACCTGATATCCGTCCGGATGAGGGGTCAGCAGTAGGGCTAACAGGGAAGGTGTATGATCCTCCACATTTGGAATCCGTGTAGGCGAAGTAACCAGTTGTGTCAGACCATATGCCGAGGCAAAGTCATAAACAGATCTCCCCGCATGATCGGTTAAACGTGAACCGAGCCATTCGGCGTGGTGGGCGTTAAAATCGCCAAGGATCACGATCTCTGTGGATGGGACCTGTTGTAGCAAGGAATCTGTAGCCATTTGGACGTGGTCGATGAGTCGGCCTGTTTCGGTATTACCGCTATGGGACCTATAGAGGCACCCGTAGACGCGCGGATGGTCGTCGCTGTCTACGCGTACCAAAGTATGGACAGGTCCAAACTTTCAAGACTGCCGAGGCATCGAGAACAGATGTCCTCTCTGACATACACGCAAACTCCAGCCCGAGGCACAAAGTAGTGCTCCAATTTGTACCCCGGGTAGGAGAGATACGAAATATCAGCCGGAGAGGAAACCTGCGTCTCGTTCGGAAAGAGCAAGGCCGGCTTTGCCGTCTCGAGATGGTAGTGGACGGCGTTTAGTTTCGAGTGAAGTCCTGATGTTGTAGAAATTCACGGATAGCGTGGCAGGGGTCGCCTTGCCCCCCCCCCCCCCCCCCAGAATAAGCGGGGCAGCCTGAGCACCCACGCTCAGGAGTGGAATAGCATGGTTGTGGATGCTCAGCGAGGGATTCTCCAGGGGTACTGGTACCCTCCTGGGGTAGTTTATGATGTAATTCCGCTACCATGTTGTTGGGGGGGGGGGGGGGGGGGGAATTGGGCCTCCGGCCACCTGCACTCACCAGACGAAACGCAGAAGCAAAGCATTTATTTCACGCCGGTATTCTGTGAGGTCGTGGTACCAACCCGGCTCGAGCCAGCCCATACGTGCAACAGCAAAACCTGCTGCGTGGCTCTACCACTGTTAGCCACGGCTGACGGGTAGAACGGGTAGGTAGGATAAATAAAAAAGCGCCAAAATTAATTAGAATAAGATGGAGAAATAAACAAAGACCAACCATTCCGCTTGGTTTTGTACTACGTAAATAGTTGAGGTTTTGTATACTGGCATTTTACTAACTACTCTAATCATGAAATTTTTTAAATATTTGAATTTTTTAAATATTTGACTTCACTCCGTCTACAACAGCTATATTCAAATCGTAGTTTTTCAGACGCCAGCGCTATTGTGGTAGGTTTTGGGAACCTCTATTTTCAGTATACATTGGGACACTTTTTCAACTTTCGCACCTTATAAGATGGTTCTCCTTCTACTCTACACTACTTATAATAGACTGCGTTTCTACTGGGTAAAGCTGAGAACGAACTATCGGACTGTCTGTCAGCCGCGGTTGACGGACGCGGCTTATTCAAATCTAGCCAGTAAATTATTATATTACAATACAATACATACAATATTTTATATATACAATATTATATTAATATTAAATGAACTTTGTTGTACATAATTCTATACCCGCGGGCATGTCCGTCAAGTGAATTCCTCGCTTAAGCGACTGCAAACTTGCGCCGTACCTTGGCCCGGAACTACTACACATTGTTTGATTTTAAAATGAAATGAAAAGAATATAAGAATTTAGTCTGCCCTTTATATTTCATATTACAAGATGTTTTAAATATATACCTAAATAAAATAAATGAATTTTTGAAACAATGGTAAAATTAAGACCAAAGAGAATATAATTACATTTTAATTAAAATGTCTATTGTCACATAATATTTTTTGTCTGTGTTGGTATATAACCCGATCAATTTAAAATGTATGTTGTCGTGGATCATTTCAAATTATTTTAGTGTAATTTTAAATTAATCACATTTCCTATAGATACACGATTCAACATACAAATAAAAATGGTGGTTCAATTTCTACTAAACAATTTTTAAATTGAAATTGATTGCAGATATAAATGAAAGTTTGTAAAAAGTAATAAACATTTTTATCAGTTTTAATTCTGTATATGTATATTTGGTGCGATACGTGGTGTAAAAACGGGAATTGTGTATGACAAATAACAGGTTGTTAAAGACACCGAAGTCGCTTTAATCCTATAAGATAATCGGAAGTGTTGTTTTTTGGAGCCCAGTGTAAACTTTCTTTATGTAACGAAGGAATCTCATCATTAGGATTTATGTTTAAGCAATAAAACAACGATTATTTTAATAGCTGTCTATTTTGTAGCGATCAAGCTTTGTGATTTATTCATTCAGCATGTGACCCACATCTGAGATTTCTCTTCGTTATTTTTCAAAACAAAAGTAATAAAGAACCGTGTACGTTATTAAAGAATATCTGTGAATAAGGATTCCTTAGTAGATATGACAATTTTTTATGTTGTCACGGATGAACACAAACCGCAGATCTTTCAGGGGGTCAGACTAATTTTGCAAACTTTATAGAATATAAACGTACCTACATTTAATTAAAAGCTTTTATTTTGATGTATAGAACAACGAGTTCCAGTGTTTTTTGATTAAAATGTGGCGGCTTGCAAAGAATGGATGCTAAAGGCAGCTTTTAAAAAAAATGGCATTAAAATGTCAATACAATAAAAGTCCTAATTATCAGGAGTAGAGCAATGGTACAGAATGGCTCATGCTGAAAATCACAGATATATTGTGCAGGTTGGCTAAAATTTATCATATTGTGTTTTAATTTTTGTGCAGAGTAACATTTTATTTCATAATTGATCCTATTGTCCTTTGAAAGATCTATAATCTGCAATAAGCAAATGTATCATTTTTAGTTTAACAGAATATTACATATAATTTATTCATAGCTTATTGAATAAAGCTATTTTTACAGATTTTATCACATTCAATTTACTTATTTTAATTCCCGACGTTTTGGATGCTTTACAGCATTCCATGGTCACAGGTGGGACTGAGATGTTTGGCGTCCTGATGTCAAAGTTAGCCCGATTACCTTCAGTTTATGAATGCGATAAAATCTGTAAAAATAGTTTTATTGAATGTGTAGTGTTCACGTAAATATAAGAAATCATAGCTTTTTATTAACTACTGTGATAAAGATCTAAGATTCAACCGAAATAACATGACATTTTGCTCATAAGACATTTTTGTAAAGTACAGAACCCAAAAAGTGTTTGTTCCTATTTTTTGCAAAAATATATAATTCTTAAAATTGATTGCTTTTTAAGTGATACTAAATATTTCATATTGGGTAGTATTCATGTACTTATATAATATTTAGTAACTGAAAACATTGTTAACAGCCACTTTTATAAAATAAATAAAGAATTAACAAGTTGGTAGTAATGTAATGATTAATAAAAATATAACAGGTGTTTGTGGGAGCACTGTCTGCACAATATGAGGCTCTATCAGTTGAAGCTTCTAAGCAGACAAGCTCAGAGGAAATTGTGTGCTGTATTGCTGACAAGCTCAACTTGACTGATGGATCTGGAGGGCCATATGAACTGGCCGAGGTTGGTATTTTAATAAACTGTTATTTAATACTTGCATAACTATCAGACATTATAAGTAGATAAGATATTTGTAAACTCTTTTCTAAAACTAGACTAGTTTGTTTACATGAGTAAATTATAGAGCTATTTAAGGATAATAGTATAAAACACATTATCAATTCGAAAGTTATACATACATTATTGTAATGTGCCACATTTAGTAGTACAATAGAGTTCATTAATATCTCTATGTATAAAAATCAAGTGCTGTCCGTTAGTCTCGCTAGAACTGAAATATGGCTCAACCGATATTGATTAAATTTTTTGTGTGTTTTGAATGGGTCATTAGATGGTTTAGTTTCATATTTGGTAGGTAGCACTGATGTAGAGATCCAAAAATCACCTGTGCGCAGCCGTGGTGGATTGCTAGTACAGTAAAACTCGCTTAATACGATCACGTTTATTACGATTTCTCGGATAATACGCCATTTTATATCAATCCCTGCAACTTGAGGTATGTTTTCATACGCGGAGGCTTTATGAACAGTAAACGGTTTAAGGCGCTATGTATCTAGCTAAATAATAATTAACTATGACGTAACATATTTAAATACATATATATATTATGTATAATATTATAGGTTTCTAACAAATTTATAAATATACCTATAATTAAATACCTACAAAAAACTGTTAATGATGTTATTTTTATTTTCCATATCCCGCATAATACGCTTTCCCGCTTAAGTCGCGATTTTGGCTGGGTCCCTACAAAATCGTCTTAAGCGAGTTTTACTGTATTTTATAAATGTTATTAAATGATGGTATTTTAGCAGATGTTGGAAGAAACATATCAAAAATTGTCAAACCAAAATATAGACAAGTGATGAGTGTTTCGTATCATTATGTAGGTATATAAAGTTTGAAATTACTGCTACTGATAAATAATAAATTATGGAGCGGTACCTCTTATGCCTAAGAGGCTACCTAAATAGTTTCCATCTATCCTCTTTCTGATTTCTACCTTCAATCAGCAGTGCATCCACTGCTGTGTCCGGTCTGAAGGGTACTGAAAGTAATATAATTGTATAAGTTATATAACTAATTATACAATTGCTAATTTCATGCGTAGAAATGTGCTCTAAAGAGTTTCTTGTCCAGTCATAATAGTAGTTTCTCTGCTTTTCTATGATGTGTCCTAAGGATGAATTGGGCAGTTTAATTCCTAGTGATTCCATAATATTATTTTGATGTGTATATTTTACATATATTTGCAACTTGCTGCTCCCCGCAACGACGCCCGCATGGATTTTTTTTTGTGCAGTACTCTAAAATAAAAGTAGCCTAAGTTACTCGTTATAACATCAGCTATCTGCCATTGAAAGTCCTATCCAAATAGATTCACAGGTTTTTGTATGATGCATGTTCAGACAGATGTCGTGTTAAGCTGCGTGTCCACCAAAGTTTTGTTACCAACACAACAGTTGGTAACAAAACTTGAGACAATGTCGGCAACCATGTTTCCATTTTCGGCGGCAACATCAAAGGAATACGCTTGTTGCAAACATTTGTTTCCTCGGTGGAGACGCTTGTTGGAAACATAACTGTTGTCAACATTTTTGGTGGATACGTGGCTTTAGAGTTTTATTATAGTAAAATAGATTTTTTATCAGACTCAAAGTAGCACAAAAAATTTGTATTATTATGACCTGACGGACTCAGTTGGATTATGTATGTGGAATCATATATTACTATCTCTATCACTATACTTATTCTTTGGCATACTCTGTAGTCTAAGCAGCATGATGGATTTCAACATAAGATATGTTATTACATTCATCTTACCACAGTGTCCACAACTCGATGTCTTTTCAGAACGCCATATCTTGGCAGAAATTAAATATTATTCAAGCTTCCCAAGTTTCTCGATGCATCTTAGCAATTTTTTTATATTACCAATGACCTTGGGGATCCAAGTTACTTTAGCTCTGTATCTGGCAACTAGACCATCAAGTAATATGTGGGCTGTTGTTTCCTCATGCCCCATGCTTGCTCTGTACAAAGGGCTGTCTGTAGCACCTAAACTAAAGAGATGCTTTTTAAAGAAATCATTATGGCTCTGGTGACTAGTTAAATTTAAGGTTTGTTCTGTATGAGTAACCTTTTAGAAATGTTCATGTTAATTGTAGGTACAGCTATCCTACCTATTCTGCTTCATTCAGTGTGGTTAATCTAGAACTGTGTATGTTGAGACTGGGTACAATTTCATACTGCTGTCCTGGACTTTGCTGTTCGAATCATTCTAAGCAGTTCAAATGATTTCTTACCCTCCCTGCTGCAATTGATGATACCGCCTGTATTATTCCCATACATTTGGCCTGGTAAGCAGTATTGTGGATTCCTAGTGGCTTATATGCATGTTTTAACCACTCACTCACTTAGATCCATCAGTGAAAATTTTGAGGTCATGAGAGCATTCTTTTTCTGGTGGTTGAGGTTCCTAAAATAAATTTTTTTTCCTTTTTATCAGACACAACCTGTTTTTAAAATCCTGTCACTCTTAGCTTGCAGGTGCGTTATTTCTTCTTAATTTTGTCCAAGATGTTAGTGTGTGGAATTCTGTCATCATTTCATAGGCTTATGGTTTTTGGGATCAGAACTGATTCTTATTTAATAAATAAGTTAAGGGGAGTGAGGTACAGCATGGCTTCTAGCACCAGTGATTTTAAATATATTATAAAACATCCTTTTTTATAGTTTGTGTCAAAATAGTAGCATAATATTGTAATTGTTACTATTCTTTACTACTATTAATGTTTCTGCATGGTAGATCTATGCTGCAGCTATATTATGGTTGTAACACGTCGGCTCGACTAGGGAAGGACCATGCTCTCACAGAATGCCAGTGTAAAATTGAAGTTCTTCTCAGGAGTGACAACTTATCTGCATTTGGATTCTTAATTGAGGATAGATGTAGATGTCTATGGGCCACACTATCATCCACTTACCATCAGGTGGACTGTTTGCTCGACTGTCACTGTTAGTCTATAAAACAAATAAATTATGTGTAGGCAGTAAATTGACTCTTTCTTTTGGGCTATAACTTTATCCACAATCAACAAAGCTCCACATACGATTGGTCTATTGTGGATCTAAGCTTACATATCCTTAGCAAAGGGTGAGGCTTACAAAGCTCTTAGCTGAGTAAACAGCAGGATTAGCACATTGCAAACCTCACCATTTATCTTAAGAAGTTGTTGGATCAGTCACATAATCAAAATTCTTTAAAAGAGCTTTAACACCTAGGAGATTTATACGTGGCAGAGCCATGCATGCCATGTGTAGCACGAATGGGTCGGCTCGACTGGGGAAGGACCACGCTCTCACAGAAAACCAGCGTAAAATAGCAGCTTAATGCTGCTGGTGTTTCGTATGGTGAGTGTAGAGAACCAGAGACCCTTTTTACTGGCAAAGAGGCATTCCATCTTAGTCCTCACAGGTGAGAACACATCTGCATCTTGAGTCTTTATTGAGGATAGATGTAGATGTCTATGGGTCGCAGTGGCCACTTACTATCAGGTGGACTGTGTGCTCGTTTGTCACCCTATCCTATAAAAAAAATATTAACTCTACAAACTGATGAAGTTATGTAAACTTGACATAAAAAACTTAAAATTGAATCTGGCTACATCCATTTTTTATTTTATAAAAAAAAATCATATCTTGTTATCCTTCCTTTACCATAGACCTTATTAACTTACCAAAACTTACTTAAACAACTGTTTTATTAATAAAACTGAAGAGTTTAAATTAAAAACAAAAAAACAAATGTTTAAAGAAATTGACAGTCAGGTGAACAACCTGTAAAATCTAGAATTTTGTTTAAGTACTCTAGGCCTATGTTTAGCAGATGACACATTATTGTAATTCTCATATTATTTGAGTGATTATGATTAAGTTACTAGGTACCTGTTCCCTGCAAATTTGTCCGTGTGGAATTGATTAAGATTGGATTTCATGGGTTTTAATTTTTTTCGCTTGGAACCTTAATTCTTTTTCTAAAATAAAGGTAGCCTAAGTTATTCCTTATAACATCAGCTATCTGCCAGTGAAAGACCTGTCAAAATCGGTCCAGCCATTTCGGAATTTACAGAACAAACAGACAAAAATTTTTAAAACTGTTTTTTGTTAAGAATAAGTACCATATTATATATTTCTTGCATTTAGTAAAAAGCTGTTATTTTGATGTTACAACCAGACACTTCAATTTTATTTATTTCTATAGATTATGGTTTTTAATAACTATGAAGACTAAATTTTCAACTAATAATAATTATGTATTTAAGTTCTTATGTTTGAAAAAGAAACAATAAGATGAAAAAGGGTAATGTTGAATAACAATAGTGACTAACTATTGTTATTCAACATTACCCTTTTTCATGTAGATAAGTGACTTATTACAAGTTCTGTTTTATCAGTTTGGCAGTTGCAGTTAACTTTTGTTCTTGTAATGTGTCATTGAAAAAATAAAGTTATTTTATAATAAACTTATCAAACACTTGCTAATAGCTAATAGGTGTTTTTATCGATTCTGGTGTGTTTCCTGATTTAATGAAGTATAGTAAAGTAATACCTTTATTTAAATCTGGTAGTACATTGGACCCCGCTAATTTTAGACCTATTTCTGTACTACCAACTCTCAGCAAAATTTTTGAAAAAATAATTTTGGATCAATTGTTAATTTTTTTTTTAATACAAATAAATTACTTCATAAATACCAATTTGGTTTTACAAGGTGTCGCTCGACGTCTGACGCCGGTGTTGAGCTTATGAAATATATTTTTAATGCCTGGGAGAATTCACAAGATGCCTTAGGTATTTTCTGTGATCTTTCCAAGGCTTTCGATTGTGTTCATCATGAGACATTAATCAGGAAACTACAACATTACGGTGTAAAAAATTTGGCGCTTAGACTTATTACTTCACACTTAAGAAACAGAACTTAAAAAGTCGTGATAAACGGTAAAGGTTCCTCCGGATCGGTAGTATCAATGGGCGTTCCTCAGGGCTCGATTCTTGGCCCATTCCTGTTCTTAATCTATATTCATGACTTACCTTATCTTGTAGGGGACAATCACGATTGTAAGGGTATCACAAAAGTGAATCATAGAATTCTAAATAAAAGGAATTAATCAATACAATAACAATATTTATTTCTAGTAAACTAAATCAAAGCTAAATTATAACATAATATATCACAAACCTTCTTGTCACTCCGGCGGCTCGTCTCTGAATGATCCCGACTGTTAAGAGCTAACTTTTAATCCACAGACAATATTTGACGTCACTTTAAAACAATCTAGTCGAAACGTAATCGATTATTCTCACAGGCATAATACGACTTGACCATAGACTCTTTAGTATTAATGGAGTGATCTAAACAACTACTCTAATGGGCAATGCTTGTTACAGTCGGCCATCCTTCAAAAACGAGTCCCTTCGTTTCGTCTTAGCTTATAAGTTGATATAATAATACTGTTTTAATTTTTAATATATTGTACAATAATTCACATTCCCTAAACTTACATAAACTGTCACACAATTTTAATGAATAGTGGTAACCATAGTACAATGTGTTATATCTATATTTTACAGCTGTGCAAAGTGAGAGCTACTTCCTCCACTCTCACAACGCTGTCACTTATAACAATTGATCTATTCGTGGGCAGTCAATTCATAAGTCAATCATGCCCGACGCGCAAAATTCTCATTAAATCTTAATTATAGCCGTGCGGTGTGAGGGTTACTTCCTTCACCGTCACTCCGTCATCGGCTGCGGTACTTCAAGTCAATCATGGGCGACCAATACATACGCCAATCCTGCCCGACTCTAATACCAGTCACTCAATATCTATAGCCATGTGGTGTGAGAGTTACTTTCTTCACCGACACACCATCATCGGCTGCGGTACTTCAAGTCAATCATGGGCGACGAGTTCAAACGCCAATTCTGCCCGACTCTAATACCCATCACTCAATATCTATAGCTGTGTGGTGTGAGAGTTACTTCCTTCACCGACACACCATCATCGGCTGCGGTACTTCAAGTCAATCATGGGCGACGAGTTCATACGCCAATCCTGCCCGACTCTAATACCAGTCACTCAATATCTATAGCCGTGTGGTGTGAGAGTTACACCACTTCAACTCACTGTCAATGATCAAAGACAACAAATTACAATTTACAAATAAAAATTATTTCATTTTAATTATGCCTAACATGTAGCTAAACTAAAATATATTTAGTGTCCTAATTTTTGTTCTATTTATACGTAATTACATCTCTACTACTTTCACTAACTTTGAATCAGCAAATTTTATACGATTCAGTTATGATACGAATATATAACTTTATTATACATTTTATATTAATAATCAAATCATATCCATAGTACTTAGGTTCAATTGGTCTTTATTACAAATATCAGCATTTTTACTATCATTGTCTTCACTGGAAGAGCAAGCAGAGATGTTGAAATTCAACCATCGGAATATTTGTCATTTCTTTTATCATGGTATCTTTTATCATGGTAACAGTTGTTTCATACTTTGCTTCTTTTTTCGTCAAAGGAGTGTCTTTTACAAGGAACCAGTAATTTGGGAGGACCCTTTTTAAATCCTATATGGACCCTGACACAGAACCAAACTTCCAACAGCATCTTTTTTTTTTTTGACCCGGTGCCGCTACTCTCGCCTTTGCTATCCTAAAGCGATCACCCTCTATATAATCATAGTATATAAACACACACACCTGTCACCCAAAGGGTTAGTCAGGGGCTACGGACTTCCATTTGGTACGATTCAGACACACTGCTCTCGCCTCTTTTACATTCATATACCTACGCGTACATGCTTACATGCTCGTTGACTAAGCGTACTATTAATCTGGCACATCTTCAATATATCGCCAATTTGATCAATAAACTTTTGCCTAGGGCGTCCCTTCCCGACTCTACCATCCACTTCTGCAACACTTTGTTACTCTTTCCTCGCCCATTATTTCTACATGACCTTACCACCGAAGCATTCCTTTTTTAATTCTGGTCACAACATCTTGCAAACCACACTTTTATCACACAATTTCTCATCCTATCATTCAGGTTAATCAGGTTAAACATACTCCTTAATGATCGCATATCTACAGCATTTGTTCTACTATAGAGCTGTTTCTTCCAAACCGACTTCACTACCATACATTAAGATAGGGACAAACACAGTATTGTGAATTGCACAATACAGTGTAGAGCCCCATTTACTCTATTTCCTGCATTCACTCGTCGTTCTATATCCTTATTATATTTACCATCCCTGTTAGATACACATGCTAAACACACAAAATCATCTATTTGCTCAACCAACTTCTATATCTATAACTTTATGACTTGTTTGCCGTCTGATTTCTCTTTATCCATTCACTCGCTTCAGACTTCACTTTTCCCTGACAAAAACTCAGTATGAGTTTTCTTAATAACGTTATGAGTAGTGGTATTTAGTCCTAACTGTATATTATTTAAAAGTTCGTCCACATGATTTTTTTTCTTACTGTGAGCAATGGTCCCAAAGATGCTAAAATTGTTCAGCTATACCGTTCAACTTTTCGAATTAAACTTGGCGTGGCGACGGAGTAAAGACATTCTTTTAATCCTTAAGTTTTGGACAGTGAGAGGTATCATGCCCCAAGAAATAACAATTAGTGCATTTTACGATCGGTTTAGAACACTTGAAACTTGGGTGACCGACACCATGACAGTTAAAGCAGGTAACAGGACATCTAACACTGCTGTTTTTTTTTTTAGAGTATGTACTATCAGAGTTCCTTGTAGAATTGTTATTGACTTTTGTAACGCTAGTACGTTTGTCCCTATTGAAATCTTTATAAGAGCCTGGTTGACTTCGAATCTGATATTTGATGATTTTAAAGAATTCGAGTACGTCCTCAGGCTTGGAAAACTTTGCTGCTTGAGCGCCTACACGAATCCCCCCATCATCAATCCCACAGAGTAAACAATCCACTGTCTGTCTTCCAAATATCTTACATCTGTTCAGTAAATTCAATTTTGCAAAATAATAAATTTCAAAAGACTCCCCAGAACGTACCCGCCTATCAAGCATATTCGTCAATAGTTCTGCGTAATTTTCGGTTGAAGGAAATGATTATTTTAACATAACTTTCTATTCTGGCCTAGTATGCTTGATAGAGGGTAAACCCTGGTACCACATCTTAGCTAGAGCAGCGAGTTTGGACAGGGCATAGTGAATCGTTTGCTTATCACTCCAATCATAAATTTCAGAACATTCGTCCACCTTGTCAAGCCAATTGTTAATTGTCTGTTCTTTTAACATGGGATCATACTCAGGAATAATATTATTTAAAGTGGAGCTAGAAAATGATTCACGATCCCCTGCTTTTGATTTAAATAATTTTATACAATCCTCAAAGACATCCATAGTAATAAGTTAAGGTTTTTTTCACATTATTGACGTTATCACTGTCATCACTAGTCACACGTCTTTTTGTTCGCAATGTGTGCGTAAATTATCAGTATTTATCCAATTAGGAGTAGGGTCAGGCGTCTCAACCCGCCTGGACGATCTGTTTCTTTCATTCCATCTCTCACGCTCTTTACGTACCTCTTTTTCAAGCGTCCTTAACTTCTCCCTCTCTCGTGACAGCTTGCGTTCCTGCTCGCGTAGCGTACGCGTGCTACTTGCACTGCGGCATTGAACTGCGTCCTCGAGGCCGCTGCAATAGTAGCCGACGCTCACCATAATCACTGCGGCTGCGGCTAAGACTGCGCCTCTCGATCCCGCGCATATGTCGACCTCGGCTTTGGAATGTCTCGCTGTATAACCGCTGTCGGTCATTGGTGCGACATGAACCATGAGCGCGTTGGGAATTCACCTCAGCTCCTTTGTGACTCATTTTCCTGGAACTCGAAATGATTTTTATGTATATAACTATAAGAAGGAACAAATCTCAATTTGTATTCATTCAATAACGGGAGGTATTTTAAAGTTTATTTTATTACTGCCAATTGCAATTTTAATGATTTAAGTTTTGAACCTATAATGTAATAGGGTCATCGCCTACTAACTAAAGCTTTGCACACATCGAACGCGAATCGGAGATTTAGTGCTCTATTGCTATCAAATCAAAAAAAATTGCGATCAACTCGACTTCACTTCCACCAGCTTTATTTGCACTTATATAACTAAAAAGAAAGGATGCCAACAGCAAGAGGATATTTCTATTAATACTTCTCACGCACATAGTTATAAGATTATATATTTCGATTATTATTAAAAAAAAAAGTTAATTGAAAATAACTTCACCCGGACGTCAGTAGAATATTATTCCATTCGGAAGTTGGGGTCTCCAAAATGGCCGTTTTGTAGGCGTCAATAGCTTCTTCAGGTGATGAAAATCTCTGTCCACGCAATTTATTCTTTATTTTAAGGAAAATATAGAATCATTAGGGTTTAGGTCGGGGCTGTACGGCAGATGGTCTAATAATTCTATGTCTTCTTGCTCTAAAAACTCTTTTGTTCTGTGTGCGGTGTGAAAATTCGCATTGTCGTGATGGAGGATGATGCGGCGGTTGCAGTTCTCTTTACGGAGTTCAGAAACGACCTGTTGCAAGCAAATGCTAGCATACCATTCCGCATTAACCGTTCTTTGTCCCTCAAGAGGAATAGTCGTAACATGGCCGGTTTTGGAGACAAACGTGGCCACCATTTTTTTTTTGCAACACTCCGTGAACGAACAATTTTTGTTGGCTTTAACTCATTTTCGTACACCCAAACTCGTGACTGGTTTTTTGTTTCGGGTTCGTACGCATATATCCAGGATTCGTCACCTGATACAATGTTGTATACAGCATTTGAGGATCCTGCGTGGAATCTTTCGAGAGTTCTGACGCACCAAGTATCGCGAGCCGCTTTTTGCTCTTCACAGAGCGAATGCGGTATCCATCGGGAAAACAACTTTTTAACACCTAATTGTTCATGCAAGATTAATTGTATTTGACTCATGCCAATGTCTGAAGTTGCCTGAATTTCGCAGTATGTCACATGTTCCTCAATCAGCTTACGCACAGCATCAACGTTTTCTTGGATGACTGCAGTTTTTGGATGACCTTGACGGGGATCATCACTGAGCTTAACACGTCCACGTTGAAATTCAGCAAACCAGCGATAAATTGTAGTTTTGGATGGGGCTTCATCACCAAATGCAGAAATCATCCGGTCAACACACTGTTTTTGTGTTAAACCACTTCGAAAGTCATAATAAATCATCGCTCTTGAATTTTCTCGAGTCAATTCCATTTTCTCAACGACTAAACAAATTTGACAAAACGTTGTGACAAGACCGAGAATCTTTTTTTAAATAAATAAATGGTATTCGATTTTTAAAACCAAGGACTTTTCAATTAAAAAAACAAGTAATATGACAGGAACAGTGGAAATATTCCATTCCCGATACTTTTAGTGCAGCCTATGTATTTTTGTACAAGATATCTTTCGGAAAAATTGAACAAACTACTTTGTTTTTTTTTTTATTATTTTTCACTATTGTATTCATTTTCATTTTTTTATTTCATTATTTTTCTTCATTGAATTTCACTATTGTACCGTCCCGTTCTCTCTCCAGACTATTTATTTAATGAAATACGAATCGCCAGTATCAACATTAAAATAGATTTCACGTTAAGCAAAAGGAAACAAGATTTTTTTGCTTTAAATAAATTACGCGTTTTGATAATTAATAAAAGTAAATTGATTATTCGAAACGTAATTAGTGTAGTAGTGTAGTGTAGTAAGTGTGCACTTTTGGATTTTCCAAATTATTTTTTTTTTAATCTGCTTACATCACATATCTGCTGATCATTCTCAGCCTATTCTATCACCTTTGTTGGTTAATTTTACTGCAATACCTTTATAAACTAACATTTCTAACCATATTGTAATTAAAAATATTTAATAAGCAATACGTTAATTTTAACCGCAAAATCCTCTCTATTTTTTTTTTTAATCTATTTTCATCACGAAAATTAGCGATCATGCCGAATTTATTTTGGTGCTATTGATGGTTAGTTTCTCTATGTCTCCAATAGAAATGAATATTTTTAATCACATTGTGAGGCATTTAATCAGAAAATAAACAAAATAAGGTAGAATAAAAAAAAATTGTTTAAACTCATCTAGTTATATCGGACGAATCGTGGGTCACGTTAATATTTTGTCGCATTTAGTAGTTACAAACTTGATAATATATTTGTTATTGCATTGATTTTTCGTTAAAGCGAAAAAATAAAATAAAAATTAGTATCAATACTCAACGGTCAAGCTTGTGGGGTGGTTTAGCACAAAACAAATTGTCTTGTAAATCCCGCTTCTGAGATGTAAGGGTATCACAAAAGTGAATCATAGAATTCTAAATAAAAGGAATTAATCAATACAATAACAATATTTATTTCTAGTAAACTAAATCAAAGCTAAATTATAACATAATATATCACAAACCTTCTTGTCACTCCGGCGGCTCGTCTCTGAATGATCCCGACTGTTAAGAGCTAACTTTTAATCCACAGACAATATTTGACGTCACTTTAAAACAATCTAGTCGAAACGTAATCGATTATTCTCACAGGCATAATACGACTTGACCATAGACTCTTTAGTATTAATGGAGTGATCTAAACAACTACTCTAATGGGCAATGCTTGTTACACGATATAGTATTATTTGCTGACGATACCTCTTTAATTTTCAAACTCAAATGGCAGTCAATTAATTATGACGATGTAAATAATGCTCTATCGAAATTAGTACATTAGTTTAACGCCAACAATTTGCTCTTAAACGACAATAAAACAAAATGTATTAAATTTACAATACCTAATGTAAAACATTCGAAAAACAAAGTGCTCTTAAATGGGGAGGAGTTGAGTCCTGTGGATAGCACTGTTTTTCTTGGTATTACTATTGACGCGAAACTTCAATGGGGCCCCCATATATCTAAATTAGCAAGCAGACTTAGTTCTGCAGCATATGCTGTAAGAAAGATTAGAAGTCTCACAGATGTTGAGACAGCTAGGTAGGTTATTGTATTTTAGTTACTTTCATAGCGTAATGTCTTATGGAATTTTGCTATGGGGTAATGCGACTGATATTGACCCGTGCGGGCGATTTATAATCTAAATTGTACAGAATCCCTCAGAGAAAATTTTAAAGAAAAAAACATTAACTTTGGCGTCGCAATATATTTATGAAAATGTAATGTCAGTTACACTCCACAGAATTAGTAATTCATTTATGGGGCAATGTATACGCTTTTACAACAAAATCCCAGAACATGTTCAAAGTTTGTCAATAAACAAGTTTAAAAGTTTTATTAAAGAAAAACTGTACAAAAAGGGTTATTATAATATCAAGGAATACATGAATGAAAATAACCCCTGGGAATAAGGTGATCGCCACCATGCTCCTTCTATGAAAATTTATTTAAAATTGTGTAAACAAAGTTATTGTTAAGTGAAATTGTTTTAAAAAAAAAGTCCCGCTGGGTTTCTTGCTGGTTCTTCCCAGGACAGAGGTATTTTCCGAACCAGAGGTAAATAAAAAAATTATAAGTATTATGTAATAATCAATATTGAATAAAAATCATTCTATTCTATTCTATTCTATTAATTCCAAGTTTTGAATGCAATATATTTTTTATTAAATCTGTCGTTAATTCTTACAATTTCTCTTCATAGATCTGTGGTCAACTATAAAAAATATATTTAGAGCTGATTTCAAACTGTTGATTTTGAAATATTTTTAAATTTTCAACTATTTCATATGATTCCCTCAAACTAAATTTATCCATTTTGTTTTATCTTTATCCTAAAACTATTTATTCTTAAAGTGTTTATAGGCTATTTATAAATGTTCAAAATATCACATGTTTATTTCATGACATTTATTTTTTGCGTCTTTTTTTTAAAAGGCGGTACAACGTGGTTTGCTTGCTTATAATTTAAAAGTAAATGCAATATGTACTATTATCTTCACTTTTCAATACAATACTAGTTATAATAAAGAGATTTGACTCTTAATATTATGTTCTCCTGTTTTGTTTAAAACTGAACTTATTTAAAACTGAAATGGCAATGGCACTTACAGTTCTGATGGAATGGCTACTACAGTCCGTGGACACCAGTGTATGCTGTGGCATTCACTTATCACAAAGTGGGCTGTGTGCTCATAATAATTCTGATGTAAAATATGTTTCAATAATTAGGTTTTTTTTAAATTAATTTGAGGCCTATTTTCAGCTCTTTGACTTGTGATGAGGTGTAATGATATTGATTTGTTTATTGTGTTATTAATATCACATTAATTAATTTATTAATAAAATGCTCAGGTGGTGGGTGATACAGTGAGTGGTGAATGCAAGGAAAGGCGGCTTGGTCCCAACGAGTCCCCGGTTGCTGTAATGTTGCTCTGGCCTAACAACAACACCGATCAGTACTACAGGTATGTAAAATGGAATTATATGTTTTCACTATACAATAAATGTATATTTAAATAACACAAATACTTCAATGGCAGCATCAATAGAGCATGTCTAATTTAAATATTTATTTTGTTATTTTAAAGATATGTATGTAGACATCAGTTATTAATCAAATAAAAATTGCCTTTAAGTCTCAATGACAAATGTGTTGTAATACAATATTTTATAAAATGAATAAATTTGATATTGTGTTAAAGTATTAAATTGCCTGCTCAATGCAATGTTATTTATAAATATCAGCACTCTTTTAATGCTACTATGATTCATTAAATCATTTACCTCTCATAATTATGGAAATGGAAATCTGTTTCCTTATGTGTTTTGAATGTACTTGAATAAGTAGACCAGAGTGTGGATAATTACTGTTATGTATGTATTCAGATATCTACATTAATTTCGTTTAGTTTTTGTGGCTTCGAATTTAATGCATATAAGTGATTATTTGTGGCAAAGGACTGTGTTTGGATTGCACAGAGCTTGTGCGTGTGACTCATTCTTCCTGCCGCCGCAGTATGCGGTGATAAGAGTCATCCTGCCAATCAAATTAAAATTTTGTCGCACGCATTAAACAACTCTTAATAATATCCCGCCATTTGTTGACATTTACTTTTTGATGGTTTTAAATATTCAAATGTAATTTATTTTTTAGATTTATTGCTTACCTCGTATATGCACAAACTTTGCTGAAATTTTGTTGTGTTTACCAGGTTCTATCTACGCGAAAAAATACCAGACGAGCCATGGATGGAGAAGTTCTCAGTAGATCCGCAGCTGATAAAAGATTACTTTCAGCGGTTCTTATACCAACCAAAGGACCGAGAATATCCGGATTTATGTCAGTTGCCTGAACTAAATGAACAGACTTTGCTTGATAACCTGAGGGCGAGATTTGCAGCTGGATACATTTACACATATGTGGGGTCTATTTTGATTGCAGTTAATCCATTTAAACTGTATCCAATTTACAATCCAAAATATGTGAAGTTATACCAGAATAAGCGGATAGGATCTAGCCTACCGCCTCACATATTCGCCGTCGCCGATGCTGCGTATCATACTATGTTGCGCGAGAGGACAAATCAGTGTATAGTGATCAGTGGTGAAAGTGGATCAGGCAAGACTGAAAGTACAAATTTTCTCCTTCATCATCTTACTGCGCTGAGCCAAAAAGGATCACACGGCAGTGGAGTTGAGCAGACAATATTGAGTGCAGGGCCAGTTCTAGAAGCTTTTGGAAATGCAAAAACGCCTCACAATAACAACTCAAGTCGCTTTGGAAAGTTCATTCAGGTTAATTATAAGGAAAATGGAATGGTTCATGGTGCAGTGGTTCAAAAATATCTTTTGGAGAAATCCAGAATTTGTAGTCAAGGTCGTAATGAAAGAAACTATCATGTGTTTTACTATTTGTTGGCTGGTGCTTCAGAGCAGGAGAGAGAACAGTTACATCTTCTCACTGTGGACAAGTACAATTACCTTTCAAAGACTGGTTGTAGTGTGGTGCCTGGTGTTGATGAACAATATGAGTTTTCAAGGTTGAAACAGTCTATGGACATGGTGGGATTTACATTAGATAAACAGCGTAGACTGTTTGCAGTTTTGTCGGCTGTACTTCTCTTAGGTAAGTTTACCTTGTGTTTCATAAATGATTCAAAACTATGTACAATTTCACAATAACCTTATTAAAAACTATGTTTATAATCTATTACAACTGAATGCTAATATGTTAGTAATACTCACAAAATTTCTTATCTCAAATGTGTCACTAAAGATAAAATGTTTCTATATGTGCCAGTTTATTGACCCTCTTTTTGTTTTAACCATTAAATAAACAAATTATAACTCATTTTATTGTTTATGTAGTACATTGTTGGAAACATACATTTTTTTAAAGATCAAGAACTATAATTTGAAATTAAATAATGAAAGCTATTTTCGCCATAAGAAATTATATATATATTACTATAATTTCTATTTTTACTTAAGTGGAGTGTTTATAATAAATAAATAAAAATAAGCCAAACTTTTATATTAACAGTACAGTGATAACTTTGTAGATAAATCAGTGTGAAAATAATAAAACTTAATGTAAGCTATATTTCATTAAAATATATTTTTGTAGTATAAATCGAAGATAAAGCAATGTTGCATGAAATAATTTTACCCTATTTTAAACACTGGAATTCATAGTGAAGCGTAAATAGTCCACCGAAATTCATCACTCCAAGGTTGATTGTTGAATTAATATTTTTTGGTTTTCTTAAACAATAATTGATGAATCCCCTACCTAAAATTAAGTTCATTGGACAGCGTTAATCTAATCATGTTTTCCATAAAAAAATTTGGGTGTCAAGTTGATAGTTAAAAATTATAAACAAAGAGTAAGAATAAAACTATATTTCTAATGATTTCTCTGGTTATTTTCACAAAGTACTTTTATATGCACTGAAATTTATTTTAAATGGCTGACCCTGTTCAAATAAATCATTTGGCAGCAGCAAAAAAAATTTTTGTTTGCGAAAAATACAGTTATATAAACCCAGATACTAGCAATTTTGAAGCTGATTTGACTTGGTTTTTTTTGCCACAATTCTTTCAATCGAAGTTTCATGAAGGAATCGTGATATGGAAATATAAACTGGGACATAGATAATACATTTAATATACTGAAATAGATAAAAAGTTAAAAGTAAAGTTGCAGCCTATTTACGTCCCACTGCTGGGCACAGGCCTCCTCTCATTTCTGAGAGGGTTTGAGGGCAAGGAAATGTCCGCCGCGCTGCCCCAATGCGTGTTGGCGAACTTCACATGTCTTTGAAATATTTTTTCTTATTTCTCGGACATGCAGGTTTCCTCACGATGTTTTCCTTCACCGTCGAGCATGTGGTAAATCAGCACTTAAAATTGTAATTAACAATTTCATTGGTGCCGGCGGGGATCGAACTCGGGTTGCTCGCGTACTGTGAAGCTTACAGTGAGCGCTAACTATCTGAGCTACCACGGCTATGCCACACAATATTTCGTTTTTTGAAACTATCTGCCCTCGTCCAGAGGTGGCGTGTTTCTTTCTACATTATGAACTCACGCCGCCAAATATGCTATTCTTTAAAAATAAAATATTGTTTAAAATTTCATAAATAAGTCTTTTTTTTTTTCAATATTAGCTACTAGCTACTCTTAAAGTTGTAGATTTATGTATTATAATAGAAACAGAAACAGAAACAGAAACTTTTTTATTCAATATAGATTATAAATAATACTTATTGAAAGTCACTCTTTTGTTTGATTACCACTGGTTCGGAAAAAACCTCTGTCCTGGGAAGAACCAGCAAGAAACCCAGCGGGACTTTTTTTTTTTTAAATAACAGCTTACAATCATGATGTTACACAAATTAACAACACAACAAATTAGAAATAGCTTGGTAGCGATCACCTCATTTCCAGGGGTTATTATCATCCATAAATTCCTTAATATTATAATAACCCTTTTTATACAAACTTAGTTTAATAAAGTTTTTGAACTTTGAACAGGTCAAACTTTGTATATTTTCTGGAATTTTGTTGTAAAAGCGTATACATCGCCCCAAGAATGAATTACTGACTCGATGGAGTCGAGTAACTGGTACTACTAGCTTGTGTCTGTTCCTAGTATTTACAGAATGAATATCACTTATTTTTGTAAAACTACTTTTATTTTTGTGTACGTACATTACATTTTCATAAATGTATTGAGAGGCCAAAGTTAATATATTAATTTCCTTAAATTTTTGTCGCAGCGACTCTTTAGGCTTTAAATCATAAATTGCTCTTATGGCCCTCTTCTGCAAAACAAATATAATTTCAGTGTCAGCTGCGTGTCCCCATAGCAAAATACCATACGACATTATGCTATGGAAGTAGCTGAAGTAAACTAGTCTAGCTGTTTCAACACTGGTTAAACTTCTAATCTTTTTTACAGCATATGCTGCAGAACTAAGTCTGCTTGCTAGTTTTGATATATGGGGGCTCCATTGAAGCTTCGCGTCTAGTGTGATTCCAAGAAAAATGGTGGTATCTACAAGACTCAGTTTCTCCCCATTTAAAATTACATTAGTATTTAATTGTTTGACATTTGGAGTCACGAATTTCATACATTTTGTTTTAGTGCCATTTAAATGCAAATTATTAACATCGAACCAATTTACTAATTTAGAGATAGCATTATTTACTTCGTCATATTTTAGTAACTGTCGACTTAATTTGAAAATTAAAGAAGTGTCATCTGCAAATAATACTATATCATGGTTATCCCCTACTATGTAGGGTAAGTCATTAATGTATACAAGAAACAGAAAGGGGCCGAGAATTGAGCCTTGAGGCACGCCCATTTGTACCATCGATCCGGAAGAGCTCATATTGTTAATGACAACTTTTTGCGTTCTCTTACTTAAATATGAAATAATTAATTTAAGGGCATCACTTCTTACACCGTAGTGTTGAAGTTTCCTGATTAATGTTTCATGGTGAACACAATCGAAGGCCTTGGATAGGTCACAAAATATACCCAAAGCATCCTGTGAATTCTCCCATGCATTAAAGATATATTTAATCAGCTCAACACCGGCATCAGTTGTCGAGCGACCCCTTGTGAAACCAAATTGATTTTTATGAAGTAAATTATTTATATTAAAAAAATTTAACATTTGAACAAGAACAATTTTTTCAAAAATCTTACTAAGTGTTGGTAGTACAGAAATAGGTCTAAAATTGGCGGGGTCTAATGTACTACCAGATTTAAATAAAGGTATTACTTTACTATGCTTCATTAAATCAGGAAACACACCAGATTCGATACTAGTATTAAAAATAATAGCTAAATGAGGCGCGATTGTATCTATTATAGACGCAATAACTTTAACGGAAATCCCCCACAGATCCGCAGTTTTCTTAACATCAATAGTTTTAAAATATTTTACAATATCTTTTGATGACACTTTATGAAATGTAAAATTCTTTGTACACACATTTACATTTTGTTTAAGTAATGATTCGGCGACGGCAGGAGAAGAATTCAGTGACTTAGTGGTCAAGATCGGAATATCAGTAAAATATTTCTCAAAAACCATTGCTACGTCCTGATCTGATACAGTTAATTTGTTGTTAACACTTAACTGGTAATTTGAATTGCGAGAGTTGATCTTACCAGTTTCGCTATTAATTATACTCCATGTCATTTTAATTTTATTGGAAGCCGTCTTAATTTTGTTGCTCAAATGCAAAGACTTGGCTATGGAGCACACTCTTTTAAATATTTTTGAATATTTTTTTACATATTCCCTAAATTCGACGCTATGATTATATGACCTTTCATGGTAAAGATCATATAACCTATGCCTGCTCTTATGGACTCCTACCGTCGCCCATTCATTGAATGACTTCCGACTGTTCAAGGAGAATGTTTTAGAAGTAAAAGTATTATTAAATACATTGCAAATAAGATTAAATAATGTTCCATACAAAAAATTAGGATCATTTTGGTATGAAAGTGATGGAAGTTTTTTCACTACGTTACTTCTAAATTTCTCCAAGCGACGTGCATTTACTGGAACAGACACAACTTTCTCATCTACTTGCTTTTTGTGAACATAAGGTAACGAAACTACTTGTCCACAGTGATCAGAACTTAATTTTTGAATTATACATTTATGCAACGGCTTCACATTTGTAAAAATGTTATCTATACATGTTGCACTAGATTGAGAAATACGCGTTGGCTCTATAAATAAATTAAAAAGACCATATGATTTAAACAATGATCTAAATTTAATATTGATGGAGGAAGCTTCTAGGAGATTGATATTAAAGTCTCCACATATTACAACAGATTTATTCTGTTTATTAAGCTTAGCAAAAACTTCCTCCATAATGTTTTCAAAAGCATCATATGTACAACATGGGGGTCTGTAGACGCTCACAACAATGAGGTGCTCAAACTCAACACATGCCATTTCTACAGTTCGCTCAACAGAGAGGCTCACAATGTCTTTACGTTCTTTACATGATAATAATTTACTAGCTAATATTAAGGAGCCACCTCTTAAAACCGTATCTCTATTGAAAGAACTGACCACCTGGTGATTACTGAAGTTAAACATTAAATTATAAGCTTTTAACCAATGTTCAGTAATACATAAGATATGAATATTGTTGCTATTTAAGAACAACTCAATTTCTAGCTCTTTGCCTATCATGCCTTGTATATTTTGATGCACCAGGTGTAAACAATTTTCATTATTACTCTGTGGAGTCATACAATTAAAGATTTGTAAGCTACATTCTAAATTATTTAAGTTATTATAACTGCTAGAGATTACCTCTATTGTCTCATAATGGAGAAATTTGTTTTTCATAAATAAATATTGTTTACACGAAGATATAATTACTATTCAAACAACAAAACAATAGTTATAAACTATAAATTAGTTATAAACTATAAATGAATAATAATAACTGAGAACTGAAAATCTGTGAGGCAAGACATTATAAATATAGTGGCTTTTTGGAGGTTTACACAGTTTTATTGCCTTATAATGCATAATACACAAAATCAGTACATAAAGTTACTAAAGACCAGGTGAGATAGTAGTTAATCAATAGCTTAGAATGTTTTAAAAAAATACATAGTAATATATAAAGTTTCTGAACATTTTAGAAGTCTGTTAACATTTGCGCTTCAGCTTAAGGCAACAATATTAATTTTATTATTAATTAAAATATTTTGTTTACTTATTGTCTCACAAGAAAACAAAGGTAAATTGCAAAAAAATATTTAGGAATATTATTATCCTGTCCTTAAAATCTTTTTTTGATTGTGTTTGAACTGTCATGCAAAATTCACCTAAAAATATACACAATGATTGATAATAACAAGTTTCCTTAGTATTTCATCTAATTCCTTAGTTCTGTCATATATTATGCAAAAGCACAGTCCAAATTAAAAAGCGGGTATCAATAGTTTTTGTATTGTATTTCATAAGCCCAATATTATATAAACATACTGTACAAAGTGGAACTGAAAAGGTTCGAAAGCTAACTACAAAAGTATACCCATTGTAGTTAGCTTTCGAAACTTTTCAGCCATCTCAATCACTGTGTTTAGCTAACTAACATTACAATTGACAACTAGCAATAACAAATTCAACTTGTTTGTTACTGTCAAAATTTGTCTAGTCCAACTAAACAAATCTGTTAAAAAAAATTAAGCAATAAAGATTTTCAATGAATACCTTAATTCAATTTCAATAAATTGAACCTTTGCAAAGAAACCCATAAATTAAAATGGCATCAGAAACTTCCTCATAGTATTTATTAAAATAACATGAAACAAAGGCTATATTTTGGGTTATACATACTTGTTAATAACTTACTGTGTATAAACATACATAAACACTCACGCCTGTCACCCAGAGGGGTAGGCAGAGATTATGGACTTCCATTTGCACGATCCTGACACACCTCTCTCGCTTCCTCCACATCCATATACCTACGCATACACGCTCGTCGGTTAAAGGTACTCTTGATTATGTATTATGTATGTTACTGTGTATAAAATAGGAAGTGGGAACAGAACAATTGTAAAATATGTAAATAAAAATTATAAAAGTTCTTTTAAATGTGATAACTTTACATTATAAACTTTAAATTATAAATATGTACATAGGTAATGTTGAGTTCCAACCACAACGCAAATCATACCACCACGACGAGGCAGTCGGAGTGAGGAACCCCGAAGTTGTTTCACTCATATCATCACTGTTGCGCGTCAAGCAAGAGACTTTGCTGGCCGCACTTACTTCGAAACGGGCACGAGCTTCAGGAGAAACACTTGTTATCAATTACAGGTGTGTTTGAAGCACCATTCAAGTACCAAACATTTTGTTACCCGATTATTTAAAAGTAATCCGTTCCATAAATTACAATATTCTATCAAAATTCAACATAGGCTTCCCATATAAATGGCCTCATAGAGAGGATATTCGCCACAGTTAGCACGGTTGGCAACAATCTTGTTTCATTTCTTTATGTCGCTTCTTATGATACCCACGGGATGATATAGAGTAGTGAATTCTTACGCCACTATTACACAGTGAAATTAGTTATATTTAGTATAAAATTTTTGAGAAAATCTGAATGTGAAGCAGAATTTCCTTCAAGCTCTTAGGGAAATAATGTTAAAAATAATTTCAGACTGCCAGAAGCAATAGCAACAAGAGACGCAATGGCAAAGTGTTTGTATGGTGCTCTCTTTGATTGGATAGTGATGCAGGTCAACCATGCTCTGCTTTCAAAAAAAGACACACTAAGGGAACATCAGGGACATAGTATAGGTAAGTGTATTGTAATAACTTAACAAAACATACTACTAACTGTTACCTTTATATTTTCTATTGTCATTAATAAAACCTTATTAGACACCTACGTAAGATATATTATTATAGAGAGTTAGAGGCGGTAAGAGTGAGGAACCCTGAAGTTATTTTGATTATGTTCACTGTCATAGTTTATTAATTAATTTCATTGATATGTTATTACAGGAGTTCTGGATATATTTGGCTTTGAGGACTTTGGTCCAAACAACAGTTTCGAGCAGTTGTGCATCAATTATGCTAATGAGCACCTACAGTACTATTTTAACCAGCATGTGTTCAAGTATGAGCAAGAGGAGTATAGACGTGAGGGAATACGGTGGACGGATATTGGATTCTCAGATAATACAGGGTGCTTGCAGCTCATAGAGGGGAAGCCTAGTGGGCTGCTGTGTGTGTTGGATGACCAGTGCAAGTTAGTTTTGGTTATAATAAGTGTAACATTTTGCAGTTTCTATAGTATCTTTGATTCCCCATCATTTTAATAATCAGACATTGCTAATTTTTACACTAATTACTTGTTATTCATAAAAGAAGTATTAATTGATTTAAATATTTCTTTCAGCTTTCCTTGGGCAACAAATGAGACATTGTTACAAAAATTCAACTCTGTACATGAAGATAATCCCTTTTATGAAAAGCCACAGAGAAGAGAGCCTGCTTTTGTAGTTCGGCACTATGCCGGTAGAGTTAAATATCAGGTATACTTACTATTTAGTGATTTTTTCGCCCTTATATATAATCAAATTCGTCCATATATTATATAAAGGCCGATTTGATTATAAACATATGCATGGCCTATGTGCAAAATTGCCACTTGCCAAGAATTGTCCAGATATTGTTGAGTTTTGAGCCTGGTAGGGTTGTGAGTGTCATCATGTTGTTTCTGACATTGCACATTCTTACGGACGCGGTCTTTGATCTTATTACATAATTATTACATTGGAAGTATTATGAGTTAATGAGCTACATAATATTGTTTTCTGCACTGTTGCCAATCAGTTGCAGTTTCTTCTAAAATAGGGAAGTTTTCAACTTGATAAATATTGTCTAGAATAGTAATGATATTGATTTATAGAATCTTAAATTATTTTTATTTAATTGGTATGTTTATCGAATTATTTCTTTTATTACAGGTTACGGCAATGCGTGAGAAAAATCTAGATCTTATGCGACAAGACATTGTCAGCGTGCTCAAAAATTCCTCTTTAGCTTTCGTAAGGGAGCTAGTGGGAGTCGATCCAGTGGCCGTTTTTCGATGGGCAATCGTACGTGCGTTTTTCAGGTATGCTACGATAGCTGTAGTATTGCATTTAATAATAATAAAATAACGGTGTTAGCAGGGACTATACCAAATCTTTATATAATATATAATTCTTCTGTCCGTGTGTATGTCACTAAACTCCTAAATGGCTGAACCGATTTTGATGAAATTTTGTGTGTGATTAAGTTGATTCGGAAATGGTTTATATTACAATTAAAGCCGGTAAGTAACGCTGTTTTCAAGATCCAGAAATAACCCGTGCCATGCTAGGGCGTAGATCACTAGTGTTTCTTCATGCGCCGACCCAAAAAAACGCAAATCTTATTGATAGCAAACGTAATGCATCAATTACCTCAACCAAATTGACAGTTGATAGAGCGCTTCATCCATTTCCGTTACAGCTTATTAAAAGTCCACTGTTGAACATAGACCTCCACCATAAATTGCCTCATAGGGGGAATATTTGCCATAGTTGTTTTCAACAGTGGTAGAGCCACGTGACGGCTTTTGCTGTCGCACGGATGGGCCGGCTCGAACCGGGGTGGTACCACGACCTTACAGAATACCAGCGTGAAGTAGAGGTTTACCTCTGCGTTTCGCTTGGTGAGTGCTGGTGGCAGGAGGCCCTTTTTACTGGAAATGAGGCATTCCATCTTAGTCCTCACGGGTGACAACGCATCTGCATTTTGATTTGTAATAGAGGATAAATGTAGATGTCTATGGGCCGCAGCAACCACTTAACATCAGGTGGACTGTGTGCTCGTTAGTCACCCTTATCCTATAAAAAAAAAAGTTGTCATGTTTGGCAAGCAGCTTTGAATTGCAATTTCTTATTATGTTGATCTGTTAGCAGGAAGATGCTTCTGCCCATCTCCTGTTTCACTTTCTTCAGTTGCCTCTTATATATGATAATATGAGTTAGTGGAGTGCCGCCTTTACACGGCGCCGGCGCGCTCAACAAAATGAAATCAATAATTTTAATTGCACCAGTGTGTTTCAGTATAGTCTGGGTCACTGTAGACTTGGTAATCATACTTATCACCCACAAATTATCCTTTTGTTCCAAAACCTACGTTCATTGTTTTTTTTTTGTAAACAACGAGAAAATAAAATTGCGATCGCTGAATTCTGTACCTAAGTTTACGATATAAGAGAAATTAGTTAATTAGTAAAAAAGAAATGAAAGTGTAAATGTGCTGGCTACCACAAGAAAATACCCACTACAGGGTTGGCTAATTTAAATTAGACCAATTTAAATCGCTCGATTTTGATTAAAAAATCATTGATTTAAATCAACATGTATAAATAAATGTAACAGGCAGAAAATTAAATAAAACCGGCTTAAATATATAATAAGGTAAAATCTTTTATTGTTTTATGTTATTCTTATTATTCTACAACAATAGTCTCATAAACTTAGTAAAATCAACCAAAGAATTTTTTTTAGAAATTCATACTTAATTGAACTGTAATTAATACAGTATTAATTATTTTACTCTTAATAAGTTTTAAACTTATTAAGAGTTAAATAATTAATACTTATTAAACTTTTAATCCTACTATGTCAAAAAGTGTTAACAACTCTTGAATTTCAAAATATACAAAAAAAAAATCAAAAAAATCATAATTTTATTTAAAAAATCAGCATGATTTGATTAATATTAAACAAATCATGATTTTTCCATCCCTGCCCACTATATTGGGAGTATTAATAACTTGTTTAACTATTTTCAGAGGCTACTTTGCGTTCTTAGAAGCTGGCAGAAGACACAGAGTCCAGAGAGTAGATGGCGCCTCGAGAGTACCTCGCCCCTCAATTCAGTCCGTCAACGATAACATTATAAGGTCAGTCTGTTTATATATATTTTGATATTGTTCAAAGCATTCAATGATTGTGCTCCAATTGCATAAAAGCAAATGAAATCAGCTTTGATGATCAATAATTTGTCTAATTGTATGAGAATCTATTGCAAGAAATATTAACATTATACTATTACATATAAAGTACACTATGATATGAACAAAAATAAAGAATATATTGTATATGTTGATATACGCTACTTATATCTATTAAGCTTTTGCTAATAATGTTATGTGATGTAATGATATGTCTTGTTGCTCAGCCAACTGGTGACAGTATCGTCAATCAATCTAGCAATCAACCGCATTGCGTAAGTCATCCAGTTTATGGCATGCCTCTACATTTTATCTGCACTTATTGCATGAAAATTTATGTATTATTTTCAATCAAACTGTGACACCACTTTTTGTTCTGTTGACTGTGAACACAAGGCTGTGATTAGATGTTTTCATCATGGGTAATTTTTTTTTTCAAATAATGTAACTTCTAGTTGGCTAAATATTATTTTATCTCGTAATACCATAAATAAATAAATTAAAAACAAAAACTAACCGTGAGAATTATGAATTCAAAAACACGCTTTAATTCATAGAATTATAATTAAAGATCAATGGCAGAAAAATAGTTGACAAAAATTATAGCGTCTAGAAATAAGTTATTATGTATATAGAATGACTTTTATTATTTTTCTATGATTTTTCAAATAAAAATGTATTTTAATTAAAGCCACAGAAAGAAACAAAAAATTTTGGGAATATCAAATGACAAATCATTTTACTCTATTCAAATGTTGCCATTTAGTATATTTATACTATTTTCGTATACACTTTGTAAGACTACCAACACAACACACAAAATATTTTTATATTAAGTTATTATTAGTAATAACTATACTATCAGTAATAATAAAAATAAAAGTGATATGGCTGAGAATAAGTCTCTTACAAAGAATTTCCTACAATAATACATTATCTCAATCATAGTACTATGTAACAATTCCATTTAATGTTATGCCAACACTAGCTAATATAAAATGTCACTGCTTTTTACTGGCTTTACGGCTCTGGGTTCTAGCCCTTCTGAGAATGTCACTATGATACAAAAGACCTGGAGCCATGCCAGAAATATACATTTATAGTATGCAAATATATAATAGAGATACAATAATCTAAAAACTCAATTATGTATTATGTATTAAGCTAACATCAAACAACCACAGGAAGCATGACTTTTTCCAAGTGACATAGGACATAACCTAAAAAGTTCAAATGTAAATATCTTTTTTTTGACGCCTTCTCAGTACAAAGTGTTTCTATTAAGACCCATGTATTATAAGAAGAAAATTAACACATTTTCGGTCATTGTCTAAACACAGTCTTGTAAACATAGACATTTCACATTTGTCATTCAAATTTCATATGTTAACTATTAGTCACATCTAATTCAAATAACGGCACACTCTTTTGGGCACTCCAAGCCGTCAAGCATGTGACACAAGCGGCACTAATTGGTTTTATTCTTTTAATTTTTTTCTTTTTTGTTTTTGTTATATTAATTTATAATCCTAATTTCCTTTCTCATCCGACTATAAATTCGAGAAGAACGCCACACAGAGCGGCGAGTAAGGCGCGTGAAACGCCCGTTCGGGCGAACAGCGATAGTAAGCAGCGTTCGGAAGCGGCTAATGCGACGCGTGTTGGTGGGAAGGGGACAAAAAATTACAGGATCGCCGAAACACGCACGCGTCGGATCGAACGGGAGTTCGACGACACCGACGTGATGCAGCGCGCCAGCCAGATCGTCTTGTACGTGCGACGCTCATATACGGCCTGCTCTGTCTCTGTCTCGCACTGCTGTCGACTTCATCAAACAAAAATAAGCACACGTGCACTTGGGTCACCTATCGGATCTATCAATATCGGGCCCTTATTCCAATTTTCGGATAATTTACTGCAATTTCAAATTTTCACAATTTCAAGTTGAAGTAAATTATTATAATGGCTTAATAAAAAAAGGAAAAATGTTATTAGCTACACTTTAATAATTGAACATTTTAAATACAAAATGTCAATATTGTATATTTTTTAAATGAAAGTAGGTACTTATTTGAATGACAATAAACTATGGTGATGATGTTGTTCTGACCAATTTTTGACCAAGCAATTTCAGAATGATGGGGAGCTAGGATAATTAATCAAAAAAATATATAACCTTATGAGAAGTAAATCTTAAGATTACCTCATAAGATTATACAACACCAAACTAGCTTTCCCAATATAATAATACTTTTAATATAATAAATTTGAGACACTTAAAAGCATACAGAGGTTTCTAACAGTATATTAATATGGTATTTAAACATTGATATTGTTAATCTTTTTAATTTGCATCAGTGATTACATTTTTTTATTATCTAATTTTGTTTGATGAAACTTATCTTTTGGTAGCGGTTTCACTCCTTTCTCTATTATTTTGGTGATGGCTTTTTGGTTTTAATTTTCCTTTTTTATCTCCTGTTATTTGTTATTAACATGGAATTGTGTTTGTGTGAGTCGTACGTAGTTGAATTTAAAATTTTGCCGCGCAGAAATATTGCTTTAAACGCATCTTAAGACTACATTTTGAATTAAAAATACATTTCATAGTCTCGGCGAGTTTGTCTGAATTATTGACTTTCTTTTTGAATTATTAATATTGACCAACTTAAATTCCTGATTTTCTTTTCTTTTAAAACTACTGTCGAATTTGTTATCTAAATTCGGCCGAGATTGTGAAGTGATTCTATTTTTATAAAAATATATTTAACTTCAACCAAGATCTTTAGTTGATCAAGCTTAATTATATTATTTTTTAACTATTGCGCCTATTGGACATGATTTGATCTGCAAGAGTTATACTTAGTAGCGGCTTTTGTATAACTTCTAGATCTAATTTTAATACAGATTTAATGTTTTGTCATTCCATGTTATTGTTATTTAACATTTTCTTCTGCATGTTCTTATTAAAAGGTTTTTAAATAGTGGTTGGGATATGGAACATTACTATTATCTTGAATGTAATAATAATCTTTGGACTGTGCAGGAAGAATAAGTCGTTCCGACCTAGGGAGCGTGCCAAAAAAGGTTTAAAGAACCTTCAAAGTGTTAAAACACTGGCAGGAAGAACGGCTGCTCCCGCTGGCAAAAGAAAACAGCCCTTGACTGTTGCTGCTCAGTTCCAGCATTCTCTAGCGGCATTAATGGAGACTTTGAATCAAGCCAATCCCTTCTTCATCAGGTTAGTTGAGTTGTTCACCTTGACAAATTATTATGTCATTATGCAGGAATCTGACTCGTATTTTAATTCTGATGAGATGTTTTAAATTTTTTAATTGATAATCGAATTTGATGGCCTCTTATTTTAGAGATGGTTATTATCTCTTCCACTGGCCATAAGATCTCGAGGCCCTAAGATTTCTAGGTCGTATGATTAATAGAAGAAAAAGTTTGATGGATATTTTAACGCCATCAACATACAGCTGTGCTAGTGGGGTAAAATTTTGCCTCATTATTTTGACTTAGAATTTCAAGTTGCAGTGTTTTTGGCTCAGAAGTGTTCAAGTATATGGTTAATGTGTCATTCCAGTCACGATAGACTTCGTGTTTATTATAATATAGTATACAGAAAATCATTCTGGACCGTATCTGTTTACAGATGTATAAAATCAAATGGAGACAAAATAGCGAATGTATTTGACGAAGACACTGTGCAGCGGCAGTTGCGTTATACCGGAATGTTGGAGACCGTCCGCATACGACAGGCCGGGTACAACGTACGGCTCACATACGAAGAATTTATACAGCTCTACAGAATATTGCTGCCAAAAGGTCTACTAAGCTCTCAGTTAGATGTCAGACACTTCCTTGCTACGCTCAATTTGGACAGGGATAATTATCAAGTTGGTAAGTGCGTTATTAAGTGTAGGTCTAAATAAAAATTGGGCCTAAATTGTAGTTCCTAAACAGTTACTAATAACACACGTCACAAATTCTGAATGGATCGTATCTAGTAATAATTAAAAAAATTAAAGTATTTGAAGTTTTTATTTGCTTAATACGTACATAATTATGTTCTTCTAATATATTTTACACAACATTATAAATATCTAATACACTTAAAGAGAGGTCAGCTTTTTTGCTTATGACTAGCACCTAACTAGAAATAGCTCTTTCCCACTTCGAGATAATTTATGGTTATCGCAACGATACCCATAAATATACACCATACCACTTCAGTAGAGAATGATTAAACGCAATGAAAAGAGACTGCGAATTCTAGTTTGCAAAAATAGTCTATTTATTATTTTATATGAATGCTAACCCGCCGTTAGTATAAAGCTTCCAAACTATTTCATATTTCAAGTAGTTATTACAGTACTGCTGTAATAAATTATTAAATAATTTTACAGGTGCAACAAAAATATTCATGCGAGAGAGTGAGCAAAGGAAACTAGAATATCGGTTACATCAACAAATTATGGCGTCCATCATAACGATTCAGCGATGGCATCGTGCTGTGTTGGAGCGACGGCGCTTCCTCGCTTTGCGGCGCGCTGCCATCATCATACAGGGTTATTGCAGGTGTGTTTAATCTTTAACCAATTCTAGGGAGTTGATTCTATATAAAATAAGAATTTATTTTACAAACATTTTAAAACAAAGCAAAATTGAATAGAGATCACCATCCGCAGAGATCGTGATCCTTGGCGATTTTAACGCCCACCACGCCGAGTGGCTCGGTTCACGTTTAACCGATCATGAGGGGAGATCTGTTTATGACTTTGCCTTGGCATATGGTCTGACACAACTGCTTACTTCGCCTACGCGGATTCCAGATATGGAGGATTATACACCTTCCCTGTTGGACCTTCTGCTGACCTCTCATTCGGCCGTCCGGATGAGAGGTCAGCGGAAGATATCAGGTTTCTGTCGATGCCCTTCTCGGCTCTTCGGACCATTGTTTGATCCGGGGTGTGGTGCCACTCACGCTCCCCTCGCGGTTGTTTTGTGCAGGTTGCCGCCGTGTTTGGCATTATCGGCGGATTGGGACGGAATGCGGTCTTTCTTTGTATCCTACCTATGGGAGCGGGTTTGCTTCTCGCCGGATGATCCCAGACCTGTTGCTGACTCTGTCACAGATGTGGTGCTACAGGGAATGGAACTACTTATTCCATCATCTGTGGTACCCATTGGAGGCAGATCTCAGCCTTGGTTTGGTCGCTCCTGTAAGACTGCATTACGCAGTAAGCAGGAGTGTTATCAAGCCTGGGCTGCGGCTTCGGAGACTCGGGATTTTAACACCAGCATGATTAAAAAGAAGTATAACTTCGCCTCCAGGTCCTTCAAAAGAGTTATTGCCAAGGCAAAGTCAGAGCACGTAGGCAGAATTGGCGAGAAACTAGTTCGCCTTCCTTCGGGAAGCCGTGCATTCTGGTCTCTCGCCAAGGCTGCCCAAGGGAATTTCTGTAAGCCATCACTACCATCACTGCACGGAGAGGACGACTCACTGGCCCACGCCGCAAAAGAGAAAGCCGACCTTTTAGACTCCCTTTTTGTGTCCAACTCGACTCGGGAACACACCAACAAGTGAACGTAGGAAATAGAATGAATGGAGCTCTACAATCTGTTGTGGAAAGTCAGAACTCAGAATGTGTCAAAAAAGGCACGTATGGCAATTCATAATGCTGTGTTAGTCCCTACTTTAATGTATGGTAGTGAAAGTTGGGTGTGGCAGAAGAAGCACGAGAGTAGAAAAAATGCTGTAGAGATGCGGTCATTAAGGAGTATGTTAGGGCTGAATCTGAATGACAAGGTGAGAAATTGTGTGATAAGAGAAAAGTGTGGTTTGCAAGATGATCTTGTGACCGGGATTAAGAATCGAATGGTACAGTTATTTGATCATGTAGAAAGAATGAATGAAGATAGAATGACAAAGCAAATTTATATTGCAGATGTGAACTGCACAGTTGGGAAGGGACGCCCTAGAAGGAACTTATCCTATAAAAAAAGTTTATTGACAAAATTGGCGATATATTGAAAATGAGCCAAATTAGGAGTACGCTTAACTGACAAGTATGTATGCGTAGTTATATGGATGTAAAGGATGCGAGAGAGGTGTGTCAGGATCGTGTCAAATGGAAGTCCGTAGTCTCTGCCTACCCCTCTGAGTGACTGGCGTGGGTGTTTATGTTATATTGTTTTTTTAAATGTTTTGGTGTTGAAATATAAAATGGGGACACGGAGTACATGGAATTTTTCATATAACTATTACTTTTAATAGTTACAAACATTAAATAATTAATAATTAAATACATTATAGACATTAATTTTAACATTCGACTTAAATATGAATTTAAACTTAATAATTTAAGTAAGGAAACTTGTAGGAATCAGTTAAATAAGATTGCTCTGTTTAAAGGCCAACATGTTTATGAGGCTACTCTCTTTTCATTTGTCCCTGAAAAATAAATAAACTTATTATCATTTTAGCTGCATGAATTTAAAAACACAATGATCTTACACAGACTAGCCATATACGCAGGAGATATTAAAGTGTACCAGGTGTCTGAGGAATGAGGATACAGATGCAATGTCCATTCTCTCAATCTCGGTATATTAAGAAAACGGTCACCCATCCATAGACTGACGGCGAAAGTGTAGCTTAATCTCGCAGATCAATTGATCTGCGCAGCTATTCATTAACCACGAGTTGCTATTTTCTACGAATAACGCTGTAGGCGATGACCACGCTTTCAAGCCCTCGGCACACTGTTGTCGGGCATCAAGCATAAATCGGGCATTGGGTTTTTTGTGAGTATCAAATACTATGGATTTCTACTATCCTGGCGCACTAAACCGCAAGTCTCCTCTCGGCATCTTAGCAGCGCTTCAGGAGTATTACTAAATATCTATATCTAACTACACTAAAAGTGTTATCATTGTGACTTGGGAATATATTCCGAAGCTCCACTCAACCCCTTACTGTGACCGTGAGGTGCGGGTGGTTAAGTAAGGTTGTCTGGGAAGCTATTACCCTCTTACCTAGTACTGGTATAAATACAGGTTGTAAGGCATTCCATGTCAGTCCGTAGAGGTGACAACAACCTTCTTAGTTTGAAGTTAGCTGCAAGTTTTCATGGGCTGCAGTAGCCACTTACCATCGTTAGGTGAACTGTAAGTTTGTTGGACACTTCAGTTTTATAAAAATATTTTAACTAATAACTCCTACTAAAGTTTTGTTTTAACATGTATTTTCGGAATGTCGAGAATATTCTGAATTACACCTTTTATTGGATGGTAGACACGATATCTCAATATTTATTTAATTAGTATAGCTATTCAGCGAAGAAACGTAGCCAGCATTCTTGGCAAAATACCACAGGGAGTAGGACTGTATGATAATTTAAGTTTTTGTTTTAGATTTTCTTGTATATATTTTCTTAAAATATTAAAAATACAATAGTATATATTTCAATGTTTCATTATGTCACATGTTTATAATTGTAACCATCCTTTTGGTTTCGCCGTAGTTGGGTAAAAATTATCTGCGTCAAATCAGAAGACACGAATATACTGCAATCGGTATCGATAGTTATAGTTGAGGTAGGCAATGCATGGTGCAGCACTATTTGTCATTCACACATGCACATTACACGCACACTGGTGTATTTTGATTTTGTTCTCGTCATAATTACTCCATTGCCATTCTATAATATACTATATCTATGTATACACTTTTATAACTTGTTATTAATTTTGGTTTATATTCTATTGTTTATGTTTTATAACTTATAATGGTATTGAAAGATTATATAGATATTTATTTGGTGTATATTTAAAAGATGATCTCAACTACAAGAACACTGTACCAATGAACAAAGTGATTGTTCCCGAATAATATAATATTTGAATTAGAATGGTAACGTTGTGCAGGCAGTGGTTGGCGGGGCGGCAGGAGGCGGCGAGGCGGCTGCAGGCGTGGTACCGCGGCGCGCGCGTGCGGCGCTGGTACGTGCGGCTGCGGCGCGCGCTCGTGCGCTTCCAGGCGCACGCGCGCGGCGCCCTGCTGCGCCGCCGCCTGCCGCGCCTCCAGCTGCACCGCCCAAAACAACACGTGCGTACTGCTGCACTCCAAACTTGCCTCACATCTTGTCACTACCGAATTTATTCAAAAAAAAAAAAAGAAAAAGAAAAATAAGATACTATTTTTATTAAATCAAAACTTATTCTTCTTTGGCATTTTACTTGTACGAGTACAACATCAAAATTCTATCAATTATTTTACTCAATAGAAAAAATGCAACAAGAACTTCTATTTTATCAATGTTAATAAAATGTGTGTGTATTTAATACTAATGACAAAATCTCTTGAAATAGTTTGTGTGTTTTTGTGGGCATTCATAGATGAGCATGTGAAATTATGTACAAAGTGAAATCTTGTCATTCTTTTCTGTTATTGTATCTTATCATCCTATGTTAAAACCGCTATAACAGAAATCAGGCAGTAATTTTATTTATTGTTTTACTTTAAATGATCTGCTTAAATTTACTAATTAAAGCCTCTAAATGTGATCATAACACATAGGTACCAACAGTCACAACATATCTTTACACCTGAAAAAAGGTTAAGCTCAACTTGGAAATTTATAAATAAATTTGTCTTAAGTTTTTTTTTGCCAAACAATTTAAGATAATACTAATTAATCTCTAGACTTGATATTTACATTATCATTTATAACATTAATAACAAATTAGTTTACTTTCATTGACCGCTGACATTTATAAATCTAAATAATTTTGGGCAAAGTCAAAAATCAATTTACAGAAAGATCTGAACTCAAAACCTTATTTGTGTTATTTCTTATTATAAGTAACATTAGTACAAGTAGAGAGAATTGCTTAATTTCTAATTTCACTTATCATTTTCACCTCACTATTGTCATAATGAATGTGGATTATCCCTACTAACACAATGATTTATTAATTATCAAGCATCGAAACCATTGAATGTTGTCATAAAACACACATGTACAGTGTTGTGTTGGATGTCTGTGTTGACAGCATGACAGTAACGCGGCCACCTTGCCCGAGGAGTACAATTCATCGCCCGATTTCGACAAGAGCCTGCTTGTACTCAAGAACATCATGGAGCTTAAACTGTGAGTATTTTATCACATCACATCAACAGCTTAGTCCATAGTTAGATATATATCTAACTAAGGACCCCAGTATATACTAAGACCTACCAAAGATTATGTAATCTGGTATTAAGAAAGTTCGGTATTGTTCAGGCAGGTTGATGAGTGTAGAGCCGATAGCCTCATACTGGTGATAATGAATTATCACTGGTTCGTGGATCGGTCGCCAAAGCCACGTCCATTGATCGGCAGGATATTTGTAAAAAAAAAAAACTGTAGAGTCATGCTCCAGCTATAATATGGTTGTAGCAGGAATGGGTTGGCTTGACCGGATAAGGGGTGGCCCTTTCCTGGTCAAGCCAACCAATACCTCTCATAGAATATCAGCGTGATATAGCAGCTTAATGCTGCTGTGTTTTGTTTGGTAAGCATAAAGAACCGAGGGCCCTTATTACTGGAAACGAGGCATTCCATCTTAGTACTCCGGGGTGATTCTTAATGGAAGATAAATGTAGATGGCTTTGGGTCACAAAAAATCAGGGCGAAATCAGTGCGTTTCTCTAACCTCTAAGCCTAGACCTCTGATTGAGATGCTGGGCAACAAGACTACTTGTATAGGTATTGTATCATGTATATATATTATACATCAGATAATAACAGTTAGATGTCTGTGATACTTTCTTGACACCTTCAGTTCTTCACTGGTGAAGAACTGTTAAGGGATTTTGAAAAATTCCTAGTAATCTTAAGTGTAATGTTAGACATATGCCTTTTTAGGCTAAACACCAGTTTTCATTGAAAGATTCTGATGTCTATTCTCATCTGGTGCAGACAAAATGGTGAATACAAGAAAAAAGTTCTTACAAAGAATAAATGTCTTATCCTCGAAAATTTTCAATTAATAAAATATTGAATTTTAAGTTCATCACTAAAATACTTAACCTGATATATTGGCTAGTGACTAGAAGTAACATTTAGACAAAAATAAGTTCGATAAAACTTCCCAACTTGCGAGAGGCCTAAACCAAACAAAGAATTGATAAGAGGCTAATGATGATACATTTGTTCTGAACAAATTCACCATTACATCTCATCGCCGTGTATCATTCTGTGGTTGACGTAAGAAACGATAGAAGAAAATTAGTCAGAAATCAGCAACAGCATCATCTCCGTGATAACAATTCAAAACAATAATCTGCCCGCCAAGCGTGGTAATTATGGTAAATATCCCAGCTCTATGTCTATGGGGAAACCTTTGTTGAGCATTGGACTTTGATAGACAGTAAATAATGATGAACGATTCGGAATTTGTTCCAAACAGTGTTATTCGAAATTTGGCTTTGCTTTGTTTTAGGGATGTGCTATTCGACGGTTCTGCGAGTGGCAGAGCCTTGCGGGCTACCTACTCTCTCCCAGTTGATAGGTACATTTTTATTAATTCATTACCTCAAATAGTATGTATATACAGATAACGACACGAATGGTGAGTATAACCTTGAATTGCGCACTAGTCGATTTGGGTGAAGTACATAAGCGTAGGATGGGTACGGTGAACATACGAGTATTTCACGTGATGGGTCAGTCAGTAAATTGTTATCTATTGCATGATCATGTGCCATTTGCTTGCAGGAAAATGTACATGTGCAAACTTATCCCTTTTACTGCCACTTTGTATGCTATCTATACTATAAAGCAATTTTATATTTTGAATATTATTGAGGTTATAAAAGTTTTTGTTATCGCTGTTTTTTACTAAATGCTTTTTAAAAAACGAGTTTTGTACAGTTGGTACATTTGCAGCTGCGATTAATACAAATTGATAATAAAGGCACCTTTTCATATGATGTTTATATTGCATTAGGTTATTTTTTCACATCACTGGTATTAAATAGGTCGTTTTATTAATAATTTATAAGTATTCCTTTATAAAGATATAATTTGCACTTGAGACTTAAATTTCTGTTCTTTTGTGGTAATATTTTTTCTAATAGCGCATATTTTCAACAGTTGGGAAACCAAACATGATTTAGATAGTATTGTTGCGAAGAATCAAAAGAGGAGAGTTTCAAAAACACAAAATATCAACGACTTGCCACTTAAGCATTCCAGTTCAAGGTAAATATTTATCAATGTTAACCATCATTAACTGTATTGCTTTTAAATATAATTCTAATTATCTTTTTTGTTATAACCAGCCAAATAAATCAAGATGCCAATGAGTCTTCTCCCGATGAAAGTTGGAATGTAAACAATACCAACAAATATCAGTCAGGAGTAGCTGTGCCGAACAAAATCACAGCCGATGACTTGGCCAATGAGCTGCTGTGGTTGAAGTTAGACAGGGATTATATTATAACGGAAAGAAATAAGGTACACATGATATTGTTTTATTTTTCCATTATTCATTGTAGATTTGTTGTATGTAAATAGCTATAGAAAAGTTTTTGTTGTATATAGATTATATATAATACTTATTAAGTCATTCTTATGCTTAACTTATCACTGGTTCGGAAAATACCTCACTCCTGGAAAGATCCAGCAGGTCATTCATATATATTTTACTATGTTGTTGTACTTATTCCCTGGGTAGGTGATGATACATACAGATACCGTAAACGAACGAAAGCGCGACCCAGCACCATGTATGATATTTTGTTAAATAATATTATTTAATCTCATAAGTTTATTTGAATATTGAAGCGCCATTACTACATGGCTGTTATGCAATATAATATAGGGATGACATGCAAGTTCATAGTCACCTTGAAAGTAGGTAATTGCATTCCATGGACACCTCCAATTAACTGCAACAAAACTGATCGTAGATATCAGTGTGATTTATACTGTTGAGTATCTAGTTACATAGAAGTTATTAATAATTACTTTTAATAAATACAGGATTTTTAGTGTATGTAATTGGTGACAGTCGACAGCAAAGTATAGCCGAATTTAATCATAATGATTTGTTACATTCAAATTATTTTTCTTTATTAATTTCATATCAGTAAATTTAATTTCATCTATGTAGTTACCTTCCACTCTATTTAAAAAAGCTAATATTTTTTAGTAGCATCTTGTACGTATACATCATGGTAAGATATGCTTCAATTCCCCATTAATGAGATGTGAAAATGGTAATTTCTTTTGTTCGGTTCGACTTTAGAATTCTCTAAACATAGTAAACAATTTTTTATCGTGTTTAGACATGACTTCTAGTTAAACTTTACACCTCAGAAGTGATCATTATTGATTTTTGCAAAGACTGAGATAGAGGTTGGTCCTAATCACAAGCTTCTGAATTTAAAAAAATCTGCTAATCTGCCTCACTTTAGTCCTAAAAAGTTACAAAACTTACATCTGTTATTTATAATACGATCGTTGCTGAAAGATAAAAAATATGGGATGACGATACAAGGCAATCGCGTTGATGCAATGAATATATCGTACGTGCGTCTAAAAACCTCGTGAACTAAACAGAGGACAGTCCTACAAAGTTGAGTGCAAGCTGGGTAAGGAAGAGAGGGGGTACATTACAAAACTTGGTTTTATTCGGTTAATTCTTACTACCTAAATCTAAATTAGTGAAAAACCGGTAAAGTACAATCTTTAACCAAAATCTATTTTGGTTTGGGGTCAATAACCGAAACCGGTTAAGAATTTGAACCGGTTTCCGAGCCCTTGTTATGATTCATCTGTATTACCAAAATATGTGAAAAAATAAGTATCAGTTTTTATTTTTTTTATGACTATTTGTAACATTTAGATAAAAAGTAAATACTATTATTTCAATTGACTACAGATGCATTATCAACCCCGAAAGACTTATAATCGCCCAGAACTAATTATCACCCTTGATTACTAAGATGGAATGCCCTACAGCCTGTAATTACACTGACTTATTACCTTTCAAATGAGAACAAAAGATTGGTACACATTAGTATGTGGACACAAAAGAAAATAAAATCAGGAACACATGTATACAGGTTGTCCGGTAAGTAATGAACAACCTCGCAGGTAGTAGCGGGCAGCACCCACAAAATTATTTTAAAAGCATGAAATTTGATACCTCCGTTCACACTATTGAATACTACGGCTACAAATTTATTAATAACCAATTTATTTTCTCTGGAAATAACCGTAAATATTTAACATTGCCATCGCGCATTACTAAATATTTCTAGCTGTAACTGTAACCACTAGTACCTGCGGTGTTATCCATTACTTACCGGATATTCTGTATATGTATACCCGTGTATACACATCTCTTATCTTTTTTTATACCTAGAATAAGAGTAACCAACGAGCACACAGTGTCCACCTGATGGTAAGTGGATGCTGTGGCCTCTTAGACATCTACAACTATACTCAATAAAGAATCAAAATGCAGAAGCGTTATCACCCTTTATATAATTTTTATCCGTATATGATTTTTAAAGTTTTACTAAACTATGCAGAAACGGGAGCGAGAGCTGGCAGAGTCGTTAGCAAGTAGTAGTGAGGAGTACCTGCGGAAAGTCAGCGACTGGAATCAAACAGACACAGAGGATGTCAACTCTATCAATGACAGGTGTGTAAAATATATGCATATTACGCGAATTGCTAGAAAAAAACCTCTTTTGCGGTTATGTGTGATATTTTATTAAGGATAATTTCTCATGAAATATTGGATAGTAAATATCTAACGGGAACTACTGCCCAGTGCACATATCCCAATTTGATTCCTTGTCTCTCAGACCAAAATTAATCTGCTGATTTCCACACAGACGAACGTCACCACAAATGTATCAGCGGAGTCTCTCCAGTTTGCTGAGTTTACCCCCGGTCCGTCGGTCACCAAGAGAGCACGCTAATCAAACAAATCGCTCCCAAGAACACAACTCGGATGCAAGTATGTTTCTCGGATAAAGTTAGTCATAAGGAGTAGTATAGATTGGTACCACTTTTGTGCAAACCCCAAACACCGCAGCTTATACACCATCTTCTTCTTATAATGTGTACCAATTCCGTTCTGTTACAGTTGAAAATATTTAAGTGTGAAAATTTTATTAAAAAATATAGCAATATGTGTATTTTGTCTAAAATCATAACTGTTACAAAGAAAATAATGTTCAAAATTGTGCTATACTATATATAGTAAAAAGCTCTATGAATGACTAAGGAATTAACTAAAGGGGTAAAAAATTGCGAATGACGTCTATTATTTTTCTGTGATAAAAAGTATTACTTTTTAGATGTATGCCAACTTCAACAAAATCCACTTATGTTTGATTGTGCAACAAACATCCATGTTTTCGCATTCATAATATTAGTTTGATGTAACCCCTCCCTTGTATGTTGTTACTGTATCATTCATAAAGAAAATGTATATTAATAAAATACAAAAGTGTGACTTAGGTACTACGTATATAAATCCAAAGCTACTTTTTTTATCACACCCAAGAATTTAAAAAAAAATTCAATAACTGTCATTTTTTCCGGGATTCGAACCGAGGACCTGATAATCAGCAGTCGTATTTATGACTACTATACCAATGAGGTAATCAAAGTGTACTACTAAACCAACGAGGCAGTGAAAGGGCGGGTAAATGCTACCATTTAGTTAACAAAATAGTTGGCTACCAACATCACTAGAATCAGTAAGCTAGCATATTTCTTAAGTAGCGGCACGAGTCGTGAGCTCAGTCATGACATGCTCAACTGATTTATAGGTTTCTTTGGTGAAGTACAAAAGTATGGGGTGAGTATGATGAACATTCTTGCACGGAAGTGGTCTGTTAGTTAATCTCCGTCATTGGGATGTTTACGTGTCATTTGTGTGTGGTATATTGGCTGGAAAATGTGCTTATACGCAAATATATACGTGGTAGAGCCACGCTGCAGCTCAGCTGCAGACAAGTCGAATCGAATCATTCGTGTTATAACCTATTATTATGGGATAGGATCATGCCTTTATAGAATACCAACGTAAAGTAGCAGTTTAATGCTATTTTATGTTTCGTATGGTGAATTTAGAGAATCGGACAGCGTTTTTATTGGAAATGAGGCATTCCGTCTTAGTCCTCAGGGGTGACAATGCATCTGCATTTTGATTTTTAATTGAGAATAGATGATCTACATCTATGGGCCACAGCATCTACTTAACATCAGGTGAGCAATGTGCTTGTTTGTCAAGCTTATTCTAATAAAACGCCGAGTCGCGCCGCTACGTATACAAGTGGTGTTTGTCCGGCAGCAGCGAGCGCGACGGTGCAGCGCGTGGCGGAGGGCGGGGCTGGCGGGGCTGGCGGGGCCGGTGGCGCCGCGCCCGCGCCGCCGGCCCGCTCGGCGCGCCGCTCGCCGCGCACGCTGGCGCCCGAGCCGCCCGACGCCGAGCGCGCCGACCGCACCGACCGCACCGACGCGCCGCGCCCGCTACCGCTGCCGCTGCCCGTGCCGCTGCCTGACCGCGACAGAGAACTGTACGTTTTGACAACAGCGCCACCCTACCGGCTCCAATCGAGATTCTAAAACATTCGTGAATCAAACAAACTCTTAATTACACACAAAATTTCATCAATATCAGTCCAGCCATTTAGGAGAAGTTCAGTCACACACACGGACAGAATAATTTTATATATAACTAGCTGTTCCCCGCGACTTCGAGCGCGTGTTATTTGGGGTTTTAATTTTTTTGCAGTGAATCCTAATAGTTTTTTTTAAATAAAAGTAGCCTAAGTTACTCCTTGTGACATCAGCTATCTGCCAGTGAAAATCCCGTCAAAATCGGTCCAGCCGTTACGGAGATTAGCCGGAACAAACAGACAAACAGACAAAAATTTTAAAAATTGTATTTTATTTATAAGTACCCTATTCACTTTCATATGCATTTAGTAAAAAGCTGTAATTTTGACATTACAAACAGACACTTCTATTTTATTTATTTGTATAGATGATATAAGGTGAAGCTGGTGATTGACAGCACCAGCTACCTAATAACAACTCAAAATAATAAAATCTGCGGTTGCTAAGGCGCTGCCAAGCGTGGCAACTATGACATGAATTCGTAGTTTTATTAACACTTAGGTGTCACGTCCTAATTTGTAACACAAGTATTCGCTACCGGGTCCACTGAACCCAGTATAATATCATAAGCTTATTCCAAAACTGCTTATAAACGTAAATGGTTACTTATAATATAGATTCAATATATGTAACGAAAAATATAATTGAATCAAATACTAATATTTATTATTTTTACTTAAAGAAATCTGTTACAAAAATATACGATATTTCTCCATAGTTTTGGTCATGTTTTAGGCTAATCATTAAAATTTATATAATTATTTATATCAAACAAAGGCTTTTATATTTTCTTACTCAATAATGTACTCACTTATACGAAGTAAAGAGAAATCAATCATCATAGAAATATTTAAAACAAAAATACGATATCTTCTTTGAAGTAAAATCACACTTTCCAACATTTTACTGACACTTTAAACTTACTGACTACCAATGTCGTTATTTGTTGTGCTACACTATCGTTGAAAGGTACTAAGAGACGTTACCCACGTTGCAAACGGCTAATTTTAATAGTTATTAAGCCAAATATTAAGGACTGGGTCCATTGGACCCATTAGCGACTCCTTAAGTGTTAAGAGAGTTTATCTGAGACATTACACTGAAACAAAGAATAAGTTTAATCCCAGAGTTATTTTATAGAAACTATTTATACTTATTTCAATCCAATTAGTTAAATAATTGTCTTGTATAATACCATCATCTGTATCAACAACAAATGCTTCGAGGCCAGTAAATAAGAGCGGTTTTCTATACTAACTAAAAAACGCAACAACGCCATGCCGTTACTAGTGTTTTCACCGATTTTCCATTACAAGTAAACCAAAGGGTTCCAGTGTAATTTTACAAATTCTCTTATGTCAAAAAAATAATAATTTGATGTCTCTTATCTCTATATACATTGAATTTGTCAATTTTAGAACACGAGTGGAGGCTAGTGGAGCGCGGCGTCGTCGAAACTCTGACCCTGCTCCAGGAGCGCCCGAAAGGCGGCCCGACTTGCGACCCGACTTGAGATCTGATCTGCGCACAGACATACGACCAGCCGACCCGCGCTCTACAGACTACATCGGACAAACTGGCAACGGACTCTTCCGTATCGCAGGACACAGGTACCCAATATTGAACAACACCCACTTGAAATACCATAAACCTATTATTTACTTTAAAGTAAGTCTAAAAGTAATCAATAATAAAAGCAATATAATGAATAAACTTTAGAAGATATGCTAAGATTCGATAACATCATAACATCGAGTATGTATATATATATATATTATGTAATTTGAATATCTCTCCCTCATCAAGCTTAATTATATTTAAGTTTCCTCTCACAGGTTTCGTAAAGGCACGCGTTTCTCCAAAGACGATAAGTGCGTATACTGCCATCAGGCAATCGACGCGTTCGTCACTCAGGGTCAGCGATGCATCGACTGCAAACAGCTATATCACACGAAATGTATACAGAATAAGGGCGTAATTACAATGCCATGCTCGAGTCCAGTCACGATATCGCCGAGAGGGCGTCACAAATATCGAAAAAGAATTATCAAAGATGCTCCTTATACTTCTCTGTCGGACCCGACTAAACATTCTGTCAGTTCCAATTTCAGTCTTACTGGAACATCAGAGTTTATGGACAGAACGGATAAGATTATATCGGACGCGACAGAACTACAGGCCATGCAAAATTTCATCACAAAGAAAATTTATCAAATGGAGTCATCCGAAAATGAAAAACAATCTGAGGTATCGTTTTAAATTTTGCTTTTATTGCCATCATAATAATAGGTAGATTATAATAAAAAATTATCACAAAAATGTTTAAATAAAAGATTTTTTTCTTTGGTACATGGTTTACATGGTGGAGCCAGGCCCATTTACAAATATGCTTTTATTTTCCTCCATACAGCCATGACATACATATTTTTTATGTCTATTTGTTCCACGGGCATGATTCTACGAGGGTGGATTGAAAAGTACTCGGCCTAACCAAGAAAATAAACAAATACTAAATCAGTTATATTTTTATTTTTCTACATAATCACCATCAAGTTCAATACACTTTTGCCACCTCCCCTTTCAAGCATTTAGACCGTTGAAAAAAAATGATTCTTCCTTAGAGTCAAAATATGCGTCTACAGCTGCTTTGACCTCGTCGTTTGTCGAAAATCTTTGACCTCCCAAGTGCTTTTTTAGGTTAGGGAACAGAAAAAAGTCTGATGGTGCCAGATCAGGTGAATACGGCGGATGCGATAACAGTTCAAAGCCACAGTTGTGAATTTCAGCCATTGACTGTACTGACGTGTGAACACGGGCGTTATCTTGATGAAACAGGACTTTTCTTCTGAGCATTCCTCGACTTTTTTCTTTTATTTCCTCTCGTAAATGACGTAGTAAGGTGCAGTAGTAATCAGAGTTTATATTCTGACCCCTTTCAAGATAATCAATCATAATCACACCTTTCGAGTCCCAGAATACTGAAGCCATCACCTTATTTGCCGACAAAATCGACTTAGCCTTTTTAGGGGGTGGTGAACCAGGTCTTCTCCACTGTTTTGATTGTTGCTTTGTTTCCGGTGTACAGTAATGAACCCATGTTTCGTCCATAGTAACAAAACGATTCAAAAAATCATCTGCATCGGCTTCAAATAACTCCAAACAGTCGCGTGAAATAGTCAATCGCGTCCTTTTTTATTCAACTGAAAGCAGTCGCGGAACCCACCTCGCACACACCTTGTGGAAACCCAACTCGTTGACAATGATGTTTTGAGTTCGTTCATAAGAGATGCCTATAATCTCGGCTATCTCTCTAATTTTTAATCTGCGGTCTCCCATTATTAAATCAAGTACTTTTTTAATATTTTCGTCAGTAGTTGACGTCGAAGGCCTTCCAGAGCGGGGTTCATCTTTCACACTCTCTCTACCACGCTTAAATTCTGCTATCCATTTTTTGACGGATGAATATGACAGAGCACAATCGCCTAATGTACTGACCATGTCATCATGGATGGCTTTTGATGATAGCCCCTTCTTATGGAGGTACTTAATGACGGCACGCTGCTCGATTTGCTCCATTCGCGGAAATTATGTCCGATTACTTTGTTAATAAATTTATAAAATCACAACTAATTATCGCACACGTTTCGAACTTCACACAATGAACTAGTCTGAACTGAACTAAATAATGTGGGTAGATTTGATTTTTAGAATTGAATGGATCTGTGTTAGGCCGAGTACTTTTCAATCCACCCTCGTACCTAATTTCTTCATAAACATTTAAAGCTCAATAAAATTATTTGTGTATTATAGTTACAACTCAGTACTTTTATTCTTATTAACATAGATTTAACATTGCAAGTATACCATAAAATACGACTAAATTGTGAATAATTAATCGATAGGTGGACAGGGTATTTAAACATGCGCTACGGGAGTTCAAAGACAATCTCGTAGCGACTTATAGTGTGGTCGAGACGCGAGGATCGGCGCTCAAGTACAAGGATCTGATCGGCAATTTCCTCCACGTAATGGAAACAGTATGCGCAAGGGAGGGCTCCACTCTCTCCATAACAATGGGAGTGAACGCCTTTAGAGGTTTCATGGATGAGTTTATGAGTCAACACGAGACCGATAAGGCCAGAACTAAAAGAAAAAAGGACAAAAAGCGGAAAGTAAGTAATAAAACATTTATATCAATTGGGTTTTTGATATTAAGAATACTGAACACTTTTGTCTTAATTTATAGCATATTTTTTGTTTTTATAATCATCATCATCATTAAAACCCTTCACAAGTCCACTGCTGAACATAGGCCTCCCCCAAGAAATACCTCAGAGAAATGATCCTGAGCCACCTTCATCCGTCAACTTCCTGCATTAAACCATGCCAGGTTGTCACTCCATCTAGTTGGGAGCTGCCACTCTAGGACCTTGTTTCTCCATCGGTTGTTGATTCTTTCAGCTATATAACTGGATCATTGCCACTTCAGATTAGTAATCCGTTGGGCTTAGTCAGTTACTCTAGTTCTACTGTGGATATCCTCATTTCTAAGTTTATCACGCAGAGACACTCATACACATAGCTCGCTGAGCGTACCTTGAGCTTCCTTAAATGGCCAGCAGTAGACCACGTCTCAGATCCATAAATCATCACTGTCAACACACATGTTTACTTAACATATTATATTACGTCGTGTAGTAAGTATTGCCGTTAGTGGTGGCGTAGGGAATTCGCATTGCATACCGGTGTCCTAAGAGGTGATAGAGGAAAATGAAACAGAAGATGGGCGGATACAGAGGCAGAAGATGCGGTTGCCAACCCACGTACTGAACCTGGCAACTATGAAGAAATCTATGGGGGAGATGTATATTCAGTAGTGGACTTCTGATAGATTGTTACGGGTTCTTGTCCTAATGGAGCGTATACGCAAACACAGGTGCACACTGTTGTTGTCTTATTGTCCGATGGGACGGCAATCTGATACAATTGGAAATAGATCAGGCCAATGAGGCGCTGGACCAACGGCTTTCCGCGCTTTGAAATTATATTTGAACTGAAATAATATTAAATTTTAAAGTTCTTTATTTTTTCTATTAAATTACGATTTAATCTAAAAAAAAAAACGTCATACAAGTAAGGATAAAGAAGCGTAAAAATAGTTTACAAGCAAATTGCATCTTACTATTCAGTTCTAAAATTACATCATTACAATATTTTGAGGTTATACAAAGTATTATATAGAAATACCTTTTTGTTTCAGGTGGACGAACCAATTCAGTACAAAGGGCACACATTTATTCTGTGCATGATAAACATCCCAACGGAGTGCGAGATCTGCAAGACTTTTTTCATGTGGCCCATAGAGCGGTCTCTCATTTGTCAAATGTGCAAGCTAACATCACACAAAAAATGCTACATGAAGGTAATATTAAGCTTAATTTATTCTCTGCTTATTTTTACTCTCTTTTACGATTAAGAGGCGTAGTATCTCAGATGGTTAGCGCTCGCTGTAAGTTTCACAGTTGAAATTGTTAATTGCAATTTTAAGTGCTGATTTACCACGTGCTCGCCGGTAAAGAAAAACACCGTGAGGAAACCTGCATGTATGAGAAATAAGAAAAAAATATTTTGAAGACGTGAAATTCGCCAATACGCATTTGGGGCAGCGCGGCGGACACTGCCTTGTCTTAAAAGCCTCTCAGAAATGAATGGGGGCCTGTGCTCAGCAGTGGGTCGTATATATAGGCTGTAACTTTTTTAACTTTTTATTTTTACTCTTTAAACTTTAAATGCTTAAGAAGTGATATAGTAATTAATTAAATGGTACAATATAGTGTTGAATACCCGTTCTACATTCCCGCACATAATTTAACGTCCATAAAAGACAGTGTAATGATAGAAAAATCGAAAACTATTAATTTATGTACTACACATACTTCGCCCTTCTATTTGTACTTGAACTGTAGAATGACTAAAACTTAAGCAACTAAGTACTCGCACAACTTTTGCGACACGGTTGTCTATTGTTCAAGTAATTTGAGAGTGTTTTGTATTTTGTTTCTCTGATAGCTAATCGGTTTATATCGAACAATAAGAAAAGGTATATTAGTAGAATTGTTTAAGCTTTGAATATTATGCCTTTCTAGGTGACGAACCAGTGCAGAAAAGATTCCGTGACGCCCAGTGCCGCTATTGTAGGCGCCGTGGACGCCGGCGGAAGAGAACAATTCGGCGTCCTAAAACGTGGGAAGGTAATATAGATCAGTATTTAGTTAAATTGACAAACTTTTTTGTAGCTAAGTGAAAGAAATAAGATAGAATTGTTTTGTCAAACCATCATAAGACGCTACTATATTAACTAGATGTAGATTATTTTTTAAAGTTGCTATGTTTGATTTCAAAGTTGGCTGGTAAATAATGCTAAGCTTGCCTTTTGTACATTTTGGTTGTAATAAATCAATGAACAAAATCTCGACTTTATCAATACAAATTTATTTTTTAGGTCTTTGGCGTGCCACTAAGCGAGCTACCGACGGGCGATGGTAATATACCCATAGTCGTAGACAGGCTTATCACAACTATCGAAATGACTGGATTGTATACGGAAGGATTGTACAGGAAGAGTGGACTTAGTTCTAAGGTATGGTCTTATTACTAACAGTGGTTTATATTTAGTCTCAGGCTTAAACTAAAATCTGTTTTACAAAAGAAGTCTCGCGGAAATATGCGATTTTAAATGTAATATGGAACTTGGCAGCAAATGTAAAATTTTGCTAAGACTGGCGCCGTGGCTAAATGACTTCTTTAGTTACAAAGACTATTCTGAAACCATAGCTGATAACACTAGATAATCAATAATACTGTGTTTTGTAATAAGACTGATAAAGTCTAAACTGAAATAAAAATTCGCGAGCTAACTTCCGATTTTTAGTAAGTAGTCGCCGTGGTTGAAAATTAGCCAAGAGGATATGCCTTTTTCACCATCATTATCATTACTGCCCCTTAAAAGTCCACTGTTAAACATAGGTCTCTACCTTTGTTTAATTTACTGAGTCTGTTTTTCTACTGAAAATCTAGACAAAAATACCATAATTATTTTTGGCTCAAACCGAGATTCGAACCTGAAATTACATGATCAGCAGTCGTGCTTATGGCACCTGTTTTATCGTGGAAAAATTCTTATGGATATCTTTAGCTACGAGGGCAACGAAAAGATAATGCCGAACTTCTACCGGCTAAAATCCCACAGTAGTTATCATCTATTTAGACTGGGGAATCCGGCATATGACACCTAAAATAATGGATACTATAAAACGTCGTCAAATGGCAGATTTGAAATCATGAGGTTTAATAATAACTATAATAATTTATTGATACAGACAACATTGATCCATTACGAAATTAAACTATTATATTAAACCTTAAATACTAATGATTATTATTTATTAACTAATTAAATTAGTAAATTACTGTATAGACATTAATAAATTTAACTGCCTGTTAAGAATCTTACTGTATGCACAAATGTTACAAATTATTTTGATAAGAATGTTCTGCGACCCAAAACCAAAGCGTCCAAATTCGCGACTTGGGCCTCTGCGAACATCTGAAACGCACTACAGTATCGCGGCAGGCGGAACAGCACACGGGACGCATCATTGTACTGCACCTTCAGTGTGCGATACTCCTCTTGAGTGCAATTGGTCGTCCGTTGAAGTAAGCACGCGGTGTATTGTGTGCGTGCGCGCAGGTGCGGGAGCTGCGCTGGCTGCTGGACGAGCGGCCGGCCGAGGGCGTGGAGCGCCTGGACGCCTACGCCGTGCACGTGCGCGCCTCCGTGCTCAAGACCTTCTTCCGCGAGCTGCCCGAGCCGCTGCTCACCTTCGACCTCTACGACGACTTCATCCTCGCCGCCGAAATCTCCGACCCGCAGGTCAGCCGAACAAATCCGACTTGCCTTCACACCTAACTTATATATGGCCAAATATTAATAATAACTGATTATGAGATCCCGAGTTGGGCCAAAATCAGTTATTGGGTTTTTTCTGTCAAGAAATTCTCAATAGCAGCCCGAAGTCAGAAGGAAGTTGGCGATTTTTTACTCCTGTGCATAGTTAATTAAATACAAACCGTCTCATTACAAAAAGTGTAATTATTTTGATTAACAATTTGTCCACGTGAGAAAAGGCTTTACATACGGCATCATAAGATTGAGTCTTGCTTGCATCTATAAGTTTAAATGTTGTCTATTCTTACGCTTACACATTTTATAAATGTGAGGGAGACATTGCCCCTAAATATTCTGGCGTAAAGACTGATTTTCCATATATCATTTAATTATTGATATAGCGAACTTCATGAACATTCCCACGCAAACGTGATGCAACACGCGACTAACTGTCGTAACAATACGAATGTGAATATAGTACGGTGGACTTTCTTTTACATACGCATGCAAATATTACATGATCAATAAATATATAATCTGTCATTATTAATAACATTGCAGTTCATATCTAATATTACATGAAATAGGCTCTATTTTTTTATCCTACGGGGCCAATTAAACAACTGAAAACAAAATTTTGGGTAAATTGCATTCCATCGCCAGAACTATATGGTCAAATGGTCTTAAAGAAGACTTTCTCCTCAAATATAATATTAAATGAATGTTGTTTTCACAGGAACGAGTATCAAGCATATTCACAATACTTAAAAAGTTGCCGAAACCAAATTTTGACCTGGTAGAGAGGTTAATATTCCACTTAGCCAGGGTTGCCTTAGGAGAAAATCACAACAGGTAATTTATTTTTATATTTGTCTTTATATCATTCAAATTTGGATTTTTATTTGCTGTAGTCTATGATATTCTATTCTACACCATTACCACAGAATAAATAATAGTACAAGAACAGAAGGATCACTCGCTGATAGCAAACTTGCGAGTTTAAAGTTAGTTACGTTTCTAATGTTCATAATACTTTGCACGCCTCGGAAGTGACCTTCGTGAAATTAGACTACAATTTATTTCGTAGAAAAAAAATTATGCGGCGTGCGTATAAAATTAAAATGCACCTTACGCCCGCGTGTGAGTGACTGTTAAAACCGCTTCTACTGTAGGGTTAGGTGTTGTGAGAAACAAATTGAACCCTCGGTGTATTCTAAATATTAGTTGGTATATGTAGAATACACCGAGGTGTTATGCAATGTATTATGTATTTCTGTTTTTTTTTTTTTGTTAAAAAATCGTAACCCCCCATCAGGATTTATCTTCCTTTATCGTGGAGGCAGTTAACAAACATAAATTTCACAAGGACCGACAGAAATCTACACCCGGAACAATTACTTGTTCCGTGCGTCACTGGAGCCGTAGCTTATCTGTTTCACATTTTTGCTATTTACAAACATACGAGACCCAACTTCATTATTAATGGAAGAGTTGCAATCTCTTTTATCGACCAAGTTTAAACTGCATACCAGTATATACAATAAAGGAAATAATAATCAAATAAAGGAAGAACAAATACAGATAAAACAGAAAATGACAACTATAAATATGGAAATTCAATCGCTCCATCAGGAATTTTCCTTCCTCAAACAAGAAAATGAAAAATTACAAAAACAACTCGATAACCTAAAAATGGAAAATCAACATGCTCTCACAAATTTTAATATGAAGGATAGAGTCGTTGTGTTACATGGACTAAAATTTAATTACTGGGAAACAGAAGAAGACATTATAGAGCGTGTTATAAACATATTTTTTAATATACTAAACATGGACGTGTCAAGTTCGATCGAGGAGGTGTTCTATTTGGGGAAGAAAGGTTATAAAAGGCCGCTATGCATTGAATTTTCAAGTAAAAGGTTAAAGAATTATGTACTAGGAAAGGCCTCATATTTTTATCAAACTGGATTAAGTATAACAGAATACTTAGATGAGCAAAATCTACGCGCTAGAAGAGAATTGAAAAAAGCTCTACAAACAGCAAGAGCAAATGGTCAGCATGCAATAATTAGAAATAATAAGTTGATCATAAATGGACGAGAAGTAAAAGAACAATGTAAGGAAAACAAACCAACTTCAACCAGGCCCTCTACTTCGGTTGAAACGGAAACAAAAAGTAGAGAAAAATCCTTTCGCGAGTAATGTTTTTTGTGTTTTGTATCAGAATATGCGTAGTATGAACAACAAAACCCATCTTCTTGAAGCGTTAATAGAAGACAAAACAAACATACATGTAATCTGTATAACAGAAACTTGGTTATCTAAGGACAAATTAAAATTAATAAATATCAATAACTACAATATAGGATCATTCTTTTGCCGTGAAAAGCACGAAGGTGGAGGCGTTTGCATACTGATAAAAAATACTCTTGAATACAATGAACGGCGAGATATAAACTTATTATCTGTAGAATCAATTTTCGAAATATGTGCAATAGAAATACCTAAGATTAATGTATTGTTAATTAATATATATTGGCCTAATAGTAATAGAGAAACAGATATATTTTACAATTGCTTGGAAAATGTGTTACAATTAATTACTATAAAAGATAAAAATAAGCGCATAATAATGGGAGGAGATTTTAACATAGATTTTCTAACGAACAAAAAACCAAAATTAACTCTTCAACACCAAATGTTAACGTTTAACTTTCATCAAACCGTAAAAGAAGCTACTAGAATCACTCAGAATAGTTCAACATGTATTGACTTAATTTTTGTAAATTTCAAAAATAAAAATATGCAGGTGGCTGTACATGAGCTAGGTTTCCCCGACCATAAAGGAATATTCTTAAAAATACCATTAGGTATGAACCCCCTACCCCAGCAATTTATAATAGAAAGACGACTCTTTAATACAAAAAATATAAATCTATTTAAAACCGAACTACAAAAGATAGCATGGAATAATATACTTGATTCTAAAAATAATGTAAATGAAAATTACAATATATTTATCCAAACTTTGCATAACCTATTAGACAAATGTATACCATTAAAAACTTTAAAAATTAGAGCAGTAATGAAAAAAAGTTATCTTACAAAGGGATTAAAACTATCTTGTCGCAATAAAAGATCGTTAAGATTACTTGCGACGCAATCAAAAGATGTTATACTAAAAAATCATTATAAAGTCTATATTAAAATATTAAAGAAAACCGTACATACCGCTAAAAAGATTGCAAATATAAGCAGATTTCAAAAAACAGGCAACAAAACTCAAATCATGTGGCAAATAATAAAAAATGAAACTAATAAAAATACACCTAAGACAATAAAAAATCTAAAAATAAAATCGGGACAGCACACCATGAGTGGACCGAAACCTGTAGCGGATTATTTAAACATATTTTTTGCGTCAATAGGAAATTCCTGTACAAATTTAAATTTAAAAAAACATATAAATGTTAACAACATTGCAAACAATACTTTTTTCTTAAGTCCTATGGAAACTAGTGAGGTATATACACTTATACGGAATTTAAAAAATAAAAAAAGCTTTGGGGTAGATGGAATCCCACCTATGTTAATAAAGAATAGGTTTTTGAATTAACTATACCATACACGTACTTAATAAACCAGTCGTTCACTGAGGGTACTTTCCCAGATGCATTAAAGATATCTTTAGTAAAACCGGTCCATAAAAAGGGCGATATAACCGATCCCAATAATTATCGTCCTATTGCGCTATTGCCCACATCAGCAAAAATATTTGAAAGTGCAATGCCCAAAAAAATTATTCTTTTTATTAGAAATATAACATTTTTCACGTTAGCCAAAATGGTTTTCGAAAAAACCGATCTACTATTTTGGCTATATACAAATATATTCAAAAAGCACTTGACATAATTAATAGTAAAAAATATGCCGTAGGCCTACTACTAGACATGAGTAAGCCTATGATAGAGTAAATTATAAAATACTTTTAGATAAACTTTATACTACTGGAATTCGCGGAATTGCTCATAATTGGTTTAAATCGTATTTGGAAAATCGATCACAAATTGTTGAAATTCAGAATACAAACTTCGAAACCGGAGAAATCCAAATAGTCAGATCAGACAAAATCCCGACTATAGGATCGATTCCTCAAGGAAGTGTCTTAGGTTGTGTACTATTTCTTATATATATATAAACAACCTCCCACAACAATTACAAGAAGAATGTATTATCTTTGCAGACGATGTATCTATCTTGCTATCATCTACAGATAATTGTGAATTAAACGAAAAATTAAATACATCATTCACTAAAATACACGACTGGTTAGAATTACATAATTTAGAGCTGAACTATAATAAAACTAAATTAATCCTGTTTAAAACTTATCAAAAACGACCTCTACAAATAAACTTTAACTACAAAAACTTTACGATCGATACTGTCAACTCTACAACATTACTCGGTATTGAAATTGACACACATCTAAATTGGAAACCCCACATTCAAAAATTAACGAGTAAATTGTCCTCATTTATATTTGCACTCATACATTTGAAAAAAGTTACTGACTTAAAAACAGCTCTTTCGGCGTATTATGCGTATGCTCAGTCTATACTAACTTATGGAATAGTCATCTGGGGCAACTGTACTGACATAGATAATATTTTCAAATTGCAAAAAAAATGTATCAGAATCTTGACAAATATAGAAAAAACGGACTCATGCAGACCACATTTTAGAAAACTTGGTATACTCACACTTACGTCTATTTACATTATTGAATGTTGTAAGTTCGTTAGAAAACATCCAAATCTATACGATCCTGTAAATACTGTTAAAAGAAATAATCGAACTCAAAATAAATTGAATATTCAATTCTCAAAATTAAAATTATTCACAACAGGTCCCCATACGATGGTAATTAAAATATATAATAATGTTCCAAATAACTTCAAAAATATTGACAACACCAAGTCTTTTATAAAAAAATTAAAGTCATTCTTAATCGATAAAAGTTATTATAATTTAAGTGAATTCTTTATAGATGCAAATAAATAGTAAATGTATGTGTAATAATTTAAAAAAAAAATTGATGTTAGACTAGCAAATGTTAAGAAATAAGATAGTTGATATTTAGTATGTAGTAGTTAATATTTAGTATAATAAAATAAATAACTACCCTCTTATAAATTGCTATGCCCCTACGGGGCGTCACTTGATGTATGATGTATTTCTTGTGGCATGCAAATTATATAATAAATAAATAAATACATAAATACTGATCTGGCATTAGTAAGCAGTCACTAGTATTGGGAGGTCTACTTACACTGACACTATTTTTTAGGTCATTGGCATTATACGCGAAAAAATCGAAAACTGCGAAGCTGTGGTTGGATCACTAATCAAATAATAAATCTGTAACTATCGCGTCAGTAACTAAGTACTTAATTATCTAGATCTACCTATAAATAATAATATATTACCTTTCGGTATCCTTAGGAACAGTAAAGAACAAGAATTCGACATTCCTATTGTTATTTAAGCACCCGTATGCTATACAGTACCGTTTAGCTTTTTGAAAGGTCATACTTGAATAAAACTCAAAAAATATGAACAATCCTACTGTATCTGGTACTTTAATCAAAATTGATATAGGTGTGTCAGTGAAATGATATATTATACTTTAATGATCTTGTTTTATTGAATAACTAATAGTGTTATTGAAAAATCAAGTTTTACTTCAATCGATTGAGTTCCATCTTACTTGGAACCTTCCGTGCTATATTGTCCCATACAAAGCTACAGAGGAATGATTATCTTGTCTACTCGAGAAATCATAAAATATGCTAGTATGTAACAAGAAATAACGTTGGTGTAATGATGTGTCAGGATGGGTCCGAACGCGTTAGCGATCGTGTTTGCGCCGTGCATCCTGCGCACGCACAAGGTGCAGCCGGCGCAGGCGTCGTTGCACGACATCGCGCGCCAGACCGCCTGCCTCGAGGCCATCCTCGTCGACAAGATGCGCACCGTGAGTACACGCACACGCACACGTACATGCACACGCACATACACGTACATGCACACGTACACATACACACACACGAACGCGCTAGCGATATACTAATTTGTTTTCACACACATACATTACAGTTTACATACCTTGCGAAGTTTTTAGGAGATTTTGACGGCATTTTCAGTCAGCAGCAGTATGACGGTAGTATCTCAAAGCACCGAAAAATAATAACTTAAGGTTCACGTCAACATTGGAGCATTTGTTTCATCGTTTCAGTTTTTACACAAAATCGCACCATTTTTTGGATCAAATTCCAGTTTGAACTATTATTTAAACAATTATACAAGAGCAGCTATTTACCGGCAAATACTCAACATAGTTAAGAAATAGGCTTGCAAGTAGACTGTAACCGACTGTTCGTGTGTGACTGCATTTATATAAAAGGCGCATTGGTGGCACAGGTGCGCGGCATGCTGGCGGACATCGCAACGCTGGACACGGCGTGCCACACCGCCTCCCACCGCCTGTGGTCGCTGCGCGCCGCCGCGCACGCGCCGCGCGCCGAGCAGCAGCTGCTCGAGGGACACATCAGCGAGATACAGAAGGAGAAGGAGATCCTCACCACCAACCTGCCCACGCTCATACGGTACGTGCCTCGCCCGGCTGCCACACCGCCTCCCACCGCCTGTGGTCGCTGCGCGCCGCCGCGCACGCGCCGCGCGCCGAGCAGCAGCTGCTCGAGGGACACATCAGCGAGATACAGAAGGAGAAGGAGATCCTCACCACCAACCTGCCCACGCTCATACGGTACGTGCCTCGCCCGGCTGCCACACCGCCTCCCACCGCCTGTGGTCGCTGCGCGCCGCCGCGCACGCGCCGCGCGCCGAGCAGCAGCTGCTCGAGGGACACATCAGCGAGATACAGAAGGAGAAGGAGATCCTCACCACCAACCTGCCCACGCTCATACGGTACGTGCCTCGCCCGGCTGCCACACCGCCTCCCACCGCCTGTGGTCGCTGCGCGCCGCCGCGCACGCGCCGCGCGCCGAGCAGCAGCTGCTCGAGGGACACATCAGCGAGATACAGAAGGAGAAGGAGATCCTCACCACCAACCTGCCCACGCTCATACGGTACGTGCCTCGCCCGGCTGCCACACCGCCTCCCACCGCCTGTGGTCGCTGCGCGCCGCCGCGCACGCGCCGCGCGCCGAGCAGCAGCTGCTCGAGGGACACATCAGCGAGATACAGAAGGAGAAGGAGATCCTCACCACCAACCTGCCCACGCTCATACGGTACGTGCCTCGCCCGGCTGCCACACCGCCTCCCACCGCCTGTGGTCGCTGCGCGCCGCCGCGCACGCGCCGCGCGCCGAGCAGCAGCTGCTCGAGGGACACATCAGCGAGATACAGAAGGAGAAGGAGATCCTCACCACCAACCTGCCCACGCTCATACGGTACGTGCCTCGCCCGGCTGCCACACCGCCTCCCACCGCCTGTGGTCGCTGCGCGCCGCCGCGCACGCGCCGCGCGCCGAGCAGCAGCTGCTCGAGGGACACATCAGCGAGATACAGAAGGAGAAGGAGATCCTCACCACCAACCTGCCCACGCTCATACGGTACGTGCCTCGCCCGGCTGCCACACCGCCTCCCACCGCCTGTGGTCGCTGCGCGCCGCCGCGCACGCGCCGCGCGCCGAGCAGCAGCTGCTCGAGGGACACATCAGCGAGATACAGAAGGAGAAGGAGATCCTCACCACCAACCTGCCCACGCTCATACGGTACGTGCCTCGCCCGGCTGCCACACCGCCTCCCACCGCCTGTGGTCGCTGCGCGCCGCCGCGCACGCGCCGCGCGCCGAGCAGCAGCTGCTCGAGGGACACATCAGCGAGATACAGAAGGAGAAGGAGATCCTCACCACCAACCTGCCCACGCTCATACGGTACGTGCCTCGCCCGGCTGCCACACCGCCTCCCACCGCCTGTGGTCGCTGCGCGCCGCCGCGCACGCGCCGCGCGCCGAGCAGCAGCTGCTCGAGGGACACATCAGCGAGATACAGAAGGAGAAGGAGATCCTCACCACCAACCTGCCCACGCTCATACGGTACGTGCCTCGCCCGGCTGCCACACCGCCTCCCACCGCCTGTGGTCGCTGCGCGCCGCCGCGCACGCGCCGCGCGCCGAGCAGCAGCTGCTCGAGGGACACATCAGCGAGATACAGAAGGAGAAGGAGATCCTCACCACCAACCTGCCCACGCTCATACGGTACGTGCCTCGCCCGGCTGCCACACCGCCTCCCACCGCCTGTGGTCGCTGCGCGCCGCCGCGCACGCGCCGCGCGCCGAGCAGCAGCTGCTCGAGGGACACATCAGCGAGATACAGAAGGAGAAGGAGATCCTCACCACCAACCTGCCCACGCTCATACGGTACGTGCCTCGCCCGGCTGCCACACCGCCTCCCACCGCCTGTGGTCGCTGCGCGCCGCCGCGCACGCGCCGCGCGCCGAGCAGCAGCTGCTCGAGGGACACATCAGCGAGATACAGAAGGAGAAGGAGATCCTCACCACCAACCTGCCCACGCTCATACGGTACGTGCCTCGCCCGGCTGCCACACCGCCTCCCACCGCCTGTGGTCGCTGCGCGCCGCCGCGCACGCGCCGCGCGCCGAGCAGCAGCTGCTCGAGGGACACATCAGCGAGATACAGAAGGAGAAGGAGATCCTCACCACCAACCTGCCCACGCTCATACGGTACGTGCCTCGCCCGGCTGCCACACCGCCTCCCACCGCCTGTGGTCGCTGCGCGCCGCCGCGCACGCGCCGCGCGCCGAGCAGCAGCTGCTCGAGGGACACATCAGCGAGATACAGAAGGAGAAGGAGATCCTCACCACCAACCTGCCCACGCTCATACGGTACGTGCCTCGCCCGGCTGCCACACCGCCTCCCACCGCCTGTGGTCGCTGCGCGCCGCCGCGCACGCGCCGCGCGCCGAGCAGCAGCTGCTCGAGGGACACATCAGCGAGATACAGAAGGAGAAGGAGATCCTCACCACCAACCTGCCCACGCTCATACGGTACGTGCCTCGCCCGGCTGCCACACCGCCTCCCACCGCCTGTGGTCGCTGCGCGCCGCCGCGCACGCGCCGCGCGCCGAGCAGCAGCTGCTCGAGGGACACATCAGCGAGATACAGAAGGAGAAGGAGATCCTCACCACCAACCTGCCCACGCTCATACGGTACGTGCCTCGCCCGGCTGCCACACCGCCTCCCACCGCCTGTGGTCGCTGCGCGCCGCCGCGCACGCGCCGCGCGCCGAGCAGCAGCTGCTCGAGGGACACATCAGCGAGATACAGAAGGAGAAGGAGATCCTCACCACCAACCTGCCCACGCTCATACGGTACGTGCCTCGCCCGGCTGCCACACCGCCTCCCACCGCCTGTGGTCGCTGCGCGCCGCCGCGCACGCGCCGCGCGCCGAGCAGCAGCTGCTCGAGGGACACATCAGCGAGATACAGAAGGAGAAGGAGATCCTCACCACCAACCTGCCCACGCTCATACGGTACGTGCCTCGCCCGGCTGCCACACCGCCTCCCACCGCCTGTGGTCGCTGCGCGCCGCCGCGCACGCGCCGCGCGCCGAGCAGCAGCTGCTCGAGGGACACATCAGCGAGATACAGAAGGAGAAGGAGATCCTCACCACCAACCTGCCCACGCTCATACGGTACGTGCCTCGCCCGGCTGCCACACCGCCTCCCACCGCCTGTGGTCGCTGCGCGCCGCCGCGCACGCGCCGCGCGCCGAGCAGCAGCTGCTCGAGGGACACATCAGCGAGATACAGAAGGAGAAGGAGATCCTCACCACCAACCTGCCCACGCTCATACGGTACGTGCCTCGCCCGGCTGCCACACCGCCTCCCACCGCCTGTGGTCGCTGCGCGCCGCCGCGCACGCGCCGCGCGCCGAGCAGCAGCTGCTCGAGGGACACATCAGCGAGATACAGAAGGAGAAGGAGATCCTCACCACCAACCTGCCCACGCTCATACGGTACGTGCCTCGCCCGGCTGCCACACCGCCTCCCACCGCCTGTGGTCGCTGCGCGCCGCCGCGCACGCGCCGCGCGCCGAGCAGCAGCTGCTCGAGGGACACATCAGCGAGATACAGAAGGAGAAGGAGATCCTCACCACCAACCTGCCCACGCTCATACGGTACGTGCCTCGCCCGGCTGCCACACCGCCTCCCACCGCCTGTGGTCGCTGCGCGCCGCCGCGCACGCGCCGCGCGCCGAGCAGCAGCTGCTCGAGGGACACATCAGCGAGATACAGAAGGAGAAGGAGATCCTCACCACCAACCTGCCCACGCTCATACGGTACGTGCCTCGCCCGGCTGCCACACCGCCTCCCACCGCCTGTGGTCGCTGCGCGCCGCCGCGCACGCGCCGCGCGCCGAGCAGCAGCTGCTCGAGGGACACATCAGCGAGATACAGAAGGAGAAGGAGATCCTCACCACCAACCTGCCCACGCTCATACGGTACGTGCCTCGCCCGGCTGCCACACCGCCTCCCACCGCCTGTGGTCGCTGCGCGCCGCCGCGCACGCGCCGCGCGCCGAGCAGCAGCTGCTCGAGGGACACATCAGCGAGATACAGAAGGAGAAGGAGATCCTCACCACCAACCTGCCCACGCTCATACGGTACGTGCCTCGCCCGGCTGCCACACCGCCTCCCACCGCCTGTGGTCGCTGCGCGCCGCCGCGCACGCGCCGCGCGCCGAGCAGCAGCTGCTCGAGGGACACATCAGCGAGATACAGAAGGAGAAGGAGATCCTCACCACCAACCTGCCCACGCTCATACGGTACGTGCCTCGCCCGGCTGCCACACCGCCTCCCACCGCCTGTGGTCGCTGCGCGCCGCCGCGCACGCGCCGCGCGCCGAGCAGCAGCTGCTCGAGGGACACATCAGCGAGATACAGAAGGAGAAGGAGATCCTCACCACCAACCTGCCCACGCTCATACGGTACGTGCCTCGCCCGGCTGCCACACCGCCTCCCACCGCCTGTGGTCGCTGCGCGCCGCCGCGCACGCGCCGCGCGCCGAGCAGCAGCTGCTCGAGGGACACATCAGCGAGATACAGAAGGAGAAGGAGATCCTCACCACCAACCTGCCCACGCTCATACGGTACGTGCCTCGCCCGGCTGCCACACCGCCTCCCACCGCCTGTGGTCGCTGCGCGCCGCCGCGCACGCGCCGCGCGCCGAGCAGCAGCTGCTCGAGGGACACATCAGCGAGATACAGAAGGAGAAGGAGATCCTCACCACCAACCTGCCCACGCTCATACGGTACGTGCCTCGCCCGGCTGCCACACCGCCTCCCACCGCCTGTGGTCGCTGCGCGCCGCCGCGCACGCGCCGCGCGCCGAGCAGCAGCTGCTCGAGGGACACATCAGCGAGATACAGAAGGAGAAGGAGATCCTCACCACCAACCTGCCCACGCTCATACGGTACGTGCCTCGCCCGGCTGCCACACCGCCTCCCACCGCCTGTGGTCGCTGCGCGCCGCCGCGCACGCGCCGCGCGCCGAGCAGCAGCTGCTCGAGGGACACATCAGCGAGATACAGAAGGAGAAGGAGATCCTCACCACCAACCTGCCCACGCTCATACGGTACGTGCCTCGCCCGGCTGCCACACCGCCTCCCACCGCCTGTGGTCGCTGCGCGCCGCCGCGCACGCGCCGCGCGCCGAGCAGCAGCTGCTCGAGGGACACATCAGCGAGATACAGAAGGAGAAGGAGATCCTCACCACCAACCTGCCCACGCTCATACGGTACGTGCCTCGCCCGGCTGCCACACCGCCTCCCACCGCCTGTGGTCGCTGCGCGCCGCCGCGCACGCGCCGCGCGCCGAGCAGCAGCTGCTCGAGGGACACATCAGCGAGATACAGAAGGAGAAGGAGATCCTCACCACCAACCTGCCCACGCTCATACGGTACGTGCCTCGCCCGGCTGCCACACCGCCTCCCACCGCCTGTGGTCGCTGCGCGCCGCCGCGCACGCGCCGCGCGCCGAGCAGCAGCTGCTCGAGGGACACATCAGCGAGATACAGAAGGAGAAGGAGATCCTCACCACCAACCTGCCCACGCTCATACGGTACGTGCCTCGCCCGGCTGCCACACCGCCTCCCACCGCCTGTGGTCGCTGCGCGCCGCCGCGCACGCGCCGCGCGCCGAGCAGCAGCTGCTCGAGGGACACATCAGCGAGATACAGAAGGAGAAGGAGATCCTCACCACCAACCTGCCCACGCTCATACGGTACGTGCCTCGCCCGGCTGCCACACCGCCTCCCACCGCCTGTGGTCGCTGCGCGCCGCCGCGCACGCGCCGCGCGCCGAGCAGCAGCTGCTCGAGGGACACATCAGCGAGATACAGAAGGAGAAGGAGATCCTCACCACCAACCTGCCCACGCTCATACGGTACGTGCCTCGCCCGGCTGCCACACCGCCTCCCACCGCCTGTGGTCGCTGCGCGCCGCCGCGCACGCGCCGCGCGCCGAGCAGCAGCTGCTCGAGGGACACATCAGCGAGATACAGAAGGAGAAGGAGATCCTCACCACCAACCTGCCCACGCTCATACGGTACGTGCCTCGCCCGGCTGCCACACCGCCTCCCACCGCCTGTGGTCGCTGCGCGCCGCCGCGCACGCGCCGCGCGCCGAGCAGCAGCTGCTCGAGGGACACATCAGCGAGATACAGAAGGAGAAGGAGATCCTCACCACCAACCTGCCCACGCTCATACGGTACGTGCCTCGCCCGGCTGCCACACCGCCTCCCACCGCCTGTGGTCGCTGCGCGCCGCCGCGCACGCGCCGCGCGCCGAGCAGCAGCTGCTCGAGGGACACATCAGCGAGATACAGAAGGAGAAGGAGATCCTCACCACCAACCTGCCCACGCTCATACGGTACGTGCCTCGCCCGGCTGCCACACCGCCTCCCACCGCCTGTGGTCGCTGCGCGCCGCCGCGCACGCGCCGCGCGCCGAGCAGCAGCTGCTCGAGGGACACATCAGCGAGATACAGAAGGAGAAGGAGATCCTCACCACCAACCTGCCCACGCTCATACGGTACGTGCCTCGCCCGGCTGCCACACCGCCTCCCACCGCCTGTGGTCGCTGCGCGCCGCCGCGCACGCGCCGCGCGCCGAGCAGCAGCTGCTCGAGGGACACATCAGCGAGATACAGAAGGAGAAGGAGATCCTCACCACCAACCTGCCCACGCTCATACGGTACGTGCCTCGCCCGGCTGCCACACCGCCTCCCACCGCTTGTGGTCGCTGCGCGCCGCCGCGCACGCGCCGCGCGCCGAGCAGCAGCTGCTCGAGGGACACATCAGCGAGATACAGAAGGAGAAGGAGATCCTCACCACCAACCTGCCCACGCTCATACGGTACAAAAAGATAAAATGACTATAGAATGGTGTAGATCGCGCTATTACAAAGCCGTTTAACTCGTAATTTTCTGAAGAAGATCGTGCTATTACAAAACCATTTAACTCGCGAGTTTAATTTATTATTTCAACATTTTGCAGAGCAACATCGGACGACGACTTGCTGTCGACAACGGACCACGACGGCGAGTTTGGCAGCACCGATGACTTGAGCACTGGTTCGGCGTCGCTCCGCTCGCAACGGCTTCTGCATCGCCAACTTTCCTCAGATGACCCCATCATGGTGTAGCGCCATTCATGCCGGTACGATACCCGGCGCCGTGTGTAACGTTCGAGTTGAGGTGCTACAGATTTAGCACCTATTGATGGTAGAACCAACGATTTTGGACAGCTGTCATTCGTTCGTCGTCAGTCTGATTCTACTGGAGAGTACCAAGTAGTATTAGCGCTTTTCCTAAATGCCAAACCTTAAATTTTCTTATATAAATTGGCAGGCAAATTGTACTATGATCATATACTACTTATATTGTAAAGCAGTAGCAATAAATTCTACGTATTATCTAATTCAAACAGCGGTTTATGTACGTTATTTTTACAAAACAATTTTAAGGCGTAATGTTAGTGCCAATCACATATTATTATGAGCTTGCCTGTTTGAAAGTACATATTCCTGATGTGCCACGTAAACGAATTAATAATGTTTTGCGGTATCAATAAGTTATAATTAAATACTTAAAAAAAAAACCTTTTTTTAACATATGTTTTGGTTAATTAATTAACCACATCAAATGTTTAAAAAGATTTTTGAATCAAAAAAGATACACTAAATAGTAACATGTTACAAAAGCTCATCTCTAACTTTTAACATTTGCAAGCTATAAAATTATGTATCACAGTAGTAAGATGGATTTTTTATCAATGTAAAGAGGGCGTGTAACAACTTTTGCAGATTGGTTTGCTTCCTTAAAATATTAAATTATATTATGACTAAGTTTTGCTCAATTATTATAGACTGAAATTTATTTATCATTATTTCATCATGATATTGCTTCAACTGCCCTTTAAAGGGTATCATTTTAAATAAATATTTTCTCGCAGGGATTTTCATGTCAGAATTTATTCTTCTTCGTCGTCACATCGTAGAAACCCACTGTTGAAGCTTAATATAGGCATCTTCCGTTGTAGGTAAGATTAGCCATAATAGCCACGCTTGACTACGTTTATACGTATTAGCTACCGCAGTTCCCGACATCCGACACTTGACGCCGCTCCCCGCCCGCTGCTCTTGGTTATATAGTCTTGAGTAAGTTAAATTATTTTTGCCCCCATCTATTAAAAGGCATAAAATCTTTTTGGCATTTTCACGACTTGTCGCCTCATACATCTACGGTGAAAAATGGGGTAATTGATTCTCTTGCGGCATTAGAACTTAAGCATTAAAATTAAACAATTTATCATAAATGCATATGTTTTTACATTGTGATATTGTTATAAATTCAGCTTTTTAAAAGCTTACCGCGATATAAGCGCGACTCTCTTTTTCCTTAAGTTTTCATTTATTAAAATTTTCAACAGATTTTCCAGTAACAGTTGTTACACTACTTCTTAAGATTGTATAGACGGATTTATTCAGACTGAATTAAAGTTCTTGATAATATTTTACTATGTGACATTTACAATTACACTTAAAACCAGTTATTCTCTTTTATATCTTGCCTAATTTTATTTGCTTTTATTTAACTATAATTGATATCCGAGGGAAACGTTTAAGAAGACAGGTTCTGCAAAAGAATTGTCCAACGTGAATTTTACGTGTTTATTGTATTGTAGATTTCTATTGAGCTTATTGTGTACCAAGTGCGACTTTTATCCCAGGTACTAGATTACCCTAAAACAAATATGAGATTATTCTTCCTATTGTAATATATTGTGTCTCACACATATTTTAGAACATATTTTATATTTATTGTAAATTTGTTATTTCAATTGTAATGTGATCGTTAATTAAGCCATACATATTGTTCAGGTCTATTAGGGCTATTATTTTTTAACTATTTTAGCATTGTTGATAGTATTGAAATTAAAGATATTCTCCAATAATTTGTTTTGCACTTGTTTTGTTAAAAGCAACATTTTATAAAGTTTCGAATATCAAAATTGACGAATTTAATACAATTCCAATATAAACATCGATTACGTAACTAATTAAGCTACATTTGTGCGTATGCCACCAAACACTAGGTAAAAAAAATTAAACGTACAAAACATCTGCACATACAATTAAAAAAAATGTTTTTATTCAATCCATATTTAGATAATTCAAGTGATTAGTTTCTGTTAGAACAAGTCTATATTATATATTATTTTCTACGTGTTAAATTTTTCATAAAAATATCTATTGCATATGGATCAATAAAAATATCATAAAATATATTTTATGATTATTGAATAAATCCATGTTGCAGATTTAATAATTCCGTTTTGCGATTTATATTCGAATTGTTAAATTGCTAGACTTCATTATAATATCTTCGATATTACAAAATATTAAGAACTTACGGGATTGAATTCGAAGTTAATTTATTTTAACTGTTATACAGTACACAGATGATCTTTTGTAAATGTAGACAAATTGAAATTCTTCATTAATCTCTCATAATCGATATTTAAAACAATATTGAATCAAATGATTCACCAACAGTACCTTCTTTAGTTTGCTATTATTATCTGAAAAGACTGTCTATTGATAAGCTATTGAATGTATTGTTAAGTCACAAATACTATATGTGCTTTTAAATAATGTTTATATATGTATAGGTACTTTCTTAGTATTTCAAACAACGAACTACTCTGTGAAGAAAAAAACTGAATTGCAAATACTGAATTAATTCCATCTCTAAATTATTTAGCTATAATTTTATTGTTAATTATCGTTCTAATTTTTACAATAGAATCTCGCTTGTGGAGCCGTGGCTAGGATGAAAGCAACATCATCATTCATGACAATCAAAACATTGTAGTGCTATAAATATGTAAAAGTAAGCTTTGCTGAGTAATGAACAAAATTGCTATGTGTATATAATATGTTTGTTAACTTCTTTTATTATGGTTGTGTCACAGTAATTGATCTACTGTATTTTCTGTGCCTTCAACTAGTTTGCTTTCAGCAGTCCATGCCTAGGAAAGTTAGTAATTGCTGTTATTTACATAATGTTAGATCTTCGTATTAACTATTGTTATCCAATTGTTAGGGACGTTTGATATTTTTGTGGCGGTGTATATTACGAAAGTGTATTGAAAACATTATAGTATCCTCTCTAGTAACATACTCATAATGAAGTTTAAGTTCTGTAAAATTTAAATAAATGTGCAATGTGCTTTTTTAAGAAGTTTTGAAACTAGATGTGCATTTAGATAAGTTTGGGTATCCTCTGGGGAATTTGTAAATACAAATAAATAAGAAGTTGGTATGTTGCTAGTATCAAGTTATTTTTTAACAATTTAGTCATTGTACTATTTACTTATTTTAAATTTTAAAATGAAAATAATATCATCTTCTTAAATTAATGGTGCAGAAGAAATTTTAATCCAGTTTCTGTGTCTCGTTAGACTGTTGTCATATTATTAAAATAAAAAAGCTAATCAGAATTTGAGAAATAAACTCCGTCATTAACTAATTTTCATACTTAGAATCTAAATTTTATGGTTATAAAAATGATAACTAGCCTGAACAGAGTATTTTTGTTAGCAAAGAAATCTTATTTTAAAAATAACATATTTATTCAATGTGATGATTTTTTTGTAGATACAATAAATTGAAAAAAATATGGAATATAAGAATGAATTTCACATTTTTAAGGACCAATGCCGTTATTCTCTTAATTACTGTTCGAAGTTAATTTTAAAGTTTGCTGTATGTGTCGATTATAGCCTATATTATGTATAAAATTAGTCATGTAACATGATGTATATTGTTTTAATTTTAAGGCTCTATGATGTCAATACAATGAAGTGTAACCAAACCATCAAACTGTATACAAATAAAGAAATAAACAATTGCTGTAGTAACTACTTTTATTCATTCAATTTATCTCGGTGTCCATAGATTGTATATTGTTTGTGTTTACTTCAATTTGTTCAGATTCAGTGCCATGTTGCCATGGCAATTTTCCAATTGGGCATGAAGACCAATCATGGTGTTTAGCAACTATTTGCCATATACCATAGCTCATTTGGCCTGCAGATGTTACTTCACTTCCAAATAAGTTACTTGAAACATTTACTTCTTGATTATCTGATAATTTTGTATTTGCCTCTATGTCAATAATGAAAGAATCTTCTGTAGCTGCTTTTATGTCATCAACGGTAAATATTTTAGATGGTGTTGAATTACCAGCAAATTTGGAAGGAGATGATATCATCTTGGCCAGTTTACATATTTTTTCTGTTATTAATGATGGTAACTGTGGTTCAATTAGATTCAGAATATCCTTTATGAAATAAGTAAGGTATTCATTATATGATGAAATAATAGGCCGCACAAAATTTATATCAGTTAAATCTTTAGGTACTGGCTTATTCAAATCCAATAAAAGGCCACAACCTTTTTCGTTAGGGAACCAGTGATAAAAAAGGGTTTTAAGATCTTTTCTTTTCTTAACCTCTGTACCAGACTTTTTTCTGGAACAAAAAATATTAATCAACACTAAATAAATTTGACACAAATAGATACCAGTAAAATGGTGAGCCTAGTTGTTGAAGGATCTGACTGGTGATTGAAGCTTTAGGTACAAACTATAATCTTTTTATGTAATGAATATGTTATTTATATGATTTTTCTGTGAATCCTACCTCCTTATCAAGTTTTATAACAAATAGTTCTGTGTTTTATCCATTAAAAAGTAACAGATGGCATAACTAATGCTTAAAATAACTATTGTGGAAGTGTGGATTGTTGCAATGCCAAGAAAATACTTAATGTCCTTGATGTGTAGCAAAGATCTCTTGAAAAAACACTTAATATATGTTCTTATAAAACCACAGCGGTTAAAGAACTCAACATAATATATATGAATATTTCTAGAAAGTGTACCCAACGATGGGGAAAAAGTGAGCAGTGTAAAGTGGCCCTCCACTAGATGAAGTGATAAAATGTAAGACATAGAGGAAGCCAATGGATGCAGGTGGCTCTGAACTGTGCTTTGTGACATACCTTGGGGGCAGTCTATGTTCAGTAGTGAACTTGTGAAGGGCTATAAAGATGATGATATCTTAAAAAAATTACACGATCAGCTTTTGCTACTAGCATGTGTAAAACATTAGTATTAGACAATTATAGTAGTTTGTAATAAGCACCAAATTTTTAATTGTGAATTTGAGCTTATTTTAGTATGACAAAATTAAGGTAAAATGTTTTATACTCACTTATTCATCTTGCTTACAAATTGACTTGACTTTTTTAATGCACATAATATTTCTGATATCCAAACAGCAGCAAGCCAACATTTATGTCTATTCTCATTAGTATTTTGTGATATTTTTATGAGCTCCAATATAAATTCTTGAAGCAAATCATTTGTATGTAAAAACGTAAGCAATACTTCAAAACAATGTACATAATGCTTACTGAGACTAGATTCCTTTTTAGGAGTACCATCATTAAGAAAATTTAATACTTCTAAAGATAAAAATATTGAATTTTTACCGAGTAAAGTTTTATTTACAAGTATTGCAGTATTTTTTGATTTTAAAAGACGCTTAGATTGTGTGTTAATTAAATTTATTAAGGAACGAATGGAAACTTTTTTCATGTTTGACAAATCTAATGAATCTTTAAATAAATCTCTTATATCATTTACTATCGATTCTCTCATATTTATGTCAGGAATATCACCTAAACTTTTGATATTCAACTTGGAATGAGCACAGATACTCAATGAAACACAAAAACTCATCAGTGCACTTATTTTGTTTTCTCCACTTTCATCTAAGTCTATCTGACCGCAAACATAGTCATTAATAAACTCTTTATGCTTGTCCCAGTAATTTTTCTTGAGCCAATCTAAACTAATCAATGTCGCTTCTCTAAGCAATTCTATTGATGGCAAGGTGTTACCATGTGCAGTATCATGTCGAAGGTCTACAATCCAATCTGGAACACCCAAATTTTTGGCTGCTTTATACAAACTTGATCCTTTAGCGGTTTGAGAGTCAAGCATGTGGTTAACAAATCGCATTAAAGCTGTTGAATAAGCTAAGCATAGCATTGTATCATTGACGGTATGGATGTTTTTGATGTCTTGAATTTGTACTTCGAGTAATGTTAAAGTAGATTCGATCCCAGAAGGCAACGAAGGGCTTCTAGCTTTCCAAATCATAAGTAATTTAAGAGCTTCCTCTTTGGATGAAACTGTAGAAGATGGCGAATACATGTCCACATACAGTTTTTGCCATTCTTTGCTACTATACCACGGCACTACATTGTAATATTCACTCATTTTAAATAGTGTAATATATTACATACGAAATTAATATGATGTTTATTGTGTTTTATAACCTCTTTTTATTTACTCTCTTAGGTCTTAGCGTCAAATCACGTTGACACATTGATTGACATTTGATAATTGATAGTAGACCTGGCAAAAAATCGCGATACATCGATATTTATTTTAGAGTATCGAACTCGTATCAATTTCGATATATTTTAAAATGTTGTATTAATGACAAACATATGGTTGGTTGTCGTTTTTTTCCGTCGTCCAATCGTCAGTAATATAAAATTTTGGATCTTATCTTTAATTCTTTACATCATGCAAATGATTACGACATATCGATATTTATCACGCGATAGATGTCAATATTGTTTAAAAATATCGATTCAATATATACCATAGATTACCTCTTAATAGATTCCGCATACAGGGCCACAACCGCGCGCAACATATACTTGCTGTAGCTAGCATACGAAGTGACGCTAAGAATCAAGACATCAGTTTTGTCCAAGTTTGTGACCCGTAGGCACGTCCGAGTTCTTGACAATTTAAAAATAGTTTTGTATCCAAAATACATTACAAATGGCTTCTTGTGCAGTGAAATGATGTGGCAAGTCAACTAAGATATCTAGTTATCAAAAAGATGGCATAATATTTCATCGGTAAGTAAATGCTATTCTTATCATGTTAACCTATTTCAAATGCACCGGAGATCAACTAATACTGGTAAATAATGGTGAAAAGTGATAACAATTAAGCAGACGTTGATGTCTTTTTGAAATGTCCCCTTCACTCGTTACGTTATAAATTACAATAGTTGTCTTCGTCTAATAACCTACCATAGGAGCAAGTGCAGATATTGCAGCTAAAAATACGAAAAATCCTGTGGCCGGCACATCGTTGAAAAAGTTGGTATGATTATAATGAGAATTAATTACATGATTATTATTTGTATAAATGAATAATAAACGTATTATAAGTACCTTAATAACTATTGGTAATATTTTAAAAGAAACAAATACTTATTTCAGATTACTGATTCAAAGCTGGAAGACGCAAAAAACTCGCCAACACCTAAAAATCAGAGCCAATACTTAGAAACGCCTACAAAACAAAAAAGGAAAATTTCTCCTATACCTGATACGCCATCTGCATTTGATACTCCAGTTAAAAACATCTTTATAGAAGAATCATCAAATTAACCGACGTAATGAACGGAAAAGATAAAAAAATTAAAAAGTTAAGTGATTCCAACAGAAGACTAAAAAGACAAATAGTTTCCTTGATGTCATTATTGGTAGAATAAGGAAACAAAAATTTATTAACAGCCGAAAACAATGACGTATTAAGTTCCTTAGGAGTCAAATGCGGTGAAATTATACGTCGTCAAATATTGAAAGGAAAATCAGGCAAAATTGTTAGAAAAAAATATTCACTACAGTTGAGAACTTTTACACTCACCATAAATTTTTACTCAATTGAGGCTAATAATTATGTACACAAAACATTTAATACTAGTTATTCCTCTGTAAAAACACTAGGAAAGTGGTACAGATCTGTAGATGGTTGTCCAAGTTTTGTAACACAAACATTAAACAGTTTTGTTAATGAGGATATTTTTCCTGAAATAAAAATCACCAATTAATTCGATCATGAAAGTTGTAATCATGTCATTGATTTAGCTAAGAGTGTCATGGCAAAATACATAGACATAAGATTACTCTACTTATCCAGGAAGACAAATCCTAAGAATTCTGTGAGACAATTTTATACTAAGCTTATCCATTTTAAAAATCAGTCAGACATATATTTATAAATTAAATGTACAAATATATGTATAGATTGTTTTAGTTTTTAATATACTTCAAATAAAAATTGATCAATATATTTATTTATCAAGAATCAATAAATCCCAAATTTATCGATCAATGTCCCAACCCTGTTACATCAATACGGTTTGGTGCATTCTAAGTTTGACCTGTAAATGTCCAATCACAGCGCATTTGACACGTCCCCCGCAACCCTTGCATACCGACACATTTGGTGAACTCAAAACAGAACAAATATTCAATGATGCGGTATCTATTAGGAGATAATCTATGATATATACCGATATATTTATCCTTTGCCCATCCCTAATTGACAGTGTTGTGATCGCTTTTTTTTTAATTTATTCGTGACCATGGTTGCGAGGACCTTCAGTCGGAAACATTACAATATAACACAAATCATACATCAAATTAAGAATATTTAACTTTAGCAATAACAATTTAGAATGGTTTTCCATCATTTTTCTACTTTTTTCCCTATTATATAAATATAGAACAGACTAAATTACAAAATAAGCTAAGAAACTATTTATAAACATTATCAATTAATTAAGGACACATAAATAATTAAAGTTTTCCTACAGTATTAAGTATAAATTTAAATAGAGGCATGAAAAAAGCTACATCAGTTAATAGATCCTGAACGCGGCGGGGAACACTTATAGAATTTTCTTCAGCGACATCACTAATTTCACTGACGAGTGTCAACCTTTGAATCCCAAACGATGGGCACTGGAAAATTATGTGGTTTATGTCTGCATTATGTTGAGCGCAATGTGTGCATTTGTCATCAGCTACGATCTTCATTCTGTACAGATGTGCAGGGACGAGGCAATGGCCAAACCGCAAGCGGTTAATGGTCGTTATGAACTTTCGGCCTGTGTATTTAAAGCGGTTGTACCACGGAATCGTTGGTAAGTCTGGCTGTAATTCTGCGTACCATTTTCCCTTATTCACGATAGTAATGTTCCAGTAATCCTTCCACAGTTTCTTTGACAAGATTTTAAAGTGTTGATAATAATCTGTGAAGGGGACTTTACAATCTTGTGTTTGGTCTTCGTGGTGATCTTGCCGCGTCGCCTGATCCACTATCTCATTTCCGACTATGCCACTGTGTGAGGGAACCCATAAGAATTCTATACATTTTCCAATCGTTTGCAGTTTATCCTTAATTTTATACAAAATATAATTCTGTTTATATACTAAATTACAGTTACATAAAGCAGATAAAACACTTTTAGAATCACTAACTATCAAGATATTTACACTATTTACATTGGTATTTACATACGACAAAGCAGCTAATATAGCCCAACTTTCTGCTGTAAAAATACTACAATTACTTGGCAACTTAATACATTTAATAACTTTCATTTGTGGGTCATAAAATGCTGCTTTAACAAGATCACTCTTGGAGCCATCAGTATATATAGTGTAAAAGTCTTTCTTTTCATTTAAAAATTCTAAGAATTCATTCTTAGTACTAACCGAATTTAAATGACATTTTATATCAAGATAATTAAGTAATGTATCATATGGGCATTTGTAAATAGGCCACTTGTTACTGATGTACATATCTCTTGTCTGATTCTTTACACAAGTTGTTATTGTTGTTATTTCAGGCAATGTACCCGAAATAAGAGTATTAGCCGAGATGTTGGCTGTTCCATTTAACTGGGAGACTTCTGCAGGATATAAAATATTACTCAGGACAATATCATTGTTACAAGACAACTCCTTCAGACAGAATCTTTCAGCCAACTGCAAACGCCGCAAGGACAATGGAGGTATGCAATTTTCAACTTCCATAGAAACAATAGGAGTGGTGCGCATGGCTCCACTGATTATTCTCAGACCCATATTCTGTATCACATCCAATTTTCTTAACAATGTGCTACTAATATTCATGTAAGCTAGAGAGCTATAGTCAAAGTGACTCCTTACAATACTTTTATACAGCATGCTAAGTGTTTTTGGATCAGACCCCCAAAAGGTTCCTGCTAAGCTTCTTAGTACATTTATGCTCTTCATGGCATTCTGACAGATATAGTTGATATGCTTATCAAATTTCAGTTTATCATCTAGCACAACTCCTAAAAATTTATGATGATTGGCTATAGGAATTGTATCATTATTATAGTTAATTTTAATTCCAGAGTTTACAAATGTGTCTTTACTGAATACTAAAACTTTACTTTTATCAGAACTTATTTCTAATTTTAAAATGTTGCTATAATAAAGATGCAATTGTGCCAATGCAGTATTAATTCTATTAATTGCTGTATTTATATTCTGGTTTTCACTGTATAAAAGTAAGTCGTCTGCAAATTGTAATATTTTAACTTGTGATGTATCTACATAATTAAGTATCTGAGATGTGTATAAATTATATAACAAAGGTGAAAGTGTCGCTCCCTGCATTGTTCCTACGTTAACAGGCCTAGGTCCATGTAGTTTATTGTTAAATTTAACAAAAAGAGTCCTATCATGCAAGAAATTTAAAATCCAGATTAGTACATTTCTTGGCAAGCTCAATTCATGCAAAACTTTTATGAGGCATTCAATATTAACATTGTCAAAGGCACCTTTAACATCTAAAAATACACATATAACATTAGAATGACTAAGTTTGGCCTTTTTAAGTTCCGATATCAGAGATACAAAGCTTTCAGAGCAACTTCTGCCTTTTCTGAATCCAAATTGTATGTGAGGTAGTTTATCCTGTGTTTCAGCAAAATAATCTAGACGCAACTTTAACATGTTTTCAAAAAGCTTACCTAAACATGATGACAAAGAAATAGGTCTGTATGATGATGGATCATTAGCAGCTTTATTTGGCTTTAAAATGGGGATTACACATTGGGTTTTCCATGACTCTGGTATAGCTAAATTATTCCAAAGTTTATTATAAATATTTAATAACATTTCTTGCGCATTAGGATGTAATTTTTTTATTAACATATATGGTATGCTCTCCAACCCTGGTGTTGTATCTTTCCTACTTTTGAGTGCTATGTACAATTCATTTAGTGTGAATGGTCTATTGAGAAATGAGTTACTTTCATTTTCAACAGATTGATCTAAAATATCATTCAAATAATCTTCATTTAACTGTGATGAGTCTGTTATGTTGTCTAAGAAGCTTGGTATCCAATCGTCAGCCAAATATCTGTTATGAGAAGAACCTATCCTTCTAAACCTTTTCATGTAGTTCCATATTCGAGAAATAGGTGTCATTCTATTAAAACTAGTACATAAATTGTGCCATGAATTAATACTTTCTTCTTTTAATATCCTTTTCTTTTGAGCATCAAGTTTTTTGTAGTTAATGAAATTAGGAATACTAGGCGATTTTCTATACTCTTTGAGGGCCTCCTTAGACTTTCGAACAGCATCATCACATGTTTGGTTCCACCAGGGTGCAGGTTTTCTCATTACCCTTAAAGTTTGTTGTGGTGTTTGCTTTGGAACAGTCTCTGCTCTAATATCATACAAAATATTTACAAAATTATTATACAAATCAATAGGTTCGGTACCATGTATTTCTAAATTACAAAATCTCGTTTCTGATAGTTCTTGATATTTAGACCAATCTGCTTTATTATAAATGTATTTTTCTTCCGCAGGACGCACTTCATATACAGAAGGCTTCACATTTAGAGCGACCACAGTTGGGTAGTGGTAACTGCCCATCGGGTCGTCATGGACGTGCCATTCACAAAGAGGAGCTAATGCGGGACTAACCAGAGCTAAATCTATTGCCGACTGATTTCTGTTAGGATACTGGACAGTTGTAGCTATGTCACCATCATTCAGAATACACAAGTCAAAGTCATCAATAAGTGCATATAAACTGTTACCTCTATTATTATTTGTCTGACATCCAAACAGGATATGGTGAGCATTAAAATCTCCCATAATAAGACATGGCTTAGGAGTTTCAAGTAGCACCTTTTTCATTTTGCTTGTAACAGACCTGCTGCTATTGGGAGGACAATAAACACATAGAATATGTAACTTACCCATAGTTGTGTCTACGGAAATGCAAATATTTTGCACAGATTCGAAAAAAGTTGTATTTACAATAGTGTATTTTAAGTTTTGTTTAATTAATATACCTACTCCGTTATGTTCATTTGTTGAGTTTTTGTGTATAAAATTATAGGGTGAAAAATCGGGAATTGTACTAGTTGTTTTAAGCCAGGTTTCATTTAAGAGACAGATATCTATATGTTGTTCCGAAAGAAATTTTTTAAGTAAGGCCCTTTTGCTCTGTAAGCTCTGTATGTTATATTGTGCTATATTCAAATATGTATCCATTATATTATTAAATTACTTAAAAGTATGTCTTTAATTCTTTTATTTGTAATCGGAGCGCTGCTCTTGTCATTGACAAGCATAACTAATGATTTGACTAGCGCATTAATAATTAACTCGTTGTTTAGTATTTGCTCAGCATTATATGATACTTTATTTATGTCAGTATCAACAGTCTTTACAGGTTTAAGGTTTGGGAATGCTTTCGGGTCGGGCATTGCTGGGATACTCACCACAGTGGCATACGATCGGTTTGGTTTTAAATACTTATTCTTCTTCTCTTCCATCTTTTTTTGCTTCACTGGACAGTTCCTAGAGATGGCCAAGTGACCACCATGACAGTTGATGCACACAATTTCTTCGACGTCGCATTCTTTGTAGGAGTGTTGTCCAGAGCACGAAGAACACCTTTGAGAACCTCGGCAGACTTTTGCAGAGTGATTAAACTTCAGGCATTTGTAGCACTGTAGTAACGGAGGTATGTATATGTGGACCGGGTATCTGAACATCTGTATGTAGGCGTGCTGCGGCAGCACTGTTGCAGCGAAGGTCACTGCAATGGTCCCCAGCGGAGTGAGCTTTCCATCTACCTTTCGCATAAATCTCTTGACGGAGATGACTTCTGCATCGCAGGTAATGCTTTTGTATATGTCTTCATTGCTTAAGTCTTTAGGTACGTATCTTATGACTCCAGTAATTTCAGTGAGGTGCGCCGGCACGAACGCTTTCAATTTGTGTTTTCCTAGAAAGTGTGTCATGGTAAGGAAGTTATTGGCCGGTGCTGGTTTTCTGAACGTTATGCCCACTTTATATGCGTTCACTCTGTGGACGCCAGCGATTCCTTTTACATTTTCCGTAAATAACTTTGTAAGTGCTATTGGATTTTTGTTACCGATTTTTTCGTTTTCTTGTGATTCAACGTAGACTACGCAGTCTACGCTGTGGTTTTCTGGGAATTGTCGCGTGTAATTTGTTTTTGTGAAAATTTTGTAGTCGACGGCATTTCCTTTGCGAGTATCATGCAATTTCCTTTTCTTTGATTCTTGCTCGGCGGGGGCCGGGCCCCCGTCGGAATCTGGACCCATTGTATTTACACTATATATAGGTATGTACTAATTAACTATTTACACGGAAATTTACAAAAAATATACAAAATAAAAAGAAATGAAAATTCAGCAAAAATTAAAACACCCGCTTAGCTTGACTTCCCGCCGAAATTCCCTGTTGTGATCGCTGATCAACAGTGTTGCCAGATCAGATTTTCGAAAATACCGTGTTGTCCACTTTAAAATACTGTGTGTGAGAAAAATAGTGTTTGATGAAGAAAGAAAAACAGTGTATTTTACAGTGCAATTAAATGACGTATAAAAAAGGAAATAATTATTTTATTAAGTAAAATATGCATTTATTTTAAACATAATATTCTTAGCCTAACTCAACATCTTAACATTTTTATGCACAAATTAGTTTATCACTGTCACTGCCGATTGCCATCGCTTTTAGTAACTTTTTGAATTCTGAGTAAAAAAAATTTCAGCATCTAATTTGGCACAAAATTTACGCAGTTGCTGCCATGACGACAAATGGCCTGTTTTGCGAACATATTATATTTTCTCTTAATTGTTTCGTTAATTATCTGTACCTCTTTTTGTGGAATTTATTTCGCTGATTCGCTGAACATCTTTTCACACTAAAATTGATGAAATTAAAATTGCTCCGGGCAAGCGGAGCAATAAGACCAAGGCGATCACTGTCACGCATTCCGTAAGTTTTTACAACATTAGGGACTACATTCAAACCTTAACGCTGTCTACTAACGCAGCCTTGTGGAACACTAGCGTTAATAGGCTTGTAATCAGAGCATGCACCGTCTACTACAACCTTGATGCTCCGATCAGCAAGGGAACTGGTGATCCAATTGCACAATTTCTCGGGCAGCCCATTGGAAGGGAACTTTGAAAGAAGCGCTTTGTGTCAAACCCGATCGAAGGCTTTCGCTTTATCCAAACTAACGGCCAATGCTTCCCCCCTTGGACTCTACTGCCTCTGCCCATCTATGAGTCAAGTAGACCAGAAGATCACCAGATGATCGACCCCGACAAAACCGTATTGGCGGTAACTAATCAGCTGGTGATCCTCAACGTACTTCATGAGCATGCAGTTTATAATGGACTCCATTATTTTGGAGAACAAGAAGGTGATGGCGATAGGCCTGTAGCTTGATGGGTCTGAGCGGTCGCCTCTTTTAGGGATCGGGTGGATCAACGTTGTCTTCCAAAAATTCGAGACTATGTCTTGGGAGTAGCAGTATTGGAAAAAACGCATTAAAACCGATGCCAAATCCGGAGCATTCGTGTTCAGCACAATGGGAGGGACTCCACCAGGCCCACTCGACTTGTTGACGACCAGGGAGAGGAGTGCTTTACGAACTGAGCGCTGTGTAAGCCGCACATCCGGTATGGAGCACTCACAGCGCGGGATGGTCGGCGGTGTGTTCCCTCCATCATCGAGAATCAAGTTGAACTCACGAAGATAACCTAAAAGATCGACTTCCCCCATTCTAGCATGTGCCAGTGAGTCGTTCTCCCTGTGCAGAGATGGAACAGATGGTTGACAGAAGTACCCTTGGAGAGCCTTGGCAAAACACCTTAATAAAATTAAAGGTAAAGAAGAGAGCTAAAGCAGTTTAAAATCTTTGAACCACGTCCATCCAGTCAGTCAACGTATAATTCAGTCTTTATTTTTACAATCTATTTATTTATGAGAATCTATTTATTTTTTTTATTTTCTAACGGTGGTAGAGCCACGCAGCAGTTTTTGCTGTTGCATGTATGGGCCGGCTCGAGCCGGGTTGGTACCACGACCTCACAGAATACCGGCGTGAAGTAGAAGCTTTGCTTCTGCGTTTCGTCTGGTGAGTGCAGGTGGCCGGAGGCCCAATTCCCCCCCCCCCCCCCCCCATCAACATGGTAGCGGAATTACACGAAGAACTACCCCAGGAGGGTACCAGCACCCCTGGAGAATCCCTCGCTGAGCATCCACGACCATGTTATTCCGATCCTGAGCGTGGGTGCTCAGGCTGCCCCGCGTATTCTGGGGGGGGGGGGCAAAATTCCGCTCAAAAGCATTACTGCTAGGGGCAAACTGAGCAAGAACACCAAGGCGACCCCTGCCACGCTATCCGTGAATTTCTGCAACATCAGGGGACTTCACTCTAACCTAAACGCCGTCCACTACCATCTCGAGACGGCGAAGCCGGCCTTGCTCTTTCTGACCGAGACGCAGGTTTCCTCTCCGGCTGATATTTCGTATCTCTCCTACCCGGGGTACAAATTGGAGCATTCCTTTGTGCCTCGGGCTGGAGTTTGCGTGTATGTCAGAGAGGACATCTGTTCTCGACGCCTCGGCAGTCTTGAAGGTTCGGACCTGTCCATCCTTTGGCTACGCGTAGACAGCGACGACCATCCGCGCGTCTACGGGTGCCTCTACAGGTCCCATAGCGGTAATGCCGAAACAGACCGACTCATCGACCACGTCCAAATGGCTACAGATTTCTTGCTACAACAGGTCCCATCCGCAGAGATCGTGATCCTTGGCGATTTTAACGCCCACCATGCCGAATGGCTCGGTTCACGTCTAACCGATCATGCGGGGAGATCTGTTTATGACTTTGCCTTGGCATATGGTCTGACACAACTGGTTACTTCGCCTACGCGGATTCCAGATGTGGAGGATCATACACCTTCCCTGTTGGACCTTCTGCTGACCTCTCATCCGGACGGATATCAGGTTTCCGTCGATGCCCCTCTCGGCTCTTCGGACCATTGTCTGATCCGGAGTGTGGTGCCACTCACGCTCCCTTCGCGGTTGCGTTCTGCAGGTTGCCGCCGTGTTTGGCATTACAGGTCGGCGGATTGGGATGGAATGCGGTCCTTCTTTGCATCCTACCCATGGGGGCGGGTTTGCTTCTCGCCGGATGATCCCAGCGCTGTTGCTGACTCTGTCACTGATGTGGTGCTACAGGGAATGGAACTATTTATTCCATCATCTGTGGTACCCATCGGAGGCAGATCTCAGCCTTGGTTTGGTCGCTCCTGTAAGACTGCATTACGCAGTAAGCAGGAGTGTTATCAAGCCTGGGCTGCGGCTTCGGCGACTCGGGATGTAAATACCAGCACACTTAAAAAGAAGTATAACTTCGCCTCCAGGTCCTTCAAAAGAGTTATTGCCAAGGCAAAGTCAGAGCACATAGGCAGAATTGGCGAGAAACTAGTTCGCCTTCCTTCGGGAACCCGTGCATTCTGGTCTCTCGCCAAGGCTGTCCAAGGGAATTTCTGTAAGCCATCACTACCATCTCTGCACAGGGAGGATGACTCACTGGCCCATGACGCAAAAGACAAAGCCGACCTTTTAGGCTCCCTTTTTGCGTCCAACTCGACTCTTGATGACGGGGGGAAAACACCGCCGACCATCCCGCGGTGTGAGTGCTCCATGCCGGATGTGCTGTTCTCACAGCGCTCGGTTCGCAAAGCACTGCTCGCCCTGGACATCCAGAAGTCGAGTGGGCCTGACGGAATCCCCCCAATTGTGCTGAGGACGTGTGCTCCGGAGTTGGCACCGGTCCTAACGCGTCTTTTCCGGTACTCCTACTCCCAAGGCGTAGTCCCGAATTCTTGGAAGACAGCTTTTGTCCACCCGATCCCTAAAAAAGGCGACCGCTCAGACCCATCCAACTATAGGCCTATCGCGATCACCTCCGTGTTCTCCAAAATAATGGAATCCATTATTAACTGCCAGCTCATCCGGTACCTTGAGGATCACCAGCTGATTAGTGACCGCCAATACGGTTTTCGTCGGGGTCGATCAGCTGGTGATCTTCTGGTCTACCTGACCCATAGATGGGCAGAGGCAGTAGAGTCCAAGGGGGAGGCGTTGGCCGTTAGTCTGGACATTGCGAAGGCCTTCGATCGGGTTTGGCACAAAGCGCTTCTTTCGAAGCTCCCTTCCTATGGGCTTCCCGAGAAATTGTGCAATTGGATCACCAGCTTCCTTGCAGATCGGAGCATCAAGGTCGTTGTAGACGGTGCATGCTCTGACTACAAGCCTATTAACGCTGGTGTTCCACAAGGCTGTGTGCTATCACCAACGCTGTTTCTTCTGCATATCAATGATATGTTGCTAACTGGTAACATTCATTGCTATGCGGATGACAGCACTGGTGATGCTCTATACACCGGCCGTGCCAATATTTCTCGGGAAAACGTCGCTGAGTACCGGAACAAACTTGTGTCTGAAGTCGAGTCTTTGCTGAACAAAGTCTCGGATTGGGGGCGACTAAATCTAGTCCAATTTAATCCTCAGAAGACACAAGTTTGCGCGTTTACCGCTAAAAAGAACCCCTTTGTCGTATCTCCTCAGTTTCAAGGCACTCCCCTTCTTGCCTCAGCCAGTATCGGTATCCTCGGAGTCGACATATCGAGTGACGTGCAGTTTCGTGGTCACTTGGAAGGGAAGGCCAAATTGGCCTCTAAAAAGCTTGGCGTGCTCAGCAGAGCGGGACAGTATTTCATGCCGGCACACCGCCTGCTACTTTACAAGGCGCAAGTTCGGCCTCACATGGAATACTGTTCCCATCTCTGGGCAGGGGCTCCCCAGTGCCAGCTCCTTCCATTTGACCGCATCCAACGCAGAGCGGCTCGAATTGTCGACGACCGAGCCCTTTCCGATCGGCTCGACTCATTGGCACTGCGAAGAGATGTTGCATCCCTTTGCATTTTCTTTCGCATCTACCATGGGGAGTGCTCTGAGGAATTGTTCGGATTAATCCCAGCCGCCAAATTTCACGAACGCACATCGCGGCAGAACTCCCGATACCATCCACACCATCTGGATGATTGGCGGTCCACCACTGTGCGATTTAGAAGATGTTTTCTTCCTCGCACGACCTCCTTGTGGAATCGATTACCATCAGCGATTTTTCCGGAACGATACGACTTAGGGACCTTCAAGAAAAGAGCGTACTCCTTCTTAAAAGGCCGGCAACGCATCTGCGATTCCCCTGGTGTTGCAGTTGTTCATGGGCGGCGGTAGTCACTTACCATCAGGTGAGCCGCATGCTCGTTTGCCCCCTCTCCTATAAAAAAAAATAAAAAAAAAATAAAAAAAAATATTTTGTACCAAAACTAAAGGAAGAGCAAAAAGTAAAAATTTGCGGCACTTACTCTATTATTTATCTATACAAATAAATAAAATTGAAGTGTCTGTTTGTCATTTCAATATTACAGCTTTTTACTAATTGCATACGAAAGTATATTCGGTACTTATAACAAAAACACAATTTTTAAAATTTTTGTCTGTCTGTTCCAGCTAATCTCCGAAACGGCTGGACCGATTTTGACGGGACTTTCACTGGCAGGTAGCTAATTTCATAAGGAGTAACTTAGGCTACTTTTATTTTAAAAAAAGAATTAGGGATCCGTGCAAAAATATAAAAACCCTAACTCGCGAGCGAAGTCGCGGGGAACAGCTAGTTGCCAATATTATACAAAATTTTATTCTGTACATAAGTGGTGCTTGCGAAGGCGAGCTCAGCGCCCCCTCGAAACTTACGCTCTAGGCTACAACCTAGTTAGCCTGTGGGTAAAAACGGCCCTTCGTGAGGGTTCCTTTAAGTTCACACCGGGGGTGCTTTTACCAGTGCCAATTCATCAATAAATTGACTATCCGACAAAATAATTAATTTGTGCGAAAAAATGTATCTTGAGGTATTTGTTTATGCCCAAATTTGGTCATGTTTGAACGCCACCCAATTGTGTTCGAGCTGTTGCCTCACCCGATGGTATGTAGGTGAGATAAGCGCCGAGGTGGGGCGACCGTGCGCGGACACGTGGGCAGTCAGTCGCTCGACGCGTGGGCGTAAGGTCGGTGCCCCGCCAGCCACGAGGCGGGGAGACCGTTAGGCCCTCTTACCTAAATTCACGGCCCGTCGTGGATCTAGATAGCTAGATGAAGTACGTGCTTCTTCGTCACGTAGATATGTGAATTCGCAATATTTAACTTGTTCGGATGATGCGGAATTACACACGCGCGAGTCGAGTAGATATACGTTCTAGGATTCGAACCGCGCATTCCTTGGTAGAGCGTCTCCCGGTTGATTGTCTGGAAATCATTATAATTGTGCTGCCGCGTTAGTGCCTTTTTTGTGTGTTGATTGGTTTGTTAGTTTGCGTGTCAACGAGGCATATTTTGAATCTTGTGCGACGTGTTATTGTGTCGAATTTACAATTTGTGATAAGTGAATCCGGGACATTCAAACAAATTGTTCTCTTTTTAGGCTTGAAGAAGACCGTCACATTATCCCACCTGTTTCAGATGACGAGAATTATTTCTGCCGGCACCACTCCATGATGTATCGATCACACGATTACCTCTTATATATATGGAAAGTTAATGTCGTCGTGTCAAAAGATTTGGTGGTAAACAGCTGCAAGAAAATTAGGTGTTATTGAAAAGGTGCGACAATACATCGCGGCGGGAAAACACTATTTAAACCGCTAGTTCGATCATCTATTGCTGGAATATATGAGCTTGTGTTGCAAAATAGATTTTTTGGTTAAAGAGTATAAGTAATATATAAGGAAGCTTTTTGTTGGCACCAATATGGTTAGAAGGAATTTACCAATTTCAAGCACAGGCACAAAATAGCCAGCATTTCAGTGTTTTACAGGATATATGCAGAGAGAGTGCACAGGAACTGCATTATCTAATTGCTCCCGCTCCATTCCATCGTGGAATTACCAGACTCTCGGCTGCTGTTAAGTCCTTTGTAGTCGACATACCACGGATTCGAACCAAACGGTTTGCTTCGTCCTTCATAATGCGTATAACTATTATTGACTATGTTCAACTGAACTGTAGTGCAATCCATACAAACTAAATATTGCGTAAATTGAAGATTTGTGAATTCCATAAAATTATTATTATTACATTTTATTTAGAAATATGTTTGTTTAGATTAAATTAAGATCTTTTATATTAAATTTAAATATTTATTTTATATTAATATCTTATTTAATATTAAATTAAAGTGTCTTCGCGCATGCGCGACCACTACTCCCGCGCATGCGCCATGTGGGTGCTCTCTGCACTGAAGCTTAGGTGGCCACGCTGGGCCGCTTCGTATCGCGTCTCTGTTTGCAGACCTGATCCGGTCTGATTGCGGAACGAATCATAGGGGCACAGATAGGTCTTTGAAGGAAGTCGTCGGACTTCTGTCCAGTAACAGGACTTATTTAGGTGCTGCGATGTCCAGGAAGGGCATCCAGTGGAGGTTTGACCCTCCGGCTTGCCCACATTGGGGCTGTATTTTTGAGGCGGTGGTTAAGGTTGCAAGATCTGATGGGGTGTCTAAGGTGGCCTAGGTTCTGGTTGTAGATTCGGTCTTGCAACGTGCCGTCGCGACCCTGTCCCGCTTGCCGGTTGCTCGCGGACATAAGTCCTTATGTCCTGGACGGGGGTTTGCTTAGGCCCAAAAATGGTCATTTTGAGACGGCATCCAATCGCCTTTGACTTGGTAAATCACCCGATGGTGTCGAGGTGAGGTAACGCCAACGGCGGGGGGAGGCGGCTGCGTGCCGCGGGCAGTCGCTCAACGCGCGGGCTGACGACAGTAGCTTCAGAGCAGCGGTGCGGTTAATCCACGTATTTTGTAGTGACCGCTGCAGCGTTTTTTCGCACGACCAGTTTCGGTTGTGGTCTAGAATTTTAGTATTTGTGCGCGTTTAAATTCGCTATTAGTGATTGCGTGTTGAAGTGCATTTTGCAATATTTAAATTACTGTGAGTCGAATCGAGCCGCGTAGTTGCCTCTGATAGTGTCGATTTTGTTAACGGATTTGTGCAGCGACGAGGAATTGTGTAGTCTAGAACATTAGACGCCGGGTTGGCTCATTGTTGAGAAGTTAATGTTTAATTGTACCGTTGCGTTAACTGCCTTAAAAGGTCGCGTTCGGTTTTCGAAATAATTTCTTACGGAGTGAACGTAAGTGAATTTTGACCCACCGGTCATCCGTCGTGCCGCGTGTTACGTTTTTTGATTATAAGTAACGGGATTTAGTTGCGTCTTGAAGTTAGTTAAATGTACAATAAGGTTGATAGACTGACATAGTGAATTGAAGAAAGAAATTGTCCATTGCTGCCGCCGCTGGAGAATACCACGCCGGGGGGCGGTGCCGGAGTCAGGGTTGCTGCTGATTAAAAGGGCTAATTTAGGTTACACAGATATACACTTCTCACACACTACTTCCATTCACGACAATTAACGCCTGAACGAGCCCTGTGAGCCTTCTTCGCCTCGGAACAGGTACGTACTATTTATTCACCTGGCTTTATCACTGTGGTGTAGGATAACTCTCCATAAGGCCATTTGGGCCCCGTCCTTAGTTATCCGTCGAGTCTACAGCTGTATGGGCCCCTGTATAGTCGACCTTTGTCGGGACAGCTAAGGGCGTGTACAATAACATTTGTAAATATAAAACAATCAAGAACCTTAATTTGGGAAAAAATAAGGTTTATGATTCATTGATTAATGTTATACAAACGTAAAAGTAAAGTCGGTCTGAAAACGTCTAGTTAGTAAGAATAGCAAAAGTGTTTTCAAAAGGAAAAAATGCCGGCGCTATACGGCGGCGGATTGACAAAAGACTATTTATTAGCGAACTTTTCTTATGCATGAGCGATTTCGAACTGTTTCAAACAAAAATAAACCTGATATATGTGTCACAAGAGCACATGGTACTTCGTAGGTCTATTCGGCCATATGATAGTAATAAGACGGCAGTTCAACCATTTTAAGCAAAATTAAACAATAAGACAAACGCATTGTTTTTTTTATCAGGAGACTTGTTTTCCAGCATTTTTTTTACAACTTGAGTTTGTGAGCGATCGCAATGAGTGCTATTATTTGTTACTTATAAGACTATTTTTCCACAACATGATTTCAAACCTACAAAGTAAAAAGAGTACCATGTACAAGTTAAAAAAGGTTGTCAAACCCCTAAAAATTTCAAATTTTCAAAATATCCAGAAACGAAGCTGTAGGCATGAACTACTTGCAAAATAATGAATATTTTGTTCTGGATAAATCTGCCAAAATCGCACTTTGAGCGAGTTATAACGATTTTTAAAAAGACACGACTCGCGTGTCATACGCCACACACAAAAATAATCGATGGCACGCCTGGTGTGCCATTCACACTGAATCGGTTAATTGGCACTTTGTAAAGGAAATTAGGTACTCCTGGTAAGAAAATAAAAACCTGTTAAGAGAGTAATTTTTTAATAAAAAAAAATTGATTCCAAAGCAAATGTTTCTATTAATCAGTTAAAACGCCACATGATACTATCCGCTATTATTATTTATTGAATGTCATATTATCATGATGATGTTTACATACGAGTATGTACAGTTCTTATGTTACGGGTATGTACGTCGCTGTATGGTTATGAATGAATATTGATTGTTACATTAGAACTGTGGTAAATAGGTATTTACAATATGTTAAAAGCACCTGTCCGCTCTATGTGGATGCTTTTAAGTATCGTGATATGATTTTTTATGTAATACTTTCTAAAGAATAAATGAAAAAATTACCTCGCAAAAAAAATTTATTAAATCGGGTAAATCATAACTAAAGCGGCGCAGGCAGTTTTCGAGTAACATTACCGCTACATGATCAAAGATACCGTCGCCAACGACGGTGTGGCTTGATTTAAAAAAGTTGATAAATTTTAAACAAATTGTAATTAAAAAAGAATATATTTTAATAACATTAACATTTTTATATTCATTAATAATATGATGTTTTAATTTGTTTTGATAATATCATTGCGGTTATCTATGTGTCCTTTTAGGATTGGACAGAGTGTTATTTACATATCGTATTAAACCTTCTTCCAACATCACAAACAACTTTTATTACAAAATTCACATTAATTATTAATCAATTTCAAATGTAATATGAATTAATTATTTAACCCTTAAAATCTTATCAACATGTATAACATTTGGTAAGTATTTTACATTTTTTTTGTTTAGGGTTGTTTTTATGATTGTATACAAATCAGATTAAAGGGAATAATGTGGCGTTTTCACTGTTCACATCATTGACAATTTTATAAATGCACATTTTACTAAGGTTTCGGGCACATACGACAAAATAAAAAAATCAAGCCTAAGGGTCAATTATTATCAAATTAAAAATGAATAAGAAAAATATATTGTTGATCTCAATCAAATGCGGAGTAATGTCCTGGTAACATATTCAATAATACAGTTTAAACTTTACATACATTGTACACTTGTTTTTGTCTTTATGATAGTGTAAAAATAAAATCGTTGGGTGGTGCGTGTGGTCAACGGAACTACACGTCTACAACTTACAAAGGAACATTACGAAATAACTACATTTCCGATATAAAAGAGTAATCTTAGTATGTACCATAATAAATATCTATCAATATATACTCTCGATCAACAAATATAATTTAATATAGGCAATAATATTATACGAATTTTTAAATCTATTAACGTTATCACAATATGAGTTTCGACGACATTATGCCGTCTATTTAAAAAGTAATGTATCGTTTGTAACTTTCAGAAGTAATTACAAACTTTGCTTTCGCTCTTACATTGTATATTTCGTCTTTTATATTGAAGAATACCTATTGATAGTGGAGATGACAATTACTCTACGCACGCGTATCGCCGGCGAGAGTACGGACGTGTAAGTACAACAGAGGGTGTTTGCAAGCGGCCGGTCGGCATCGATCCGGTTAAATCGTCAGTTCATTAGTCACACGAGATCTAATCGAATACTGAGGTAATCGCCTACTAAACGGACTTTTGAATATTAGGAGGCGGTACATCGCTTGCGAATTAGTAAAAGTCACGTTGAAGCCTGTCAATGCGTAACACATATACATACTTTGATCAATATGCAATACTGAAGATATACTTTGTCATTCTCATTCGGCGCGACAATCGCTTATAAGCTAAAATTACAATACAAATTTGAATACTTGTTAACAATAAGTGTGTGGATCAGTGTACAACACTGAAATACTCCTTAATTGTTGACGCCTTGACTGACGCTCACGCTAGTAAACGGATGTTCTATGTATCAATCGTCATTGTCACGGGTCTGTCCTCATCTGTAATTTATAATTCCACCGAGTATGGCAACGGTGGAGTTAGAGGTTTGAGGGTGGGGGTGAAACGGGGCGTCGATAAAACTTTCAGAGGGACACGAGCATAGATAACTCGGTGTTCGCATGTAGAATTCGGCGAACGATTTCATTAAAGCTGATACGCACGGAGTCACGCGGACATCGCGGCGATTATTTTAAAAATGGGAGCGATGTAGAGATACGCTGGGAGCGATGTAGAGATACGCTTGTAGCGTCGGCGGCGCGCGGAACGGCCCGGTGTCCGATTCATAAGTCGACCGAGTCGAGGTCCTGCTTGGGCGCGCGGGGCGAAGGCGGCGTGGGCGGCGTGGGCGGCGTGGGCGTGGCGGAGGGGTCGGTGGGCGCGGGCGAGGGCGGCGGCGTGGTGGGGCGCGGGTGGAACTTGCCGGGCAGCGAGGCGAGCGCGGAGAGCGCGGCGTCGGCGTGCGGGATGCGGCGCATGATCTTGCCGGAGGTGATGAGGCGGCCGAAGCCCTCCTGGTGCGCGAAGGCGTAGCCCGAGCGCACGGAGCGGCGCGCGCGGCGCGCGGACGGCGTGCGGGGCGCGGGCGCGCCGGCGCGCCAGCGCTGCCGCGCGCGCAGCCGCTCCGCCAGCGTGGGCCGCGTCCACGAGCTGCCCAGCCGCCACGACACCACCGGCACCATCAGGATCATCGTCTGACGACAACACCACCGCCAATCAATGCCAATCCTCCGGCAAATACCTCCTTCTTCCTCATCGATCTGCTTTATACTCCACTAATGAATATGGACATTTGTCGTTGTAGAGGATTTTCCCTTATACAGTCAAATGTAGCAACTTTACCTATGAAAGTTAACTTTGCCATCAAGGATGTACAGGCACAAAATTATGATTTAGGTACGCAGACACTATAACGTGTTTCAAAATAATGTCTTCTTATTTTTGGATGAAAATTTATTAACTAATTGACAACATTATTTTCGATACAGCAACAACATAAAGAGTTAATTTATATATTTTATTTTGACACGAAATTGTGCCGGCAACGTAACCCTTATTTAACGTTCCAAAAATTTTGTTGATTTTGTTTGAAATACTGAATGTAAATATGTAACTACAAAGTTATCGATATTTACATTCAGTAACATAATTAGAAAATGTAACAGTTAATTTTCAACATAGTATACGTACTTAACATTCCATTTAAATTTTACCAAATGAGTTATCAATCGATTCATCTTTATCTAAAGTATAAAGTAAAAAAAAAACCTATATTAATTTTACTGCGTTATATACTCAGTGTTTTTCTTATTTTCAACTCGTGTGTTAGTATTAATTTGCACCCAAAATATTTTTAATTCTTTCTAATGCTCTCAACTCAGACCTCAAACCGAGCATATGGTGAATCTACACTGATAATTGCATTCAACTAAATTTTTATTAATACAGACAAGGATCGATAACTCAAACTAATAACAAACTCAAAAAGTGATCTGAAGTCGGACATATAACCCCATAAAACCGTCAATATAAAATGAACCCTTTCTACATAAAGTAACAATTTGGTAATACAATGTCTCATAGTATAATTACGAGAATATACAATCAGTGGCAAACTGTGGCAGAAACCAATATTCAGGAATGTATTTGCGGGCTTTACTAATAAGGATGATGAGAAAGAACGCGAAACAGTTTTAGTACTATTTAATTCAAGGACATTTCAAATATTCACTGAAGCATTAATACCAACCATTTCAGTAGCTTCGTATGTTTAGTCTTTTCTTTAAAAATATTGGGCAGTTTCCTACACATCAAATGAGTAAAAATGAACTTAACCAATACTTACAGTAAGTACGGCAGTAAACCAAAACGTGGCTTGCGTGAGTGCAACAGTCAATGAACCGACGTACGGGCCACCGATCACGTAGTTGTAGAAGTAATCCAGCACGAAGTACGATACCAGCGAACCCCATATCGTTACGTGATTGAAAACTGTCCAGTATGTTGTGTCGAGCGCGATCTGAAATAATTGTATATATTTTGACCTTTTTAATACGATTTTATTAGCTTGGTATGTATCTGTATCTATGTAACGGAATTTTTGAATGCGCTTTGCATCCCCTTCAAAACGTCGGATTGATTTGAAACTTCGCACACTTATTATATTATACACTTAGTTTGTCCCATTATCCTTGCCAGGATCCTCAGGAATTGCGAATAATTCATAAAACAACTGCGATTTCTGCCAGTTCAATCTATTGTAAGCCGCGTAAAAAAACTTCTTTCCAAAAAAAACGCTTTTGTAGTTAGCCGCACTAAAAAATAGAAAACAAATAATAGTTTTAAAAAACTAAAAAAAACACGCTTTTGTAGATAACCGAAGTAAAAAGTAGAAAATACTTTTCAATAAGTTTAAAATAAGAAAATAGTGACTAACATTAAAAATTCATTTTACTGTAAAAAAGCGTGGGGTGCTTGATGTCATTTGTTGTAAATATTTTTGTGGATATTTGTAAAATTAGCGTCATTATAAAAATATCTGATAAAGCATGATGAGCAGTTGTAGCTCAGATGGTAGCACTTTCTCTGAAACTGAACTGAAAAGAGTTGAAGTAACTTTAAGTGAATATTATAGTAGACTTTAAAGATAAACGAGACAGATTCGCTATAATTAATCTCATTCACAGTGTTTCAAGTAGTATTTTACGTAAGTGAATATAACGAGATAACACACTCAGATTTCACAATACGCGACCAACCCGGGTTCGATCCCCGCCGGCACCAATGAAATTGTTAATTACAATTTTAAGTGCCATGTTTACCACGTGCTCCGCAATGAAGGAAAACATCGTGAGGAAACCTACATGTTTGAGAAATAAGAAAAAAAAAGTTCGCCAACACGCATTGGGGCAACGCAGCAGACATTTCCTTGCCCTAAAACCTTCTCAGAAATGAGGGGCGGCCTGCGGCCAACAGTGGAACGTATATAGGCTGTAACTTTAACTCAACTTTTAAATAACACACATTAATAGATTCTATCCAGGCTAAGCCGAAGTCGGTCGCTAGTAATGAACAAAGCGATGTGTAGGTACGTTAAATGTGGTGATAATACTCGTTCCCCACACGATTTTGCACACCGCAATAATTTCAGGATACGAACTGCGTAGGACATAATATTGTAGTGCCAACGGGAAGTGTATTTATACAATTTCCTCTTCTAGCTTTTGGGAATGTACTCGATATTATGGCATTTAAATAACCCTACCCTAATTTTTGCAATTATTGTACCCGGTTAAAGCAGTTTATAATTATCACCATTCTAAGCTCAACAGTGTCAGTTTCAGTTACGCTCAACTGTGACATGGAGGCCGACACTAGCCGAGGGGAAGGCTCTAGTACTCGTCTAGTAAGAGGAAGTGGCTCAATGATAAAAGGAGCCCATGTGCTTAGTCGAGGGGAAGGACTAACACATGGGAGTGACCAAGGAGCATCCGAGGTTGAGGATGTAGATCAACAGGAAAGGATTAGGAGGATGAGCTCGAGGATAGAGCAATCGGTACCATTGGATAAAATGGACAAGGATACGATGATTCGAAGAGGACGGTCGCGTGGAAGGCGATCGAGTGAACGACGATCGCGTGGAAGGCGATCGAGTGAACGACGATCGCGTGGTCGGCGATCGAGCGGACAACGATCAAGTGGCTCTGACAACAGGGACGAATACGAAAGGCGGAGACGGAAAAGGACAAGGACAGGACAGAGGAGACGGCGTGCGTCTTCCATGCAAGGTTAAGCGTGGTAAGGAGGACAACGGATCGGATACGAAGGTATTATTAGATAAGTTCTTGAACATTCTTGACAAAATGAAAGGTTTAGATAGGCCCAAACTTACGGTTAACACAAATGTTATCCCCGAATTCGACCCAATGGTAAAGGAACAAACCATTCTTACTTGGCTAACGAAAGTGGATGAATGTGCTCACATATATGGGTGGGAAGACAGGGAAATTATCCACTATTCGTTACCCAAGCTTTCTGGTGTCGCTAAAACGTGGTATCAGGGCTTATCTAGCCTATTATTTACCTGGACTGAGTGGAAAAAAAAACTGATAGAATCTTTTCCCCAAAGCGAGGACTATGCTGAATTATTGCATAATATGCTAGCAAAAACCGTTAAATACGGTGAGTCGCTAGAACACTACTGTTATGCTAAAATAAACTTGTTAAATCGTTGCAAAATTTATGACAAGGAAGCGGTAGACTGTTTGCTCTATGGGGTTGAAGATCGTGCCGTTAAAGTTGGTGCTCAGGCCGCTCAATTTCAGCAACCTGAGCAAGTACTCAAATAGTTTAGGACCGTAAAGATAGGCAAAGTTCGTGACTCCAGTAACGATGCCAACCTGAAAAAAACGAATCAGTCTGGCACGAGCAGGGCGGGCCCTAGTAATAACGGAATCCGTTGCTTCAATTGCAGCGAAATAGGTCATCCTAGCTTTAAATGTTCAAAACCTTTCGTGAAGTGTACGACCTGCGGGAGGATTGGTCATCAGGCAAATAACTGTTTTAAAAATAAAACTCCGTTTAATAAAGACGATAGTTAGGCCTTAGATAAAAATAATGTACAAAAACAAGTATCTAATGTAACTGTCGATGATCGCGCTATTGATAAATATATACTGGATATAAAGATTAACAACTCGGGGGTCAAATGTCATGTAGATTTGGGGAGTCAATGCTCGTTAATTAGACATAGTACCGCTAAGGATTTGAACCTGAATATCGATGTGAGGGAAGGTATGCCAGTATTAAAAGGAATAGGAGAGAACCTGACTTGCCATTTAGGTGTAGCTACTGTGAATGTAGAAGTTCAAGGGTTAAAAGAAACCATTGAAATATATGTAGTGGAAGATTATGTACTGAGTTACTGTGCATTACTTGGACATTCCTTTACAGAGAAGCCTGATATTATAATGACTAAGACTCCAACTGAGATCGTATTTCAAAGATTCACGTGTAATAAAATAAGACTCGTAGTGGAAAATGATACGGAAATAGATGTTAACGTTGTACGTCCCATAATTGTTAATGCTAATGGGCAGGCAAACTGTAGCATCTATTTCCATGGCTCGTTAAGGGGTACTGAAGGAAAAGAGTACTATCTTTTTCCCGGTACGTACGAGATAAAAGACAACCACACGGCGCTCTTAGTTTATAACGCCTCTTCAAACATGGTTTGTATAAAGAAGGACACTCTCTTAACACGAGCAATGCGTAATACTCATCCAACACCGTTTCTCCAATCTTGTAGCGTTTTTGCCGATAAGGGACTGGATGGAGAGATCAGTTGCAATCCTGAGCTAACAAAACAGCAACGTGAAGAACTACAAAAGGTACTACTTCAGTATAGCGATTGCTTCTCAAGTGGGCTCAAGGACCTTGGGTTTACCAACATCACAGAGATGGTGATCGACCTTAACGACGCGGAGCCAGTCGTGTCTCGCCTATACCGTATGTCACATGCTGAGCGACAATTGGTAAGAGACATGGTTAAGGAGATGGTAGATAATGGTATAGCTAGGGAGTCATCTTCATCATATGCCAGTCCTATAGTTCAGGTACAAAAAAAGAGTGGTGAGAAACGATTGTGTGTGGACTATAGAGCTCTTAATAGAAAGACCAAGAAAGAACACTACCCCCTACCAAGAGTCAAGGATCAGTTGGACTTGTTATCAGGTAACACCCTATTTACGTCATTGGACCTCGCTTCAGGGTATTATCAAATACCGGTCGCCGCCGTCTTTCGTAGTAAGTCTGCCTTTGTAACACCTGATGGGCAGTATGAATACAACCGCATGCTTTTTGGATTAGTTAACGCACCATCTGTGTTCCAAAGGACAATCCATAAAATATTAAAGGAGGCCCAAATTAAATATGCTATTGTCTACATGGATGACATACTATACCATCCAAGGATTTTAGGGAAAGTATCCAAAGACTAGGCGAGGTTCTACAGCTTCTGAGGAAAGGCGGACTCACACTGAAATTAAGTAAGTGCCATTTCTTTTTGAATGTTATAGACTTTCTAGGGTTTGAAGTAAGTGCAAATGGGACCCGCCCAGGTAGTAAAAAAACGGAAGCCGTCTCAAAATTCCCAAAACCTACCAGCCAGCACGAATTGCGCCAATTTCTGGGGCTGTCTGGTTTCTTCAGGCGTTTCATAAAGGGATATGCCACGATAACTGCACCGTTGACGGATCTACTGAAGAAAGACGCTAACTGGAGTTGAAAACCCGAACAGGATCAGGCGTTCACAGGCACTAAATGCGCTCTGGTGGAGCAACCGGTGCTGGCTCTATACGACCCTAAGTCCGAAACCGAGCTTCACACCGACGCTTGCAAAGAAGGCCTAGCATGTATTTTACTGCAGCGTAACTGTAATGGCGCGTTGCAACCAGTTTCCTACTTCAGCAGGAAAACTACCGCTGACGAACGCAAGTTTCATTCGTACGAGCTTGAAACTTTGGCGGTTATTGCATCGCTCAATCGATTTAGGGTTTATTTGGTGGGAATACCATTTAAGATCTTGACCGATTGCAATGCACTCAGGTCCACTCTAACTAAACGTGGCTTGATACCTCGCATAGCTAGGTGGTGGGTCCAGCTTCAGGAGTACGACTGTACAATCGAGTACTGGCCTGGTGCTTCCATGGCACACGCGGATGCCCTGAGCAGAAACCCAGTGAATTCTCCTTCAGGTAATACGCATGTAGTAGACGTTTTACAAATACAGCAAATTGAACAGGACTGGATTGCGACGGTACAAACTGCAGATGACGAGGTAAATAAAATCAAAAGCATCCTTTCTGACCCATCATCGGCGGAGGTATCTGACATACACAAAAACTACAGAATGAAGAACGGTCGTGTTCACCGCGTGGTAGGTGACGAGATAAAATTGTTGATACCCAAAAGTGTGCGCTGGCAAATTTTAAAAATGAACCATGACGACGTTGGCCATTGTGGTTTCGAAAGAACCGTACAGCGAATCCGAGGCCATTATTGGTTCGCAAAAATGCGGCGTTTCGTCCAGAAGTATGTTACCTCCTGCCTTGAGTGCGCGTACCACAAAGTTCCAGGAGGTAAACTAGAAGGAGAGCTCCACCCAACCGAAAAGGTGAGTGTGCCGTTCCATACAGTCTACGCAGACCATTTGGGACCATTTGTTAAAAGCAAGAAAAGTAATTGTTATTTGTTGGTCCTAGTTGACGGGTTTACAAAATTCGTTAATATAACCCCGGTTAGGAACACCAAATCTAGTACGACCGTGCGAGTGCTAAAAGACCATGTAAGTTATTTTGGTGTCCCTACTTGTCTCATGACAGATAAAGGTACAAGTTTCACCAGTAAGGTATTTCGGGATTTTACGACCTCTTACGGAATCAAACATATTATAAACGCCGTAGCAACGCCTCGAGCAAACGGGCAAGTAGAAAGGTTCAATAGAACGATTTTAGATGCTCTATCGACAGCTATTCACGGCGGCGACGACAAGTCGTGGGACAACCACATCGCTGACATATAGGTTGGTATGAACACAGTTCGACATAAAACTACCCAAAAGAGCCCTTCTAAGTTACTATTCGGGTTCAACATAATTAGTAGAACGGGAGGCATACTTAGTACGGTAATCAATGATACCCTAAATAGGATACCCATTGAGAATTTGGCAGAAGTCAGACAACAGGCTAGTGAAAAAATAAACAGCAACAAGTTAAAGATGCAGCAAATTTTAATAAGCATATGAAACCAGCAAGGCAGTGCCAAAAAGGGGATTTAGTACGCTTAGCAAGGCAGGTTCCACACGACGGAAAGTCTCAAAAACTTTCTGTTAAGTACCAAGGCTCTTATCGTATACTAAAGGTCCTTCCAATGATAGGTTCGTGGTAGAGGACACACCAATGACTCGCAAAAACGGTAGAAGGTATGAAGCAGTTGTATCTATAAGGTTCAGCCTTGGATGTCGTTTTGTAGAGAATTAGAGTCTGATGAGTCTAGTAATAGCGTTGGTGACAGTGATTAGATACTTGATTGCTCAGTTATTGCTGGTTAGGCGGGATGACATTTAGTTACTTATAATATAATATATATAGAGTTGCTGTAAATTATATTTACATTTAATTAAACAGTATTCCTTTACATAAAACAAATTAATGGCAACAATATACTACTAAAATTGTAATGATTTAGGTATACATGTACATTTTCTTTACAGATGTATTACTTATGAAAGAAATTGTTATTTTAATAGAACATAAAAACATGTTAAAATGAAACGATTTAGCGATAGATATATGTATGTACTTGGTATTTACAAAAAATTCCATGTAATAATATTATTAATGTTTACAATCACGTCATAAATAAACATAGTGTATAACTACTTATATAACTGATATATTTGTAAGTTATTTTGTTTATAACATATATTTTTTGTTTTTGTTTTTTTCTTGATCTCAAAGCGAAGGGTCTCGCTTAAGGTAGGATGGCCGAGCTGTAAGGTTTATGATTATTTATATTATTATGATTATAAAGAATCCTGTAGATATTAAGAATTATTATTAAGTATGAAGTTTATATTGCAAACCCATTAAATATTATTGTTTATTATGTAAGGTTTATGATTATTTATATTATTATGATTATATAGAATCCTGTAGATATTAAGAATTACTATTAAGTATGAAGTTTATATTGCAAACCCATTAAAATATTACTGTTTATAATGTAAGGTTTATGATTATTTATATTATTATGATTATATGGAATCCTGTAGATATTAAGAATTATTATTAAGTATGAAGTTTATATTGCATACCCATTAAAATATTATTGTTTATAATGTAAGGTTTATGATTATTTATATTATTATGATTGTATAGAATCCTGTAGATATTAAGAATTATTATTAAGTATGAAGTTTATATTGCAAAACCATTAAAATATTATTGTTTATAATGTAAGGTTTATGATTATTTATATTATTATGATTATATGGAATCCTGTAGATATTAAGAATTATTATTAAGTATGAAGTTTATATTGCAAACCCATTAAAATATTACTGTTTATAATGTAAGGTTTATGATTATTTATATTATTATGATTGTATAGAATCCTGTAGATATTAAGAATTACTATTAAGTATGAAATTTATATTGCAAACCCATTAAAATATTATTGTTTATAATGTAAGGTATATGATTATTTATATTATTATGATTATATAGAATCCTGTAGATATTAAGAATTATTATTAAGTATGAAGTTTATATTGCATACCCATTAAAATATTATTGTTTATAATGTAAGGTTTATGATTATTTATATTATTATGATTGTATAGAATCCTGTAGATATTAAGAATTATTATTAAGTATGAAGTTTATATTGCAAAACCATTAAAATATTATTGTTTATAATGTAAGGTTTATGATTATTTATATTATTATGATTATATGGAATCCTGTAGATATTAAGAATTATTATTAAGTATGAAGTTTATATTGCAAACCCATTAAAATATTACTGTTTATAATGTAAGGTTTATGATTATTTATATTATTATGATTGTATAGAATCCTGTAGATATTAAGAATTACTATTAAGTATGAAATTTATATTGCAAACCCATTAAAATATTATTGTTTATAATGTAAGGTATATGATTATTTATATTATTATGATTGTATAGAATCCTGTAGATATTAAGAATTATTATTAAGTATGAAGTTTATATTGCAAAACCATTAAAATATTATTGTTTATAATGTAAGGTTTATGATTATTTATATTATTATGATTATATGGAATCCTGAAGATATTAAGAATTATTATTAAGTATGAAGTTTATATTGCAAACCCATTAAAATATTACTGTTTATAATGTAAGGTTTATGATTATTTATATTATTATGATTGTATAGAATCCTGTAGATATTAAGAATTACTATTAAGTATGAAATTTATATTGCAAACCCATTAAAATATTATTGTTTATAATGTAAGGTATATGATTATTTATATTATTATGATTATATAGAATCCTGTAGATATTAAGAATTATTATTAAGTATGAAGTTTATATTGCATACCCATTAAAATATTATTGTTTATAATGTAAGGTTTATGATTATTTATATTATTATGATTGTATAGAATCCTGTAGATATTAAGAATTATTATTAAGTATGAAGTTTATATTGCAAAACCATTAAAATATTATTGTTTATAATGTAAGGTTTATGATTATTTATATTATTATGATTATAAAGAATCCTGTAGATATTAAGAATTATTATTAAGTATGAAGTTTATATTGCAAAACCATTAAAATATTATTGTTTATAAGTTGCTCAATTGATTGAATTTAAAGTCACGTGACTAAGCCACGTGACCGGCCAAGAGGGGATAGCAGGATGAGACATGCAGAAGTGAAGGCAGTCAGTCGAGGAGAAGTAGTCGAATAAGACGCATCAATGTAAAATTGGCAAATTAAATCACAGTGCGAATAAAGTTAGTCTGTTTAATTTATACATCTGACACCCAAAAATATGTAAGCAATTTCCATGGTTTTCGATTAATACTCTCATAAATTTATTCACATAGCTTACCTGCGTAGTATTGTCAATGATTAAAATAGTTGCGACGACGCTTCCCAGCAACATGTGATCCGATAAAATCTTGCCGTCGGGTGCCAGCCCGTCCTTGTAAGTACCTGAAATTCATTTCATGTCATTTTAGAAACACTGCCTAGGTTTCTGTGGGATTATTGTAAGAGGCAATATGTAAACTTTTTTTTTCCTCACTTGCTACACCTACGTCAAATTTCGCCATTCCATAGGTTGACTGGTAAGAAATGCTTAATGGCATTAAGACCGCCCTATGCATCGATCACTAATAAAAAACTAGATACACAATCAGTGACAAAAAGTGGCGTAACCGAATGTGCACCCACTCGAACATATGGGTGCACTTTTAATCTCGTAGCATTCGAATGCTCCAACGGTAAACATGCCTCAGTGCTCGTTTAAAAAGTGTAAAAATCACACATCCAGGACGTTAAAAAAGGATTGATTTTCATATTTTCGGTAACTATTAATATTAACATTATTTAATTTTTATCACTGTATTTTAAATACTGATATATTGTCAAGAAATCATCGTAAAAGTATTTTTATAAATTAAGTCGTAATAAAATGAGCCGTCATTATTCGAGGTAGGTATATGCGTTGATTCTGTTCCATTTGAGGAGACGCTATTGTTTTTTTTATTTTTTTATTATTATTAAATTATGATGGTCTTTTTTCTGTTTAATGAGAGTTCTTTACTATTTCTCTTAATATTATAGTACTCGAAACGTCGGGAATATAAAATAAGTTAATATACGCGATAAAGTCCGTAAAACTAGTTTTACTTAAATGTGTAATGAACGCGTAAATATAAGAAATCATTATAATTATTCAGTCTTATCCGTTTTTTAAAGATCTGTAAATATGAAAATAACATCAAAAATTTGGACAATAATACTCTTAGATTTTGCAAGATATTTCTGTACTTATTTTTTATATTTAGTTACTATTATACTTATATTTAGATTTTAGTTGTTTGTCAAGCAGTATCTTTAGTTTTTTCACACAAGGTAAAGAATAAATAAATAATTATGACTGTTTCAATTACTTTCATTACTAAATGAATGTAATGCCCTATCCAAAAGCATATTTACATTCAGGTAATAATATAACCATTACACATATACACCCTAGAATAGAATAGAATATTCTTTATTAAGTAGACCAATTATTTAAAACAAATTTAACAAACTTATAAAATTAAAATTACAGTAACAAAAAATATTTGCAGTTCGACTCTACTATCCTTGTCCAAGCGACGAGCCTCGGTCGTAAAATTTTACTACTTTTTGCACGTAGCTTTGTCAATACTACTTTATGCAATGCATTTAAGGTTGAATTTACATTAATGTATGTTTATATCGACTAGAATTACGTCAAAACATTTGGCGACAGTTTTTAGAGAACTTTTGTATGGAATTGTGCATCTAGTTTTTTATTAGTGATCGATGGCCCTATGTGATATATATGTGAACAAGATTTGTTCTTTATTTATTATTGAATAAACTTTCCCTATTATAAAGCCACGTCAACATGATCAGAGCATGCTCAGAGCGGGCGCACTCGGACACTACTCGTATCGTCGCAAACAGTCCAATCTGTGTTGACACGGATCGCGTATTATTTATACAAGCTACGAGTATCTCGAATAGGAATAGTAAAACAAAATGGCCACTGCAAAAAGAAAGTGACCTGAACTTGATACTATTAAATTTGTTAAACTTTACGAAAAGGAAAGTGTTCTTTGTATATTATAAAAATAAAGATGCAAGAAATCTTATGATTTAAAATTTGCAATCCAGTTTTACACTTTTTGTTTTTAGTGAATTAAAAATTTACGCTTCTATGATCACTTTTAATTCTTCATTGTCAACTAGGGTAATCGACCGTCCACGGAGTTTGTTCTGTAGGTGAAAATTTCCAGAACGAGATTGTTAGAACCAAAAACGTACCGTGTTTTCTTTTACAGTAGCTTCCCAATATACATCATTAATGCTTCAATATGTTTCTACAACGTTGGTCCCACGTATGAAATCGTATTCGTAAATAACGCGATGTTTTAAGAGAACAGTGTGAACAGAACGATGTCACAGAAATAACAAATTAGTCACTAAATTCGAAACAAATACACAAGCGTAAATTTAAATTATGAATTCCTAACCAAATGCCAGATTATTGAGATCAAAGTGGCTAGTTCGTCAAAACGCTAATTTCATATGTAAAGACGTAATATTAAGAGATAATTAAAAAGTCCACCATTTTAATATCGTTGTGTACATTTCATTAACAAGTTTTTACGAATACAATAAAAATATTATAAATTTTTCGTATTATTTTAACTTTTAACCTAAACTTTTCGATACTTTTCTGAATATTATAGGTACTTTATAATCAGAATTGTCATTTTACTGTTTCTCGGAAGTCTTGAAATACTTTAAAATTTATTGTCATCTGACACAAGAGCGATCACTTGGCCAAATCGCCTTACACACTTACCGTAAGGTATTAGAAACAGCACGAGTGACGTGAAACATCCGTGTAAGGTTGACTTGATGAACTCAGTCTTGTTGAAGAGCTCGCTGGTGTGTCCCGGGACGTACAGTTTTGGGAACTGCAGCGAGGTAGCATCCGATACGTCTTGCTCGAACACGCCCAATGCGAGCACGGGCAGCGACGTGTAGAACAAGTTGTATACAGAGATAAACATCTCGTCGAACACGGTCTACAAGGAAAAGATAAGGTTTAATGTGATTTCAGAACTTTGACGCCTTTACACCTATTAAATTATAAGACTAAATATCATATGTATATCTTCATAATTACAGACCTTCACAAAACCACTGATGAACATAGGCCGCCACTGAGGAATACATGGTCCTGAACCGTCAAGGCCATGTATGGCATGATACCTTTCTTCCTTATCAGATGTCAGTTTTTTGAGCCATATGCCTGGCCCTTTGATAGCTTAATGATCCGTTGAGCTTTGTAGGTTACTCTGGTTTTACCGCGGATATCATCGTTACAAAAAAGAGAGCATAGCCTATATAACTGGTATCATACACTGGTTGAACAATCTTGTTTATAAATTTTGAGGAATACGTGATTTCAATTTAACACAAATATTAAAATATGTATTTTATACGAGATGGTTATTACGTCCTGTATCTTGTTGAAGCGGTGGCGTAGCTTTCTCGACCTTTAAAAAGTGCTTTGTAAAGGCTAGTTTTGAATAAAACATTTTGACTGTAAGTTTGATAACGGAGGCACAGCCTAAGAAGAACATACAGTCAGTCATCGCGTTTGAAGTTGTCGGAAAAGCCGAAATAAATTGTTAGGGTTGTCAGAACAGGAAGTAATAAAAACATACAACGACTCACAGTTGTTTACCGCACATGTAGTGTGAACCATTTTAATTTATTTTTGTGACAGGACAACACTAGCGGAGCGCTCTGCCCGCGTCTAGCCCGCACCGCACTGCACGATTTCTATGTCTAGACGCCATCGATGACCGACTGTTAGTAATAGTTAGACTGTGATGGAGGCCATCAGATAGTTCTAGCATTTTATGTGGTCGCCTTATAAAACAAACATGGGACGAAGAAGAATGATGGATTCTCTTAAGCTATCACTCAAGCTGTGAAAAAGCCATCCTTAAGAATCTAATTACAAAAACATGAAAAATGTTGTCCGGTAAATATTCTAGTACGATATTTCTCTACATATCACTCACCTGCGCACTGAAGCCGCAGAAGAACGCGAACCAGAAGTGGCAGACGGTGAAAGCGAAGTTCTTATAAAAGAAGTACCGCAGGAACTTGCACATCCTGTAGTACGACCAGCGTCCGTGCACTAGAAGCAGCCTCTGGAGGAACCGGAACTGCGCTATCGAATAATCCGAAGCTAATACTGCTTGCATGCCTTCCTGCCCTGAAATACCCACTCCTATGTGCGCCGCTGGAATTCAAAATAGTCCTTATTATATACGAGTTAAAATTAGCTCATGTGAGTGGTTTTTTTTTTAGTTTGCATAGAAATTCTGATAAACTAGTAATTAAGATTTATTTTCAGCAAGCAAACAAGCTCTAAGGCGCTCTTCTTAAATTTCATAGTACGCAAGGCCGGGTTGGAATCAATCCCCGTCAGCACCAATGAAATTTTTAATTGCAATTTTAAGTGTTGATTTATCATGTGCGGAAAGCTGCTTTTCCTAAGAAAATATTTTAAGGATATGTGAAGTTCCGCCAGCACGCAGTGAAGAAGCGCGGGAGAATCACTCTACCGCGCTTCTTCACTGCGTGCTGGTGGGACTTCATATATCCTTTCATAACCCTCTAAGCATAAGCAGTAAGAAGTATATAGTCTATAACTTCAACTTACTCTAAATTAACTATGGGATATTAAAACCATTTTAATAATAAAATAAATATTAATGTAATAAATATTGTTGAATACAAATCGAACAATCCAGAAACATTTGACATAGAATAGAATAGAATAGTACAGAACATTTATTTGCTTAAAACATGGTACATAAAATAGTCAATGATGTGGAACTGACATGTTTTGCCATAATTGGCATGCAAAAATTAATGAAATACATTAAACCAATCTTACATCTTAAAATTACTTCATCATTACTTAAAAATTATGTACAATTTTACATAGATAATTTGAACCATAAATTATTTTAGGTCTAATTAAAATGGCGTAAGATTGGATTTTGAGTGCATAAAAAGTATAAATAATCGACCTTATAAGAATTGGAATAAAAATATTGAACACACATAACATAGTTATAGAAATGGAACGTTTATTATTTGCAGGCTACAGTTTGCGACGCGTATAGCTTCTTTCATAGTTAGTTAGTTCATAGCTATGTAGTTTTAAAGTGGTTTAAAATGATGGTACAAAAACATATGAAGTAAGCAAACGTTTTGTTACTTTAACAGTTTATTGTACACTAAGTTTTTTTTTTATATAGGTACATAATAAATAATAAATTATTCGCGACACCACGGTTCGGACCCTGATCGTACAATCAAAAATGCAATTTACCGTACAAGGATCGCACATTATCGATGCATATTGCAAATTTACCTTTAATCATCGAGACGTCGTTCGCGCCGTCGCCAATGGCCAGCGTTACAGCCTTCCGACTTTTTTTAATCAATTCGACCACCATGGCCTTCTGTAACGGCGTCACTCGGCAACAGATCACGGAGCGACATTGCAACACCACATCCAGAAATCTACGGGCAATCAAATGATACAAACATTGATTACGAGGTAAACGAAGCAAACCCCAGTGGTACGGCACAAGAAAACTCATAATATTTACTTTTACCTTTTATCTTAAAATTTGTTTTTATTAATTCTTTTAATTTATCAAATATAATTTAATAGAAAATAAGGGTGTGTAATACGAGCACACAATTTATTTGATGGTAAGTAAACGCTGTGATCAGTAGACACATACATCGATCCTCAATTAGGAATTAAAATGCAGATGAAACCATTGATAAGGGTTTTACTAAGGCTAAGGGAACCCGATAGCATTATTTTATTAATTTACAGTGGTATTCTGCGAGAGTGTGGTCCCTCCCTGGTCGGTTTCGCTGCAGCGTGGCTCCACCACGTAAAAACACAATTCAAACATCTGTTGCTCCACCACGTAAAAACACAATTCAAACATCTGTTTAAATATACAAACATATTCATTACTCTTCTTCCATCCTGCTCTAATGTACATTATTTCGCTCGATAATTGAATCAGCTTTCATTAATTAATTGAAACTACGACAATTTGCGAGGATAATCATACATTTCGTAAAAGTCTCAGTTCCAAATTATGTTTAAATATAAATACCATTGAATTATTCCTAGGGTAGTCAATGTTTTCATTGGTAGGACAAGGAATTAAATTTAAGCTTGACTTGGTGACCCTTATTCGTATCGAAAGAGGTGACTAGTTATCCAAAACGTTATCCTTATCTTTGTAATTTAATGGATTATCTAATGGATTAGCCATCCAATCAATCGGCTGATTAAAACATAGAGCTGCGACATATACATAGCTTTAAATCTGCTGAAAGTTCTACTACAAATATTTATGGCCAGCTCTATACTAATCTATCACCAATCTCTTAAACGTTACTCGAGGTAAAATATGTTGAGTGGTTCTATGAGCATGATATACTAACTTCTCCTCGAGCTTGGGATGTAGGCAGTGTACCAGCGAGTGTCCGTTGACGACGATGGCGAACCCGTTGGCGTCCTCACTGCCGTGCTCTTGCATCTCTGTTGAGCAGGTGCCACCCGCGCTGTATTCGTTGCTGTGAACACGAATTTCGCTGACTTCCACTAACCATTTTTCTACTAATTAACGAATGCGGTTATGGCGATCGACAACTGGCGGGTCTTTATAATATTATAATATAAATAAATCAATTCACACACTACTAATGGAGGGCGGCATTACCAGCGGGAGAGTATTGACTCTAAAATGGCCATGGAATATCGGCCATGGGCCAGAGTTCTATGTTCAGCATAGGATTGAAATAAAAAAAAAACAGCCTATAGATTAGAAGTTATCCTATAATGGAGTTATCAAATACAGAGTAACAAATGATTTTCGTGCTTTTATTTTATATTAAAGTGACAAACTGGCTCACATTTCAACTAATGGTACGTGGCTACTGCAACCCATGCAAACCTGCAACTAACTTCAAATAAAGATGGTTATAGATAACTAGTATTGTAGACTAGATTGTTGATCTAAGCAACCCACTGAGATATAATGCATCACCATCGCGTAATTACACTGGCTGTCTTAGCTGAAAAACAGCATTGAGTGAACCAATGCTTGTTCACAGAAAAAGATATGGACTGATATCAGCCCAGATAGAGTTCTGGGTAGAATAGGAATTTACAGCTATGTCCTCTGACACTGTATTTGTGCGCATATTTGAGGCACTACAACATAATACGAGTATACTAACTGGTGCCCGGCGCTTCGCTGCCACAAAAGAAATAATTGTGCAAATATTGTTTTAAATGTATAAGAGTTATATAGTTTAATTAGGAATGATAATACATTCATTGAAGTTGAATGATATATAACATTCATATTTTGTATGTAAGTTAATTATACTATGCCTATAACCAGGCGTGTCACTTTGTAAAAATCTGAGGTATGGAAAATGGTGGCGCGATTTTCAAATTTGTTCGCATTACTCGTGGGGTATTAAGGTTTAAGAGTTTGCAGTGTATATACTCAACTTATTTATTGAACTATAAGATGTGGGGTATTGAGGTTTAAGGGCTTGCGATTTATTTATATGGGGTTTGTAGTAATATGCGATTTATTTCCTAATTTCAGCTATGGAATTCCATACCTTGAAAAACTTGAGGTATGGAGTGCTCCATACCTTCCATAGTGGAAGTGACAACCCTGCCTATAACCTTACCTAGTTTGAAGAAAAGCGTTGTTGGCACAATAGATACGACGGTCGTGTTATAAGTTAATATGATTATCTATCTAACTTAGAATTTGTATTACATATAGATTTAAAATTTTGTCTATATCGTAAATTATTTTTGACAAAGTGCTTATTAAAATCTTATTACAATATTTTTTAAGAATCAATCAAACGAGGTCAGAGAGCTATGGATAAGTCCAACGCAAATAGTAACTTCATATCTTAAGCTGCAATGTTCCTAAATGTATCTTGACATATTATACATAACATTTGAATGATCCATACAATATTTGATTCAAAAGTTATAACCCAACCACATAAGTATAATTTTAAGTTAAGTTAAGTATAATTTTAACATTTGAACACAAAACAATATGAACCACAAAATCAACAATCACAAAAAATCAAAGTAGTACAATACAATACAATACAATAACACAAAGTTGTTCTTTGCAAGCGCAATCTTAAAGCACTTGCTGAAAAAGGAAATGGACATCACGTGGCAAAAATAAGGCTGGGGGCATAGCGTGCCACCAACCAACAACAGCACTTCGAACATAATTAATAGAACCAGGCGTTACTTTGCGGATATTCATCATAAAAAAGATGTTAAAATTATTTAACTAAGATACGCGTGAAAAACACTACATTAGGCAACATTACCCTCAACAACACTACACTAGGAAAGACACCACCATTGCAGGGTCTATTTCTCCCGTTTAAGACTTATTGCGGTTGGGATTATTGGTGATGGTAATAGTGCTCTTCTGAATAGGCAAAAACATCATTAATATTTTTTTAGTTAATTATTTTAACATGTTTAGTTTTTCGAATATAGACACGAAAATTATACGAACATGCAATATATGTGTTAGCTACACCATTATGAACTATTTTTTATTTTCGACTTTTTAGCGTTAGAGACGAGCCTAGATCAATGGTTTTAAAGCAATGCGGATCTCATTAATTAATAACAAATAACTAGGAATTATTATTAATAGCAATATTAATTTTCCCGTGATTTTATTAACTACTGTACAAGCACTTCAGCACTTCGATACACCGACAGTCAACTTGGCACCGCTGAAGGGACTGCAGCACCGCCCAAATTCCAACAGAATCAAAGGCTTTCTCATAGTCCACATACGCCAGACATAGTGGCAAATTTTACTCCTCGGACTCCTGTACAATTTGCCGAAGGGTATGTAAGTGGTCTATGGTGCTAAAGCCTTTTCGGAAACCAGCTTGTTCGGGAGGCTGGAAGTCTTCGAGCCTGCTTGCGAGAAGATTTATAATGACTCTCGAAAACAGCACGTAAACGCGGCTCAGAAGGGAAATCGGTCTGTAGTTCTTTAAGAGAGCGTTGTCGCCTTTGTTGAAGGGCAAGATCACCGCACTTCTGCTCCACGCCTACTGTGTAGAGCCACCATGGAGGACGGAATGAAAGAGCTTTTCGTACCGGCGGACGAAGTGTAGGGCGTCCCCCCACTAGATGGAGTGACAACTTGGTAAGACATGCAGAAAGTCGATGGATGCAGGTGGCTCAGGACCGTGCTTTGTGGCATTCCTTTGGGGAGGCCTATGTTCAGCAGTGGACTTGTGAAGGGCTATAATGATGATGATGATGCTGCAGAACTAAGTTTGCTAGCTAGTTTAGATATATGAACGCCCAATTGAAGCTTCGCGTCAAATGTAATTCCGAGAAAAATAGTGGATTCAACAAGGCTTAGCTCCTCCCCATTTAAAAGCACACTGGTATTAATCTGTTTAACATTAGGGTGTGGTGAATTTAATACATTTCATTTTATTACCGTTTTAAAGGAAAATATTTACCGTTAACTAGTGTGCTATATTTGATATAGCATTATTCACTTATAATATTTAAATAATTGCCTTTTAAGTCGGAGAACCAATAAAGTCGAAGAAGAATCACCAGCAAATTAAACAATATCATGGCTATTCCCTACCAAGTAAAGTAATTCAATAATATAAACTAAAAACAGAAAGGGGCTAAGAATTGAGCCCTGCGGAACACCCATAGATACTACCGACCCGGAAGAACTACTCCCATTAATCATAATTGTTTGTGTTCTTTTATTTAAATACGACGTAATAAATTAGAAGCTATGATTTTTTCGCCATATAATGAAGCTTCCTGATTAATATCTCATGGTGAATGCAGTCGAAAGCCTTGGAAAGTTCACAAAATATACTTAAAGCATCCTTTGAATTCTCTCATGCACAGAAAATATGTTTATTTAGCTCAATACTGGCATCAGTTGTCGAGCGATCCCTTGTAAAATCAAATAGTTTTTATTAATAATCTTGTAAGTAGTAACGGTGTGGTGTAAGTGAATCTATAACCCAATTTTGTTACGTGGTTGTCGTGAGAGGAGTCTATAGAAAATGCCGTATTGTCTTTTGATAGATGGCGGTATAACCACCGTTTAAGTCGGACGTAAAATACCAACTGTGTCAAAAGGACGTCTGTTTCTGCGATCATCAATTCATCTGCCGAGCGTAAAGATTAAGGCAAATTCTTCCTACAACCTGAGAATAGAGAATCATATGTCCTGAAGTGGACGTTTACGGGTCACTAAAAAAAAAAAGGCAATAATAATAGTAAATTAGTAATATAAAAACTATTCAAGGATTATCATGTAAGTATGTATTTGGTGGTCATGTAAGTATCTGTTAAATTAAGTTTTATGCAGTGAACGGGTTTTGATAAAGGACATGCGACAAGACACACACTTAAGCGCACACGTGCGGCGGAGGGGTGGTGAGGTGGTGAGGTGGTGAGGCGGAGAGGCGGAGAGGCGGGGTGTGGCGGTATATAGCGTCGCGTCGGTGTCTACCTGTGTGGCAGTTGGGCTAGTGAGTTATGTTCCCACCTAAATGTGACGACGGACACGGCGGGCGCGTTCAGCTTGACGTTGGCGGCGCGGCCGGGCGACGGGCGCGCCGCACTCGTGCCGCCGTTCGCGGACCCGTGCGAGCCCGACCCTGCACAGCGACACGTCAACACACACGACACTCCAGCTCGACTAACAATATTCTTTATACTCGTAACACGTTCATTGCCCAACCATAAAAATAATAATATTGTCCTCCAGACAGAATATCACAATGCGCAAGATATGTAAACCAATCCTTACACTATTAAGACCAGATTGGCCAAAAATATAAATAAATATATATACATATAATTAAGGTACAATGTTGACGCTCGAGAATCAATACTTCTTGAAATACTCAATTAAATTCTTAATGGTGATCGTATATTTTGCAAATATTTTATATTATAATCAAAATAAAAAATTATAATTTAAACTTAAGAGCACAGTAAAGTAGACTAATAATAAATGCGGTCCGCGAACTTAAAAAGTCGTGAGTTCGAACCTGCCATTCGACTATTGTAGTTAACCACTTCTAACACAAGCATTTTAAACTAACCAAGAGTGATTGAAGACAATATTAGTAACGTTGGTAGGAATGCTAGTATTGTTTATTAAAATAATAATAATTATTAAAATTAATCGCCGGATAAAAAAAAATTCAAGTGGTAATCATATAATATTTTCGATAATATGAAAGACATGTTGATATTGAGATGATTTTTTATCAATCACATTTTTATTTCAATCCTTTATTTCCTAATAATAAACTAAAACGTGTCAAATATAGTAACTTTTTATCTATTCCGAACGTTTACGTCGTGATGGACAAATGACAAAAGACAAATGCATGCAACAGAGAGGAGAGCAATAAAGCCTTATATTAGGGAATCCTAACCTTAAACAACGAATGTCACAGGGGCATTAAAACATTCTAGTCTATTCTTAATATTTAATAAGAGCCTATTTCCTTTTGTCATGTAATAACTTTGGAAATATAGTGTAAACCAGATCGGTCTATCCATCAGCACAGGATGGGATTATAAGATACGAGTGTGTGCGCAAGCACAGGTGCAGTCTCTTTTCATTTACTTTCATAGTCCACAGGACCGACGACTTTACGTGCTTTCCAAATCACAGGATTAAAACATATAATATGCAATATTACTTAGTCCGCTCAAAAGCGTAATAAATAACTTTTAATAAAAAATGCTGACTTCTAAGAACTGAAAACAATAAAATGACTTTACACATTCTAAAATCTAGGCTTTAATTCTTCTATTAGGTTTTACCACCAACCTCATGAAATTATTTTATTCTTTATAGTGCTTTGAAGATGGCTTTTAAAAATATTATTATTTCTCCAAAGGGCTGTAAAAAATTAATTTGCCGCTACAAGTATATTCGCAAAGTACACTTCTTACAAAATTCTATGAGTAATTTACGAGACGTCACGTGACGGGATAAAACGAATTAAAAAACGTTGCATGATTGGCAATGAACATGTTAACTTATCACAACTAGCGCTTGGATATTATTATGCGGTGATGTGAGCCGAATATGGTATAGCGCTTAGATTACTGTACTGGCTTACATTAGCATAGGCCTTTTCACTTTTGTATGCCTTATAATAGACCCCTACCAAATTACATGGATTTAAAGTAGATCGAACATGGTCTCCTCCCAGATACTTTTAATCTGATAACTTTCGAGATTATTACTCCGCTATCTGTTAAGGTTATAAAATTATTCTGCTAAAATTTAGGGCAGTCATCTTCTATCCCTTCTAATTAAAAGTATTATAGTGGAATAGATTTATTAATTTTTATTTTGCGGGTTTTATTTGGTGAGGCCTAAGTTCAGCAGCGGACTTGTGAGGGACTGATAAAATGAGCAATATTCTCGTTAGATAATTGAAGTCAAGAATAAATGTACAACTAAATTCAATTAGAAATTATATTTAATACGATAGCGAGGTAGCATTAAGTGCGCCTTAATTATATTTATTTAATTTATAATAATATTTGATTTACCATGTGGTAAAAAAGTGTTTACAACTCGTATAGAGTCTCTACACTTAGCAAGTTGTCGGTCCACATCGTCGTGTGACACACCATCAATGATGAATACTTCGGCCATGTCATCTGTTAGCAGCTGGCACGAGTAACCGATGTTGATCGCTGTTTCTGTGAACAAAGAAAAAAAATATTACAAAAGAATTAAAGTTAAATTAGAAAATAAGACATTTTCTCTTTTTTAATTTATTACTTTATTGCAATACATTAAGCTACAAATATTTATTCACCAATACATGATTTATTTTATCTAATCATCCATACCTACATATCATTAACAAAATCCAATGATTCTTAAAGGGTTAGAGGGGGTTCCTTCGGGAGAGCCTGCATTAAGTCCATTTTATCATGAGTTTAATTTAAACTTATTAATAACTTGTTCAATAACTTACTATTTCCTTGTTAATATTCTCTAATTGGCTAGTGAAATTCATTTTACGTTGATAGGACATTAAATAATAAAAAGGTTAGTATGATAAAACGAATTTGACGTAGTCGTAGTTGTGTAAGAGAAACCATCACCCCTTTTTTCGTTCTTTAGGTGTCGTGAAAGGCGAATATCGAAACTGCCAGAAAATCTTATGACTTTCGATAATTGGCGGTACACCATCTAGTTTGCGCCAGACTTACAAATATTCATAGCGGCAATGGGGAGCAGCTTTAAATACGCCTGGTACTGGCATCAACAATCCACCCGGCCAAGCGTAACGATGCAGACAAACCCTCTACACAACGAGAAAGGCCCATATCCAACAATGTACTTCTATATGTATAGGCTGCATGATAAAAAGAAGATAAGACGTTTTATGTATCAGTTTAGTAAATATAATATTATAAATTAATATACGAAAATTATACTTTCTTATTTTATCACCGAAACACTTAGAAAAATCAATAATTACAACCAGTGTACGCAGTTTCTAAACAGGCTGATGTCGGCTAAGTGTGCCCATATTAATTTGTAGAGAAGAGAGAGCTTTAAGAGCGCCATCAAACTTCAAGCATAAAGCCCTGTTTGTGTCATAATAACGAATTAAGACACTTGAGACTGTTTTCAGTATTGTCTAGTAGTGCATAGCATCTATTTAAAGGTAACGAAAAGAAAAAAATACCTTGTTTGTCCCCTGTTAGTACCCATATCTTTATTCCGGCCATACTGAGGTTTGCTATAGTTTCTGGGACGCCATCTTGTAGTTTGTCTTCTATGGCAGTTACGCCTAGAATAAATCACAATTAACTATAGATACTTTTTTAAATTAATTTTTTTAACTCTGAAGCTAATTATATAAGTAAAACCCCATGTTCATTACTCTCCCACAGATTGCCTATATTGCCATTATTATATAAAACATATATATTTAATATACAAAATAAATGTTTTTTGCCTTGTCATGCCCTCACGCATGATTGAAAAATCGGCCAAGTGCGAGTCAGACTCGCATATGAAGGGTCCCGCGTACCATCGCATAAGATTGAATACTATGTAGGTAAAAACATGTTTCTTACTAGAAACATGTTTTTTTACCTAAAGTCCCCAGTAGGAGTTCCCCTACTGGGTAGCCTTTTTTAATTTTTGGTTTATTTTAATTTTTATTTGTTGATATAGTGGAAACAGAAATACACATTCTGTGAAAATTTCAACTGTCTATCTATTACGGATCATGAGACACAGCCTGCTGACAGACTGGGAGACAAACAGATATACAGACAAACAGACGAACAGACGGACAGCGGAGGCTTAGTAAGGGGTCTCGTAGGTTACCCTTTGAGTACGGAACCTTAAAAAGAAACATTTGAAATCACACAAAATTCACAGCTTATTTAATCAATCTGTCAGTAATTATTAGTTGGCAACATCATAAATTCCTTGCCGACCATTTTTACTTTGAGCGACTTTTTTATCACATTCTATTAAGTGTTTTACAATGGCCTTAGGGTAATGACATTCACATTATGTATGGTTGTACTTTGAGATACTGGCAGTATGAAAACAATAAACGTTTATAACACATATTATAGATAAATTTCAGCAATCTACACCCGTTTTTCATATAAAATTTAATTATGCCAATTGTAACAGTCGTCCGTGCGTGCATTATGACGTATAACAATATAACACGACAGGAGGAACGCACCCAGCAGCAGCAGGTCGGTCTCGATCTCCTCGTAGATGGCGTCGAGGCGCTCGTCGCGGTCGCGCAGCGCGAGCGCGGCGGCCTGGTGGCGGCGCTTCCACTCGGCGAAGCCGCGCTCCTCCAGCGGCCGCCACGCCCCCGTGACGTATAACAATATAACACGACAGGAGGAACGCACCCAGCAGCAGCAGGTCGGTCTCGATCTCCTCGTAGATGGCGTCGAGGCGCTCGTCGCGGTCGCGCAGCGCGAGCGCGGCGGCCTGGTGGCGGCGCTTCCACTCGGCGAAGCCGCGCTCCTCCAGCGGCCGCCACGCCCCCGTGACGTATAACAATATAACACGACAGGAGGAACGCACCCAGCAGCAGCAGGTCGGTCTCGATCTCCTCGTAGATGGCGTCGAGGCGCTCGTCGCGGTCGCGCAGCGCGAGCGCGGCGGCCTGGTGGCGGCGCTTCCACTCGGCGAAGCCGCGCTCCTCCAGCGGCCGCCACGCCCCCGTGACGTATAACAATATAACACGACAGGAGGAACGCACCCAGCAGCAGCAGGTCGGTCTCGATCTCCTCGTAGATGGCGTCGAGGCGCTCGTCGCGGTCGCGCAGCGCGAGCGCGGCGGCCTGGTGGCGGCGCTTCCACTCGGCGAAGCCGCGCTCCTCCAGCGGCCGCCACGCCCCCGTGACGTATAACAATATAACACGACAGGAGGAACGCACCCAGCAGCAGCAGGTCGGTCTCGATCTCCTCGTAGATGGCGTCGAGGCGCTCGTCGCGGTCGCGCAGCGCGAGCGCGGCGGCCTGGTGGCGGCGCTTCCACTCGGCGAAGCCGCGCTCCTCCAGCGGCCGCCACGCCCCCGTGACGTATAACAATATAACACGACAGGAGGAACGCACCCAGCAGCAGCAGGTCGGTCTCGATCTCCTCGTAGATGGCGTCGAGGCGCTCGTCGCGGTCGCGCAGCGCGAGCGCGGCGGCCTGGTGGCGGCGCTTCCACTCGGCGAAGCCGCGCTCCTCCAGCGGCCGCCACGCCCCCGTGACGTATAACAATATAACACGACAGGAGGAACGCACCCAGCAGCAGCAGGTCGGTCTCGATCTCCTCGTAGATGGCGTCGAGGCGCTCGTCGCGGTCGCGCAGCGCGAGCGCGGCGGCCTGGTGGCGGCGCTTCCACTCGGCGAAGCCGCGCTCCTCCAGCGGCCGCCACGCCCCCGTGACGTATAACAATATAACACGACAGGAGGAACGCACCCAGCAGCAGCAGGTCGGTCTCGATCTCCTCGTAGATGGCGTCGAGGCGCTCGTCGCGGTCGCGCAGCGCGAGCGCGGCGGCCTGGTGGCGGCGCTTCCACTCGGCGAAGCCGCGCTCCTCCAGCGGCCGCCACGCCCCCGTGACGTATAACAATATAACACGACAGGAGGAACGCACCCAGCAGCAGCAGGTCGGTCTCGATCTCCTCGTAGATGGCGTCGAGGCGCTCGTCGCGGTCGCGCAGCGCGAGCGCGGCGGCCTGGTGGCGGCGCTTCCACTCGGCGAAGCCGCGCTCCTCCAGCGGCCGCCACGCCCCCGTGACGTATAACAATATAACACGACAGGAGGAACGCACCCAGCAGCAGCAGGTCGGTCTCGATCTCCTCGTAGATGGCGTCGAGGCGCTCGTCGCGGTCGCGCAGCGCGAGCGCGGCGGCCTGGTGGCGGCGCTTCCACTCGGCGAAGCCGCGCTCCTCCAGCGGCCGCCACGCCCCCGTGACGTATAACAATATAACACGACAGGAGGAACGCACCCAGCAGCAGCAGGTCGGTCTCGATCTCTTCGTAGATGGCGTCGAGGCGCTCGTCGCGGTCGCGCAGCGCGAGCGCGGCGGCCTGGTGGCGGCGCTTCCACTCGGCGAAGCCGCGCTCCTCCAGCGGCCGCCACGCCCCCGTGACGTATAACAATATAACACGACAGGAGGAACGCACCCAGCAGCAGCAGGTCGGTCTCGATCTCCTCGTAGATGGCGTCGAGGCGCTCGTCGCGGTCGCGCAGCGCGAGCGCGGCGGCCTGGTGGCGGCGCTTCCACTCGGCGAAGCCGCGCTCCTCCAGCGGCCGCCACGCCCCCGTGACGTATAACAATATAACACGACAGGAGGAACGCACCCAGCAGCAGCAGGTCGGTCTCGATCTCCTCGTAGATGGCGTCGAGGCGCTCGTCGCGGTCGCGCAGCGCGAGCGCGGCGGCCTGGTGGCGGCGCTTCCACTCGGCGAAGCCGCGCTCCTCCAGCGGCCGCCACGCCCCCGTGACGTATAACAATATAACACGACAGGAGGAACGCACCCAGCAGCAGCAGGTCGGTCTCGATCTCCTCGTAGATGGCGTCGAGGCGCTCGTCGCGGTCGCGCAGCGCGAGCGCGGCGGCCTGGTGGCGGCGCTTCCACTCGGCGAAGCCGCGCTCCTCCAGCGGCCGCCACGCCCCCGTGACGTATAACAATATAACACGACAGGAGGAACGCACCCAGCAGCAGCAGGTCGGTCTCGATCTCCTCGTAGATGGCGTCGAGGCGCTCGTCGCGGTCGCGCAGCGCGAGCGCGGCGGCCTGGTGGCGGCGCTTCCACTCGGCGAAGCCGCGCTCCTCCAGCGGCCGCCACGCCCCCGTGACGTATAACAATATAACACGACAGGAGGAACGCACCCAGCAGCAGCAGGTCGGTCTCGATCTCCTCGTAGATGGCGTCGAGGCGCTCGTCGCGGTCGCGCAGCGCGAGCGCGGCGGCCTGGTGGCGGCGCTTCCACTCGGCGAAGCCGCGCTCCTCCAGCGGCCGCCACGCCAGCGCCAGCGTGCGCAGCCCCTCGCCCGCGAACTTCTGCACGTGCACCGCACAACACCTTAGCTATCTCACTCTCAACCTATCGTTACCGTCCACTGCTGAACATACGCCTCCCCCATAAATTGTCTCCTCATAGGGAAATTTTTCCCATAGTTGCCACGCTTGCCAAGCGGGTTGGCAACCGCAGTTTTAATTTTAGTCATTATTTGTTGCTGCTGCCCATCTCCTGATTTGTTTCCCTCTGTCGTTACTTACGACACCCACAGACTGATATGGAGTAGTGGATATTTTTACACCACCACTACCAAATGATTACTAGACCAGATGAATACCAAATAAATACCCAGAAAGTTTGAAAAATGCCTAATACGAGTAGGAAATATGATAAAAACTATTGAAATAATTAAATTTACCAGGTTTTATGAATAAAGTTCGTTATTTACTGAGCAAAGTAATAAAAAGATATGGTAGGTTAGGTTAGATTTTTTTTGATAATATGGTATTTAACGATTAAACACAATAGAAATAAAGATTTCCATAATAAAAAAAATACGTTAGGTTAGGTTAGATATGGTATTTAACAATTAAACACAATGGAAATAAAGATTCTCATAATAAAAATATAGGTTAGATTAAGTAAGATAATGACCAGACCCCTCCCCTCCATCGAGTTCTCACCTTATTGTAGCGGGGGGAGGGGGGGGGGGCTTAGAAGTCATGACTTGGTCACTCACGGTGAACAAAGAGCAATTCACACGTGGCTGGCCCGAAGTGAAGGGCAGGCCCAAGGTGACCACTCCCGAGTGAATTTAGCCTACTTCGGGTGTATGTTAATGAACTACGGCGAGAAAGGTGTCGTCGTCCCTCCTCCCCTACCGCCGTAACGGAGGTGGAATCGTGGGGAAAAAGGGTGTTGGTATGATGTGGCACCATTCGCTCTACCTATATACTATATAAAGAATTAAATAAAAAGAGGAGGAAGATCCAATTTGCTAACAATATTACATACAGCTCAGCAAGTAACTAAACTACTCGACTGTCTTTTAACTCATCCAATTCCGTTAATAAAGCGGTCATGCATCTGGCGACCATTTTGGTTTTATGTGCGATGTTTAAACTTATTGGTAGACACTTGCAGAATATTGTCATGAAATCTTTCCATGAGGTTAACAAGCTCAGCCACATAGGAACTATGTCGATAGGCTCCTCATCATCGCTTCTGCCGTGGAAAGAGAAGATGAAGTCTATCCACTTAGTTTGTATCAAAAAAACAGTTCTAGCAGATAATATATAGAGATCAACGGGTAGGGTTGACTATAGTAACAAAAGATAACAAATTATGAATTAAAAAGACAACAGATTTTATGCGACAGATCGCTGACTATTAATGAAAGAAGGAAGAGAGAGGAGTTAGAGGGACAAATAATGTTGCTTAACCTGTTTCTTGAACAAATGTAAGGATTCGCACATTTGACATGTCTGTGGAATGTGATTTGACACATGTGTGTAACTGTGGATAAAGAAAGATGGACGAAGCGCAGCGTACAACATATTAAGTGACACCGAAAGCAAACCAAATCATACTCAACTTATTTTAATAAGAAGCACTCACGTACTTATTTTTATCTGAAATCACAACAACATGGCGGTAGCTGCATATTTGTGCATCCAGCAGTAGACTTTTACCGAATAATAATAAAAGTTTGAAGAAAGATGTGTTCGTGAGTGCGTGTCAAGTTAAGAATGATTTCAGCGTCAACTGAATAGAACGTGGTTATATCGTCTAATATCTAAAGCCTTAAAATTCAAAAGTACGCGAGTGAATCGAATTAGATCCCCATCGGCATGACTGAAATTGTCAAATTGCAACTATACGTGCATATACCATGTAGTAAACATTCTCAACAGTGAAGAAACATATTGGGAAGTAATCTTCAAGTTTGAAAAATTAAAAAAAAAAACATTTGCAGGTCCTGTGCAATCTGCCAACACGCATTGTATTCCAGTGCGCGGCGGATTGACCCTATAACTTTTTTAGGAACGAGAAGAGGCTTGTGCATAACTACGGAATGTCACTGAAAATTCATATATATTTTAGATTTCATAATTAATAATGGCAAATTCTAAACAAACCAAAACCAGCCAGCTGCTTACTGTGCAACCTAATAAGATCTTTTCCCCCGAATTATTTTATAAAGATAAAAAGGCACTGAGAAGTTTTTTTATCGTTGCACAACTTTTTTTTACGCACATTAAAATGTTTGATTAAAAAGTATAAGTCATATCTTTCCAAAGATAATGAATTTAATTCAGGATTATTCTCAATAAACTATGCTTATTATAAGTTGCTTGCTTGTAAAAGTTCCTTAGTGCAATCGCTTTTTATAAAATTGAAAAACTTACATTTAAATGCTCTTGCGTTCTGGCCCTCACTTCTTGTTGTCCTTCTCTTTTTAATCTGTCATAAATTACATTATCAGCACCTTTCGTGTATAATCTAATTTCACCATCCTTCCTTAAAATCACGGACATTCGTTTCCTAACATTATTAAAATCTAATATACACAACAATTCGTACACCTGGAACAAAACAAACCGTAATAAGGAAACCAGCATAATTTTAGAAAAAAATTACATCAGAAACATACATTTCTTTATGATATAAATGTCTTCACTTATATGTTTGACCATCTATTTAAAAGTAATAAAATAAATTATGTACAGTATAAAGATATATTATTCACCTCTGTTTCACCCATTACTTCTATTGTAATACTATTAGGCGAGCGTTCTCTGAACACAAAACCGAAATTTCTTGCCGCCGACACCAGCGCCGACTCGTCCGGTGACTGAGCCTGAAAATATATTTTTATGTTAAAAGAGTTACTAATGTAACTAATACATCTTTATAGAATTTGCAAACATTTGATATTTTTATTTATTTATGTACACACAAAAACAGTCTGATGGCTGAAAGTAGGAAAATTTGTAAAAGGGCACCGGAACTCAAAATGTCAGCAGCTGACCGACACCATTTAGAAAGGTTGTAGCGTTATACTACTTACGTATCATTTTACATTATTTTAAATTCATTTTTCCATTCTGTTTCGATTTTCTGCATTCACCTCAAAACTGGATATTTTACATCACCTTTATTTCCATAGGATCCTGTAACGATTTTAAACCATAAGAACACAATAACAAATCATTTCTACTTCGTATTTTCACATTATCAGCACTTTTAAATTGGTGTCAATGGAGTCTACCTTTTTTCGATCTTTTAGCTAGTTTTCCGTAACTCTACAATCTTGGACTTTGCGTGGACAGCTGCGCTACCTTTTTTCCTATATCAATAATATCTCATTTTCCACTTAAATCTTACCGTTTTCTTATTATAAACCAAAAACAAAAATTTGACATGTTTTGTCTTTCTTATTTATATCGTTTCCATGGTATTTATATTCAAATTTGCTACCGATCTGTTATTCCTATTTCGATAATTCCACATAAATCCTCTTTTCTCTTGACCATTTACAAAAAATTTGCGTATAATTTAAATAATTTTTCCGTTCTCTCTAGAAAGGTATAAAAGCCGAACAATCGGTGAAGAAAGGCAGTCTCGCTTCAGTTCGCGAATTAGAAGTATCTCCTAAAGGCCTTATCCCGGGGCCGCACTGCCCCGGGATCCTGCAAGCCTCCATTTACACGTGAAGTCTTCGGCGAAGCCTTCTTCAAACTCGGGCCGCGCCACTCCGGAATCCTACAAGCCTCCATCTACCTCGGAAGTCGCTTCGAGTCTACTACAAGCGCGGGGGCCACACTACTCCGGGCACTACTACTACTTACTCCAGGCGCCGAGTGCACCTACCGCCGGCGCTACCTTTGGGCGCTGCAACTGCTGGCTCTAAGCGTTGCGCGCCCCTTCTCCAGGCGCTACGTGCGCCGGCTCCGGACGCTGCGTGTACTGGCTCCAGGCGCTGCGCGCCGTCGCTGCTAAGAAACCTACTTCTACAAGCGCAAACGGCGTGTGCTGGCTTCAGGCGCTGCGTGCCGTCGCTGCTAAGAAACCTACTTCTACAAACGCAACGTGTGTCGCTTCGACTTTTAGGCCCCACTTCAACGCTATATTCCCCTATTCTCTTATCTTTATTTTTTTTTATAATCTAATTGTATTCTCACTTCATTCATCATCATCCTCACATCATTTTTTTTATAAAATTGTAAATACCTTTTATAAATTTAAATATATTGTTTTCTGGCTCTACCTTTGTTGTTTTGTTGTATTTAGGTTAGGTTCTATTTTTATTTTTTTTTAATTGTCGCTTCACGACAAGGTCACTCTTTATGATGAACTCTTTCTTCCAAAAACGGCTTTACAGAAACTGAACCTGGTTCAGACTTACACAACTTTAATAAACTCCACGACTTTTACGGCCACCAGGAGGCGGTGCCACTAGAAAATGAGGTATAATATTTGACAGATTTCATAGCGGGGAAGTTAATTTGTTCGGAAAATGGTAAGGATATTGTTTCTTTCCGTACTATTAGCTATATTTTATATTATTAGGATTAAAAATAAATAAACCAAACCACAGATATTCATAAAAGTAGAAAAATTAAAAAAGTCAAAAATGTGCAATAAAATAAAAGAGCAAATTATCGAAGCATTGTTTTGTGCATTAATATAATACTCAAGAAACTGATAAACTTATTAAAAACCAACTTCTCAATTAAATAACATTGTGTAACAAAAAATACTTTATCTCAGTGTCAACTACCGACATCTAGTGAGCAGAAAATTATTAGCTCTAACGCTCCGAAGTCAAATGCAAGAAAAAGCCGCCAACTTGTCGATGTTGAAGACCGCTGTGACATCGTTATTTCCGGGTTTGAGTGAGATTGAGAGGTTCTACGTCAGTCATTTGTCGTCATCGTCTAGTCGTAGACTACTCGTAGTCGAAGTCGTGGTCAGTTCTCAAGTTAGATTTGACGACTTACAGCCTCCTGAACAAGTCGGATTTACATACACATACCCTTCGGAAAATTGTAAAGAATATCGAGGAATCAATCTACTACTTTGTCTTGCGCATGTGGACTATGAAAAAAACCTTTGATTCCGTAGAAATTTTGACGTTGCTACAGTCCCTGCAGCGGTGCCAAGTTGACTATCGGTATATCGCAGTGCTGAAGTGTTTGTACAGTAGAGTTACGATGTCTATCCGAGTAGAGAACCAGAGTGCTAAGAACTGTAAGACACTGCTAAGAAGTGTAAGACATGGAGACGTAAATCACAATCAAAAGACAAAGGTATGTGTAACGACCATGTCATAACAAGCCGGTAGTTGTTGGTGAGTTTTATGCTCGAAGTTGTTGACGAGTATGTTTACCTAGAATAAATTGTCAACTTGATTTAGGCACTTTTAATATTTATTTTTGAGTTTTTGTTCAAGTATGGCCACTCCAAAAAGCCTACTAAAAAGATACTGCATAGCATACGGGTGCTTAAATAACAATAGGAATGGCGTCTGTTTACTGTAACTGAGGATATCGAAATGTAAGATATTATTATTTATAGGTAGATCTAGATTATTAGGTACCTAGTTACTGACGCCATACTTACAAATTTATTATTTGATTAGCGATCCCATGACAGCATCTTATTTTCATGATTTAATCGGTAGGCTATTTTAAAGAAGGTCGCTTCCGATACGTGCAAAGTATTATGAACATTAGCGACGTTGTAATTAGGTTTAAGCTCGCAAGTTTGCTATCAGAGAGTGATTCTTCTGTTTTTGTACTATTATTTATTCTGTGCTGATAGGTAGTCCTTCATCGCTGACGCTTGAGGAAGTTCAAGGTCACTCAGCGAACTATGGAGAGGGTTATGCTCGAAGTTTCTCTTTGTTAAAGACTTAGTGGGTAATTTTCAGTAGAACCAGAGTAACCGACATAGCGGATCAGTTAGCTGAAGTGGCAAGTTGGTTCTTCGAGCTATATGGGCCAGCCATATAGTTGGAAGAACCAACAAACGATGGGCAAGAAATAGTCTCAAGCGGCCCGATACCGGTAAGTGAAGTATAGGGCGGTCGCCCAATAGGTGGAGTGACAAGCTGGTTAGAGCTGCAGGAAGTCAGGACCTGCTTTTTGGCATTCCTTCCACGGCTAAACATAGGCCTCTAATGGTACTTCTGCAGCATACAAAACTATTTTGTGTTGGTACCTGATACTCGAGGCGTCCGTTCTTCTGGTCCGGCATGACGGTGTGGCAGAGCGCCAGCAGCCGGAAGAAGTCGTGCACGTGCCGGTCGCCACGCCGCACCGCCTCTAGCAGCGTCGAGTCGAAGAACTTGAACTCCGGCTCGTACTCCGGATTGAACGAGAAATCCAGCGGCTCTGTGTTCTGTTTCGAACATTTTGTATATTGGCATATTTTCATGTCTTTTCTTAGTGTGAGGATAGCGAATGAATTTGTAATGCAAGGGTTTTTAGGACACTAACGGGTTTTATTTATAAAGTTTAATAGCATATTATATACCATATTATGAAGAATGATAAATTAGGTATTTAATTTATTTTATGAAAAAAATCTAAAGATATTGGAATACTTATTTAATTAATTTAAAAACTTAAATTAATATTACGAGATTCAAAAGAATATAGCACGATAAATGTGAGTAGTAAAGATGAGAGACAATAGGAAAACGTTAACTATAATTAAAGGTGTAAATGGACAGGAAAGGAAATGAAATTAATACGCAATTCAAATATGATTGCACAAGTGCCAATACAAATGTATTGTTATGCAATAATATTTGAATGCACAATTGATATTTATAAATATGCTGAAATAAGTTTTAAAGTTTTATATACCTACAGAAAACATGCAAGATTAATTTAGCAGAGAGTTTTTCCTTTTTCATTTTATGCAACTCCAAGGCGTCTTAAATTAATAATCTTAAAAATAATAATTTTAAATCGAAATGAAAAAGAATTGAAAAAGTCTTTGCTATCTAACCCATTAAAACACAAACATCTTTTAACTTCTAACTAAAAGCAAGCCTAATTCATGCATGCCAAACGAATTTTTAGAAGTTATTTTGATTATAATTGTTTACATGGTTTGCAGTAAGTGTATAAGTGTGTAGAGAATTGTGAGACAGAGTAAGGTTATGATAAATACTTATATCGGCTTTGATTTCATTTAAGTAATGTCACGTTTAAACGATTAGCAAGTTAATTTAATAGCTTATTAAAGTTGTGGAAACATTTTAGTTTACCTTAAATCACCCAAAGTAAAATGGATTTATTGCTAAAGATAGTTAAATTGCATTTGTGACTCTATTTCACCTTCCAAACAGCAATGAATACATAATATATTTGTTACATTTATTATTCATAAATTATTGGATTAAGTTAAGCATAAAGATAGGAACATCGAAAATAGGAAGTTGTAAGTCCGTGCGTACCTTATAAAGTGTTACTTGGTGGAAGGAACAGGTTTACGTAAAGAAAGAGTCACATTACGTTCAAAGATTAGCAGCAAGACCAAGCCGTAATTCCTCTAACCACTAGCCCAACTCTCGTTACTACATGTCACATCGTTAATGGCCACATACTACCTGTATAGATGCATCGCTATAGCAATGCCTTCGTATTATGCGAGAACAAAGATCTTAATTATCTTACTATATTTTGTTTTATTGACTTTCGTAAATTAATAAAAAAATAGGTAGATATGTGTCGAACAATGATATTTGTAAATTATAGATACGTTATTTCCTTCTTGAAAATGCAGTCATATTAAATATGTGTGATATTTGTTTATAATATTTTACAAATACTTGTTCTTGGCCCGTCCTTTAATCGAATCCCCTTGACTCGTAATATCGAGGGACTCATACAGTCATATCTCTACCGTACCGTCTAATTAGTACACTGACGCGCTTTTTCCACTCCCATACAAATACTCAATTTACGCGTCGTCACACAGACAGCGTAACTAACAATAACGTATCTATACTTTTTAAATATCGTTGCGGAGGACGTTAGCAGCGGCAGAGGTTACACATTCGCATAAGTCGAGGGCGTTGCGAGGCATGCGCGTGGGGCGTACGTGTGTGGCAGGCATGGCGGACGTAGCAGTGGTGGCAGACGTGGTGGCAGACGTGGCGGCGGGGCGGCGCGCGCCCGGCGTGCTGCGGCCCTGCTCGTGCTCCAGCTCCAGCAGGCGCGCGCGCGGCACCTCGCGCGCTTCACGCGCCTCCCGCGCACCCTTCGCACCCTTCGCACCCCGCGCCCGCTGTACCACACACAGATCACACACCGCCCCTACTATCTCAATTTCACCGCGATCGAACCTTCCTCAATCACAATCCACCTCCCTTTGAAGTATTAACTGCTTAAGGCGCAACACGACACATTTTTGGGCAGTGGAATACGTAGCATCCGTTGGACTTCGATAAAACGTTCGTTGTTTAACCGAAAAAGAGGAACTCATTCGGATAAACTCGTAGGGGAGTTATCACTTTAGCCTTGCGATCTTAAGCATACACCTAATTATTGAATCGGCTGCGGGTTTAAGTAGCAACACTTGGTTTTTAATTTCATCGCTTTTAAACTTAGTTTACTTTTACTACATTTAACCATTTAGTACAGCTAAGGATCACCCACCGAATCTGAAAAAATCCTTTAGCAACTATTATCTGTTTTATTTAGCTATCTAGTGTAAAAATTGAATAAAACTTCAAATAGTTTTTAGTGTTATTGTTATAATTCTGTGTGATAGAAGTGATGACCTAGCATTATTTATACTCTCTTACAATTAAAAAGAAAAAAGATTAAAATGGCAATGTGTCTTAAATAAACCTAAGATGTGTGTAGTAGTGTTTAAAGCACAATCGCTTAAATTAAAATATTATATAATACATCTTAAATTATCGTTCAACATTCTACATAATATGCTTTGTTGCATCATATGTACATGCAAACAAGATCAAACTGTCTATGTGTTTTCTACTGACTGAAGGGTGGCGGTACATCTCTTAATGAAACGATCGTACTTAAATATACATACGGTAATATGGTGTAAACCAGTAGTTTTGCATTAAAATAAGCAAATTTTAAAAGGTGCCAACTTATTTGTTTCGCACACTATTTATTCGCTGTTGCATGAATAATAAAAACATTATGTAAATTATTTATACTGAAACCTTATACATTAATGAACATTATAAACTAATGGTATGAATGGTACTTATGGTACACATAAACAAATCACATCAGGCGTACAACCCTGACAACCCCAAAGCGAGGACAAACGAAAACAAAAACAAAACAGTTCAGATGTTATCATTAATAAAAAAAAATATCATACAAACTTGGAGTTCATGCAAAATTGTTTCACTTTCCGTGCGAGTTTCTTAAAACTTAATTGGTGACAGAGCATTGAAAAAATTAAAATCTCAAGTGAAACAGCCTACATGCGGAGTCTATGCAGGGAAATGGACCAAATGATACTGCAATGGGTGCATTTTATTAAGTTTCGTAAGTCAAAACTATATAAAAAACTTCAAATATAAGGAACTTACCTCTGTGAGCTCGACCGTCTCGCCCGTATTCTCGTCAACAACGTCACCGTAGCAGACGCCCGCTATCGAGCATTTGTTGAATGTCATTATGTTCTGTGTCAATGTGCCCGTCTTGTCCGAAAATATGTACTGGATTTGGCCTAAAATATATTTGTAACGTCAACAGTTTTTATTTTAAATACTTTTTGTGAACTCCCTCGCCTGGAACTATTTTGTCTGATCATTTATCCATATGCCATTATATTAACTATAAAAAGCTTAAAGACCTTCCCAAAAAGTTACAGATTTTGCGAGGCATGAAATACATAATCATAGTGAATCGAAGCGGTATGGTTATGGAGAAGGTGTGAACTTCTCCGATTTCAAGCGCCGCCATTGAGTGTACAGGGGACTAAATTTGGCATAATTTGCAATTGACCGTTGTTTTAAACGAGAAAAAGATTGAGTGTGAGTAGTTCGGCTATGTTTCATGTTAGTAATATAATAAGAAGTATTTTTTAGTATCAATGATGATAGTGTGCGTGATTTGTAAAATTCGTAACCAGACGGGAAGTGTGGTAACATTCCACAATTAGTAACATATTTGGCTATAACAATATTAGTAATTTTTTATATCAAGATATATATTTTTTATTTAGTTTATCAAAAATTATAAAAAATATAATTACCTATTTTTGATAAACAACAAAACTCAATAGGGTTGACGAGTTCCTTGTTCGATAAATACCTTTCAATGTGTTTTTCTACTTTTATCTGTTTACAACAATAAAAGTCGCTGGCAACAGATAATTATCAAAAATATTTATTAATTTACAGGTTTTCAACTGAATATACTAAAAGTGTGAGTAAAAGCATAAAACTCGTGAATTGACGTCAGAAGCAAATTGATTATGACGTCAATGATTTGTGGTATGATATTCTTTAATGTAGTTTAAAGTTTGTAAAGCTTTAATTGTACCTTCTTTATAGAATAAGGGTAACAAACGAGCACACAGTCCACCTGATGGTAAGTGGATAGCAAACACAGTAGCGTTAAGCTGCTATTTTACGCTGGTATTCTATGAGCGTGTGGTCCCACCCCGGACGAGCCAACCCATACATGCTGCAACCATAATATTAGCTGCAGCATGGATCTACCACGCCATACTTACAGATATTGTTGAAATAGGCATAATATTTTGGCAGCTTATTAGTTTTCTCTATTACGAGTATTAAATTAATGGTTAACAATAAATTCTTTACAAAATTATATATTTCTTATTTTGTAGTTACCTATTCCAGTTTTTCCTACTTACTAGACCTTTTTATACCTCTCGAATGAACCATAGACACACAATGGTGAATACCGAAACAAAACCCGTTGTAAAGTTAGCAAGAAAAATGTAGATACTCGTAGATTAACGCAACGTCGATTTATGATTTATATGAAGTATAAAGCTTGTGTCTAAGACATAAGTATTAATTGATATATTTATTTATTGTGCCTATGGTATTACATTAAAATATATAAATAGAAAATTAGGCTTGGTATAGAATTTTTATCAAAATATTTTGTTACACTGTCTTATCTCTATGATTAGTTCCATGGACGTTCACTTCTGCTATCAGCGCCAAAATGGCGAAAATGAAACCGCCTCAATATGTTACAGCGTATAGCCAGTCCAGTGTACTTGTATAATAGAGGTGGCTGTGACACATTTCATCTTAGGTCTCATAGTTTAGCTCAGCCCTATATTGGCCGATAATGGGAAGGGGGACAGAGAAATTAAATAAATCCTACATTATCTTTTAATACATGTCCGAGAAGGTGGCTACTCTGCGGCTTATTACAACAAAACCTTTTTCAACTTTTTCACATACCAAGTTCTTCATTAAGCGTAGTTGTCCGCGCTTTAGCTGCAGTGCCAGTCTTATCATAATACATTTTCTCATCCCAGTTTATGAGGAAACTCTGTGCAAATCTTATGACCTGTAACAAGGTTAATACAAATTAATTAAATTAATACAAAATGAGATTAAAGAAAAACAATAGAGTGCTTCTTTATTAGTCCGTAAAAGTCCATAGCTGTACATTGTTTGTTTGATTTGACACTACACGGCAAAAGGTGTATACTTAAGACAGTACAAAAGTTATAATTCCTCCGAGTCTATCCTCATTAGAAGGACATACAGATGTTTCACCTTGAAGTATCATTGATCTAAAATATGTTGTGGTATCTATCGTTATTGAAATAAATTGGCTGCCTCATTTATCTAGTGTCCGTTAACGAGGCTTTTGATTATGAGGTCCCGGGTTTGAGTCGGGCCAAAAAATCAGTTTTTGAGTTTTTATGTGTCAAGAAATTGTTAGTAGCAGCCCGGAGGCAGAAAGTGGCGGTGTTTTGCCTCCGTGCCTTGGAAAACACAAAAAGCAGTCTTGCGCCTGATCTCTCTCCGGTCGTGTCAGAGTGCCGTCCCATCGGGCTATAAGAGTGAAGGAATAGAGAGTGTATCTGTGCTTGCGCATATACTCGGGCACCTGAACCACCGTGACCGTCATTCGGTCTGGAGGACATTATTATTAATAATAATAAAATAATATTGCGACGTGTCACCTCGACGGAGACGTAGAGCGATATCGGCACGACGGTGTTCATGACGATCGCGTAGGAGAAGAAGACGAGGAAGGCGATGACGACGGCGCCCGAGGCGGGCTCGGCGGGCACCAGCGTGTCCCAGGGCAGGTACACCTGGAAGTAGCGCCCCACCAGCCACTCCCACACGCCGCACGCCACCGTGCAGAACACGCACATCGACAGCAGGAAGAATACTATCTGTACACGTAAAAACAGTTTTTCTATTGTTTAATGTACTCATTATTTACATTTAATTTGCATGCTATGTTAAAACAACAGAATATGAGTGTAGTATACAATTAAAACATCTGCATATTTACCATGTTTTATGCAAATAAAGATTATTATTATTTATTTATTTAGTTTTAGATCTCGGCTTTTACCGGTTTACTGATATTGGCAAGAGTCTGAGCCAAGTGCATATTAATGCTAGCTTTATTATTCGGTTACCTTTGTGTAAGGTGTTCAGGTAATTTGCTTAACTTTTCTCATAGCCCTTAGTCGCGATTACGAAACTTTCGGCACAAAATGGATTGATGGACTGCTTTATACCGCTACCACGCTACAGTATAAATAAACAAAATAATGCAAAAAAAAATAAACGAGAGTTACCCATATACCCGAAGGATTACTAATGTTAAATGAAAATAAGCCGGTCATTTAGCTTGTAAAATCCATTAACCAACCCAATAACCGGTCAGGCCTCTTAAACCGACCGCTGATGAAGCCGAATAATGCAAATTGGCATATCAATATCATTTTTTTTTTATAGGATAAGGGTGACAAACGAGCACACAGTCCACCTGATGGTAAGTGGTTGCTGCGGCCCATAGACATCTATATCTATCCTCTATTACAAATCAAAATGTAGTTGCGTTGTCACCCGTGAGGACTAAGATGGAATGCCTCATTTCCAGTAAAAAGGGCCTCCGGCCACCTGCACTCACCAAGCGAAACGCAGAGGTAAACCTCTACTTCACGCTGGTTTTCTGTGAGGTCGTGGTACCACCCCGGTTCGAGCCGGCCCATCCGTGCGACAGCAAAAGCTGTCGCGTGGCTTTACCACTGTTAAAATCATGATTTATTTCACCCTTTGAGATAGTTTATGTGCAGCAATGACTTCTTAATACTAATGTATAAAGAGTGAAATTTTAGTACCTATATAAAAATGCGCACATCATACTTGTTGTAGAAAAACTAAATAATTAGCGGTTGATTTTAAAAAAGTCGGTTATGCTAAATATATTATAAGCAAGCTTTACTTGCACGATTAATGTTCAATAATAATAATTGATCGCGCTATTAAAATTTCTCATTCCTCATAGTTGTTACTTTTGATACATGTTTTTTTGTTCTGATTCTTCTGAACGATCCTTTTGATAATAAGGATGGATAAGTTTACAGTCTAGCGAAATACTTAAAACATTACAAAAAATTACCCAATTCCGATAAGTTTGTTGTGCAACCTATAATATTATGACCATTGAGTTATATGTACTACGTACTAGAGAAGCCCTTCCAAACAAAAATTGTGTCCTACTCTACGTCTTCGCGCATGCGCGGGAGTAGTAGTCGCGTATGCGCGAAGACCTTAATTTGTTATAAAACAAGATAATAATATAAAATAAATATAAGAATTTAATATAAAATATCTTATTTTAATTTGAACAAACATATTTCTAAATAAAATATAATAATAATAATCTTATGGAATTCCCAAATCTTCAATTTACGCAATATTTAGTTTGTACGGATTGCATTACAGTTCAGCTGAATATAGTCAATGTTCGGAATGCGAAATCTAGTGCGTAATACATATATATCGATGATTATGACGGTATATTCAGGATTTTTCCCGAAACGTTGGGGGAGGCAATCTATGAGGGGGGCCATGTTCAGCAGTGAACTTTTGATAGGCTTTAACGGAGACGGTACTAGACTATAATTTTATACCATTCTCTTACTGATAGTAATTGGTTTATGTTTTGTTTTGTTCGGTTCTAGATATACCATAAGTCGAAGAGTAAGAAATGACCGGGTGAAACGTTTGTACGATTCTCGTCACTTACCCCTATAATAAGAAAATTAAGTAGCCTATCAATGCTGGTACGTTTGAACTTGGTCTTCCCGGAGTTCTGCATGAGTTTCGTGTCCTTCCCGGCGAACACGACCACACCGTAACACCACGACGTGTTCCGCAGCACGCAGCCGCGGAGCAGGATCTTGTCGTTGTCCAACGAGTAGTGCTGATCTCGCCAGCTTAACGTACCTATACAATAGTTAAAAATGATCAATTTTTTACACACGCATGTGAGAAACCGAGAGAAGCAGGGGAAGTGAGTGAATGTGGGAGGATCATTAGATCACGTTAGTGGGTGGTACTGCTATTTCTTCCTCTATCGTTATTATTATAGTAACGAGTAGTTAGCTATTAAATTTATAGCGAAGCATCGAGATCTTTCCGGATTTAGGTGGTTTTGTAACGAACAAAATTAATTTTCATAAATACCTATACATTTTAGATGCCTTTGTGAAGCAGTTTTATCCTTTAATTTTATTTTACAACTTGACTCAATATACCTACTTTACAAAATTATTCTCCACGTAAATCTTAATGGCTATTTGTGCCAATATTTCTCGGTAAAAAGTCGCCGAGTACCAGGACAAACTTGTGTCTGAAGTCGGGTCTTTACTGAACAAAGTCTCGCATTGGGGGCGACTAAATCTAGTCCAGTTCAATCCCCAGAAGACACAAGTTTGCGCGTTTACCGCTAAAAAGAACCTCTTTGTCGTATCTCCTCAGTTTCAGGGCACTCCCCTTGCTGCCTAAGCTAGCATCGGAATCCTCGGCGTCGACATATCGAATAGTGTGCAGTTTCGTGGTCACTTGGAAGGGAAGGTCAAATTGGCCTCTAAAAAGCTTGGCGTACTTAGCAGAGCGAGACAGTATTTCATGCCGGCACAACGCTTGCAACTTTACAAAGCGCAAGTGCGGCCTCATAGAATACTGTTCTCATCTTTGGGCCGGGGCACCCCGGTACCGGCTCCTTCCACTTGACCGCATCCAGCGCAGAGCGGTTCGAATCGTCGACGACCGAGTTCTTCTGATTGGCTCGATACACTGGCACTGCGTAGGGATGTTGCATCCTCTTGCATTTTCTATCGAATCTACCACGGAGAGTGCTCTGAGGAATGTTCGGATTAATTCCAGCCGCCTAATTTCACGAACGCACATCGCGGCAGAACTCCCGATATCATCCACACCAATTTGATGATTGGCGGTCCACCACTGTGCGATTTAGAAGATGTTTTTTTCCTCGTACAATTTCTACAGGTCAGTATAATATACAGGATGTGGCGTAAAGAGTGTTAATATCTTTAACTACGGGTGGGGGACATCATAACTGTTCAGAAAATAAAAAAAAATATACCCAGTAAAAGTCTCACGGTTTTCGAATTATGGGACATTTACGAAATTTTCTAATTTTTTTACTCTTATCCATTCTTTTCGGTGCCAAGATCACAAATAGAAAAGAGTCGGGTTAAGGATCTGGGGACCGTGCTGGCCACAGAATTTGGATATGTTTCGTTGAGGTACTCTCTCACGTTATGGGCGTAATGCGCAGGGCAACCGTCTTGCTGCAGCAAACATGTTTTTGTTTTGAAAAATATCTTTTTAAAAGAAACTTTAAATGTAGCACCAAAATAGCAGTTAGTATTTGATCTTTGTGTCTTAAGGAATGCTACAAAAAAAACAGGTCGAGAAAATTCCTTACTAAAAAAAAAAAATTAGGAAAATTTCGTAAATGTCCCATAACTCGAAAACCGTGAGACTTTTACTGGGTACATGGTTTAATTTTCTGAACAGTTCTGATGTCCTCCACTCGTAGTTAAAGGTTTATCTACTCTTTACGCCACACCCAATATGTATATTATAATAGCTTAGGGGCGGGTGAACCTAGAGGGTGCGGCTAGAAAGGTCAGCCATTACAAAACAATTTTAAAGTGTAATTCAGATTTACATACATACATACATATATAAACACTCACGCCTGTCACCCAGAGGGGTAGGCAGAGACTACGGACTTCCATTTGGCGCGATCCTGACACACCTCTCTCGCCTCTTTCACATCCATATATCTACGCATACACGCTCGTCGGTTAAGGGTACTCCTAATCTGGCCCATTTTCAATGTATCGCCGATCTGGTCGATAAACCTTCGTCTAGGGCGTCCCTTCCCGACCCTGCCGTTCACTTCTGCAACATAAATTTGCTTTGTCACTCTTTCCTCGTTCATTCTTTCTACGTGACCAAACCACCGAAGCATTCCTTTCTTAATCCTTGTCACAACGTCATCTTGCAAACCACACTTTTCTCTTATTACACTATTTCTCACCCTGTCATTCAGATTCAGCCCTAGCATACTCCTTAAGGAACGCATTTCTACAGCATTTATTCTACTCTCATGCTTCTTCTGCCAGACCCAACTTTCACTACCATACATTAAAGTGGGTACTAACACAGCATTATGAATTGCCATACGTGCCTTAGTTGACACATTCTGACTCCTCACAATAGCGTGTAGAGCCCCATTCACTCTATTTCCTGCGTTCACTCGTCGTTCTATATCCTTATCATATCTACCATCCCTGCTAAATAAACATCCCAAATATACAAACTCATCCACTTGCTCAATCAACTCCCCTTCTATTCTTATTTTACATAAAGTTTTACTTTCTTCTCTTTCAAAAACCATCACTTTCGTCTTACTTGCGTTCACTTTCATACCCCTTTCTTTCAATGAACAATTCATTAAAGTAACCATCATTTGCAACTCGGCCGCCGACGATGCAAATATGACTTGATCATCGGCGTACAAAAGGCATTTGACGGTTGACTCACCCATTCTCAACCCACATTCTTCAACTTTCAAAGTTTGCAAACAACTGTCCATAAATAGGTTAAACAGCCACGGGGAAGCCACACATCCCTGTCTGACACCTTTATGAATGCCAAACCAGTCCGAGTAGACCCCGTTGATCCTGACACAAGCACTAGAGTCCCTATAAAGAGACCTTAATGCCTGTATCAAGCCAGCGCTCAACCCAAATGAGTTCAGTGTTTGCCATAACACGTTCCTGTCCACTCTGTCATAAGCCTTTTCCAAGTCCAAGAACGCACAAAAAACTTTCTGGTTTTTAGCCAAAAACTTCTCCGCTATCATGCGCATGGAAAAGACTTGATCCGTACACCCCATCCCCTTTCTAAATCCAGCTTGCACATCCCAAATTTTTCCATCAGTTTCTTCCATAACTCTTTCAATTAACACCTTAGCATACAGTTTACCCACAATGCTAAGCAAGCTGATACCACGGTAGTTTTTACAGTCCCGCTGCGACCCCTTTCCCTTATATATTGGGACTATAACGGCTTTGCACCAGTCTTCCGGTACCCGTTTCAGTTCCCAACATAAATTAAACAAGGTGTGCAGCAGGCCTGCAACCACACCCTCACCAGCCCTTAGCATTTCGAGTGATACTCTATCATATCCGGCTGCCTTACCTGCTTTCATGCTTTTCATTGCTTTCATTATTTCATCTACACTTATCTCCCTACCTCTCTCCACTTCTTCCGGAATTTCTATTTCACTTATTTCAGACGACTCTTTACGTAGTAAGTAATATACGTAGTGGTGTTTTATTTTAATTTTCATTAATAAAAACAGTGTGTGTCGTGAAGACACACGATAGAAGTGAAACTTTTGTATTACAGGGAAACATTTCAATTATTCATCAATGACTGTGAATGTCTTGCCAGACCGTATCTTCATCTAGTGGGGGTCGCCCTACACTTCGGCTACCGGTACGAGGCTGCCACTCGAGAACAGTTTTTCCCCATCGGTTGTCTCACGTCAGCTTAGTAATCCGTTGGGGTATGTCGGTCTATCGTACTACTGCGGATATAGTCCTTTCTAAGTTTATCACGCAGAGAAACCCTGAGCATAGTCCTCTCCATAGCCTGCTGAGCGACCTTGAGCTTCTTCATACGGCCAGCAGTGAAGGACCACATCTCAATTCCATAGGTCATCACTGGCAATCACGCAAGTCGCAGGTGACTCAGGACCGTGCTCTATAGCATTTCTTGGGGGAGGCCTATGTTCAGCAGTAGACTTGTCAAGGTGTGGTTTAGTTTGTTAATTAGGTAATTATCTATTATTTATGTAATTTTATTTTATTTAAAGTAAAGTTTTATATTATGTCAACAAAAATTATTTAAATGAAAATTTACAAATTGTTATTTTAAATAAACGCTGCTCTGCCTTATTGGGCTTCAAATTACTTACATTGTTATTTTTTTTAATAGCGCCATCTACTTTATTCTATTAAGTCATGTTCTAACAACTTCAAACAGGAGGAGGTACTCAATGTGTTACCTCATAACTTTTTTCTAGGTGAACCGATTTCGATGATTCTATTTTTATATGAAAGCTGTTGCTTTTCTTGTGGTCCCATATAAATTTGAATGAATAGTTTTTAAGTTATCCTTAATAATATATATTGAAGTCGGTTGCACAAAATATTTTATTTTTAATTATATCGAACCAAATTGATTAAGTCTCATAGTGACACGTAGAAAAGACGCTAGATGGCTTTAACCAAAAAAAATATTATGATGTTTGTCCAATCCATTCATAACAATCAATAATTTCAAAACTTACCGATTAATATTATTTTTTTAGGTTTATGCCATCTAGCATCTACTCTACGTACCGCCTTGAGAGTCAATCAATTTTTGTTCGATAAAATGACTTTACCTATAGAATGTAGAAGTTAGCGCCATTACTCAAATGCGATCACTCCTTCTAAACTTAATAAAATACGTGTACCTTGTTAACTGTCCTAAATAAAATTAATATAAGATTAGTATTTGAACGAAAGACCATTGTAATCATGTAATTGTAATTGTATTACTATGTACTTTATGGTATGTAAATAATGGACTGCGTCCGCGATTTGAATGATCGACCTGAATGAACTGGTACGTAGTGTTTACCCCCACCACTTTTCGTCATACAACATCCGCAAGATCAGAATTTCAAAGCCCTCCCGTAAAAAGTTTCAGTTCAATAAACAAATATTTAATTATTTAGCTTAGAGCGACTGTAATCCTAAATTAGAATATGAACGTAGCTGACTTCAGAGTTCAGAATTCTGGAAATGTAACTTAGTCGTAGGTGAACTTGTATTTATGTAAATGTTATAACGTAATACAAATTTTCATAAGAACTTTGTGATAGATTGGAGACGTGAGATTTTAGCGATTTATAATAAAAATTAAATAATACTTTAAAAAAAACTATAAAAAAAAACGCTTTTGTAGATAACAGAACTAAAACGGAGAAAATTATTTTAAATAAGTTTATACTTAATAAGAAAATATTGATTAACATTAAAAATCATTTTATTGTAAAAAATCGTCTAGTTATATGCTTGTCTCGAAGATCGAACCATGCATGTCTCAATGCACGGCTAAGAACAGTAGTTATATAGCGTACAAAACTCCCTGACTAGTTCTACGAATAGTCGTACGCTCGAACCATGCATGTCGATATAACTTGTTGGAAAACTACAGTACATAATATTTTATTTTATTCAAAGTCGGTCACTTATGTGGGAGATCGGAAATTTGTGCACCTGCTGTCCTCCTTGGATGTAGTATTAGCCGTTTCTCAGGCTCCCTCTCCGGAAAGTTTAATTATATACGTGCACTTGACACAAAGATACTACCGAGTATCAAGTATGGAAAAATCACAAATCCTGAGGAGCCTGGCAAGGATAACGGGACAAACTATTTCAATTATTGCATTGTCATCGGTCCTTGATAACTGTGCTAAGTTTCAAATCAATCCGACCTTTTAAGGAGGATGAAAATCACATTCAAAAATTCCGTTTAATAGATACATACCAGGCTAATGAAATCGTGTTAATAATAAGCATCTAGATGTACATCGTGATTGTAGTACATCGAGAGTCATGATTTTTGGGCAAAGTTTTGAATGACTCCGTTTTCTGAAACTACAACAAATTTCTATCCTGCGTAGTAAACTTCCGATAAGAAGAAAGGAAGAGATCGCCATAAATCAGATCTCCAGAGTAACAATACCAATTATTAACAACCTGAGTCATCTGTTATCAACTGGTCAATATTATTATGTTTTATCACACGTAAAAATATTTTTGCAATAATGCAATCACGATTTATGTTCAGAATAGAACAATAAAGCAAACAAATAGAACGAAGGAGAAAAACTCTAGTTGCTGTTAAAATTATATAGCCGATCAATCCGACAACAGTATCGTCGGTTCCATACACATTACGACAGGTAAGTGGAGACTGCATCGTTTCAACTTTTGTTACCTATTATTTATTACGGAGAGTATAATTACGCTAAAGTATCGTGGAGTTATTACACAATATAACCGTGTTGTGGCGGTGTAATGACATACAATACCCCATGTCATCACGTGGGTGTCGTAAAAGGCGACATGAAAAGGAAAATGAAATAAGAAATAGGTAGTAGCACCTTACTGATAAGATCTTTACTGCCAAGCTTGCAACTATGGTTAGATCTCCCCAATGAGTCAATCTATGAGGGAGGTTCATGTTCTTGACTTTTATGGGCTGTAATGGATCGTGAAGTAATTACAACGGAATTATGTAAAGTGACTGAGTGCGTGCATTGTAAGCACCACCTTTTGAATTATCACCATTTCGTTGAACATTTAGTAAAAAATACATTTTATTGCATACAAGATTCAAGACAGCATGAGAAAATTCAACACCTGATTTCATGCAGGCGTTGGAATAGATTAACAATATAACAATTTGTATTTTCTTGTATTGGTAAGAAGTATAACTACTCAGAATAGCTCACTGTAGTTTGAAGCTTTCCATGACTTAAGATAATTTATCTTTATATCGTCCGGACTCGAGGCCACTTTGTGAAATGCCAGAAAACCCTAATGGGTTTTCTGGCATTTTACAAAGTGGCCTCGTATAACGTGACCATACGTCCTTTTTTTTGCATGGGGAAATGCCTACGCATACCCGCCTCGCGGGGGCAAGGACTGGTTATGTCGGACTCGCACCGACTAAAACCTCATGGTGTTCCACCTTCGTCGTATATTGGCAGAACCACGGGAACGCTTTCGCACACATCCGCAGCCCCACCTGCGCTGGCCGCTCCATGGCGGCCTCCCCTCGGGAGAGGACTACTCCTCCCCCATCTCCTCCTCAGGTAAGGCTCACCAGAACACATGGCGCGCCCTCCTCCTCGGCCTCCAATTTCACATGCGCAACGGACACCCCAGTATCCGATGCGCGAAGGCCACGGGGCCAGGAAAAACTAGTACTCAGAAGCACCAGCCTTCCTGACCTCAGCGGCGGAACTGGTCTATGGCTCCGCCGCCAACCAAGATTCGGCTGCGGAGGGTAGCGGCGGGTAGAGGGAGAGCGGCGGCTCGCAATACCGGCACTCCTCTCCCCCCGCAGCCCCACCACCACCGCATCAATTAACGGTGCGGCCCTGTCTGAGTCGCGGAGGATAGGGCGACTGGCGCATCGCCATACCAACACTCCTCTTCCTCCGCGACTCCACCTCGGCTGCAGCGGTAGGGGGAGCGGACACCCCTCTCACCGCAGTCCACCGACACACATCCGAAGTGGGCTCGCCAAGTCCACTCGGAGTGGCCACCTCGGGCCGGCCCTACACCACGGGCCAACCAAAATACTGTTACGCGCCACTATTAATGTCTTGTACATGGCAACACTAGTTACACTAGCGCCCCCTAGTGTCGAGTAAATGAAAGTATTGCGCGCCACTATTAATGTCTTGTACATGGCAACACTAGTCACAATAGCGCCCTCTAGTGTCGAGTAGCAGAACTAGGAGAGTCGAGATCCTTCCAGAAATTTCGGGACCGATATGTACTCGAACATTCTAGATGTCGCTACAGTAGAAGGTTCTGGAAACTATCTGAGGCCCTATATAAGACCGGTATAGACCACGACCGGGGCAGTATTGAATTGGCCATACAAGAGAATACTTCGAAGCGAAATAACGGCGAACTGTGTTTTATTATTAGTGTGTTTTTAGATTGTAATTAGTATCCGTAATTAAAGTGTCAATTTTGGTAATTTAATCGGCAGTTTTTAATTGTCTCGAACCCCAAGTTCGTAACAATTGGTGTTAGAAGTGGGATCAAATATGCCGATTTTACCTAAAGACGACACGGAGGGTATCCGTACCCGAAGTCAACGCCAACAGGAGACGGACCAGAGACGATTTGGTAATGCAACGCCGCAAACGTCGGAGGGCCAGTTGCTAACCACGGAGGCTGGCCCGTCAGCAGCTCCTGCATCTGCAGCACCTGACTTAGGTGCTCTGATGATGATGCTGCAGGATCAGGCTCGCCGACAGGAGGAACAGGCCCGCCGACAGGAGGAACAGGCCCGCCGACAGGAGGAACAGACCCGTCGGCTGGAAGAGCAGCTGCAGCGCGGTATGGAAGAACAGATGCTCCTCAGGAAGGACCTTCACGCTACCTTCGGGAAATAGATAAAGGAGGTGAAGGATAGGGTTGCTCAACATGATAACCGCCTGTCGGAAGCTGAAACCCGAATCGACCAAGTGAACAATCGGGTTGACAACGTGATGGCTGATGTGAAGAAAACGCTGGACGACCTCAAACTTGGGGATGGAGTTACAGCTCCCGTGGTAGCTACAACACCTTCGCTACGTGGATTCAAAGTGCCGCCGTTCGACGGGACTTCTTCCTGGTCGGCCTATAAAATCCAGTTCGAGGCTGTCATGAAAGCGAACGGCTGGAATAAAAGTCAGGCCATGACTGCTCTCACCCTAGGCCTGCACGACCAGGCATTAACTGTTCTGGAAGCTCTCGGTAAGGAAGTGACTTACGAGCAGCTCCTTGAGGCATTGGAGGCGAGATATGGCGACGCTCACCTGGAACACGTCTTTCGTGCGCAGCTCAAAGATCGCGTGCAACGCAGTAACGAAAACCTGCAGCAGTGGGCCCTTGAGGTGGAGAAGCTGGTTCGAAAAGCGTACCAGTCTGTACCTGCGCTTATTGTAGGGAACCTGGTGCAGACATTCATCGACGGCATCCGTGACCTTGAAGTCAGAGCTGCTGTGAGGCTCGGGCACCACGAGACGCTTAAGGACGCCTTGACCCATGCACTGCAGGTGGAAGCCGTGCGGCAGGATCATCGTTCCCACCGCGTCAGGGAGGTTGCAACAGCTAAAGTTCAGGACCACAATAAAAGCTACAGCCCTAGGTGCTACGGCTGTGGAGAAAGGGGCCATCTTCGATCCAGCTGCCCTAAGCGAACTGTAGGAAGGGAAGGTAATCGATCTCGAGAGGGTAGTGCGGATAATAGCACCGCCCAGCAGCAGCAGGGAAACTGGCGGGTGCTGGCTGATGTTAAAAGAGCCCCAAGGATTTCGATCTCACAAACTCATGATGGGAACAGCCTAATCATCAAGGGCGAAGTCAACGGAACGCCATGTAAACTGACCATAGACACTGGAGCCTCTCGCACGGTTGTCAGTTCCCAACTTATAAGTCGGTTCCTTGGTGACTCCGCATACAACCGAGAACGCATTAATTTGGTGACAGCCACCGGTCAGCGCATACCCGTCCGTGGAGAGAAGGAGATGGAGTTGAAGCTAGGCAACATGATCTACCTGCATAATGTCATCGTGGCTGATATAATGGACGACTGCATCCTGGGCCTAGACTTTATGAGGAAGAATTGTTGTGAGATCGACGTTAAGCAAGGTGTTTTGAAATGTGGACAAGAAGAACTTTTCATGGAAGGGGCGTTACCAGAGAATGTGTACAGCCTTAAGAAGATTGTTCTTCCGCCGAAATCGGAAACGATTGTGCCGGTTAGTCTTCCTCGGAGTCCTGGGCAACCTCATCGTTGTGTACTCGTGGAAAGGGTAGACAATGACCTTCCATGGAAAGTGGCTCGAACCTTGGTCAGAACCACCGACATCTCAGGAGTACGTGTGTTGAACCTTTGTGATCAGGAACAGATTATAGAAAAAGGCACATTGGTTGGTACTAGTGAGGAAGTGGATTGGTTGCGTCGGTGCGAATATCTATCGACCGGGACCCCTAGCAAGGATGGACAAACGAGAGTGACCACACTTTTAGAAGACTGTCGCAGCGTTCTCTCCCCGAATGAAATGGTCAAGGCGAAGAAGTTGTTACTCAAGTACGCCAATGTTTTCTCGTCAAACGAAGCTGACATAGGAAAGACTGGCTTAGTTCAACACAAAATAAACACAGGATAAGAATTGCCTATTCGTCAGCGGCCAAGAAGATTGCCTGTAGCACGTGAAAAGGAAGTGGAAACCATGATTGAGGGAATGGTGAAGGATGGTGTTATTGAACCTTCATCTAGTCCATGGTGTTCACCTGTGGTGCTGGTAAAGAAGAAGGACGGCAGTATGCGGTTTTGTGTTGACTACCGCCGCCTGAACGACGTTACGAAGAAGGACAGCTATCCCTTGCCTAGAATTGATGACACGCTGGACATGCTCACAGGCGTAAAGTGGTTTAGTACGCTGGACCTGAAAAGTGGCTACTGGCAGGTTGAAATTGACCCTAAAGACAAGGAGAAAACTGCATTTTTCACAGGAAAGGGTCTGTGGCAATTTAAAGTTATGCCGTTTGGATTGTGCAATGCTCCAGCAACGTTTGAAAGATTGATGGAACTTGTACTTACCGGGCTAATTGGAGATGCCTGTCTGGTCTATTTGGATGACATCATCATCGTAGGCCGTACGTTTGAGGAACACCTTCAAAACCTGGAACGCGTGCTCATGAAGATCCAGAGTGCCAACCTCAAGTTGAGTCCAAAGAAGTGCTCACTATTCAAACGGCAAGTTAGTTTTTTGGGGTATGTAGTGTCGGAAGAAGGTATCCGCACGGATCCAGAGAAAATTGCTGCTGTCAAGGAGTGGCCGGTCCCAAAAGACAAGACACAGGTTAGAGCATTTTTGGGTTTGTGCTCTTATTATCGGCGATTTGTGAAGAACTTTGCAGATATAGCCAAACCTCTGCACAAGCTAACCGAGGAGAAGCGACAATTCTGCTGGGATGAAAGTTGCGATATTGCATTCCAGGAGCTCAAGAACCGCCTGTGCAAAACACCTATTTTGGGGTACCCTGATGCGGGCAAGGAATTCATAGTTGACACAGACGTAAGTGATATAGGACTTGGCGGTGTGTTGTCTCAACGGAATGGTGATCAAGAGATTGTGATAGCGTACTTCAGCAAGTCGTTGTCAAAGCCGGAAAGGAACTATTGTGTCACAAGACGGGAATTGCTTGCTGTGGTAAAGTCTACTGCAGGAATACGACTTTGTGATCGAACATCGCAGCGGGAAATCTCATGGCAATGCAGATGCATTGTCAAGAAGACCTTGCCCTGAAGATTGCAAGCATTGTACTAGGCAAGAGGGTAAGGAAGTGGTATCTGTGAGAATGCTCAGGACAGACCAGCTCAGCAATGAGTGGAAGGACAGCCTACAGCATGCACAGCAGGAAGATTCGGACATTAAGCCGATTCTGGAATGGATGAAGGCCAGTGCTCCTAAGCCCAAGTGGAGCGACGTCTCAGCAATGAGTTCGACCACAAAAAGCTATTGGGCCCAATGGGACAGCTTGCTGATTCAGGATGGAGTCCTGTGCCGTAAATGGGAAAATGGTCGGGGAGACAGGTGTCATTTGCAAATGGTTGTCCCTAAGGCTAAAGTGCCGGATATTCTACAGCTGTACCATAGTGGTTGTTCAGGAGGCCACCTGGGAGTTAAACGAACTCTCCTGAAGATCCGAGAGCGGTTTTACTGGGTCCACTGTCGTGACGATGTCCAGGACTGGTGCCGCAAATGTACAAGTTGTGCGGCTGTAAAGGGACCTCAAATTCGTAGTAGGGGCGCATTGAAATTGTACAATGTTGGTGCACCATGGGAGAGGATAGCCATCGACGTTGCGGGGCCGTTTCCAGAAAATGAAAGTGGTAACAAGTATTTCATGGTCGTGATGGATTACTTCACTAAGTGGCCAGAAGTCTTCGCCATTCCAAATCAAGAAGCTTCAACCGTTGCAGATAAACTAGTTCATGAAGTCTTCTGTCGTTTTGGAGTACCTTTAGAGATTCACAGCGATCAAGGAAGGAATTTTGAATCTCAAATATTCCAGGAAACTTGCCGAGTTATGGGTACTCAGAAAACACGAACAACTTCTTACCACCCACAATCTGATGGAATGGTAGAAAGATTTAATCAGACATTGGAGAGGTACCTAGCAAAAGTTGTGGAAAAACGACAACGAGACTGGGATAGGCACATACAACCGTTTTTGTTGTCATATCGAAGCGCTGTTCACGAAAGTACATCAGTGACACCAGCTTACGTAAACTTTGGGAGAGAATTGCGGCTGCCTGCAGACCTGATCACCGGAATACCACCTGATGCCCCACGCAGTATAACCGATTATGCAAATGACTTGCGGAACAAAATGAATGACATTTATGAGCACGTCAGACAGACGGGCCAGCAAACGTCTGAGAAGATGAAAACACGGTATGACCGCAAAATGAACAACAAGGGGTTTGATGAAGGTTCTCTAGTGTGGTTACACAATCCAGTTCGCAGCAAAGGGAAATCTCCTAAGCTTCAAGCTAAATGGGACGGACCGTACCGGATTGTGACAAGGATCAATGACGTAACCTACCGGATACAGAAAGGTGCCAGAGGTACTCCTAAGATTGTCCATGTGGATCGACTGGCGCGTTATTATGGGGCCAATAATGCTCGGGACGAGCATGTCTTAGGAGGGGGCAGTGTTACGCGCCACTATTAATGTCTTGTACATGGCAACACTAGTTACACTAGCGCCCCCTAGTGTCGAGTAAATGAAAGTATTGCGCGCCACTATTAATGTCTTGTACATGGCAACACTAGTCACAATAGCGCCCTCTAGTGTCGAGTAGCAGAACTAGGAGAGTCGAGATCCTTCCAGAAATTTCGGGACCGATATGTACTCGAACATTCTAGATGTCGCTACAGTAGAAGGTTCTGGAAACTATCTGAGGCCCTATATAAGACCGGTATAGACCACGACCGGGGCAGTATTGAATTGGCGATACAAGAGAATACTTCGAAGCGAAATAACGGCGAACTGTGTTTTATTATTAGTGTGTTTTTAGATTGTAATTAGTATCCGTAATTAAAGTGTCAATTTTGGTAATTTAATCGGCAGTTTTTAATTGTCTCGAACCCCAAGTTCGTAACAATACGTATAAATGTCCCACTTCAATAAACAAACTTGAAGTAGCGTAGGTACAAGCTCTGTCACACGAAGTGACAATTAATTTATTAATTAATCTTTATATATATAAAAATAATACAACTTGTTATTTCTATATAATTTAGAAATAACAGGCTGTTGTTTTAATATTAATTTACAGAAGAGTTTATAAGATTAGTTCTCATTTTCAATTTTAATAGTTAAATAATCCATTAATATGTTTTGTTTTTATTAAACCATAATAATTAAAGTGCTTGAGTGATTTGAGGGAAAAATTAAATGGTCAGTTTAGCTATATACCGCAGTAGAAGTTTACTGGCTTATTTAGAAGAAGAGAATAATAATTAATAACATATTGTGATTTAAGGTGTTACCTTCAAACTTATTAAGTAAGTTGTTGGGCGTTTCGCAGACGATCTCGCCGTCGAAAGCACCTAGTTGTGCGTCGTCCTGGCCCATCGCCGCCGTCTCCAGAAGACATTGGCGACATTTTAAATTCGTCTCCCTGCAAAATTAGTATCATATTAACATAACATAACTTAGCTAAGTTATGCTGGGAGGTGTGAAAAAGATTTTTATTTATATCGCTGGTCATAAATTGTCATTGAATGTTAGCCGATAGAATGGAATTTTATGTGTACGTATACTAGCAATCCGGCCCAGCTTCGCACGGCTGATTTCCGGATCTCGACAATAGCGCCACCTACCGGATCCAATTGTGAATATAATTCATTCTAGAATCAACTTAATTACGCAACAAAATTTCATCAAAATCGGTCAAGCCGTTTAAAAAGACTTCAGTCACATAAACACGGACAGAAGAAATATATAATGTAAAGAATTTTACTAGAGGGCAGTGCTTTGTGGCAGCCATAAAATGCTGTGGGTAGAGCAAGAGGCGACAGAAGGAAATGAAAGGGGAGTGGGAGAAAGAGCCGCGATTGCCAACCTGCCTGCCAAGCGTGCCAAGCGTGTGCAACCTATGTTCAGCAATGAACTTTTGATAGGTTATAATGATGATGATGATGATTTAGTTTATTACTTTGCAACGATATATTTTTATTTTTAAACTTTATCATTTCTTATATTTACGCGAACACTACACATTGAATAAAACTACTTTTACGGATTCTATCGCGTTTAATTAACTTGATTTTTATTGTTTCCCGATGTTTCGGGTACTTTAATGCACCCATGGTCACGGGGGAATGAGGTGATTGACGTCCCGATGTCAGAGTTAACCTGGAGTAACTTCAACTTTTTTAATTATTAATTTTGGTCCGCTGTACGCAGAATGAACTTACTGTGTCTTGAAGACTAGCAGTGGTATGCTTAGGTTTAGTTTTAATTTTATTAATTACAGGATCCCAAGCAGGTGGTAGTACCCAGCCTCCCTCTTTATTGAAATTGGGATGTTTTTTAATTTCAATAACCTCACATATCATCCTTGGCAGGAATCGATGTTCTTTCGCGAGAATTTGTGGTTTATGAAATCTAATGTAATGGCGGGCGCCGTCTAGCATATGATCACAAACTTCAGACTTCCCGGAACGTTGGTGTTTCACGTGAGCATGTGTTCTTTTACGCGGGTTTTGATAGATCGCTTTGTTTGACCTATATGAGGGACGTTAATCACCTCAGTCCCCCGTAACCATGGGTGCTGTAAAGTAAAACGTCGGGAATCAATAAAAAATAAGTTAATTAAACGCGATAGAATCCGTAAAAGTAGTTTTATTCAATTTTTAAACTTTTTTATAATATTGGAGTATAATATATGCATCTACACTAAACACTGAAAAGAATGTTGCATATCGTTTTTAGTAGTATAAAATATAAAAGTCAATGTTTGTTTGTTGACAGATAGTTTAATATAATTGAAAACATTTCTTAGGTATATAATGTAACTGAAACCTTCCTTTATTTCCATTATTTAAAGTAATTAATTTTAAAATGTTAAAGCTGCAGCAGAATTACTAGTACAGGAAATTTCATTTTAATTTTGAAAAGTGACACGCACGTATATAATTTTTTTACCGATTTGGAAGGTTGGTTCATAGTTAGTAATTACGATTAGGTGATCAACATAATATGTTACGGTTGTTTGTTACTCTAATAATTAATTGCAATAAGAATATATTGTAATCAAATTCGATCAACAACTTACCCATCCAGCTCTGCAGTCTCGATGTAACACAGACCGTTGGGCTCAGAGCTGCTGAGCAGGAGTATGTCGGCGGCGACGAACTGGTCGTTCTCCAGCCGTATGACGTCTCCCACTTGAACAGACGCCCACTTCTCTTCCACCAGTTTGCCATTGCGCAGCGTCTTAGCTCTGCGATGGTTCACTTGGGAGTCGTTTTGATGACGTTGCTGCAAGAATCGATGTTCTAATAATAGACTAAATAAATAGACTTTAGTCCAGCTAAGTCAGTGCGCTTTTCTATTTTAGGCTTCTATTATGGTTGTAGCACGACCGAGGTAGGACCACACTTTTACAGAATACCAGCGTCAAGTAGCAGCATGCTGTGTTTCGTATAGTGAGTGTAGAGAACCGGGAACCCTTTTCACTGGAAACGAGGCATTCCATCTCAGTCATCAGGGGTAACAATTCATCTGCACTTTGATACTTAATTGAGGATAGATGTAGATGTCTATGGGCCACATTATTTACTTACCATCAGATGGACTCTGTGCTCGTTTGTCATCCTTATTCTATAAAAAAAAGGCTAAGTCACCACTTTTTATCAAGTGAAAATTAGTCTGTCGGTCGAGCGGGTTGTAGTGTGTAAAAAAATAAGCTCGAATTCAAGTTATTACAAAAGTAAATAATTTGATTTGCATGTTTACGCCGTAAACAATGATCGAAATTAGCAAAACACGAACACGACTAATCGACTAAGCAAATGTGTTGTTCATTTGCATTTATTTGTTCGGGACATTTGTAATAATTGTAGATTACATGGATTGCTGTTAAATTAGATCAAGTTTACCCATTTACATGTTTCTAGAAATAAAATATAATATATTAGGGTATTGCCTAGTAAGTTGCTCTTTTTTTAGGATTCCGACAAGTTTCAAATCTATATGATGACATAGTTGCATAAACATGTCACTACTTTTAAAAAAATCAGTGATTCACTTATTTTCCCGTTTGTATTTTAATCATTTTATATTGCTGAATTTGTGATCATAAAAGGTAAAATTTATGTATAAATATATTATGGTAAATTATAAAGGATAAAATTTAATAATAGGGTAATATGAGGGCAGATGGCCATATAGAGAGATGGTCCAATGAAATATTTCCAACTTTCGCCAAGAGATAGCAGTAGCAGTATTTTTGTTGTTTGGTATTTCGGACAGCTTGCCACATATTTATTTATCTACTAGCGATCCGCCCCGGCTTCGCACGGATGATTTCTGGATCTCGACAAGAACACCACCTATCGGGTCCAACTGTGAATCTAAACCATTCTCTAATCAACGTAATCACACACACAAAATTTATCAAAATCGGTTCAGCCGTTTATGATTTCCGTCACATACACACGGACAGAAGGATTACATAATATGTTAATATGTATGTATTATACATGTAAACTTGAGTTTCTGTCTATAGATGAAAACCGCATGAAAATCCGTTGCGTAGTTTAAAAGATGTAAACGAACAGACGGCGGGATCCGACTTTGTTTTATACTATATAGAGATGGTTCGGACACCGCCATCATTTTCGCGACACTGTGTTGAAGTTTGCAGCAAAAAATAAATAAGAACGTGTGAGTAATTTCCTATTGATTCTTTCAGCTAATTAGAAACTAAATACGCCTGGTTAGTGATTAAACTTTTGACATAATATTTTTTTGCCGTATTTTGAGCTGTACCACTTAGAACATATACTTGTTTATAATATAACCTCTAAAAGCGGTACTGTTGTCGATTTATTTCAAAGAATTAAGGGTGGGCCATCTCTCCTATATATTTTAGGACTGACGGCCCTAATTTTTGAAGGTTAGATGGCCATATTACCTACTACTTTTATTGCTTATTTAAGATATATCTAAGTAACTTTTTTGTTTTCTAGATGCCAAACCAGTATGTCCGTAAATCTGGTAAGTGCGGAAAATGGAGTCAAAACGATTTAACTTTAGCAACTGCTACAGTTCGTACCAGAAATGCCTCAATTCGGCAGGTTGCTTTGGTGCAGCGAAAAACCTTACTTACGAAATTGAGTCCAGTGAACATAATCTTTGTTATCGTTTTAAGCCTCACTATATGTATACGTCATACCATCGCATAAAATTAGTTACAATAGGTTTGTTTTGTTCGTAACAGAGATATCATAGATCATTAATACCACCAAAAAAGGCTACATAGAACCGCCATAAAAACTTTTTACTTATATAAAATTTCAAATAGTACATCTATTATAATATACCTCTTATTTTTAATTGCAGGTTAATATATCGATTAAGTAATACAATGGAAAAAATTAATGTACCCTCGGAATGAGGCACCAAATTGAGGTCACGCCTAAAATCCTCCGCTAGATTACGCAGTCCATTGGCCATGGCTGGTAATTGCGTCATGTTTACATTGGGAGAATCGTGTGGATATATGTATCAATTTAAGTACGTGATTTGTTATTTGAAGTTGAAAATCAGTTTATGCGTTAAACTGTCCTTTTAAACATTATATGATAATAATAATATATATATATATATATATATATATATATATATATATATATATATATATATATATATGTTTATTTTCATAGAATAGGGTGACAAACGAGCACACAGTCTACCTGATGGTAAGTGATTGCTGTGACCCCATAGACATCCACATCTATCCTCAATAAAGAATCAAAATGCAGATGCGTTGTCACCCGTGAGGACTAAGATGGAATGCCTCGTTTCCAGTAAAAAGGGTCTCCGGTTCTCTACACTTACCATACGAAACACAGCAGCGTTAAGCTGCTATTTTACGCTGGTATTCTGTGAGAGCGTGGTCCTTCCCCGGTCGAGCCGACCCATTCGTGCTACAACTAAACTATTAATATAGCTGCAGCATGGCTCTACCACGTATAGGACCACATAGGATTACAACGAGCACAGTCCACCAGACGATATGTAGATGCTGTGGCTTACAGACACCTGCCTCCGCAAGTGCTTTGTCTCCTCTGAGGACTAAACTGAATGTCTCGGTCACGATCAGTTAAAAGGTTTCCGATTATCGTTAGTTACTATTTGTTACACAGCAACATAATGCTGCAATTTTGCACAGTACACTGTATAGATATGTAAAAATGTGCTGCATAGGAGACCGATGATAGATAAACAATAATGAATACTTACCAATAATTATTCATTGGTAAGCAATCGTTATTGTCTATAGCTAAATAAGTAGATACCATTCTAGAAGTTGTATTGTAAGATGAATATTAAAAACAAGTAAAGTTGTTGAAGTCTTTCTGTTAGCATTCCAATTACTTTTTGTTCAATGAATATTGTTTCATTTGCATTAAGATTTGCAAAGAAACTAATTATAAAATATCATATTACTTACTCGTACCAGTATCAAACAACATAATTCGACTGTTTTTTATGTGCACTACCTCAAAACATTTTTCTAAGTGAATCTATTTTGATAATTATTTTTTTTATTTGAAAGCTGGTGCTTTTCATGTGGTCCAAAATAAATTTGATCCAGATCTGACTAGTAGTTTTTAAGTTATCATCAATAATGCGTATTTAATTAACCTTGATGATGTTCTCATTTTATATTCAGGGGTATTTTTCAGAGTAGGCAAATTTTTAACTTAGGTTCAAATATATGAATAATGATATACCGTTATTGCAGTTTTGGAAATTACGAGTAAATAAGGCTTCTACTTCTATTTGAAATTATCCCAAATTGAATGTGATTTATGGTAACAACGTTTTTGCCTACAGATCGACGCTTACAAATGTGTGCGTGCGTATTAAAATCAATTAAATTAAAACATTACCACGCGTTTTTAAAAGATAAAAAGGGCAGAATGTTTGAGATTTCTTTTAATTATTTTTTCTTAACCATTTCCCTATATTACTTATTCTGAACCTTCTCTGCAAATTTGGCCGATTTGAAATTGCAAAATAACTCTATATATTAAAGTCGGTTACTTACGGGTAATGAATAATAATCTAAGATTTGGCAACCGACAAAGTGCAGTTAGTTTATTCTAAAATGTCCAAATTCCACAGATCGGTTAACATCAGTCGGGATAGTTTCAAAATTCTGCACTAGCCAAACAAACTACGCGTAATTAGTTAAAGTAAATAGTTGGGCATTTTGAAGAAGATTATAAATACAACTGGATTTAGATAAGTAGATAAAGGAAAAGATAGTAAGAAAAAATAATGACGTTAATATTATATCTTACTGACGAAATAAGTATGCAAAAAAAGCTCAAACTAGCATAATTATAACTTTATGTGGCAAAATCAGAATTTATCCAGGCCAGAAAAATAATATTTTACGTAGGCACCTTAGTAGAAATTGTAAAAGAATCAATCAGCCCATTTCATCCCGTGGATGTCGTATGAGGCGACAATGGGATATGTCAAAAAGAGCTTATGGCTTCCGACAGTATAACTATCTCGTTTAAGCGCCAGTTCTTATCAAGTTATAATAGTAATAATAAGTTTTTATTTACAAAAGGTAGTAAGTACGACCAGATATTTAATTAACACTTAATAAAGCTAATTTAGTACATATATCTGAAAGTCTGAAACATAGAATCTGCAGCCAAACTAAGAGATCTGTGCATCAGCTTTCAGCGCCATATCCCCACGGTTAATCTAAATACTCGTAAATATTAGAATGCAAGCAAATATTAATTAATAAAATATCATGTAAAGAGTTTGAACTTTTTGCTAACATAACTTAGGTGCAATTAAATTTAATAGATCACTAAGTATCACTTATACTAAGGTACAAACAAGATAATAATTAATATGAACAATGTCGTTCCTCTCTCTTAAGATGTGTAATGCATGACTGTAAGAAGTATTTATGTAATGAGTGTAATGTGTGTAAAAAAATTAAAGAAAGGTGTGTAGTGTTAAATAACAAAGTTGTTTTCTTTCACGAATTAGTAGCCTTGCAGTATCGATCACTAATATTTTTTATTAGTGATCGATACTGCAAGGCAGCATTTGTTATAGCTGACCCTTTCGAATATATTATACCTACATAATATGGGAAGCTGTTCAAGTTTGATTGAAACAGAAACAGAAACTTTTTTATTCAATATAGATTATAAATAATATTTATTGAAAGTCACTCTTTTGTTTGATTACTACTGGTTCGGAAAAAACCTCTGTCCTGGGAAGAACCAGCAAGAAACCCAGCGGGACTTTTTTTTTTAAATAACAGCTTACAATCACATAACATAATATTTATTATTAACATAATACATACACAAATTAACAACACAACAAATTAGAAATAGCTTGGTAGCGATCACCTCATTTCCAGGGGTTATTATCATCCATAAATTCCTTAATTATTAAAAATTATAATAACCCTTTTTATACAAACTTAGTTTAATAAAGTTTTTGAACTTTGAGCAGGTCAAACTTTGTATATTTTCTGGAATTTTGTTGTAAAAGCGTATACATTGCCCCAAGAATGAATTAGTGACTCAATGAAGTCGAGTAACTGGTACTACGAGGGTGGCACTGAAAATTTCGTCGAAGTATTCTCCGCGAAATTTGACACATTTTTCCATAAGATGGAACCAATCATTGAAGCAACCATTCCATTCGAAAGTTGGGGTCTCCAAAATAGCCGTTTTGTAGGCGTCCACAGCTTCTTCAGGTGATGAAAATCTCTGTCCACGCAATTTATTCTTCATTTTAGGGAAAGTATAGAAATCATTAGGGCTTAGGTCAGGGCTGTACGGCGGATGGTCTAATAATTCTATGTTTTCTTGCTCTAAAAACTTTTGTTCTGTGTGCGGTGTGAGAACGTAGGTATATATAAATTAATATTGTTTTAACCATTGAACTTGTTTACGCAACTTTTGTTTAATAAATTGTTTGATGCTGTTTGATGACTTTTTTACACATAATTGTTTACCACCGGCGGATTTTCCGGACCGATACGACTTAGGGACCTTCAAGAAAAGAGCTTACACCTTTCTAAACGGCCGGCAACGCATCTGCAATTCCCCTGGTGTTGCGGTTGTTCATGGGCGGCGGTAGTCACTTACCATCAGGTGAGCCGCATGCTCGTTTGCCCCCTCTTCTATAAAAAAAAAAACACAAAAATATTTTTTTAAATAATAAAATTAATCCCTCCCTCTCCTTACAGTTTCATTCCACTGCTGGTGATGGACCGTTACATCCTATAAAAACCCCCAATGAACATAGGCCTCCACTATATTCCTCATAGAGGGTATACTTGTCATAGTTGCCACGTTCTGTTCCACGGTACACGTACCTTGTTGTATTGAACAGTGGATCAGTCGCCTCTTACGAAACCCACGGAATAGTATGAATATTCATACACCGCCACTACACAGTAATTGATAATTTCTCGAAACATTTCATTTATCGACAAATCGTCTTGCAATCGTCGTCACTCTAGCGCTCACTTGACCTTCATATAAATAATTCGATATTTTAATTGTTGATAATTTTTTATTTTTGGATATGAACATAGTAATGACTCTAAGTTATTTTTACCATTTTTTTAAAAAATCGTCTGGCCTGACCTACTATACTCTTTGGCTTGACCATAGTTCTAACTAAATATGTCCAATAAAATGTCAAGGTCTGAGAGGTTAAAGTGTCTGTTTGTAATGTCAAAATAACAGCTTTTTACTAAATGCACATGAAAGTATATACGATACATATAACAAAAACACAATTTATAAATTTTTTTACATTAATTAAAAGAGGCAGACGTTTGTTCCGGCTAATCTCCGAAATAACTGGACCGATTTTGATGGGACTCTCTCTGGCAGATAGCTGATGTTATGAGGAGTAACTTAGGCTACTTTAATTTTAGAAAAATAATTAGGATTCCGCGCACAAAAATTAAAATCCTAAATTACACGCGGGCGAAGTCGCGGGGAACAGCTAGCCGTCTAATAAAATTACGTCGCAATCTACGAAATGCGTTTCTGTTGCGTCTCACACTTTCGCTATGTCGTATCGTCGTACTACCGACCTTGGAAGGTCCAAATTGCGGTATATGCAACGATGACTCGTAGTGGGCTCATTTTATAATTCACTTCATAACTTAACAGTAACACATATTAAATTGTATCTGAAACCAGGAAGGGAAGTAAGATCAGCCCTAGGTGTTAACGACTAGTTTTCTGGCTAAAAGTCCATTTGGCACTTGCTTATTCTAGCCGGTAAGCTTGTGTTTAAATGGTAAGATATCCAGTATATATAGAATTAGAGACTGTGAGATGAAGACTTTCCTTCTAAACCTTCAGGAAAAGATTAAGAACTTAGTATCAAGGCTAAACAATTCATATTTAGCCCTTAAACACATACAATACATGTTTAGCTTTAAGACTAAGTTCTAGTAACTAGTGACGACGAAGTCTTCACTTCATTCAGAAACTTGTGCTTTTAATAACCAGTTTTTTTTCAAATCCGTTACAGTAACGTTATGCAAGGTAATTGAAGTATTTCAAATTCTTAAGATTTTGTAGTTTTGCAGTTACATCATAAACGTAATATATATTGTATATATACGTAATATATACATAGGACCGACTGTATTAAATGTATTTGTTTCTTTAACTGTGATTACTATTAAATGAAAACATGCATTGAATAATTATAATGAATAGAAATGAACGAATATAGTGAGGGTGTAATAAGTATTTAATAAGGGGTACCATCCGCGGGTGTTGTAGGAATTGACTCGAAACTCGAAGTTATTCGGCTACATACCCCGTAGCCAGTTATTGTTAATAGCGACGTGAAATACCTAGTTTAACCTTCTCTGTTTGAAAATGTTTGTAAATTCTATTCTTAGTACCTATTTTTTTTTTTAAACAAAACAATATCGATTGAAATTTCCAATATGCTCGTGTATATTCATGAAGTGCCATAAATGCTTTCCTGGCATGAATCCCATCCGTATAATACCGTTCTATGTGTTTATGATAGCAACTCACAATGTAATAATCGTTCAATGCATGCCAAAGAAGTGAGACGGACAAGTCAGCCGTTCCGACACACTGCATTCATAATTCATATACTGTATTATAGTATATAATATATAACTATATATATCTACTAACCACCGAACACAATTTAATGTGAACGAGTCATTTTGGTATATAAATATAAAATTTGTTATCAGATTGACTACAGCGAAGCCTATCGGATCCTAAAATAGGTATGAAGTATGAACCATCGTCTCGAAAAAAAAAATTGTGTGCAATTGTGCAATTTTGGCAAGTACCCTCTCTATGTGGCAATATATCTATCTGTATAATATATAACGAATGAAAGGTACATTACTTACAAAATCGTCGTAGGCGTCCTTAACGGCAGTAAGCGCTAGTACCCCAATAAGCGGGATTGCTGTGGTGATGGGCGTCAACGAAGATATAGCAGGGATCAGCTGCAACACCAATAGGCACAGGAAGTAAAAGTTTGCGAGCCGCTGGAACTGCTCCAGCAGATTCAATGGCAGGAACGTTATTATCGAATATTTCGACGTCTTGATGTAGTTGTTCTGTTGATTAAAAAAATGTATTTCAATATTCCAAATATATAAATTTTAATTATTGTTTAAATCTAGTTATAAAATTATGTGTATGATATTATAAGGACTCTTGACATGTCAAGTGGAAAATCGCCTGCATGAGGTGCACCCTGATTATTGACGGACGAACGACTGATGGTGAAAAATCCATTCAAATCCAGACAGAGAAATTAAAGCAAAGTTATCACCAACCTACTAATGCTGGTGTGGGACCTATGAACAGCTGTAGATTAAGGGGGCTATTGATGATGACGATAGAAGTATTGGAATTATAAGAAATAAATTATATAATAAGATATTACGATTAGTATCACGAAGCAGTTCGGAATTAAGTACCGTTGACAAAATACCTACTCGTAGATTTGTTTTAAATTACCGTGTATTCCCACTTAGAGTATCTAGTGACCTATGGCTATGTATGTAGTAACGACGCGTCACACTCATTACGGGCCGATTTACCAATCAAATTGTTTAAAAAAAATTACAGTTGTATGAATAGAATAGTTCAATAGTTTCACTTTAATAATCACTCAGGTTATAATTTATTTCATGGATAACTTGTATATGACGATTGTAAAAGCGGCATTTAGGCGACTTTTTCAGAGAAATGTATTAAATCAAAAACCAGCAACTGACTACACGCATCAGTGGGAACGGTTAGTTGAAATTCATAAAATCGCTATATGAACGCTTCGTTTAACCCTTTAACAATTCCATAATAAAGGTTATTATATTTGTTATGCATGTAGTTATTCACTATTATTTTATATTTTTTGTTGTTTAGATATATATTTGTGTTGCGCCATGTAGTCGTGTCGTAAGAAAGTCCACTACCCTATTCCTGTGGGTGTTGAAAGAGGCGTCACAGGGAAACTGGTACAGAAGACGGGCAGCAGCACCTTCCAGGTAAATAACTTAATAATAGTAGTGAAAAACTGCGGTTGGTAACCCGCAATTTTTTATTATTATTATACATAGTTTTGAAATAAAATAACTAATTGAAAAAATTTAAAAAATATAAGGCAAAAATAAGAAAAGTATAAAGTAACTTTAAAATACTGACACTATATTCACTTCACTCTTTAGGGACTTATTGTGGGTGCTAATAAAGTATAATTTTGGCCCTAATGATACTGTTGCTTCTGGTAGTCACCTCAAAATAACCGTGGAAGTAAATTAGAATTAACTACAAATAATAAGCCAGGGGTAAAACGGTTTGTAAAGTGAAATCACCACTTTTATTAACTTTGCAAGATTAAAAGTTTTATCGTTTATAATTTATTGCGTTCTATTTGCAGCTCATAAAGTACATTACGATATACTTATTAGGTATAAGTAATGAACATTTTAACTTACCGCATAGCGAAACTGTGCATTGTACTCTCTATTATTCGCTTTGATTCTCCGTTCATTGTCTGTAACAACCAAAAATTTTGCATATTAAACGTTTGCTTAGTATATAACGACTTAAATTTAAAGAGACTTGTAGAAAATAAGCCTAGTTTTAAGGCAAAGATTTTGAAGCAATCATATTCAAAGGCTCATAGACGAAGAGGGGTTACGTTGTGTGATGTTAAACACCATACTAATATTTATTGGGATCAAAATTGCGATCCGCAGTCTAAATCTACGAAGTTATGATTTGTTCATAGAATTAATTATAATGTAAATAATATTAAGCAATGTAAACCTTTCTGGTCTAGTGGTCGGATACCTAGTTAGCTTGTAGTCGACTCTAGATTCGAATCCCAGCTGTACCCAACATCAGTACAATAACATGTAAGTTCTGTTGGGGTTTAGGTGTGGTGTTCTGGTTTTTCGCGTTCATCCTCGTGTCTCTGATAATGTCATCTAGTCTACCTCCGAATCTTTTCGTGTTTTAAGTGTTTTATTGGGCACGGGTTTAACTATATACATGAGGAATAGCGCTACCTGCATACCTGCGTACTGTGGAAGTCATTAATAAAGAAGTTCGACATTACGAGAATATTAATTTCACCCACAGTCAAAAGTTTTAATAGAGAGATGGCATCGCATGCTGAAAGCCACACTTATGGCATAGAACGCAACAACTCAGTGGACAAAATAACTACCCAATAATTGTACTACTGGCCTTAAATATTTAAATTCAACGAACTTTTAGTTATTTTATATAAGCCACGTTAGTTCAAGAGCCACGAATTAGTTTAAAAAGTTTTATACTCTTAGTACAAATAACTAGTGTCTGATACTCGGGACCGGTGAGTTCATAAACGTGAAACAACATTGAGCCCTATAAGCTAAGCAACATTACGCCGACATTGTACAGACTAAGTAACATTGCACTGTTGTTGCATATACGGCAACTTGGCGGTTATACAATATCAGCTAAAGATTGCCCTTTTATGAGCCCTTTGTAGAACTGTGAGAAGTATTTGGCCGACGTGAAGAAGTGAAGTGAAATCAAACATTAAAAATAATCGTGGAGCCGATTATTTTAATGATTCTCGAACATCATTTCATCACAAAATCTATGTATTGATTAATTATCTGTTTCGAAATTGGTTTCCTTAACTTACCCACAGCAGTATCTAACTCCAAAATCACACATGCCTACTTCATTCTATGCCTTGAAGCGGAAATATTTTTTTATAATAACTTATTACGAAAACCACATAAATTACATAGGTACATTCATGTCTGATCGTGTTGTAGCGGTCCACTACTCCATACCATCACGTGGCTTTCGTAAGAGGCGACCGTGGGAATCAAACTAGGAGATGAGCATAACTACGGGTGCCAAGCCGCCTGCCAAGTGTGGCAACTATAGCAAATATCTCTACCCTATGAAACAGCTATTAGGGAAGCCTCAGCAGTTGACTTCTAATTTAAAAAAAGGAAAAAATTAAACGGCAACTTCACTAATGTAGTGTTAAGATCATTACAAGAACAACAAACAAACCGATTTAAGAGATTATTGTAGCTTCTAACTAGGTCTTCTATCATAATAGCTTTACATTTGACGTGTCACTTGTTCGCTATAGTAAATATTTTGTGAAATAGCATTAATGTTAACGCTAATGATACAATTAAAAATAAACTTTAGACTAGCCGGCTACACTTAGGTTTAGTTTTGGTCGTGGGCCGACGTTCTACAAATTGTCCAAACTTTTTCATTTCAATCATACTAGCTGACACGGCGAACGTCATTTTGCCCATTCCTAAAATATATGCAAATATAAAATTAATCAATAGGTAAACAACAATAGGTCCAGATTTTGAAAATTTCTATTTTGGCACTAAACCAACATGTTTTATTGTAAACAAATATTTTTTTAACCTTGTACTAAAAAAAATATACCATGTTTTTTCATCTGATTCTGAGCTATGTTCAAAATTTCAAGTCTCTAGGTCATCAGGAAGTGCTCGAAATTTGAGTAGGAAGATTCCACGCGGAACGACAGACAGACAGACAAACAAACAAGAAAGTGACTTAATAAAAACGTAGTAATATGTATCATTTTGGTCTTTATTCAAATTGGTAATTATTCTAAGTTAAATTATAGAATTTAACGCCACCTATCAGATAATTATGAACCATCGTTGCAACAAATATATATATTTATTATTTAGACGTTACATGATCCTTTCCGACCTTAATAGGTCGAGAACTTTAAACTGCTCGAAAATTTTTCATTTCGAGACACTCCGATATTATCATTTGCGTGTATAAAATTACTTCAACAGAACTTATACAGGGTTATTTTTCAAAGTTACAGTAAAGAGTTAAAGTTACAGCCTATATACATCCCACTTCTGGGCACAGACCTCCTCCCATTTCTGAGAGGATTTTAGAGCAAGGAAGTGTCCGCCGCACTGCCCTGCGTGTTGACGAACTTCACATGTCTTCGAAATACTTTTTTTTCTTATTTTCAGACATGCAGGTTTCCTCACGTTTTCCTTCACCGTCGAGCACGTGGTAAATCAGGACTTAAAATTGCAATTAACAATTTCATTTGTGCCGGCGGGGATCGAACCCTTTGATTTTTGTGAACTACAGTGAAATTTACCGCGAGCGCTAACCATATGAGCTACCATGGCACTTTTGCAAACAGTAGCCAAATTATTAACTTAAGTTCAAATATATAAATAATGATATATGTCGTTATAGCAATTTTTGAAAATACGAGTAAATATGGATTCTCCTTTTATTTAAAATCATCCCTAATTGAATTTATGGGCAAAACCTTTTTTACCTACCCTTATATTCGTGTGCGTGCTCAGTAAAATCAGTTAAAATAACGCATTACCAGGCATTTTGAATTTAAAAGATAAAAAGGACAGAATGTTTTTAATTCATTTTTCTTTACCTATATTATATATTCTGAATCTTCTCTGCAAATGCAAAGTATCAAAATAACCCTGTATATGATAAGGATATTAAATATTGTAGAAACGGATTTTTCTTTGTTATTGTTTGTTGTATTAAGAATATGTTGTATTATGCATTGGTACAGCGCCTTTTTTAGTTGTTAAATACAAAGTAAAATATTTATTTCATGGCAAGCAAATGTGAAACACGCGCTTACGCCCCAGAGTCCCCACAGAGTCATTGCGCTATCTCATGGGCATCAATGTGCCCCATACTTGATAGAAATTCAAGTAAAGCTGCGTTTTCGGCCCTACGGCCATGTCTATTATCGTCACTCTTTCACATACAAATAGCAGAAATAAATAAAACACCACACTAGCTGTTGTAACCTATTACTTTGTAAAAGCAAAATATTAATAAAATATATATTATAAGTACTATAATAGTGTTTTTTTTCCATTTGCCTGGTAAGAAAACTAAGGCATACAGTATTATGGGACCAGAAAGGTTTCTCTCCATCTTTTATCGTTTTCTAGCATCTCTTGCGTCGCCACCGCACGACAAATAAGCCATAATAATATGAAATAAATTTATATAATACTAGCTGACACGGCAGATGTTGTTCTTCCGCCCTTTTAGGTTTTATAATCGCTTTCATTCACAAACAAAACACACGATTTTCATTTGAGAGTGGATGTAGATGTCTACTAGCCAGCCACAGCAACCACTTACCATTAGGTGAACTGTGTGCTCGTTACTCGTTAGTAACCTTATGCTATAAAAATCTTTTTTGGCACTGAAACAACATTATATTTATACCTATTGTGTATTTGTTACTATGGGTCATTTTGGTTAAGGCGTACCAACGATTATATTTCGATTTACTTTTTTCGCAGAATAAGGCATCCGGGCCTGACAAACGAGCACCCAAACCACCTGATAATAAGTGTATGTTATGATCCATAGACATATACATTCTACATGCATCCACGATTAAAAATAAAAATGCAGATGCGTTGTCACCCCTAAGAACTAAGATAAGAGACCTCGTTTTTGGTAAGGGTCTCGTGTTATCTACACTCACCACACGAAACACAGCAGCATTTAGCGCTATTTTATGCTGTTATTCTATGAGAGTGTAGTCAACCATATTATAAATGTATAAAACCATATTATAAGTAGCTACAAAGTGTTAAAGAAATATGAACACACACAATACAATTTTGCATTTGTGACTCATTCTAAATAATTTTATCTATTCGTAATAGCTCAGCCTTTTTGGGAAATGCCGTCTTCTGTTGACGAGGCGACTGACGTAAAGTTAGAGGATTACATTTATATAAGAACAATAAAAATTGGAAAACCCAAAAGTGCATACATAAAACGTTCTTATTGTAAACGAGGTTTTAATTTAATTTGGTTAAATTTTAATAGATATTGTTTAAAGTTATATTATAAATTGTTACATTTAGTATTTTTAAATTTCTTGTAATTTTAAATTATTTTTTTTGTATTTTTAAATAAATTACGATCGAAATTCGAAAATTTCTTAGACGGTAATTTCTACTCTGTACGACTGTTGGATCACAAACTACAGAATCAGGCCTATACTTTGTCAAAAATTAGGAAAATGAACGTTGTCCTTTGTCCACATGTTTTGATCTAAAAGATAATTTTTTTTTGCGCCCGAAGCAATTGGAAAAGGGCTACCCTTTACGTAGGGAGGCGGAAAATGCATTACGCATACCACGATAGGCTATCCATCGTGGCTATGAGGGACTCACGCCTAACTGGGGAGTTAGGTGTGAGTAACTAAAAGATAATGAAATTAAAAGATTTTATACGTCCGCAAAATAATATAGTTAGGCACATAGTGTAATGCAGTGGATGCACAAGTAAACAGAAATTTCCCCTGCACCCACTGTGAGACCTTGTGCATACTTGGTTGGTCCTAGGTCATAAAATGGCTGATGCATAGAAAACAATGGGAGATACAAAACATTCAGAGAATAATAACAAGAAACAAAATCAGAACCGGTCACTAGTTACAATACGACATCTTATAAAGATTATCATAGAAGAAAATATAAGATAGAAGACCGAACTAGAGAAAGAACTAGGAATACTGGCATATGCGAACAAATGAATAGGTTAACATTATATCGCATAATGGGTTAACGAATGCTTCACTGACAACAGCAAAGCACATGCATCAATTATAAAATACTAAAATGTTACATTGATACATGAGCTTTGCTGTTATATAATATATAAATAACTCAACATCGCGTTCACGTATACCAACAACGAAGTTGTCGTAGCAAATTAAAAAAAACAATTGGCATTCAATGGAGCCTTTGTCGGAGCTGAACAAACAAGGTTGAACGCAATCATATTGCAATAGCGGGAACAGAGAACGATTGATTGAGCCGCGCTATTTATATACCTGAGCGGAAAATGTGCTATCAAAACGTGCAAAGAAGCAATCTCAGTTACTTGTAAATTAAGTATTTTTCCATTTGATAAGGTTTTAATGCATTAAATAATTTATTAACAATTTTTTTTATATATTATAGCTGCAAAAGCAGTATATCCATTGTACGAGGGTGGATTGAAAAGTACTCGGCCTAACCAAGAAAATAAACAAATACTAAATCAGTTATATTTTTATTTTTCTACATAATCACCATCAAGTTCAATACACTTTTGCCACCTCCCCTTCCAAGCATTTAGACCGTTGAAAAAAAATGATTCTTCCTTAGAGTCAAAATATGCGTCTACAGCTGCTTTGACCTCGTCGTTTGTCGAAAATCTTTGACCTCCCAAGTGCTTTTTTAGGTTAGGGAACAGAAAGAAGTCTGATGGTGCCAGATCAGGTGAATACGGCGGATGCGGTAACAGTTCAAAGCCACAGTTGTGAATTTCAGCCATTGACTGTACTGACGTGTGAACACGGGCGTTATCTTGATGAAACAGGAATTTTCTTCTGAGCATTCCTCGACGTTTTTCTTTTATATCCTCTCGTAAACGACGTAGTAAGGTGCAGTAGTAATCAGAGTTTATATTCTGACCCCTTTCAAGATAATCAATCATAATCACACCTTTCGAGTCCCAGAATACTGAAGCCATCACCTTATTTGCCGACAAAATCGACTTAGCCTTTTTAGGGGGTGGTGAACCAGGTCTTCTCCACTGTTTTGATTGTTGTTTTGTTTCCGGTGTACAGTAATGAACCCATGTTTCGTCCATAGTAACAAAACGATTCAAAAAATCATCTGCATCGGCTTCAAATAACTCCAAACAGTCGCGTGAAATAGTCAATCGCGTCCTTTTTTGTTCAACTGAAAGCAGTCGCGGAACCCACCTCGCAGACACCTTGTGGAAACCCAACTCGTTGACAATGATGTTTTGAGTTCGTTCATAAGAGATGCCTATAATCTCGGCTATCTCTCTCATTTTTAATCTGCGGTCTCCCATTATTAAATCAAGTACTTTTTTAATATTTTCGTCAGTAGTTGACGTCGAAGGCCTTCCAGAGCGGGGTTCATCTTTCACACTCTCTCTACCACGCTTAAATTCTGCTATCCATTTTTTGACGGATGAATATGACAGAGCACAATCGCCTAATGTACTGACCATGTCATCATGGATGGCTTTTGATGATAGCCCCTTCTTATGGAGGTACTTAATGACGGCACGCTGCTCGATTTGCTCCATTCGCGGAAATTATGTCCAATTACTTTGTTAATAAATTTATAAAATCACAACTAATTATCGCACACGTTTCGAACTTCACACAATGAACTAGTCTGAACTGAACTAAATAATGTGGGTAGATTTGATTTTTAGAATTGAATGGATCTGTGTTAGGCCGAGTACTTTTCAATCCACCCTCGTATCATAAGCTCATAATATTAACCCATTTTAAGTTCCGCATTTTATGGACCCCAATTACTGTCCGACTATTGGTCTGAAAATCTAACAGTAAATATGTTAGAACTAAAATTTTGTATCTTTTCATTAATTACAGCTGTGGTTGCGTACAGTGGTTCTTTTATCGAAGATCGATCCCAAATAACAGATTTGTTAATTTAAATTTAAATTTTAAATCTTAATTAACATTACGTGCTACTGTCTGAGAGAAACTTTTCAATTTTAATATTTTTTTATTCATGAATTAAAAAGTTGTTTGTCGAACGTTATCATTTTTCTTTTTCAATGTACCACGTTTCTAAAGGTTTGTCTAATTGGAGAAGAAAGAGTAAAAAAACCTTCGCAGGTGTTCTCTTTTTAATTATTTTAATTACGAGTGAATGTGATCGGATAAAAATTAATAATTAAAATCTAAATGTGCTCTTGGATGTCACAACGTCAACACATCTACTTTTAAATTAACTTCTAAAGGTTGCCATTTTTTATAGTAGTAAGGGTGACAAACAAGCATCCAGTCCACCTATTGGTAAGTGAATGCTGTAGCCAATAGACCTACGTCTATCCTTTATCGATTACGCGCTCCTGGCGCGCGCGCCATGGATGACCTCGTAGTGCGTTCCGCGAAACGGGCTCCAAATGTTCGAAGTGTATCAAATAAACGGCGCGCGCGGCAGCTGTCCCAATGTTTGACCGTTCATCATGGATGTCGGTCGTGTAAGAGCAACTGCCGCTTTCATAGTTCTATGCATCTTCTCTGAGCGCTTTATTAAGGTAAAAACTTTGGTTATCCATAGCCCGGAACGCAACGAACACACAAATAATGAAAACAATCGTCCCAAAGCGTTGTCATCCTTGAGACCTAAGATAGCATGTCATCGTCACCAGTACAAAGGGTACCCTGTTCTCTACACTCATCATACGAAACATTGCACCAGCATTAAGCTGCTATTTTACGCTGGTATTCTGTGTCATTCGTGTTACCACTTATAATATAGCTGCAGCATAGCTCTATCAATATAAAAACGTGGTAATCGCTAAGCGGACGAGGAGAGGGTAATCGCACAACTTTTTAATAAATAATTATAAAAAATTGCACGTCAACTCTCTAGTAGTTTTTAAGAAATATTAATAATTTTCAGACGCAAGTATAAATTGAGGATATTGTCCTTCGACTAGAACGAACTATGGCTTGTGGTGATCCGTTCATAAATATATACTAACAAATATTATAAAACGGACGCTACGTAACTTATATGGCTTCTAGACTTTCCCAGAATTCTTTTATTTCATTGTTATTGAACGTTTTAAGCATCTGCTCTGCTCTGTCTGTCATAATCCGAACATAAGCACGAATATCCAAAAGCAGACAATGTACATCCCACGGCACTGCCGTACCTCTCACTTCTGAAAGGATTACTATTGAGCAATTAGTCCGCCGCGCTGCTCCAGTGCGTGTTGACGGACTCCACATATCCCCTAAATATTTTATTCTTGTCATGCAGGTTACCTACGTTACAATGTTTTAGTGTTTTGATGTTTAAGTGCAAATTTGCATTTTAGATGTTTTAAATGATTTTCAGAGATTAAAATATTCAGTGATCACATTAATTCAATCTGTTTTAAGCCTTGTCTATGTTATGTGTATATATGTACATCTGTCAATCCCTTTTCGAACTCGGGTAAGGTTTAGAATCAAGTCGCCTGAATTTGGGGGTGGGGAGTGGTGAAGGGAGGGGAGGGGAGTTGTAGAATCACCCCCCCCCCCCAATCCATTTCCTGCCGGACGTGCTAAGTTTTTTTTTATAAATTTTAAAAAATCTCATTTTGAGGTTATATCGTCTCCAGAGGGGTAGCGAAGTTGTCAAAAAACAGGAGGCAGATAACAACAATAAGGAGCACATTCACGTAAACTCGGAAGCAACGGAATGACGCTTATGACGCGAGTCGCGAAGTCGAGTATAAACGCAGTGATTATATTTTCTTTGGTCGAGTATATCTGTTACTGATTACTGTCAATGTCAAAAGTTCCGTTTTAGGCATTAATTAGTGATTTATGAATATTTTTAGAAAAATATATCAATTATTTCGAGGCTGCTCCGGCAGCTAAGATTGCATGGGGGCGCTTGAGATAATCCCCCTGAACCCCCCCCCCCCCCCACAGTGACAGACTCCTCAAATTCAGGCGACTTGATTCTAAACCTAAGCCTAAAATTGTGCCAATCATTACATAAATTGATATGCTCATATTATAACCGTTATTTTCATTAAATTCATCGTCCAATACTATTCCTATCAATCTGCGATAAAATTGAAAATAGGATAATATGTAGTGTAAGAAACTGGGACAATGACAACTCACACAGAACTGAAAACCACACACGTTTTACCACAAAATGTTGTCTCCTTCTGGGATTCTAACAAAAGACAGGCCCGCTAGCCCGCTGTTGCTTATAAAGTAACATGCTACATTGAATAGCACTCACAAGAAAATAATATGGCATTTAGGCCCGCCAACATACATACATACATAATTCCGTTTCAGAATTCCAATTCGGGATTTCGAACGCAGTAATTTCATATTAAATATATGATCCGTCACCCACGTACGGTAGTTTTCCGTTCGAAATTTTGCGGGCAAAACAGGATTCCGTATGTGTGTGGCCGACCCGTTCGGACTTCCGAAACGGAATCCCGAAACGGAATTCTGTATGTATGTGACCGGCCTTAAACTGGTTCAATATCTATTTTTATAAAGTTCGATAAAACGAGGTTCTAGTTTTGACACGTATATTTTTTACGTATGTATGTACTGCACCGACTGTTGAAAACGACTGAACCGATTTAAAAAATCTTTTTTTTATTAAATATGTTATGCTTCACCAAAATATATGTAAAGAAGAAAATTCTATCTCTAAGGGTGGAAAAATAGGAGATACAGTTTTAAATATACATACTTAAACGACATTCTATTTGTTATCCTGATCTTATTATATTCCTTAAACCACTGAAAAGGGTAAAATAAATAAACTTTTAATAGAAAGTAAATAAAGAAAGACACTAATGATTTGTTATGTTTGCGAGAACACTCCACATTTAAATGAGACTAGCTTTTACGGATTTTATCGCGTATTATAACTTAATTTATATTCTCGACGTTTCGAGTACTTTACTGAGGTGTTCGACATCCCAATTTCATAATTAACCATGCCTACGTTCAGTTTAAAATTATAATTTTTTTAACAAAAAACATTATTTAAATAGAGAAGATGGCTGGGGATTTTATTAATCATAGAAGTCCCAAGCAAATGGACTACTATTTGCTTGGGACTTCTATAATTAATAAAATTAAATCCCAATCCAAGTATACAACTGCAAGACTTCAAGATACTATAAGATATTGCAAAATATTTCAAAACTTTTGATATGGGGGATTTCCATTAAAGTTATTTTTATTATTTATTTTATTTTATTTAGACGACCAACAGTTGCGTTTTGTGTATGCAATTGCACCCCAACTTGCTATAATTTTAATACTAGAATAGAATCCAATGTGGTGTGTTTCCTGATTTAATGAAACAGTAAAGTTATACCTTTACTTAAATCTGGTAGTACATTGACCTCACTAATTTTAGACCTATTTCTGTACTGCCAATGCTCATTAAAACTTTTGAAAAAAAAATGTTCTAGATCAAATGTTAAGTTCTAATTTTTAAATTTTTACCAAATTGCTTCATAAAAATCAGTTTGATTTTACAAGAGGTTGCTCGACAACTGATGCCACGTGTTGAAAATATGTTTAATCAGACGGTTTGAGCTGATTAAACATATTTTCTGTACATAGGGGAATTCAGAGGATGCTTTGGGTATATTTTGTGATCTTTCTTTCACCATGATACATTAACCAGGAAGCCACATCATTATGGTGTGAAGAACATAGTGCTTAAAGTTATTTTATCATATTTAAATAATAGAATGCAAATAGTTTTTATTAATGGGACTAGTCCTTCCGGATCGGTCGTATCTATGGGTGTTCCTCAGAGCCCAATTCTTAGCCCCTCCCTCTTTATAGTTTATACTTTATATTAATGACTTACCTTAGTTGGTAGGGAATAAACATGATATAGTTTTATTTGGTGATGACACTTCACTGATAAAGGTCCACTGCTGAACATAGGCCTCCGCCATAGATTGTCTCTTAGGGGAGATTTTGGCATAGTTGCCACGTTTGGCTGGCGGGTTCGCAAGCGCAGTTATTTTTAAATTATTTTGAGTTGTTATCAGGGAGATGCTGCTGCCAATCACGTGTTTCAATTTCCCTCTGTCGCCCCTTAGGACATCCACGGGACGATATGGGATAGTGGATATTCTTACACCGCCACTACACTGTTATATATGGTCACAAAAAACAAAAATAGTTTTATTTAAAATAGATGTACATTCTGTTAATAGCAGGATCAAGCAAAAGTTAGTTATACCAGTTACTCGACTCCAGAGTCAGTGATTCCTTCATGAGGCAATGTATGCGCTTTTACAACAAAAAAATGAAGAAAGAAAATATCCCAGAAAATATGCGGCCTTACCTACCAGAGTTTAAAAAAAATTATTAAGCGTAAATTGTTTAGTAAGAAACTTTTTAAAACAGAAACAGAAACTTTTTTATTCAATATATATATATAATAAATAATATTTATTGAAAGTCACTGTTTCGGTACAAAACCTCTGTCCTGGAAGAATTAGAAAGGACTTTTTTTTAAATAACAGCTTACAATCATGTATGTTACACAATTAACAACACAAAACAAATTAAAAATAGCTTTTAAGCGATCACCTCACTCCTAGCGGTTATTATCATCCGTAAATTCCTTAATATTATAATAACCCTTTTTATACAAACTTTGTTTAATAAAGTTTTTAAACTTTTAGCAGGTCAAATTTTGTATATTTTCTGGGATTTTGTTGTAAAAGCGTATATACATCGGCTCAAGAATAAATTACTGAATCGCTTCAATCAGATTTACTATCACCTGTACTACAAATAAGATGGATGTACTGCTAGGCTACTTTTCTAGTTACTTTAATTTGCTTACACTTTGGTATTTATTACATAAAATAAACTGTTTTTTAAATCTTCAGCTGATGTACACTGACGAACTAATGAATAAATTTTAACTTATTAATACGCAACTTTAATACTGCTCGTATGGAAAAAGCGATCGAGCGGAACCAGGGCTCCAAAGTCTTTGCCAAAGATCTGTCTGCCAGAAAGTGCCAACTGTCGAAGCTGAAGACCGAATGTGGCAGCATCATTTCCCAGACCCCTGAGATTTTAAGTGAGATTGAGAGGTTCTAAGAGCAGCTATACATCGTTGGAGCCACTCGTAAGTGTGAGTAACGATCCAAGAGCAAGTCCTATCCGACACTATTCCGATGATATCCCGGACGTCAGTCTGAGCGAGATTAGAATGGCTCTCCAGCACTTTAAAAACGGCAAATCCCCGGGCGAGGATGGAATTACAGCGGAGCTTCTGAAAGCGAGTGGAAAACCGGTACTTAAAGTCTCCCAATCCCAACTGATAGGTCTTATGTTGAACATGGCCAAAACAAAAATCATGTGTAACGTCAAAACAAATATCATGTGTAACACCTATGCCGGTAGTTGTTGGGAGCACTAAGCTCGAAGTTGTCGACGAATATGTTTTACCTGGGACAAATAGTCCGACTAGGTAAGTCCAACTTCGACCGACATGTCAATCAACGGATTTAACTCGGCTGGGCAGCGTTCAGAAGATCACATCTTCTCGTCAGACATACCTCAAAACTTCAAAACTAGATTGTACAACCAGTGCGTGTTGCCAGTGGCCAGTGCCACCTATGGATCTGAGACATGGTCCTTCACTGCTGGCCGTTTGAGGAAGCTCAAAGTCGCTTAGCGAGCTATAGAGAGGGCTATGCTCGGCGATTCTCTACGTGACATACTTAAAAACGATAATATCTGCAGTAGAATCAGAGTAACCGACATAGCCCATAGAATTAGAATGCTGAAGTGGCAATGGGCGGCCATATAGCTCGAAGAATCGACAACCGATGGGGAAGAAAGGTTCTAAAATGGCAGCCTCGTACCGGCAGACGAAATGTAGGGCGTCCCCTTACTAGATGGACTGACGACCTGGTAAGACATGCAGGAAGTCAATGGATGCAGGTGGCTCGGGACTGTGCTTTGTGGCATTTCTAGGGGGAGGCCTATGTTCAGCAGTGGACTTGTGAAGGGCGGTAATGATTATGATTACTTATAGCACTGAGCCCCAATACATTCAATTCTATGTCTTCATTGCCTAATAAGGTTTTTAATTAACGTACATCCATAAAGTACTAAATAATGAAAATGAGTTCAAGAAAGACACGTCACTGTTTTTATAATAAAGAGTTCTTAAACTGTAAATTATACAAAACATAAAATATTCACCTATCCAAATAATTATAAACGTTTCGTAATTCCACGTTTTTAATTTTATTTTTGTACTTATTGATTTATAATTTTTTTTTTGTGGTAAATGTGAGTATTATGTATTTTTTTATTTATATAACATCAGTATATACTAAATTTCCAGCAACAGTAAGAATCTAAAATCTGAAATTATCTTATAGCTTTATTCCTCGTGTTATTTTTTTTTTATAGGATCGGGTGACAAACGAGCACACAGTCCACCTGATGGTAAGTGGTTACTGTGACCCATAGACATCTACATCTATCCTCAATAAAGACTCAAGATGCAGCTGCGTTGTCACCCGTGAGGACTAAGTTGGAATACCTCTTTGCCAGTAAAAAGGGTCTCCGGTTCTCTACACTCACTATACGAAACACAGCAGCGTTAAGCTGCTATTTTACGCTGGTTTTCTGTGAGAGCGTGGTCCTTCCCCGGTCGAGCCGACCTATTCGTGCTACAACCATAATATAGCTGCAGCATGGCTCTACCAAAATTGAGTCAAGAATGCTGGTTGTGTTCAATAAAAGAGCCGGAAAGAGCGATAAAAGCACCAGCCTTCTTGCCATCAGTGATCAGTCGCAGTTATAGCTCCTTGAGAAACTTCACTGCGCGTGGATTTTGTGTAGCGATAATTTCTCTAGCATGGGCACAGATCATTTCTTAGATACTTATATTTGCGTCATTTACTACTTTCTATCAAATATATACGACTATGTTGTTACTAAATTTAAACTAGTAAGATGCGGGAAGTAAAGACTGTGTAAGAACTTCCGAAGGAGGCGGACTTATAGCCGAAATAAGAATTTTTAAATTTTTTTTGGCTTTTGGCCATTTTGACCCCTAGGAGTATAATGAGAACTTTTTGCCCCTATTCAACCATGACCCCCATGACATCCTCTACATGATAGGCTATTCAAACTGACTAGGCCTAAAGTTCGAGTCACCCCCCCCCCCCCCGTCCCACTCATTTGTAGTCTTTACTTCTAATTACTTCCAAAAATTACCAATCGATCCCAATATTTTTTCATACGGCATCCAACATTACCATACAATGACAAAGATGCGGCATTACTGTCAATGACAGACGGACACTCAAAATACTACCATAATGTACCATTACCGTAACAAAAAAGCTAGAAATGAGTGTCCCAAAATACAATCGTGTATTGTAATGTTAAAAACAACAATGACATTAATAAAATTGACGTGGATAATATAAACACTGGCAATAGTTTTTCTGGTGATTGGTTACAATTTTATTTCGCAGGAACGAGGAAAAAAATCTTACAGTGGACGGTGTATCTTGGATTCTTAGGCGTCAAGTTCAAACAAATGATGAAATGGTTCTATATTTTGACGATTTTGTAAATAGTTGTTTCCAGTACATTATTTTAGAAATATGATAAATTTTTTACTCAGACTTGAACCAAAATCTTCTCAATAAGCTTAAGCGCCTTCTTAATAACTGCATCAGTTATTAAGAAGGCTCAATTTCATATTCACCTTAAATGGCTAACTATCCCAGAAAGGCGCACTTCCAGAATATTGTCTCCACTCCATTTTAAATGATTTGTCCTCCCCATCCTAAGAAAAATTTCAATACCTTTCCTCCAACCACGACAAGGTATTTCGCTCTTCAACTTATCTGAAGATTTCAGTTCCAATCCATTTTAATGGCTTTATCGGCAATTATTTTACTGTTCAGACTACACTACTCTGGAACTCCTTACTTGAAGACATTAGGAAAGCACCAAACAAGATAGCCTTCAAAAGATTGTTCCGGGAACATCTCCCAAAAACAATGTCGTCAGCATAATACCAATACTGCTACCTTTATCCAGATATATTATATAGGTATTTATTTATGTACTAGCTGTTCCCCGCGACTTCGCCCGCGTGTAATTTAGGGTTTTAATTATGTTGCGCGGAACCCTAATTCTTTTTGTAAAATATAAGTAGCCTAAGTTACTCATTATAACATCAGCTATCTGCCTGTGAAAGTCCCGTCGAAATCGGTCCAGCCGTTTCGGAAATTAGCCGGAACAAACAGACAAACAAAAATTTTAAAATTGCGTTTTTGTTATAAGTACTGTATATACATTCAAATGCATTTACTAAAAAGCTGTTATTTTGACATTACAAACAGACACTTCAATTTTATTTATTAGTATAAATAAATAAAAAATAAAGCACAAAACTATATTACGCACTGTAAATAGCTTAAAAATTCGTACCGAAAACACGAAGTAACAAATAAAACAAGCATTAATATTTACATAACAAAACGCTGGTTTTTCCATTCCATTCATTTTAGTAATGGAAAACTAAAACCCTTCACGATGACTCAAAATATTTCCGAAATTGAAACTGAAAGAGTAAGTAAAATTTTACACAAATGTTTAATGTATTGATTGTAAGCGCGACTGTTGATCATATGGTGCCTGGTTAGAATCCAGAGCATCCAATTCTAGAAGTCAAGAGGTTGGTGGTGTTTAACCGTTGTGGTTCGGAATATGATGTGCATAAAAGGCCGTTGACTGTGCGCCTTCTACGGTCCGTTTTCCATCCAAGCGGATTATGAGAGTGGCCGAAATTCGGTAAATACGGACATAACTTCTTGACGACTATTATTATATTATAGTATTTTTATATCCACTGCTGGAGATGGGATTTTTCATACGCCTGCAACTATCTATGCATTTTCTGAGAAAGTCACCCAAACTCAAACCCAAGGCAGATGGGAACGTATGCGCAACAAATGGGAGTGACCTACTTGATAACAAATTATAACTTTTCGGGCAATTATAGACTATTCGACCACCGAAGTGGGTTTAATGCAGGGTGTCGTTGTGGTGAAGAAGGATTTGATCACACGGTGTTAGATACACCTTTCGAGTCAGTTTCATCAAATTTTTCTAGAATTACACGTCACCTTTCATCCACTATCAAAGATTCTTGACGCATTAATGTTCATACGTAAAGTTACTCGAATTTATCTATAAGTGTTCCCTAATCACAGCTTCTATTAGGTATGCACCGCACAGTCATTGCCGTCGAAGGACGTCTCTCACGTAAATGATTTACCCGACTTAAGAAGTACTTTCCTTTTCACTGAATTTCAAGCTTTACGTAAAAAATGTTTATTTTGTATATCTTTATCTGATGTAAACAGGTGTGCTTTGCGTTAGTTCATAGATAGCTAATTAATAATTGACTTATGAAAAAGAAAATTCATTTTCATGTTGTTAAAGCTACGGAGCTATAGTGCCACCAACTTATCTGTTCAGGTGGACAAAATTGGAACTAAAGCCGCCATTTTGTAAATGACATTTCGCTGTCAGTTATTATTTATTCTGAGCTATCAGGTGAGTGTTTTTAAAAAGTGCAAATAAAATGCCTAAAGATCTTAAAAGTGATGCGCGACGGATTATCTTGAAAGTTTTATCTTTTATGAAAGGCGAGAAACGTGTACAAGCCCCAACTATACCATTTGAAAAGCTGTATGAACGCGTCGCTGCCGCGACAGGTTTGTATTGCCAGATATGGAAAATTAAAATCACCAAATAATGTACTTGTGAAACATAGTAAAAAATTTATTTCAATCTTCTGTAAAACTGTTGGTAAATCTTATGTTCCAACGCCCCAATTAATTGAAGATGCATTCCATAAAATTACACCGGTGTAGTGGAAAAACATTTGTAATCATATAAAAAACTTGAAAATGAATACAGACTAAAATACGCGTATTTAAATGAACCCTTTATTATAGCGTGTCAGAGCGATATCGAAAGCGACTCCAGTGACTGTGACTCAGAAGATGAATTATTGGAACCAGTAGCTAGCGCGGGTACATCTTTCAAAACACAAATTCCTGGAGTTCAGCCGCTTGAACACCGAGGTCACGACCACATTTATTTTTATAAAATATAAATAATATATATAATAACACTAATTCTCATTAATTTTAATATGTTAACAAGAAATTTGTTTTATTTTATATTATGTGTAATGAATATGTAGTCACCTATTTCCTCGGTGAATTTCTTAAATGGCAATAGTAAGCGCTCCACTAGCGACGCGGTCAACTGAACAGATAAGTTGGTGGCACTATACTACATTATTAGATCGGCAGCAACCTGCTTTTTATTGCGGAACCTAGATCTAAAATATCAAGATTTTTTTATAATGAGATTATCGTAAAATCCGTTCTTAATGAGCGTCTACATTGCGAAATGAGTAGGGTATACCAAATTTCAAGTCAATCGGGTGGATAATTTTAGAGACATCGTAATGAGTCAGTCAGTCAGTGGTGTTTCGCTTATATATATATATATATATATATATATATATATATATATATATACACGGCTTATCAGTACAGTAGGTATTTAGCACACTTTTAGAATTACTGTATTATGAATACTTTGAAAACAAACATAGCACCGCTACGATTCATATACGTATAAATTATCATTCACTCATTAAATACTAAATAATGAAAATTACGTCATTTAAACGTTGATAAAAACCATGAAATATTTAAAAGAAAGTCATGACACACTTTCTTTCATTTTCTTTATATACATAAGGAAAGTTTTAATCTGTATATTATAACTAAGAATAAAAAAGTAACTGTTAGTTATAATTAAAAACAATGTTCTTCGGATACATATATTATGTATGTTTATCGGATATACACGTACTTAAGACAGTATTGTAAACTGTTGTTAGCCTTTATCTGTGGGGTGTCATAGGCTCCACATGTCAATTTATATTTGAAAGAAAAACGAAGAACCCGACCGCAATGATAATTTACTTGCACTCGCTTAAAGTCGGCTAAATGCGGCTACTGTCAGGCGACTAATTGAAAGTAACCGGCTTATCACCTATGTGAAAATTCCAGGATATTTGACTTATGAAAAATAAAAAAATCAAATAAACATTTAAATATTAGAAAACTTTGTTACCAATGGATTCCTCGTGATCTCACCCTAGAACAAAAACGAGCTCTAGTTGATTAGAGTTAAAAAATGTTGGTAAAGTATGATCACGCACGTTCTAATGCTGTATAATATGTTATATGATATTGCGACAAGAGGTGAAACTTGGATATATTGTTACATTCCGAAAAGAAAGTAACAGTTTTCTGTATGGGTGTTTGAAGGCGACAGCAGACCAAAAAATTAAGGCAGACAAGAAGCGTGGACAAAAACACTCGAATGATTGCGTTTTTTTTCTCCCAGACAAGTTCTGCCAAACACTCAAACACTCCTAATTCTGAATGGTACATCACCATTTTTTTTAAAGTTAAGGAACAACGATCAAGATCAAGTCGCAACCTATTGCGCCATGACAATGCTTCAACGCACATTGTGTACAAAACAGTAATTTTTGGCTTCTGAAAAGGTAGAGAGCTCGTGTCACACTGTACCGTGCGATTCCTTTGTTTTCCCAAAAATCAAGGATTTGATTACAGGTTTGACATTTACGTAGCCAGAACGTGATAGTTTGCAACTAGCAAAAAAATATGCCTTCAGACCAATGGTCCTTACAGTTGAATAATTTTAAATTTTAAATTTTGTACTGCCTACTTCCTACTTTTTTTCTTCTTTGCCTACAAAGTAAGAGTAAGAATAACTCAAAAACTATTGGTCTGACCTTGAAATTATATGGAATCACACGAGAAGTACCAGCATTCAAATAAAAAAAGAATCATAGAAATCGGTTCACCCAGTAAAAAGTTATGAGGTAACACACAATAAAAACCTACATTCGGATTGAGTACTGTGTCCTTTTTGGAAGCCGGCAGAAAAATGGTTTGATCGAATGAAAAAGTATTTAAAATGTAATGAAGAATACTTTGTACAGCATAGATTTATAAGTTTACATATAAAGTGTTTTATTTATGAGTTGCGCAAACCTTTCAGTGATAGTAGGTTCGTCTCAATACAATAATCTTACAAAGTTTTATTTATAACATAAAAGTACGAAGTGGGTTATGAAAAAAAATTTCATCGATGGAAATTGCAGTCAAGAGGTACATGACTCAAAATTGTATAATACTACGAATAACAAATCTTAAAATTTATTTCAGTACATTAAGGCTAAGATTCGCCTGTCTGCTATCTGCTTCATCCACAAAAGCAAGGGCGCCGCTGAGACGACGATCGATCTCTTTAGTCTTACGTTTTCAGGGTGTTTTCTCTCTCACGTTTTTAATTCTGTCGGGAATTAAAAAGTTACATTAAACGCGAAAACATCCGTAACATCCGTAAAAATTAGTTTCATTTAATGTGTAGTCTTCGCGTAAATATAAGAAATCATTATGGTTTCTCTCCCTTCAGTCATATAATTAAATCCCGGCGTTTTATAAAAGAATTTATTTAAATTGCTCCTTTTTGATATAACGTTTGTACTCAACGTAAAGCTCCATATCATTCAACTAAACCAATGGTATTGAAAAGTAGTCTTTGAAATTTTTCGTCATAAAAAGTCATTCATGGAAGAAAACCTGTCAAAAATAATTTCTTATCTAACTAATTTTTAATGGTTTTTAACACTCGCATTATATAAAAAATTTAGCTTTCTCCATCCCCTTTCCAAATAAAATTGAACTATGCCAAACCGTTCAACAAGCATATTGACATTATTATAAAAGGGGTACAGTTTTTCCTTCAATTATTAATATTAATATATAGACATAACGAAAACTAATTATCCCAAAAATGAGACTTAGCTAGATCGATTTTTCGCCCTCGTAAACACTTATAATGGTAAATTTCGACGAAATCGCAAGAGGCGTTTTTTGGATCGCTGTTACAAACAAATATAGGTATAGTGCTTGTATAATAAATAATAGTATAGGATTCTAATGTTTAGATCAGACTTTGAAATAGTGGTTTCAGGTGCTTGCAGGTGTATAATAAATTATTATGTAATAGACAAAAGGTGGTCTCTGCTTATCTAGAAAATAGATATTGTTTGCATATTATCAGAAACTGGTCCAGCGTCAAAATCAACAAAATTGTCCTTCAAGAAAACAGCTTTCTTAAAAAAACTACACTTTTGTCTTTTGCTAAGAGATTGCATCGCTTACGTAGGCTAAACCAAACTAATGAAGGATATTATAATTACTATACTAAAGTACTTAGTAATTATTAAAATTATTGTATTATAAATTCGTCTAACTTATACATCTCTTGGTAAGCAACGTATTTCTTAACTAAAATTAAGCAAATGGAGTGAAGTTAGAAAATTGGTAACGGTTATACAAGATGGTAGAAAATAAAGAGATATACAGAAATTAGTGTAGATCTCGAAATCGATAAAAAAGGCACAGGGGACTAATTGGGTCAGTATTTTACGAGACACTAAACGAGGACGGCGAAGACGATGTTACTTTCTGTGTGCAATGAGTGTTTTATAACGTAAAGTCATAACCGAGAAATATTTATTTATTTATTTGGGTAATTTTGAGTGTTATTACTAACAAAAGCAAACTACGATGTACCTAATCTAGACACGACAGTGTGTCAGCAAATTTCAGATAAGAAAAGATAATAAGAGGATTGAAAATGTTTCGGAAATTAATAATATCGCAAGACGTTGCAAGAACGTTGTACATTCTCATAGATCCTATGATTTAATCAACTATTAGGGAGCTTGGTTGTGTTGAAATTTAAACTCTTTTATCGGCGATACCAACCAATGTGAACGTCAATTGCACCGAACTTGGTCCCATTTTCAAATTTGTTTCTAGTGTGATCTTGTGTTGTCTTTCGCTTCGAAATTGTTTAAAAGCAACTAGTACTAAGTAACAAGATTGGGTACATGCCCACTCTTAACCCTGAAAAGCGCAATAGAGTAACGGACAGATCTGTCTGGCAAGAAGTGTGGCAGTATATTTTATGTTTGTCTACAACGATTTATTTTAATATCGAGTATCCAGTAAGCCAGCATATAAAATTGTAAGAAATAATTTCAGCAGTTGAGCAGTTGAACTTCTTGTACGACATCGAATAATTTAAGATGAACAGACGATAAGCCTACAGCAATACAAGATGGTAAGCGATAAGGAAACTATGTAGCGCAACATGCTCAAGCATGTGCAAGCATGGACGAATTTTTTTCACACTTTTTGACAAAGAATCGTACGGAAACAAGAAAATCATTTATCAAAATAGCCTTATTGTCTTACTTAAATCATAAACGAGTAAACTGCAACGATGATAGTACTTTGTGCCGCCGTACCAGAGCCATCGCACCTACATGTATATCGCAGTGTTATTGGAATATGTTGGCCTAGAAGTTATTCGCCGTCCTCTGCACTTAAGGTAATAGATGAGATGATGGACTCTCTTACGCCCTACCAAATAGTATTACAATACGTTTAATGCAACACGAATATTTAGGCGATGTCTTCATTATTAAGTGTTTACATGCGGATGTAAGTGATTTATGATTTTGCGAGAATATTTGTTATTTAATTATTTGTTAAATGTTAACAATGTACAGTAAGGAGAGATAGTGTTTCCATCTAAACTGTATTCTATGTAAAATAGGTAAAAACTGGTTGCATGGATTAATTAATACGTAAGTGGCGGCGTAAAAATATCCACTACACCATATCATCCCATGGCTCGTAAGAGGCGACCGAGGGAAGTAAAACAGGAAATGTGCAGCAGCATCTTCCAGATAACAAAATAATAATAAAAACTGACGTTGCAAACCCGCTTGGCAACTATAACAAATATCAAATCTAGCATCTATGAGACGACCATTGTTCACCAGTGGTCTTTTGATAGGCTGTAAACTGTAATGGATATAATGGATGGATGGAAATTATAGCAGGTCAAATAATTGCCCCGATTTAGTCGGCTGTAATCCGAAACCTACAACTAAAAAAAAATGAATTCAAACATATTCCACTTTTGCATTCGATTGAAAGAAATTATTTCCGCACAAAACCAACACTTACTAACCCTATCCGCCTCGTGCGATGAGCCAGACGAGACGAGTTATGATAACAATCGTCAAAGAGCTCCTAAATTTAGCGTCGACGTGCAAAGTTATTAGAACAATAATTGAATAAAACTCTCGCGCCCTTGAGGGTTTATTGTGGGAATTATTTTCATTACATTAAACAAATGTTTCAATTAAAAAGTCTAGCCCAATTAGGATGAATTTCACATATAAATCGCAATTTTAAAGTCGTGAGATCGTGGTGATCATGATATGAAATCAATGTTTACAATAACGCGCTCATCACAAAATGTTTTAATACGTTGTTGAAATCTAACAAAAAATCGAAAAAGTCTAATGCAACTTGCATTAGAGTTTGTTCAAATAAGGATAAGATACGGTTAGCTATTAATTAATAATAATCTATAATTCGAACAAAAACATTCAAATACTAGCTGGCTATTTATAGCGTAAAAGTTAAATAGAGAGTGTAGAATACTTTTATTTTCTTAACATCTTGATTTTAATGAGACAAAACGTCAAATAAAACTAATGAGCCATGTTTTGTTTTACAAAGTCTACTTATTATATAAGCTTTAGATAAAAACGTGTTAGCACAGGAAATTATTTCCTCTTTATCAATACAATATTTTATTTTATCTGATCTGATGTATATGTTAAAAATATAAAACTCTGATCCTAGATGAGACGAGAGGTTTAAGTCAAAAATCACATTGTAACAATATTAGCAAAAACAATGAATGCAATGAAAAGATTTGAAATTAGATTTCACAAGAGAAATATTAGCGGATAATCAATAACCACTCAGCACGCGGGGTCATACTCGAAGCTCCGCCACCCCGGCCGTTGACCGTTGGGGCGCGACAATTTCGACCTTGGATCAAGATGTCTCAATACTTCGATTGGCATCATGATGCTGGATACCTCGCTTTCAGGTTATTACAACTCGCACGTAAACCACAAATACTTCCAAAGCTCGTAGACATTACGCACGTTATACGTAACGGTGCAAATGGCGTGACCAATTGATTTATGAGCGCGAGTAGGAAACAAAAAACAACGGGAGTGATTCGTTATGATAAACATGTGGGTAGGTTGTACGGACCGCACGGGACGAAGGTTCGGAAGCGGTGGTTGTGTCGGTTGCGGGGCCGCGGCGGGGGCTGGTCGCGCTTCACGATCTTGCCGAGCAGGCCGAGCAGCGAGCGGCGCAGCGGGCGCGGCTGCACGCGCGCCTCGCCGCCGTCCGCGCCGAGCACCTCCAGCTCCACGGCGTCGGAGCGCGCGCACATCCGCGCCGCTACCGCACCATGCCGCGCCCCGCCCAGCCCGCGTGCGCGCTCCGCCACGGTGCCACACGCGCGCTCCGGCCCGCCGCGGGGCCGATACTCGCGTCTCGCGCCCGATACACACTAGCGCCGCACCATACGACACGACGGACTAGACGGCGCGCGCATCACTACTACGAGTACGACGATGCCGTTGTACTTGTATTGTATCTCCGCTGATCCGCTGCTGCTCTGTGTTTACTGTTACCTACGTCAAACTTCACGCGGCTTATCTTTATCTTCCAAATGAAACACAATACACTACGTAAACCTCCGTCTATCATGTACACGTATTAAAGACATAATAAAATCACTAAAAAGCATAATATTGTATAATGGAGGAAAACCTCCAGCGGACTGATGTAGCCTCACGTTTAATGTTTACTTCACACAGACTGTATTGTAGATGCGCAGTAAGGTCTGTCTAAATACTCTTTTATGGAATCACATCCATAAAAAGGAAAACATTCGATTTCAGCCCTAGAGAGTCGTCTTTATTTATTTTGTTAATATTTAAAACATAATGGGAACGGAGCTTTAAAAATAATATAAGAATTGAGAATTAGTAACTTTCTCCACGTTCACATACGAGGGTGCGTTTTTAAGTTCGCGGAATGGGGGGTAAAGAGTGGAAAAAAGTTGAAGTTACAGCCTAATACGTCCCACTGCTGGGCACAGGCCTCCCCTCATCTCTGAGAGGGTTTTAAGGCAAGGAAGTGTCCGCCCCAATCCGTGTTGGCGAACTTCACATGTCTTCGAAATATTTTTTTTCTTATTCCTCAGGCATGCAGGTTTCCATTTCATTGGTGCCGGCGGGGATCGAACCCGGGTTGCTCGCGTACTGTGAAATTTACAGCGAGCGCTAACCATCTGAGCTACCACGGCTTAGAGCAGTGGAAATAAAAATCCAAATTTATTTTTCCTTTTCAATATATTCATCTGCCACCCTAATACATTTTTCGGATCTTTCAATTAACTTATGTATACCCTCAAAAAAAATTATTGTCTTTATCTAAAAAAATACGCCGAATCTGCTTCCTTTACTTCTTCATCACTTAAAAACTTTTTCCCACGAAGTTCTTTTTTTAAGTTTGAAAATAAATAATAATCACTGGGGGCCAGGTCAGGACTATAGAGTGGGTGTGGCAAAATTTCGAAGCCCACCTTCTGCAGGGCAGCCATCGCAACATGGCACTTGTGAACAGGCACGTTGTCGTGCAGAAGGATTCCTTTGGTCAATTTTACCCTTCTTTTCTCCTTTATGGCTTCCTTCAATTGTTCTAGGATAGAAGCGTAGTAATTTCCGGTTATGGAGACACCTTTATATTTAAAAATCAATCAATAGGATTCTTTCTGAGTCCCAAAAGACTGTCGCCATGATTTTCCCAGCCGATTGTGCCATCTTAAATTTCTTAGGTTAGGCCTTTTTTGCGCTACTGCATAGAGTCCTGTTTGGACTCAGGTAACGAGTAATATGGTGAACCCAAGTTTCGTCACCAGTAACAATTCGAGCCAACACTCCATCTTTGTCTTCCATAAAGACGTCCAAAAATGCACGAGAACACTCCACGCGCTATTGCTTTTGAGGCGGCGTGAGCATTCTAGGCACCCATCTTGCGCTGACTTTAGTCATGCCAAGATTGGTCATGAAGAATTTTGAAAATGCTTGTATCTGATACTCCAACCATTTTTTTGAGCTGTTTTCTTTAGGCAGGCATCTGCTAATATTAATTTTTCTACTTTTTGAATGGTCACCTCGATCGGCCTTCCTGGCCGTGGGTCATCTTCAAGTGACTCTCTGCCTTGTTTAAAAAGGGTATGCCACTTGTAAACCATAGTTTTACTTGGACAAGAGTCTCCTTAAACAGATGACATCTCTTCCAGTATAATCTGAACAGATTTTCCGCGCTTGGTAAAGAACTTTATAACGGCAAGGAACTCAATTTTCTCTATATTTCACAATTTTTTCCCGATTGACTTGTTTGGCCGACAATAACTCAAAGACTAATTATCTAATTACAATAAAACCCGGTATTTATACTAATAATGAGTTGTTCAATTAGCACGTAATTCAGCGACGTCCACACTTATTACCTACCTACCCATTCCGCGAACTTAAAAACGCACCCTCGTAGCAAGCAATATACGAACACCTTATGTTGACGATATTTTCAATTAATTGTATTAAGAACATCACAATAATTGCAACAGTAAGTCTATACTTATGAAATTATAGGTAGTTCATCGACTCCTTTGCTGAAAAAATTATGTGAGCGAAAATCAATAAAATCTTTGAAGGCGGTTTTGACTGCCTCATCAGAATTTAATTTTTTTCTTTGCAAGAAATTGTCCGAATTCCGTAAAAGGTGTTAATCTGTTGGAGCGAGCACCGGGGAGTATGTTGGATGTCGGAGACACTCCAATCACAGCTCCCCTAATTCAGCGACCGTCTGTTGTGCAGTATGTGGTCTAGCGTTGGCCTGAAGCAGCAGTGGGCTAGAACAGTACCAGTCTCGGTTAACGCCTAGCTTTTGAAACATGGTTTGGATTTTAGGAGGCTGTAGTGGAAGACACCAGCACTGGTCCACCCGACACTTACCACTACCTTTTTGTGAGTCGACTTTCGCTTTGGGTAGGATTTCATGTGTTCTCCTGTGTTCAACCATTGTGATGAGAGTTTCCGATTATCGTACAGGATTCAATTTTCATCATAAATAACAATACGATTCATAATTTCCTCGGTATTGTGACGGTTAAGGGATGTAACGCAGCACTCGACGCGTATTTGTTAGTGTGTTTCACTCAATTCATGCGATACCCGTTTTTTGAGGTTTTTCACTTTTCCTGTTTGTTTTAAGTAAAACATAAACCTTTTCAGTTAAACAGTAGGTGAGCAGCAGCGTGTTCCTGATAATAGCTCAAAATAATTAAAAAATGCGTCCCAACAGATCTGCTAGCGTGGTAACTATGACAACTATCTACCCTATGAATCATTCTTTCTAGGAGGCCTTTGGTGGACTTTGGTACGCTCTAATAATGATAATGTCAGACTTTATTTTTTACTTTTTTGAATAGAAGAAAACTAACGATCATGCGGCTCACCTGATAGTTAGTGTCGACCGCCACCCATGAACAACTTCAACACGAGGGGAAGTGCAGGTGCATTGCCGTCCTTTAAAAAAAAGTAGGCACTTTTCTTGAAGGCCCCTAACTCGTATTGGTCCGAATCGCAGGTGATAATCCATTCCACAAGGAAGTTGTGCGAGGAAGGAAATTTCTTGTAAATCAAACAGTGGTGGACCGCCAATCATACCGATGTTATGGATGGTATCGAAAACTTTGTCACGATGTGCAGTGGTGAAATTGAGCGGCTGGAATTTGTCCGAATAATTCCTCGGGCACTCCCCGTGGTAGATGCGATAAAATACGCAAAGAGATGCAACATCTCTTCGCAGTGCCAGTAAGTCTAACCGATCAGAAAGAGCTCGGTCGCGGACGATTTGAACCGCTCTGTGCTGAATGCGATCAAATGGAAGGAGCTGGCACTGGGGAGCCCGAGCCAAGAGATAGGAACAGTATTCCATGTGAGGCCGAATCTGCGCCTTGTAAAGTTGCAGGCGGTGTGCCGGCATGAAATACTGTCCCGCTCCGCTGATGCTAAAATCGCCAAGCTTTTTAGAGGCAAATTTGGTCTTCTCCTCCAAGTGACCATAAAACTGCACGTTATTCGATAGTTGGATGTTTTGTCACGATGTGCGATGGTGAAATTGAGCGGCTGGAATTAGTCTGAACAATTCCTCAGAGCACTCCCCGTGGTAGATGCGATAAAATGCGCAAAGAGATGCAACATCTCTTCGCAGTGCCAGTGAGTCAAGCCGATCAGGAAGAGCTCAGTCACCGATAATTTGAACCAAAACCATTTGCAGGCGGTGTGCCGGCATGAAATTTTCCACAAGGCTGTGTGCTATCACCAACACTGTTTCTTCTGCATATCAATGATGTTGCTAACTGGTAACATTCATTGCTATGCGGATGACAGCACTGGTGATGCTCTATACACCGGCCGTGCCAATATTTCTCGGGAAAACGTCGCCGAGTACCGGAACAAACTTGTGTCTAAAGTCGAGTCTTTGCTGAACAAAGTCTCGGATTGGGGGCGACTAAATCTAGTCCAGTTTAATCCTCAGAAGACACCGCTAAAAAGAACCCCTTTGTCGTATCTCCTCAGTTTTAAGGCACTCCCCTTGTTGCCTCAGCCAGTATCGGTATCCTCGGAGTCGACATATCGAGTGACGTGCAGTTTCGTGGTCACTTGGAAGAGAAGGCCAAATTGGCCTCTAAAAAGCTTGGCGTGCTCTACTTGGCAACTTTACAAGGCGCAGATTCAGCCTCACATGGAATACTGTTCCCATCTCTGGGCAGGGGCTCCCCAGTGCCAGCTCCTTCCACTTGACCGCATCCAGCGCAGAGCGGCTCGAATCGTCGACGACCGAGCCCTTTCCGATCGGCTCGATTCATTGGCACTGCGAAGAGATGTTGCATCCCTTTGCATTTTCTTTCGCATCTACCATGGGGAGTGCTCTGAGGAATTGTTCGGATTAATCCCAGCCGCCAAATTTCACGAACGCACATCGCGGCAGAACTCCCGATACTATCCACACCATCTGGATGATTGGCGGTCCACCACTGTGCGATTTAGAAGATGTTTTCTTTCTCGCACGACTTCCTTGTGGAATCGATTACCATCAGCGATTTTTCCGGACTGATACGACTTAGGGACCTTCAAGAAAAGAGCGTACTCCTTTTTAAAAGGCCGGCAACGCATCTGCAATTCCCTCCCTGGTGTTGCAGTTGTTCATGGGCGGCGGTAGTCACTTACCATCAGGTGAGCCGCATGCGTTTTCGTTTACCCCCTCTCCTATAAAAAAAAATAATGTCCCGCTCTGCTGCTGTTGAGCCCGCCAAGTTTTTTAGAGGCCAATTTGGCCTTCTTTAAAGTGACCATAAATTTGCACATCATTCGATATGTCGACGCCGAGGATTCCGATACTGATTTAGGCAACGAGTGTATCGCCCGGAAACTCACGAGATACGACAAAGGGGTTTTTTTTAACGGTAAACGCGCAAACTTGTATCTTCTGAGGATTGAACCGGGCTAGATTTAGTCACTTCCAATCCGAGACTTTGTACAACAAAGTCTCAACTTCAGACACAATTTTGTTCCGGTTCTCGACGACGTTTTCCCGAGAAATATTGGCAAGGCCGGTGTATCACCAGGCATGTCGTCGGCATGTCAATGAATGACACTGGCCACCAGCTGGCTACCAGCGTTAATAGGCTTGGACTCTACTACCTCCGCCTCCACCCATCCATGAATCAAGTAGACCAGAATATCACCGGCTGATTGAGCCCAACGAAAACCGCATTGGCGGTCACTAATCTGCTGATAATCCTCAACGTACCTTGAGGATTACCATGAGCTGGCAGATTATAATGGATTCCATTATTTTGGAGAACGAGGAGGTGATGACGATAGGCCTTTAGATAGGCACCTTTTTAAGGGATCGGGTGGATCAAAGCTGTCTTCCATGAATTCGGGACTACGCCTAGAGAGTAGGAATGGCGGAAAAGACGCGTTAATATACCGGAACCAACTCCGGAGCACGAGTCTTCAGCACAATAGGAGGGACTCCATCAGGCCCACTCAACTTGTTAACGGCCAGGGAGAGGAGTTCTTTGCGTACAGCGCGCTGTGTAATCAGCACATCCTGCATGGAGCACTTGCACCGCGGGATGAACGGCGGTGTGTTCCCCCATTATCGAGAGTCGAGTTGGACGCAAAGAGCCTAGCAGATTGGCTTTCTCCTTTGCGGCATGGGCCAGTAAGTATTTAGTTTGTTGTTTAAATTTTAGTCGTTTGTATTTTCATTAATAATAAAATTTGGATTTACAATTACTTATTACCTTTTGGTACAAACCGATGAATAATTTCATTAATTTAATTCATCAATTTTATCACCAACCATTGCCACACAAACACACTTTCTTTGCTCGATGTTTCCTCACTAGAAATGAAGATGTGACCGAGGACAGTGTGAATGCGCGCACAAACAAACACATACATTAATTTGAAGTGTGCCCGAAAACTCTTGAAATATCGCCGACTATACGTCAACTTGGGCGAATATCAAAGACTTCTAAAAGGCAAATATACACAAACATGCCCTAAACACAATCGTGTGTCGGTAGTTGCCCATTATGTACAAACATGAAGGCCGAAATTCGGTCTGGCGGACACTCGATCCAGTGGGGACCTCCGTAAACTTGTCTTACCAGTACGAAGTTGCCACCCAAGAAACTTTCAGTCGTGTTGCGAATCGGCGATAGATTGAAAATATAGCGCATTATCTAATCTTAAAGATTAAATAATATATCTATCTAGATTTAACAAGAGTAAATTTTCGCTTCGTTTTATATAACGACTTTTATTATGGTTAACAGCTTAGTTGTAGTAATCTCACTGATAATCTACGAGAGGAACGATGTCCTTCAACGGCAATAGCTGTGCGGCGCATGACTGAAGATAAGAGCATAACATATTAAAAGATTCAGACCAACAGTGGTAGAGCTACGTGGCGGCTTTTGCTGTCGCACGGATGGGCCGGCTCGAACCGGGGTGGTACCACGACCTCACAGAATACCAGCGTGAAGTAGAGGTTTACCTCTGCGTTTCGCTTGGTGAGTGCAGGTGGCCGGAGGCCCTTTTTACTGGAAATGAGACATTCCATCTTAGTCCTCACGGGTGACAACGCATCTGCATTTTGATATGTAATAGAGGATAGATGTAGATGTCTATGGGCCGCAGCAACCACTTACCATCAGGTGGACTGTGTGCTCGTTTGTCACACTTATCCTATAAAAAAAAAAAAAAAAAAAAAAAACCAAACAATCCAACATGATTGATTATTTAAGCATTGAAAACTTTAAATATTAGATGGATACCCCATAATATGACCAAAGATCTAATCTATGTCGCATGGATTGGTGCCGATAATAAAAGGAAAGTCAAGAAAGAAAAAAATGTTTACCTCATTCAACCATAAAAAGATACGCTTTGCGTTTGTTCGCGAGTGCATTTGCAGAGTTAGGTAGTTTACCTTGCGGCGTTTGCATTCGAAAAGGCCGTGGAATAGAAGACAAAGATATAAAAAATTGTGCTGTTTCTCTGTTGTTCTATCTAATGCAACGCGGTACCTTTAACAGCAAGTTCTTTCTTTGGTTCGTTTTCGATACTTCGTTTTGATTTTAGGGTATGCGGGTGCATTATACATAAACCTTAATTGATAATACATTAAAAAAAGCATTTCAGCTGAAAAAACATTTCATCAAGTAACTCCTTTTTTAAGGTGAAGAACACTTTCCGCTTAAGTGAGACCCGTGACGAGAGACGTCCCATGCTGGTCTAGAACTTGTTGGTCCCGTGTTTACGTTGGACTTATATAAAAAAAGAATGTTTCATGTTACTTGTCTAGTATGTAGTAAAAGGCGACTAATAGGATATTGGGTATGTGAATATGTAGGCGATGGGCTACTTCTGATTGTGAATTTATGCACAAGCATAGAATCGGTAATCGTTTTATATAATATTGATTAATTACAAATTTTTCGTAACAAACGAATGTCAAATAATTAAAATTTTAATTAGAAATTAAAACCGAAAAATATTTAATATTTGTCGGTTTCAAATATAATAATTTCCACGTAATAGCTTCTGATGTCGGAGCTTTACTCGAAATTCTTCAATACACTCTATACATTGTAGAGCTACGCTACAGCTATATTATGGTTGGTGCACGAATGAGTTGGCTGGACCGGGGAAGAACCACTTTCTCTCTCTCTCTCTCAAGTTTTTGTTATTCGGTTGTACTTTTCATTATTTTAAATTTATTTAGCTTTTAAGTCGTTTAAGGAATATTACAATTTCACAATAACAACTAGCATGTCGTTTAAATAGGCACATTAAAATCTTCATCTATTTTTTCACCATCAGTACTGGAATTTTTTCTTTATATTTATTTGAGAAATAAATAAAATATTTATCATTTTAACATAAATATTATGCATCAAATATAGAACATTTTTGTTTTTGAACTCGGTTAAAATACATACATTTTACATATCTATTTATATTTTAAGCTTTCAAAAATATTTAATATTATTTTTGTAAAATAAAACATCAGTGCGACCGATTTATATTTAGAAATCGAATAATCATTGCTTCAATGCTCAATTCTTTACTTTTTACGGTTTCGTCTGTGTAGCAAATAAAACCTCGTCAGAGTACCTACCTACAGGTTCTGATCTGAGTTTTGGACTGATCAATTAATACCAACTCATGTGATTAACTGTCAAATAAAATTACTTTCATGTTGTTACATCCAAGCACAAAAATGTGATGAAAATGTATGTAGTCTAGTAGTAATGTAGAAGTACAAGTAGCCTCTTTTTCTTTGTCATTTGCAAAGCTTAGTTGTTGCAATGATGTTGTATTAGCATTGAAAGCATAACACTCGGATATTTAAATAGATAATAGGCAATGACAAATCAAACAAAATAAACATATTTAATTGTTACTTTGCATGTTCGTACATTATGTGCTTTTTTCAAATTTTCTTACCTAGTATGAAGAGCACCTCCCGCCCTCCCTCAATTGCGTGCACTATCCCCGTCACCACTAATCCCAGCACCGCTAGTGGTGACAAACTCGTATGTTGGAAAATAAACATATTTACTTGTTACTTTGCATGTTCGTACGTTATGTGCTTTTTTCAGGTTTTCTTATCATTTGTTAACAGAAACTATGCAGCGTATATATATATATATATATATATATATATATATATATATATATATATATATATATATATATATATATATATATAGAAGACAATTAATGTTCCAATTTTTTCTCTTTCTCTTTCTTATTCCTGATTAGTTTTAGAACGTAATTTCAAATTGCCTATAATGCAATAAACCCAACAAATAGCAACAAAATTTTTATATTGTTGATAAGCGCGTACTGTTTGTTGAGCTGTAGTTTTGTTCATATTTAAGCAAGTTAAAATTGATTTTAATCTCAATATACATAGCTATATTATATTGTTAATGGAAGAAAATATTGAGTAAAATGTAATTTCCATTTTCAGACGTAATTTTAAGAGATAATTAAAATTCGCGATATGTCAATATAGAAATTACCTAATAGGATGGAAGGAGCGAGGACGTAATATTGTCAATTACATTATCTCGAGTGCGGAGCGCCGCGTCGCGCTGAATAACAAAATTGGACAAGTGCGTGTTTGCTGGCGTAAAGTAGGTTTTCTTTAATATTTTATAAATTTTAATGCTACAGGTTTCATTATATTTCTTAAAAGCCTCGTTAAGCGTCCACTTTTAATGTTTATTTGCATGTCGCGGTGACCTAATTTAGGCAGAACGAATATTAAATTATTATGTATTATTTTATTCTAAGCTTTAAATCGTTACTTGTTGGTTGCCCTATCTAAAGAAAAAATTATCGAAAGTACTCACTTAAAAGCTAGTTTATAGATTTTTTCTTAAATTTTTGTTGCATTATATGGGACACAGTGTAGGCCAATTTTAAAATAAATTTAAAAACAATTTTATATAGATAGATGGTTGTGGTTTATGTTATAGGTACTATATCAGAAGGATATATTTCTTATTACAATTACAATTATATGATGATTCGGTCAAAAACTACAAATTGTGATGCTGTGCCATAGAGGAACCCTAATAAAGCGAAAGGTTTTTATGAATTTACCATTGACATTATGACAATAAAACTATGCTAATTTTTTCGTTACGTGTCGTATAATTTTGCCTTTTTCTCCAATTACAAAAAGTATATTATTACAGTGAAAGGAAAAATATATTTTGACTAGGCTCGTGTTATGAGCGATTTGGAAAATCAGTTTTTTTTTTAATCCTGTAGTATTGAAATGTTATTCTAATGACTTTTTATATATTATTACGTCGTCGTGTAATGGCGGCGTAAGACAATTCACTACTCCAGGATGTAAGTAGCACCATTTTCCTCATAACAACTAAAAATCTATACAATTAAATAAAATTGAAGTGTCTTTTTGTAATGTCGATATAACAGCTTTTTACTAGTAGTTACTTTTACATATGAAAGTATTTTTGTCTGTCTGTCTTTCTGTCTGTCTGTCTATTTGTTCCGGCTAATCTCCGAAACGGCTGGACCGATTTTGACCGGACTTTCACTGGCAGATAGCTGATGTTATAAGAAGTAACTTAGGCTACTTTTATTTTAGAAAAAGTATTAGGGTTCCGCGCAAAAAATTAAAACCCATGAAATGCAATCGTAATTAAATTACGCGCGGGCGAGGTCGCGGGGAACAGCTAGTAATAAATTAATTGCGCTTGCCGCCAAACTGGGCAACCATAGCAAATATCCCCTGTATGAGGAAATCTATTGGGGAGGCCTATGTTCAGCAGTGGACTGTGATGGCTGTAATGGTGACGATGATATATTATTAAACCCTTGACATGGTGTAATTTTATTGATGAATCTAAGATCTAGAAATAAAATTGTTTTAATGTTTACAATATCTGTAACTATTGACAATATCCGTATAAGGGGCCATTAAGGAGTCATGAAAATTATACATATAAAAATGTTGTTGCTATTTGTTGGGTTTATTGCATTATAGGCAATTTGAAATTACGTTCTAAAACTAATCATGAATAAGAAAGAGAAAGAGAAAAAATTGGAACTTTAATTTTGTCTTCTCCATATATATATATATATATATATATATATATATATATATATATATATATATACAACGTGTCCCAAAATTCAACGATAAGCCAACACCGGAGGATAGACCTGCCCCGGACTAATCGGGTAAAAAAAGAAAAAAAAAATATATCCCAATTATATTTTAAGTTATATAAAAAAAATGAAATTTTTCAGAAATTGAGACCGTTTATGATATTTTTCACTACCATGACCACAATTTTTTAAATATTTTTTTCTTTTCTTTTTTTATAGGCAACCTGAATAGTACTGCTATCTACCACAATTCTTAAAAACTCCAGAATAACTCTTGTTTTATCACGAAAATTAATGAAACTTATTTTATTCCCTAAATTTTTTGAAGACTTTTACTTTTAACCAAATTTAACTTATCGTGGTGTAAAAAAAAAGTATGAACACTAGTATGGCAAGTTTTTTTAAAAATTGACGCAACTAACCAATATTCCAAAATGGTATAATACTCTAGGAAAACAAGTTATAAAAAAATATGGGCCTATTATTTCTTAACAGGGGCCAAATGACGGTCGGGTGTAATAAAAGTATTATTTCTTAAAAATGTTTAATATTTCAAAACAAATGGTACAAACAGTTTCACGTGTAATTTATTAAGTTATTAACATTATAGCAAATGTTCGAACTGTTTGCCACCAGCATTAATACATGCACGACATCGCCTTAAAAATGATCGTTTTATTTGTCTTGCATATCTTCTGCTATTAATGTAATCAGCAGCCTGAGTGATATTTCGACGAAGCTCGTCCAATGTCACAATGGGTTTTGAGTAGACCCTGTTTTTAAGACAACCCCAATAGAAGAAGTCCAGGGGGTTCAAATCGGGTGAACGGGGTGGCCATAAGATAGGACCAAGTCGCCCGATCCAACGCCCTGGATACTCTTGATTTAAATATTCTCGCACAGGACGGGCATAATGTGCTGGGCAACCATCATTTTGGAACCACATGTTTTGAAGATCACTTAAGGGCACGTCGTTTAACAATTCTTGCAAGTCATTTTGTAAAAAGTTTAAATAACTATTGCCATGTAAGTTTCCTTGTAACTCAAAGGGCCCAATTACTTTTCCATTTAATATGCCTGTCCATAGGTTAACCTTGAATTGATATTGGGATTTGTCTTGTCTCATCAAGTGTGGATTTTCATTACTCCAACTATGTAGATTGTGAAGATTTAAATACCCATCTTTCTTGCACGTTGTTTCATCCGACCATAGAATTTTGTCTAGGAAGTGGGGATCTTCACTGTGCCTTTGCAGCATTACACGGCAAAATGTGACCCGTAGCGGATAGTCCCGCGGTAATAACGTCTGCACACGCCTGTAGTAAAACGATCATTTTTAAGGCGATGTCGTGCATGTATTAATGCTGGTGGCAAACAGTTCGAACATTTGCTATAATGTTAATAACTTAATAAATTACACGTGAAACTGTTTGTACCATTTGTTTTGAAATATTAAACATTTTTCAAGAAATAATACTTTTATTACACCCGACCGTCATTTGGCCCCTGTTAAGAAATAATAGGCCCATATTTTTTTATAACTTGTTTTCCTAGAGTATTATACCATTTTGGAATATTGGTTAGTTGCGTCAATTTTTAAAAAAACTTGCCATACTAGTGTTCATACTTTTTTTTTACACCACGATAAGTTAAATTTGGTTAAAAGTAAAAGTCTTCAAAAAATTTAGGGAATAAAATAAGTTTCATTAATTTTCGTGATAAAACAAGAGTTATTCTGGAGTTTTTAAGAATTGTGGTAGATAGCAGTACTATTCAGGTTGCCTATAAAAAAAAAAAAGAAAAAATATTTAAAAAATTGTGGTCATGGTAGTGAAAAATATCATAAACGGTCTCAATTTCTGAAGAATTTCATTTTTTTTATATAACTTAAAATATAATTGGGATATATTTTTTTTTCTTTTTTTACCCGATTAGTCCGGGGCAGGTCTATCCTCCGGTGTTGGCTTATCGTTGAATTTTGGGACACGTTGTATATATATATATATATATATATATATATGTATATATATATGTATACGCTGCATAGTTTCTGTTAACAAATGATAAGAAAACCTGAAAAAAGCACATAACGTACGAACATGCAAAGTAACAAGTAAATATGTTTATTTTCCACCATATTTGTCACCACTAGCGGTGCTGGGATTAGTGGTGACGGGGATAGTGCACGCAATTGAGGGAGGGCGGGAGGTGCTCTTCATACTAGGTAAGACACATCATTTTATTTTATAGTGCGGATTTGTGCAAAGTAAATTTTTTTTAAATCTTTTATACTTATCTTCACGCACAATCCCTGACGGGGTAGCCAGAGAGAACAGATCACCAAGTGTCACGATCCTTACAAACCTCTTTCGCTTCTTTCAGATTCATTATCATCTTCATGCATGCACGTCTAGGTATCCGAGTACTTTTGACACTACCCTCTTCGAGCAATTTGCTCACATGGTCTTCGAAAGTTAGTCTCGGTCTACCTCGACACCTTTTAATATTAACTTTCGCGCTATATATTTTCTTCACCATTCGGTCTTCACTCATTCGCTCAACGTGCCCAAACCACCGAAGCACGCCCTTATCAATTTTTGTGATAAGGTCATCTTTCAAACCTGCCATATTGCGAATCTCTTCGTTTCGCTTTCGGTCGGCCATGGTAACGCCGCACATTTTACGAAGAGATCGCATCTCCACTGCATTCAACTTACTTTTATGCTTCTTCTGGCATACCCAGGTTTCGCTGCCATATAACAAAGTCGGTACCAACACTGCGTTATGTATTGCAAGGCGTGCACTCTTCGCTACGCCTTGCCTTTTGACTAACGCAGTCAGGGCACCATTGACTTTGTTCCCGGCAGCGACACGCCTGTCCACATCTAAATCACATCTTCCATCCCGGCTAAAAGCACTCCCCAAATATACAATTTCATTTACCTGTTCTAGACATTCCTGATTTACCCATATTTCACACTTCGTTCTCTCTTCGTCCCTTTCAAATACCAGAACCTTAGTTTTATTAGCATTCAAACGGAGACCTTTAATTTCACATTCCTCTTTCATACACGTGACTAATGCCTGCAGTTCTGCCTCTGATGGTGCAATAAGCACTGCATCATCAGCATACAGCAGACAATTTACTTTAATGTCACCCAATTTCACACCCAAACAACTATCTTTCAGCTTCTGTAAACAGCTGTCGAGATACAGTATGAACAGCCAGGAAGACATGACACTACCCTGCTTTACGCCCGTTTGGACGTTAAACATGGGTGACAGGTCATGCCCTACCCGCACACAGGCTTTACAGTCACAGTAAAGAGACTGCACAGCCCTTAGCAATCGGCCATCCACACCATACCCCGGCAACAGTTCCCACATTTTCTTCCTTACAACCTTATCAAATGCTTTCTCAAGATCCACAAAAGCACAGAAAATCTTCTGGTTAGCAGCCAGAAGCTTCTTCGTGATCATGCGGAGAGAAAACATTTGATCCGTGCATCCTCTTCCAGGTCTAAATCCGCATTGTGCCTCCCATAGAAATCTTTCCGATTTCTCTTGCATCCTACGTGTCAAAACCTTCGAGTAAACTTTACTTGCTAAACTGGTCAAGCTGATCGCCCGATAGCACCCGCAGTCAAAATGTGAACCTTTACCTTTATATAAAGGCACAATGACTGCGGATCACCAATCATCCGGGACATCCCCCGTCCGCCAGCACAAATTGCACAGCAGATGAAAGCTGTCCCAGACGCGAGGCCCACCATACTTGACCATTTCAGCAGTAACTCTGTCTAGTCCCGCAGCCTTACCACATTTCAAACTTCGAATCGCACGTTCAATCTCTTTCATCCTGATGACCTCAGTGTCATCGAGGTCCGGGTCTGGCGTACCAGTCACGGCGTCATCCCCGGATCCCTCACTAAGATCATCACACGCATACATTTCTCTATAAAATTCGCTCCATCGCTGCATGACGTCCGATTTTTCTGAGAGGACGTCATTAGTTCTCGAAAGCACTTTGTTCATTCTTAAGGCCGTCGCACCACTTCGGGTCCTTCCAACCTCTTTCCAGAAGAGTTTGGAGTTCTCCTTGAAGTTGTGCGACAACCTTTCGTCCGCTTCCATTCTACACCTTTCACGCACTTCCTCAATCAGTGCTTTCGTGTGAACTTTCTGCAGCCTATATCTTTCTTTCATCTTCTCTCTCATATCCTTATCATTACTAGAGGCCAAGTAGTCTAACCATGCTTTCTTCTTCTTCTTTACAGCTTCTTTCACTTCATCATTCCACCATGCATCTCTTCTTTTACTACTGCCTCTTTTTATTGTTCCACACACTTCTTCCGCTGCACTTACCATTCCATCCCTAAGGTTCTGCCAAGTTCTTTCTACACATTCTTTTCTGCCATCGATGGTGTCAAGCTTTTCGGCTACCCTCGCATGATATTTGTCCCTAGTATCCGCTTCCTGAAGCTTCCAGCTTCGGATGCGACAGACCGACTGTGGTTCTGTTACTGCCGTCCGGTAGCGCCAACCCGCGAACAGACCCCTAAATTTAGTAATCACTAGATAGTGATCCGTTCCCAGGTCAGCACCCCTGAACACTCGCGTATCCATCACCTGTTTTCGCAGTCGGTCATCCACCAGGAACAAATCAATCATACTTCTCTCATTCTTTCGTTCTCTAGTATACATATGGACTTTCTTGTGATTAAACATAGTGTTTGTCACAAGAAGACCCTTTTCCTTGCACACCGCCAGTATAAGCTTGCCAGCATCATTAACCCTTTTATCGCCAAACTTTCCAAGTACCGACTCGTACCCTGGTCGAGCGGTACCAACCCATCCATTCAAATCACCACATACAACAATTCTTTCGTTTCCCCTAGCCAAATCTAGAACTTCTCTTACATTCTCCCAAAACTCCTCCAGCTCAGCCCTGGACGACGAAGCTACCGGCGCATAAACAGCCAAAAGGAATAACTTCGTCAGTCCCAATTTAAAGCGAACCCAGAGAAGTCTTGAGTTCACAACCTTATATTCAGTCATAACATCGACCAACCGAGAAGACAGCAACACCCCCACTCCCTGGCAGGCGTTCTCGCTCTCCGGGACTCCTGACCATAGAGCTAACGCCCCGCCAGGGAGCTCTTCAGTACCACTGCCTTTCCGTTTGGTCTCCGACATACACACGACATCTAATTCTCTTTTTTTCATTATTTCGATCAACTCATTCGTCTTATCTCTCATGCCTCCTCTAACATTCCACGTGCCAACTCTGCACTCTGTCCTCCACCTTCCGCCGTGTCGGGCTGTGCGTGACGGGTGGCGGTCCCCATCGCCGCTTTGCACGCTGCATTCCACACCAACGGGGACGAGCTGGTGTGCGTCGCCTTGGGGGGACGCCCTAACCCTCGTTGGCATGGGTGCGCAGCTAGTAGAATTGCAGCCCTGAAAAGGGCTGGCAGGGGTCGCGACGAGCACGCTTCTACAATGACCCCTGTTAAATCTTTTATAAGTCATGAAAAGTTTTTTTAACACGTCAGCTAACACCCGAATTCCTATACTCCCTGAAACGACACTCAGTCTTAACTGCAAGACGCAAGAGTCTCGCAGGCTTAGTCTTGTACTTGCTCAAATCTTGCACGGTCAGTCTTGCTTTTGTCTTGCTAAAATTAGGCTGTCTTGTTCTTGGTCTTGGTCTTGCAAAAATACAAGAACAAAACCAAGACTGTAAGACCAAGACCGATTTTGGGCTACACTAGTTCCTACTTCAGAACAAGCCAACGTGTACATTGAAATTAGAGTAAACATCGTAGCAATGGGTGGCTGAGGGATGTTAATACGGAGGATAATGAGAATGAGATCAAGAGATGAGTTCCGTGCTTCTTTCGTTATGCATACAGCAAAGAATGGAATAATTTGCGAGCGTCTGTCTTTCCATCCCATTAAAATGTGGGTGTCCTCTAGGTAAAATTAATAGGCTTTGTTACGCTTAAACTTAGAGGTTCATCTCCACTTATAACACAAACTCAAACGGCAATCCATTAAATAAGATGATGTAAATAATGCTCTATCGAAATTAGTACATTGGTTTAACGCCAACAATTTGCTCTTAAACGGCAATAAGACAAAATGTATTAAATTTACAATACCTAATGTTAAACATTCTAATATCAATGTGCTCCTAAATGGGGAGGAGTTGAGTCTTGTGGATACCTGTACTGTTTTTCTTGATATTACTATTGACGCGAAGCTTCTTCTATGGAGGCCCCATATATATAAATTAACAGGCACACTTAGTTGTGCATCATATGCTGTCAAACAGATTAGAAGTCTCACCAATGTTGACACAGCTAGATTAGTTTATTTTAGTTACTTTCATATCATATTTATATATGAATGTGCATGTAATGTCTGTGCATAAAAACATACATAATAATAATAATCATTTATTGACAGACAACAAAGGCCCGTAAAAAAACATAATTACTTATAATCAACAAACATAAAAAAAATTGAAATAAAATAAAATAATAATGTAATACAAAAATAAATACAAATTAAATAAATGCCATCAAACAAATTAAAACTTACATCTTAACATACTAGACCAATATTTAAATATTTCACTACAATTTTGCGTTAAAATTAGTATAATCGTGTTTCCAGATTTGAGAAGATTACTTCTAAATCTGGCCACACGATGTCTTATCAAAGCATCGAGCGTCGGTACGCGTGCCTCAGCGAACATTGTAGATGCACAACAGTACCTCGGAAAACGAAATAATAATCGGAACGAATCGTTATATTGAACTTTAAAAATTCGATGGTTTTCCTTTTTAAATTTAGTCCAGAGATGCGGCGTGTAAAGCGATTGGCAATAGGTTTTAAATAGTAATATTTTAGCATCTCGCTCACATTTATTAAATTTCCTGCCAACCATATTTGCACGTACAGCAAGGGACCGCCTTTCTCTGTCCATGTCCTGATCATTCCTCAGGTTACTCGATACGATATGTTCTAAATATCGAAAGCTCGTCACAAACTTCAAATTTTTGCCGTTCAGGTATAATGGTAAACAAACATCTTTACTATGCGCTCCAAAGACCATTGCCACAGACTTGTCTGCATTATAAACTAAATCGTGGCTTGCTGCGTATCTCTCACAAATAGAAATTAACTTCCTTAAGCTTGTAGTGCCAGTTACTAGACTCCACAGAATTAGTAATTCATAAATGGGGTAATGTATACGCTTTTACAACAAAATCCCAGAACATGTTCAAAGTTTGTCAATAAACATGTTTAAAAGTTTTATTAAAGAATAACTGTACGAAAAGGGTTATTATAATATCAAGGAATACATGAATGAAAATAACCCCTGGGAATGAGGTAATCGCCACCGTCCTGGTTCTATGAAAATCCATTTAAAAATAATACAAGCAAAATTACTGTAAAGTGAACTATGTTTTAAAAAAAGTCCCGCTGGGTTTCTTGCTGGTTCTTCCCAGGACAGAGGCATTTTCCGAACCAGTGGTAAATAAAAAAAATACTTTCAATAAGTATTATTTTCATCTACACTCTATGACAGTGCTATGACAAAGGATATAAACTTAAAAAGTAATGTAAATATTAAAAAAAATAAAGTTATTATGTATTGTGATGACATAGGCAAAAATTTGGGCATGATGTTAAATAACTGTTTAAAAGGACATATGATCACTAATTATTGCATGCCTGGAGCATCCTTTAGTCATATAATGAATAAAGTTTTAGCTAGTAAATTTTGTCCTAATAGCACATTAATTATTCTTGTTGGGAGAAGAGGCAATGTAAACAAAAATCAATTATTAAAATATATTGATAATCTAAATACTTTAAATGTACATAAAATTATCTTGTTTACATTGCCTTACATACAGGGTTGGCCGCAGGAAAATAAAATAAGATATGATTTAAATTTATTAATGAATAACTTTTCATGTAATAATAATTTAAACTTGACATTTAATTGTTACAATTATAATGATAGAATTAATTTAATAGATATAAATAATTTAATTAAGAAATTTTTGACTAGAGATAGGTATTACCTATCAAAATATAATTTAAGACAGATAGCAAATGTGCTATCTTATTATTTATATATTAACTCAGCCAAGGACTTGGCTACACAGACATCTGCTTCTTTTGAGCAGTGTAATGACTTAATATGCAATTTGGAATCAGTTCCAAGTAATTTAAATTAGAAAATGAGACAATAGAGGTAATCTCTAGCAGTTATAATAACTTAAATAATTTAGAATGTGGCTTACAAATCTTTAATTGTATGACTCCACAGAAAGATAATGAAAATTGTTTACACCTGGTGCATCAAAATATACAAGGCATGATAGGCAAAGAGCTAGAAATTGAGTTGTTCTTAAATAGCAACAATATTCATATCTTATGTATTACTGAACATTGGTTAAAATCTTATAATTTAATGTTTAACTTCAGTAATCACCAGGTGGTCAGTTCTTTCAATAGAGATACGGTTTTAAGAGGTGGCTCCTTAATATTAGCTAGTAAATTATTATCATGTAAAGAACGTAAAGACATTGTGAGCCTCTCTGTTGAGCGAACTGTAGAAATGGCATGTGTTGAGTTTGAGCACCTCATTGTTGTGAGCGTCTACAGACCCCCATGTTGTACATATGATACTTTTGAAAACATTATGGAGGAAGTTTTTGCTAAGCTTAATAAACAGAATAAATCTGTTGTAATATGTGGAGATTTTAATATCAATCTCCTAGAAGCTTCTTCCATCAATATTAAATTTAGATCATTGTTTAAATCATATGGTCTTTTTAATTTATTTATAGAGCCAACGCGTATTTCTCAATCTAGTGCAACATGTATAGATAACATTTTTACAAATGTGAAGCCGTTGCATAAATGTATAATTCAAAAATTAAGTTCTGATCACTGTGGACAAGTAGTTTCGTTACCTTATGTTCACAAAAAGCAAGTAGATGAGAAAGTTGTGTCTGTTCCAGTAAATGCACGTCGCTTGGAGAAATTTAGAAGTAACATAGTGAAAAAACTTCCATCACTTTCATACCAAAATGATCCTAATTTTTTGTATGGAACATTATTTAAGCTTATTTGCAATGAATTTAATAATACTTTTACTTCTAAAACATTCTCCTTGAACATTCGGAAGTCATTCAATGAATGGGCGACGGTAGGAGTCCATAAGAGCAGGCATAGGTTATATGATCTTTACCATGAAAGGTCATATAATCATAGCGTCGAATTTAGGGAATATGTAAAAAAATATTCAAAAATATTTAAAAAAGTGTGCTCCATAGCCAAGTCTTTGCATTTGAGCAACAAAATTAAGACGGCTTCCAATAAAATTAAAATGACATGGAGTATAATTAATAGCGAAACTGGTAAGATCAACTCTCGCAATTCAAATTACCAGTTAAGTGTTAACAACAAATTAACTGTATCAGATCAGGACGTAGCAATGGTTTTTGAGAAATATTTTACTGATATTCCGATCTTGACCACTAAGTCACTAAATTCTTCTCCTGCCGTCGCCGAATCATTACTTAAACATAATGTAAATGTGTGTACAAAGAATTTTACATTTCATAAAGTGACATCAAAAGATATTGTAAAATATTTTAAAACTATTGATGTTAAGAAAACTGCGGATCTGTGGGGGATTTCCGTTAAAGTTATTGCGTCTATAATAGATACAATCGCGCCTCATTTAGCTATTATTTTTAATACTAGTACCGAATCTGGTGTGTTTCCTGATTTAATGAAGCATAGTAAAGTAATACCTTTATTTAAATCTGGTAGTACATTAGACCCCGCCAATTTTAGACCTATTTCTGTACTACCAACACTTAGTAAGATTTTTGAAAAAATTGTTCTTGATCAAATGTTAAATTTTTTTAATATAAATAATTTACTTCATAAAAATCAATTTGGTTTCACAAGGGGTCGCTCGACAACTGATGCCGGTGTTGAGCTGATTAAATATATCTTTAATGCATGGGAGAATTCACAGGATGCTTTGGGTATATTTTGTGACCTATCCAAGGCCTTCGATTGTGTTCACCATGAAACATTAATCAGGAAACTTCAACACTACGGTGTAAGAAGTGATGCCCTTAAATTAATTATTTCATATTTAAGTAAGAGAACGCAAAAAGTTGTCATTAACAATATGAGCTCTTCCGGATCGATGGTACAAATGGGCGTGCCTCAAGGCTCAATTCTCGGCCCCTTTCTGTTTCTTGTATACATTAATGACTTACCTTACATAGTAGGGGATAACCATGATATAGTATTATTTGCAGATGACACTTCTTTAATTTTCAAATTAAGTCGACAGTTACTAAAATATGACGAAGTAAATAATGCTATATCTAAATTAGTAAATTGGTTCGATGTTAATAATTTGCATTTAAATGGCACTAAAACAAAATGTATGAAATTCGTGACTCCAAATGTCAAACAATTAAATACTAATGTAATTTTAAATGGGGAGAAACTGAGTCTTGTAGATACCACCATTTTTCTTGGAATCACACTAGACGCGAAGCTTCAATGGAGCCCCCATATATCAAAACTAGCAAGCAGACTTAGTTCTGCAGCATATGCTGTAAAAAAGATTAGAAGTCTAACCAGTGTTGAAACAGCTAGACTAGTTTACTTCAGCTACTTCCATAGCATAATGTCGTATGGTATTTTGCTATGGGGACACGCAGCTGACACTGAAATTATATTTGTTTTGCAGAAGAGGGCCATAAGAGCAATTTATGATTTAAAGCCTAAAGAGTCGCTGCGACAAAAATTTAAGGAAATTAATATATTAACTTTGGCCTCTCAATACATTTATGAAAATTTAATGTACGTACACAAAAATAAAAGTAGTTTTATAAAAATAAGTGATATTCATTCTGTAAATACTAGGAACAGACACAAGCTAGTAGTACCAGTTACTCGACTCCATCGAGTCAGTAATTCATTCTTGGGGCGATGTATACGCTTTTACAACAAAATTCCAGAAAATATACAAAGTTTGGCCTGTTCAAAGTTCAAAAACTTTATTAAACTAAGTTTGTATAAAAAGGGTTATTATAATATTAAGGAATTTATGGATGATAATAACCCCTGGAAATGAGGTGATCGCTACCAAGCTATTTCTAATTTGTTGTGTTGTTAATTTGTGTAACATCATGATTGTAAGCTGTTATTTAAAAAAAAAAAGTCCCGCTGGGTTTCTTGCTGGTTCTTCCCAGGACAGAGGTTTTTTCCGAACCAGTGGTAATCAAACAAAAGAGTGACTTTCAATAAGTATTATTTATAATCTATATTGAATAAAAAAGTTTCTGTTTCTGTTTCTGTTTCTGTTCTATTATGTAATAATCTATATCGAATAAAAATAAATTATATTCTATTCTATTCTATTCTTACCGCTGGTGGGATTGCAATTAGGCACTGGCGTAAAAATATATATTAAATCAGTTTCATGTTTTTACATTAATGCAAAAAAAAGGGAATTGAGGATTTTAAAAATCTCCCATTTCGCCCATTTCAGTTTAAGCAGATTACCTTGCTTTATATACGCTAAGGTATGTTGTATAAATCAATTTACTCGTATATTATGAAAAACAATATTTTTAATCAACTGTTAATTGAAAAAAGTGCAAAGACTGCCATTAAACTAGTGTTTTGCGGAGTTTGTAATGACGAGTCAGGTCATATTGTACTGCATTATATAGGAAACGTACGCCATTTATTAGATTATTGTGTTATATAAAATGCTTAGCTAAATCCGGAGTGACTAGAGCCCGGTTTAAACAATCGGCCACCAAACTTGTCTGTTTACGGTCGAGCGCTGTTATATATAATTAACGACCGTTTCACTAATGATGAAATTATAATTAATATGAAAGAGGAAATAAAAATTAGAGGCACAATTTATCATTTCAGTAAAAGTCCTGTCAGTTTAAACATTTGCCATAATTATAATGTTTGGCTGATAGAATTACGATCTCACATCTGGACTTCTCGAAACTTCGTCTTCAGTATTTCCAACCAACTTCAAAAAAAGTAGGAGGTTCTCAATTCGACTGTTTTTTTACATGTGTGTTTACATTACCTCAGAAATTTTTCTAGGTGACCCGATTTTGATGATTGTTTTTTTTATTTGAAAGCTGGTGCTCCTTATCTGACCAGTAGTTTTTGAGTTATCCTTAATAATGCGTATTTAGTATACTACGACTACATTGATGATGTTCTCATTTTATTTATTTATATTGAAGTAGGTTGTACAAAATGTTTGATTTTACCACTTGTAAGTCACCCGTAGAATGAATCATAAAATTATAATTGTATTGAATGACTAGGCACTTTATTGATAAATGTTTGAACTTGCTTACCTAAAGCTATATAATAAAATGAAATAGACATATATACATACTTAAGTACAATTACTTACATACACCCTTCTTTTGGGGGAGTCAGGTAAATACTACACAAAAATATAAGACATTTTCTCTCAAGGGAAAACAAACTAAGTAGAAACTATGGTGGGGACCAAACGGTAACTAATAGGTTAACGTCAAAGTTAAGTCTTTGAGATAAGTAAAGTGATTTAAGTAAATCAACTTACTACCTAAATATTTTCTTCGTAAGTTTAACGTGAATAACCTAGATCCAGTGGCACGCTAGTCATATTGTAACAGTTCAATGAACATGCTGGCTAGCTTTCAGCGTAACTTAGAAAATATAATAAAAGGCACTAGTTGGAAAAATACGATAAAATCCTTGGTTGAGAGTAAATTATGCATAATCCATTTACCCGACCGTAATAACTTAGGAATTCATAGTACAATTCTAAGTAAATCTTAATTACATAACAGCATGATTATAATACAATGGTTCGGTAGTGCAGTGGTTAAGCGTTTGGCTGCTGCGCTTCGGGCCGCGGGATCGACTCCCGTATGGAACAAATATATTTGCATGCCCAGCAAATAACATTTCCGAAACTGGATGTTTGTCCATTTGAAATTTATAAATATAGACCATCTCTATGATGCGTGAATATCTAGGATGATGAATTTCTATGCGTTTTATGTGGCTAAAGAAAATCCACCACTCCATTTCATCCCGTAAGTGTCGTAAGAGTTATTTTTTTTAAACAGGATAAGGGTGACAAATGAGTACACAGTCCACCTGATGGTAAGTAGTCGCTGTGACCCATAGACATTTACATATATCCTCCACTACGAATTAATATGCAGATGCGTTATCACCCGTGAGGACTAAGATGGAATGCCTCGTTTCCAGTAAAAAGGGTCTCCGGTTCTCCACACTCACCATACGAAACACAGCAGTGTTAAGCTGTTATTTTACGCTGGTATTCTGTGTGAGCCTAGTCCTTCCCCGGTCAAGCCGACCCATTCGTGCTACTAATATAGCTGCAGCATGACTGTACCACATGTAAAAGAGGTGACCGAAAAATGGTGGTATAACTGTCTTCTATTCAAACCATATTATGAAAACATCCAGATCAGCTATGGGAAGCGACGTTAAATATGCGAGACGTAGAACGATTCAGAGAGGATTACGGCAAATCCTCTGTAATGGATGAACATTACTAAAGGCTCTACCTTTAGAATAATATTCAGCATAGAGTAGTTTATATAATAGTAATTAGACTAACGTTTATAATAAAATTGAATGAATAAGAATGATGTTCTCCCTACCCGACAAAAAGCTAATTTCTGAGATTTTAAACTTAGTTGTGATTTTAATAAATTAAATCAATTTAATAAATATATTAGAAAAGTAGCGTAACACGTCTACAGAAAAGACCAAAAGAACATCAGATTCCCGATACGTTTGGAAAATTTTAAATTTATCCATGGTCTATAAATAGGTGAAATATGAACAACCATTAAATTTAAACATACACTTATACTGGCAAAGCTAATAAAAACGTTTAAATGAGTAGAGCTATTGAAGCCTGGTATCGCTCGGTTCGATCAAAGTTTAAATAGTTGATACGAGTACATAAAGCACCGAGTCCAATATTGTAATTTCTAGACGAAAACGAAAAAGGCTTTTATACTACACTTGCTCAGTTTAAGTTAAATGAAAAATCAATATCATATCGCTACATAAATAGTTTTTTTTTATAGAATTAGGGTGACAAACAAGCACACAGTCCACCTGATGGTAAGTGGTTGCTGTGGCCCATAGACATTTACATATATCCTCCACTACGAATTAATATGGAGATGCGTTATCACCCGTGAGGACTAAGATGGAATGCCTCGTTTCCAGTAAAAAGGGTCTCCGGTTCTCTACACTCACCATACGAAACACAGCAGCGTTAAGTTGCTATTTTACGCTGGTATTCTGTGAGAGCGTGGTCCTTCCCCGGTCGAGCCGACCCATTCGTGCTACAACTTTGGTCTCCTTTTCTACCGACTTCAAAAAGGAGCCGGTACTCATTTCGACAATATATTTTTTATGTGTGTTATCTCGTAAATTTTTAATGGGTGAACCGATTACGATGATTCTTCTTTTATTTGAAAACTGGTGCTTCACATGTGGTCCCATATAAATTTGATCTGAGGTCTGGCCAATAGTTTTTGAGTTATTCTTAATAATTTATATTGAAGTCGGTTGTACAAAATTTTTAAATTTAAATTATAATTTTACAATATCAACGTAATTTTTTTTTGCAATAAACCCATAAAATATAAAAGCTGCCCCAACTGCTTATAATTATAACAATTCACGTTGTGCTAAGGTACCTGCAAGCCAATTTATATACAGTTAGACATACAATATTTTTCATATAACAAATTAATATATTAAAAAATATTTATAAATTCGGGGTTAAAATGAACTCGGAATGGTCATTCAGAAAAAAATATAAAATATTATCAAGCAATAATAAAGATATTTTTTTAAATACCTTATAACACTTTGACTGGCCATTTTGCAGACACAAAAGTAAGACAATAGCAATGAATTACGTGTAATGCGCGGGACAATCAAAGCGTTAAGTATAATAGGTACTGTGTTAGGATACCCGCTTTTCTTAAGATTACAAAAGATATACACTATTACTATTTGATAAATTCTAGGTTTAAGTGTTCGTTATGTTTATTCATGTGATGGTGCATACTATAAGTAATTTAAACCTAAGGATGTGTTGCATGTTTGTATTTTGTGAGTTGTATGTACGAGTATGAGGTGTTGCATGTTGTGTATGGTGTGAAAGGTGTGTTTATGCTGTGCGTGTGTACGGTGTAAGAGGTAACTTGTTAATTTTTTTTAATAATAATTGTATTTAATACATATTACCGTAAATAAGGTTTTCTATTTCATTGTAATTTTTAGTTTGAAGCCAATTTTGTACTGTATTCGTGTATGTATATAGCAGCGAAGTATACATTATAGTCAGCAAATAATTTTTTATTTGCTGACTGTACTGTACTGTCTCTTGGCATACAGTTTTCACGTGGGCTACCGGTGCTACACGTAGAATTCTGCTTTTATTTTGACTATACTAGGATTATATGAGAGATTTTTGTGAAGTTTTAAAGTCATAATATGTAGAATATAAAGTTTTCTCGTAAATAAGACTGTCGGTTCGAAACTTGTGAGATATAAAATAAGTTTCTTTAACCAAGGATCTGTGCGCGCTTTCTAGTTCTACAAATTTGTTTTTTCTTGAAACAAGACAATCTTTGCAAGTTTGGAAAAAGTACCCGTAACAGTATCAGTAGCTCCATGATTGAGATATTCAATAATTACTACCCCTTGACGATCTCAGAAGAGACACCATGACCCTACCGGCGAAAGAACTCGAATTCGATTTCTCAGTACTTAGAGATGATAGTCTCTTTGAAGTTATAGACTGTAATTTTGTTACGGACCATAATATTGCCGCCATGTTTTGTTCATTGTTGTAAATCTAACTAAAAAACGATCGTGATCTTGTTGCAACCGTTCCAAAAAGCCTCGTGAAATATTCAGCCACGTATGTTTCTGCGCATCGGTAAGCATTCTGGTACCCAACTCGCGAATTTTTTTTTCATATCCATGCGTTCATGTAAAATGTTATACTCACTATCTGTCGAAATCTTTGTTTCTAGAGCAATAAATCGTACAGTGACAAACGACGATCTGTTAATAATAATAATACTTGCCGGAAGCCGTGCTCAAAAATGACCGCGCCAGGCTCTACTGGGACCGGGCCATCATCACAGACAGGACTATTCTTGCGAATAAGCCTGATATTGTGCTGATGGACCGGGCACAGTCAAGGATATTTTTGGTCGACATTACCATTCCTTATGACGAGAACCTCGTGAAAGCCGAAACAGATAAGCTGACAAAATATCTGGACCTGGCTCACGAGGTGACCGACATGTGGGGTGGATTGCCGGCCGAAATTATACCTGTAGTCGTCTCTGCGAATGGGTTAATTCAAGTCAGCCTCTCGGGTCATCTGAGGCTACTGGGACTCCGTGACGGACCGCTCCAAGCTCAAATGCAGAAGGCGGTGCTCCTCGATACCGCCCGCATCGCCCGCCGGTTTCTTTCCCTTTCGCCCTAACCCTCGGCCGTCTGGTCTCCTCTGCCGAGGGCTTCCATCTGGTTGGGTTTTTATATATTTATGTATTTTTATGTATTTATTTTATTTTATTGATATTTATGTACGTTTACCATGTTTATTTAAAATTATATATTTATATTGCCCAACCAGATGAGAAAACTTTATAGATACCCCATAATAATAATAATATTTTTATTCAGACTCAGTCCATAGAGATGTTTGAATAACAATAATAATAATAATAACAATAATAAAAAAAACTTAAGACTAGTGTTAGTATATAACTTCTTTTTCTTTATATTCTTAACTTAACAAATTAACCATCCTGCGTACATTACATATATCTTACTTATTTAGTTTTATATGTAGACTTAACCAATGCCTCATAATGCCCGAGTCCCACCTATCAGCAAGTGTGTTTAGGATTCTGTTGGTAGAGTTACGCAGACGACTCAGTAACGAAGCAGACCTTTTACGAATAACGGCATAAAAGCCATCCGTGTGTGCCTCGGCGAACATGGCAGAGGCACTACAATAACGCGGCAATCCCAACAGCACCCTGAATGCATTATTATATTGGACACGCAGGACGTTGTATGCCCGCTGCGTATATCTAACCCACAAGTTGCATGTGTAAAAGCACTGACAAAACGCTTTAAAAAGCGTTACTTTTACTTCTTTAGTACATCGTGCAAACCTGCGGGCCAGCATATTACAGCGAACAGCCAACGCCCTGCATTCCCTTTCTGTATCTAAGTCATCGTTTAAGTCCTCTGTTACCCAGTGGCCTAGGTACTTAAATTTGTCGACTCTCTTTAAAGGACTATCACAGAGTTTAACAGTAGGCATGGTGAGCTGCCTTTTAGTGCGTGAGTTAAAATCCATAAGCTCGCTCTTTGTTACATTATATTTGAGCCCATGGGCCTTTGCATAGGATTCACAGATCCCTAGCAGCCTTGTGAGTGCACCTATCGTGGGACTCAGCAGCACCATGTCATCTGCATAGCTTATATTATTTATATAAATTCTGTCTATAGAACAACCGACTTTAGTGCTGCTGAGCTCTACAATCAACTGGTTTATATATAGGTTGAGAAGCGTAGGTGAACTCAACCCTCCTTGTCTGACCCCACACTCCAGCCCATACCTCTCAGAAAAGCTACTACCCCATCGAACATAGTTTATTTGGTTACTATACCCATATTTAAACAGGGAAATAATCTCCTGGGGCAAATTAGTCTTGTTCTGTAACTTTCGCCATAAGTTATCATAAGAGACTAGATCGAAAGCTTTTGATAGATCTAAAAAACAGGCATACACCGGTGTTTTTCTATCAGTGTAGTACCTTACAGTCCGCTTAAGACATAAAATTGCGCCCTCTGTGGATAGACCAGGTTTCAAACCAAATTGTGCATCATGCAGATGAATATGCTTTCGCAATTGTCTGTCAAGGACACTGTCCAGCACTTTAGCTATTATGGTGGCTAGTGAAATTGGCCTGTAATTATTTAAGTCTGATGTATCTCCCGTTCTGTTCTTAAGAATAGGCATCACAATGGTCTTCATGAGATCAGTCGGAAGATACTGATGTGCTATACATAAACTTAGAAACATAGCCAACACTCTTGGCAGGTGGGCACCAGCATGTACCAGATGTTCAATACTAAGCCCATCATGCCCTGGTGATTTGCCTCTAGTCATAGTATTTATTACTTCAGAGACTTCTTTGGGAGATATCCTTATACACGATCGTCCAAGATGTTCACTATCGATTACTCGCGACTCGCGAAGACGGACCCAGTGGTGAATCTACTTTAAAATGATCCCAGATTGGCTATGTCTCCAGGCTGGCTTTGACCAGCCTGGAGACGTAGCCAATCTGTTTAAGTATTATTTATTTTTTTGACTAAGGATTATTTGTTTTGTTAAAATATTATTTATTTTTTTGACCGTTACTTCGGCCACCGCTTCGTAGGGCGTACCGAACTGGGGTCATCTTTGGCGGATGCTACTCCACTTATAAATTAGGCGCACAAACGTGCAGCTGTAGAATATGGGTAAGCATTTATCCCTAATGTATCCTGTAAGTCTTGATTGACTTGTTTTGTGCACTGCGCACAAAGCAAAGTCACGCAAAGTGAAATCGAATTTTATTACAGTACCTAAATAAAGTTCAAAACTGAAAAGATCGATATCTAGGCATAATTATTTATCATTCTAAGTGGTTGAGTTTTTCAAATACACAATAGGATAATATTTTGTCGATAGAAAAAACACAAACTTACCTCTGTTGTTTGGCTATTTTAGTTCTGTTGTCATTACGGTGCAAATTTTAAGAACTAAAATTAGATTCACAACAGATTGTGTGTTTTCACCAAAGATTTTTTTTAATTTGATATATTTTACGAGCTATTTTATTAAAATAATTTTAGCGCAGACTTCATTTTTATTTCATGAAAGAGACACGGTCATCCATCTCTATCGGAATCGAACGACATGCACGTTTAATTTCAGAAGAGAATAAAAATTTGTAATACGAATGCAGAGCAGGGGGTGGACGAGACGCGCGGGTGAAATCTGGTTCTTCTGACTGTGTTGGCGCCAATACGCTACAACAAATCACAAACAAGTGATCTATTTTTTACAAACATAAGAATAAGTTTTAAGATTTCATACATATATTCCAACTTTACTAGCTATTATCTACTTTAAATTTCAAAGAGTTTGCACGGTATTGTTACTTATTTTGAACGCTCCTCTTTAAAAGGGTTATTACAATATATTAAAGAACACTTGAGTGCAAATAACCCCTGGGAATGGGGTGATCGCTACCAAGCTCTTCTATTAAAATTATAATTCATCTACATATTAATTCGTGAAGGGAAGACTTTGTACCCTCTTTTAATCATATTGCGCGCACGGGGCAGTGTGAGATTGGGCATATTAAAGTTTAAAAAAAAAGTTTATACGAAGAAGGAGCACAAAAAGCTAAAATATACCAATGTGCGTTACAAATACATTTAATTAAATAAAATAAAACATATATGCAAAAGTCAAACACATAATTGTCGCTTGGACAAATTATGTATGTTAACGTTTTATACATATACTAGCGATCCGCCCCGGCTTCGCACGGGTTATAACAATACCTTCCGTGTCCAATTGTGAATCATTTAGATCATCCAGAGACCCACTCAAACACAAACAAAACATTTCATTAAAATCGATCCAGCCGTTTTCAAGTTTTAGCGAGTCTAAGGGAGCTATAGATTAGTTTAATTTTAATTTAGTTTTTATTTTTAACGCCCCCGCTTTGTGGGTGGAATTTCATAAAATCCGTTCTTGGTCATTTTTAACATGGCTATATTCTGGTCAAGTTTTATACCTATAAGAGCTATAGTTTTAAATCACGATTGTAGTGTTATGCTACTCACGTATCATTTTACATTATTTTAAATTCATTTTTCCATTCTGTTTCGATTTTCTGCATTCACCTCAAAACTGGATATTTTACATCACCTTTATTTCCATAGGATCCTGTAACGATTTTAAACCATAAGAACACAATAACAAATCATTTCTACTTCGTATTTTCACATTATCAGCACTTTTAAATTGGTGTCAATGGAGTCTACCTTTTTTCGATCTTTTAGCTAGTTTTCCGTAACTCTACAATCTTGGACTTTGTGTGGGCAGTTGCGCTACCTTTTTTTTCTATATCAATAATATCTCATTTTCCACTTAAATCTTACCGTTTTCTTATTATAAACCAAAAACAAAAATTTGACATATTTTGTCTTTCTTATTTATATCGTTTCCATGGTAATTATATTCAAATTTGCTACCGATCTATGGTATTATTCCTATTTCGATAATTCCACATAAATCCTCTTTTCTCTTGACCATTTACAAAAAATTTGCGTATAATTTAAATAATTTTTCCGTTCTCTCTAGAAAGGTATAAAAGCCGAACAATCGGTGAAGAAAGGCAGTCTCGCTTCAGTTCGCGAATTGGAAGTATCTCCTAAAGGCCTTATCCCGGGGCCGCACTGCCCCGGGATCCTGCAAGCCTCCATTTACACGTGAAGTCTTCGGCGAAGCCTTCTTCAAACTCGGGCCGCGCCACTCCGGAATCCTACAAGCCTCCATCTACCTCGGAAGTCGCTTCGAGTCTACTACAAGCGCGGGGGCCACACTACTCCGGGCACTACTACTACTTACTCCAGGCGCCGAGTGCACCTACCGCCGGCGCTACCTTTGGGCGCTGCAACTGCTAGCTCTAAGCGTTGCGCGCCCCTTCTCCAGGCGCTACGTGCGCCGGCTCCGGACGCTGCGTGTACTGGCTCCAGGCGCTGCGCGCCGTCGCTGCTAAGAAACCTACTTCTACAAGCGCAAACGGCGTGTGCTGGCTTCAGGCGCTGCGTGCCGTCGCTGCTAAGAAACCTACTTCTACAAACGCAACGTGTGTCGCTTCGACTTTTAGGCCCCACTTCAACGCTATATTCCCCTATTCTCTCACCTTTATTTTTTTTATAATCTAATTGTATTCTCACTTCATCCATCATCATCCTCACATCATTTTTTTTATAAAATTGTAAATACCTTTTATAAATTTAAATATATTGTTTTTCTGGCTCTACTTTTGTTGTTTTGTTGTACTTAGGTTAGGTTCTATTTTTTTTTTAATTGTCGCTTCACGACATTTGGCGCCCAACGTAAAAGTCCTCTTTCTCTCTTAATTCTTCACCTTTACTGCGCCTTGTCCATTCCCTTTTGATTTAATTGCTCTCCCTTTCGTTCTTAACTCATTATTCATCATTCATTTATTCATCCTTTTCATACCTTCCAAATTCTAAAACAACACTTCATCTAGTGTTTCAACGTATCTGGCTTATATTTAGACCTACATTTAACACTTCACTTACATTCATCACTTTAATATTTTTATTCTAGAACAAAACTTCATCTAGTTTTTCAACTTATCTAGATTATATTTAGACCTACATTTAACACTTACATTCATCACTTTAATATTTTTATTGTAGATAACCTTCCAAATTCTAAAACAACACTTCATCTAGTGTTTCAACTTATCTGGATTATATTTAGACCTACATTTCACACAACACTTACATTCATCACTTTAATATTTTTATTCTAGAACAAAACTTCATCTAGTTTTTCAACTTATCTGGATTATATTTAGACCTACATTTCTCACAACACTTACATTCATCACTTTAATATCTTTATTGTAGATAACCTTCCAAATTCTAAAACAACACTTCATCTAGTGTTTCAACGTATCTGGCTTATATTTAGACCTACATTTAACACTTCACTTACATTCATCACTTTAATATTTTTATTCTAGAACAAAACTTCATCTAGTTTTTCAACTTATCTAGACTATATTTAGACCTACATTCAACACTTCACTTACATTCATCACTCTAATATTTTTATTCTAGGTAACTTAAAGAGGTATAACTTTTCAATTAAATCTTTATTTCTTAAACTTAACTTTGAACTTTACACTTTATATAAAATTGTTTTTCAAAGCTGAAGCGAGACGATTCATAACTTTTCTAAGCATTTACTAACTGTTAATTTGTATATATGTATAAATATCTAAACATTTATTAACTGCTAATTTGTATATATGTATAAATATCACATTTAATTTGTATATATGTATAAATATCACCATCATTTTCACCTTGTTATTATTTCTTTTAATTTGTTTGTTTGTTTGGTAGGTTAATCTTCACTTCTTATTATTTCAGACACATCTCGCTAGTGATGTTGCTGATCTCTGGCTTTGAGCCCTACCGCTCTGGCCGTTCTTAATCTTTACTTAAGTCATAGCGACTAAAGCTTGCTTAAGATTGATTTCTTTATCTTTATCTTCACTTGGGAGCGGCTGACTACTCCCTTAAATCTTCACGCAGGAGCGGATGACAACTCCTTAAATAAGCCTGAATGTCCTTTCGAAAACACACTTTTAAGAGTGGTGTTTCTTCGACTAATTTATTTTTTTTCCACGCAGGAGCGGATGACTACTCCTTAAATAAGCCTTAATGTCGTTTTGAAAACACACTTTTAGAGTGGTAGTCATTGAATGTGAACTCCACCCTTACCTGAATGGCAGATGATGAATGTAAGAGATGGTATATCTGATTTTGTCTGGTGATGTCTGTTTCTGCAAAGCTGTGTTTTTATGGTTTATTTTAGAATGTATATATCAAAATTTTTGCTGAGTCAAAAATTTTCCAGGGTCGGGGGGAAAATGTAGTGTTATGCTACTCACGTATCATTTTACATTATTTTAAATTCATTTTTCCATTCTGTTTCGATTTTCTGCATTCACCTCAAAACTGGATATTTTACATCACCTTTATTTCCATAGGATCCTGTAACGATTTTAAACCATAAGAACACAATAACAAATCATTTCTACTTCGTATTTTCACATTATCAGCACTTTTAAATTGGTGTCAATGGAGTCTACCTTTTTTCGATCTTTTAGCTAGTTTTCCGTAACTCTACAATCTTGGACTTTGTGTGGGCAGTTGCGCTACCTTTTTTTTCTATATCAATAATATTTCATTTTCCACTTAAATCTTACCGTTTTCTTATTATAAACCAAAAACAAAAATTTGACATATTTTGTCTTTCTTATTTATATCGTTTCCATGGTAATTATATTCAAATTTGCTACCGATCTATTATTCCTATTTCGATAATTCCACATAAATCCTCTTTTCTCTTGACCATTTACAAAAAATTTGCGTATAATTTAAATAATTTTTCCGTTCTCTCTAGAAAGGTATAAAAGCCGAACAATCGGTGAAGAAAGGCAGTCTCGCTTCAGTTCGCGAATTGGAAGTATCTCCTAAAGGCCTTATCCCGGGGCCGCACTGCCCCGGGATCCTGCAAGCCTCCATTTACACGTGAAGTCTTCGGCGAAGCCTTCTTCAAACTCGGGCCGCGCCACTCCGGAATCCTACAAGCCTCCATCTACCTCGGAAGTCGCTTCGAGTCTACTACAAGCGCGGGGGCCACACTACTCCGGGCACTACTACTACTTACTCCAGGCGCCGAGTGCACCTACCGCCGGCGCTACCTTTGGGCGCTGCAACTGCTAGCTCTAAGCGTTGCGCGCCCCTTCTCCAGGCGCTACGTGCGCCGGCTCCGGACGCTGCGTGTACTGGCTCCAGGCGCTGCGCGCCGTCGCTGCTAAGAAACATACTTCTACAAGCGCAAACGGCGTGTGCTGGCTTCAGGCGCTGAGTGCCGTCGCTGCTAAGAAACCTACTTCTACAAACGCAACGTGTGTCGCTTCGACTTTTAGGCCCCACTTCAACGCTATATTCCCCTATTCTCTCACCTTTATTTTTTTTATAATCTAATTGTATTCTCACTTCATCCATCATCATCCTCACATCATTTTTTTTATAAAATTGTAAATACCTTTTATAAATTTAAATATATTGTTTTTCTGGCTCTACTTTTGTTGTTTTGTTGTACTTAGGTTAGGTTCTATTTTTTTTTTAATTGTCGCTTCACGACATTTGGCGCCCAACGTAAAAGTCCTCTTTCTCTCTTAATTCTTCACCTTTACTGCGCCTTGTCCATTCCCTTTTGATTTAATTGCTCTCCCTTTCGTTCTTAACTCATTATTCATCATTCATTTATTCATCCTTTTCATACCTTCCAAATTCTAAAACAACACTTCATCTAGTGTTTCAACGTATCTAGCTTATATTTAGACCTACATTTAACACTTCACTTACATTCATCACTTTAATATTTTTATTCTAGAACAAAACTTCATCTAGTTTTTCAACTTATCTAGATTATATTTAGACCTACATTTAACACTTACATTCATCACTTTAATATTTTTATTGTAGATAACCTTCCAAATTCTAAAACAACACTTCATCTAGTGTTTCAACTTATCTGGATTATATTTAGACCTACATTTCACACAACACTTACATTCATCACTTTAATATTTTTATTCTAGAACAAAACTTCATCTAGTTTTTCAACTTATCTGGATTATATTTAGACCTACATTTCTCACAACACTTACATTCATCACTTTAATATCTTTATTGTAGATAACCTTCCAAATTCTAAAACAACACTTCATCTAGTGTTTCAACGTATCTGGCTTATATTTAGACCTACATTTAACACTTCACTTACATTCATCACTTTAATATTTTTATTCTAGAACAAAACTTCATCTAGTTTTCAACTTATCTAGACTATATTTAGACCTACATTCAACACTTCACTTACATTCATCACTCTAATATTTTTATTCTAGGTAACTTAAAGAGGTATAACTTTTCAATTAAATCTTTATTTCTTAAACTTAACTTTGAACTTTACACTTTATATAAAATTGTTTTTCAAAGCTGAAGCGAGACGATTCATAACTTTTCTAAGCATTTACTAACTGTTAATTTGTATATATGTATAAATATCTAAACATTTATTAACTGCTAATTTGTATATATGTATAAATATCACATTTAATTTGTATATATGTATAAATATCACCATCATTTTCACCTTGTTATTATTTCTTTTAATTTGTTTGTTTGTTTGGTAGGTTAATCTTCACTTCTTATTATTTCAGACACATCTCGCTAGTGATGTTGCTGATCTCTGGCTTTGAGCCCTACCGCTCTGGCCGTTCTTAATCTTTACTTAAGTCATAGCGACTAAAGCTTGCTTAAGATTGATTTCTTTATCTTTATCTTCACTTGGGAGCGGCTGACTACTCCCTTAAATCTTCACGCAGGAGCGGATGACAACTCCTTAAATAAGCCTGAATGTCCTTTCGAAAACACACTTTTAAGAGTGGTGTTTCTTCGACTAATTTATTTTTTTTCCACGCAGGAGCGGATGACTACTCCTTAAATAAGCCTTAATGTCGTTTTGAAAACACACTTTTAGAGTGGTAGTCATTGAATGTGAACTCCACCCTTACCTGAATGGCAGATAATGAATGTAAGAGATGGTATATCTGATTTTGTCTGGTGATGTCTGTTTCTGCAAAGCTGTGTTTTTATGGTTTATTTTAGAATGTATATATCAAAATTTTTGCTGAGTCAAAAATTTTCCAGGGTCGGGGGGAAAATGTAGTGTTATGCTACTCACGTATCATTTTACATTATTTTAAATTCATTTTTCCATTCTGTTTCGATTTTCTGCATTCACCTCAAAACTGGATATTTTACATCACCTTTATTTCCATAGGATCCTGTAACGATTTTAAACCATAAGAACACAATAACAAATCATTTCTACTTCGTATTTTCACATTATCAGCACTTTTAAATTGGTGTCAATGGAGTCTACCTTTTTTCGATCTTTTAGCTAGTTTTCCGTAACTCTACAATCTTGGACTTTGTGTGGGCAGTTGCGCTACCTTTTTTTTCTATATCAATAATATCTCATTTTCCACTTAAATCTTACCGTTTTCTTATTATAAACCAAAAACAAAAATTTGACATATTTTGTCTTTCTTATTTATATCGTTTCCATGGTAATTATATTCAAATTTGCTACCGATCTATGGTATTATTCCTATTTCGATAATTCCACATAAATCCTCTTTTCTCTTGACCATTTACAAAAAATTTGCGTATAATTTAAATAATTTTTCCGTTCTCTCTAGAAAGGTATAAAAGCCGAACAATCGGTGAAGAAAGGCAGTCTCGCTTCAGTTCGCGAATTGGAAGTATCTCCTAAAGGCCTTATCCCGGGGCCGCACTGCCCCGGGATCCTGCAAGCCTCCATTTACACGTGAAGTCTTCGGCGAAGCCTTCTTCAAACTCGGGCCGCGCCACTCCGGAATCCTACAAGCCTCCATCTACCTCGGAAGTCGCTTCGAGTCTACTACAAGCGCGGGGGCCACACTACTCCGGGCACTACTACTACTTACTCCAGGCGCCGAGTGCACCTACCGCCGGCGCTACCTTTGGGCGCTGCAACTGCTAGCTCTAAGCGTTGCGCGCCCCTTCTCCAGGCGCTACGTGCGCCGGCTCCGGATGCTGCGTGTACTGGCTCCAGGCGCTGCGCGCCGTCGCTGCTAAGAAACCTACTTCTACAAGTGCAAACGGCGTGTGCTGGCTTCAGGCGCTGCGTGCCGTCGCTGCTAAGAAACCTACTTCTACAAACGCAACGTGTGTCGCTTCGACTTTTAGGCCCCACTTCAACGCTATATTCCCCTATTCTCTCACCTTTATTTTTTTTATAATCTAATTGTATTCTCACTTCATCCATCATCATCCTCACATCATTTTTTTTATAAAATTGTAAATACCTTTTATAAATTTAAATATATTGTTTTTCTGGCTCTACTTTTGTTGTTTTGTTGTACTTAGGTTAGGTTCTATTTTTTTTTTAATTGTCGCTTCACGACACGATATCTCTGGAACCATAAGACCTAGAGACTTGAAATTTGGTAAGAATATTCCTTTCGCCAAATCGAGGTCAGCTAAAAAGGTGGTGGGGGTGTTAATTAAAAAAACATATTAACGACCGCAACCACCATTTGCGGATGGAATTTCGTAAAATCCGATTTCGACCTCTACTCGGCGAAAGTAATATTCTTACAAAATTTCAAGTCTCTAGAACTTATGGTTCCAGAGATATCGTGATGAGTCAGTACATAGGTGGAAATCTCTATATTATAAATTCAATCAAAAAAAGTATCGGGACTGATTTGTTTATAGTTCCAAATTCAATATTTTTTGTGTTGTTAGATTGGCACAACTGTTTTCCATTTAGGCGTGGAGTTTGAGTTACATCTGTTATTTAGATTAAATACATTGTTGTTTTTAGTTATATCATATCTAGTGTGTATTGCGAATTTCATAATGAACAAAAACACCGAATAAAGAGTTTGTCTTAAATTTTGCATCGCCAATGGAATTTTGTGTTCGGAGTCACTGAAAATGCTTACGGTGAATCGACTTTATCAAAAACACGTGCTTATGAGTGGTACAAAACGTTCAAAAACGGTCGAGATGTGATGGAAGATTTGCCTAGATCTGGTAGGGTTGCCGGGAGGTCAAACGGTAAATAAAGAATATTATTTGAGTATTATGCGGCGTTTAAGAGAGCAAATTAGACGAAAAAGGCGAGATTTGTGGAAAGAAAATTCTTTGATTTTGCACCACGATAATACGCCTTCGCACAAGGCCATCCTTGTGAACCAATTTATGACCAAAAACTCAACAAATACAATCGAGCAACCACCTTATTCACCAGATATGGCTCCAGCCGACGTCTTTCTTTTTCCTACGATCAAATTACCACTTCGTGGCACCCGTTTTTATTCGGTAGAATACATAAAGGAGAATTCGCAGCGAGAACTGAACTCAATTCGGGAAAAAGCGTTTAAAGAATGTTTTGATGATTGGATTATTCGTTGGAGAAAGTGCGTCGTTTCTGAAGGAGCATACTTTGAAGGTAATAAAATAAACTTAAATGAATAAGTAACATTTTGTGTATTATTGATCTTTTCCCGGTACTATCTTGACAGAGTAGATAGAGTAGGTATAGATTAATGTGCAGTTGAAAGCAAAAACAGCTTGCTCAATATACAAACCTAAAATTAATGAATTGCGATCGAATGTCGATCACTAGGTGACAACTAGTAAAAATTATTATATAAGCTTTCAACCAGTGCTAAACATAAAATCTGACTTTCAATAAGAATTTTGTGATAATCTATATAGAAAAAATATTCTACTTAATTAAATCCTATTGTATTGAATAGCTACCTTCCATATATAAATTATGAAATCAATAAGTGAATGGTAAAATGAAGGCGAAAGTAGAAAAGCAAAATTATTTAATCAAGACTTACTCATCGTCGCATTCAAATAACATTTTAATTCAGATTTCCTACGTACATTTCTGTGAGAGAAGCAAAAACTGAGTACGATAACAAAGAACGAGTTGGTAAGTGCAAGTAATTACAGCTTCCAATCGAGCAGACTCCAAAAATATTTATTTTCATATTAGGTACATGGGTTTGATCTCGTAGGGGCGATGTAAGAATATTCACTACCTCATATCGTTCCGTGAGTGTCGTAAGAGGCAACAGACGGAAAAGCAACACAAGATGGGCAGCTGTCTTCCTAAAAACAATAAAAAAACAAAAAATAACAAATTCCACAATTTATGGGGGACAATCTATGTTCAGCAATAGACGCTTGATAAACTGTAAAGGTAACGGTAGCACAAATTCAAGTTTAAAGTCAAGGTCAAGTCTAAGCATTACAAGCAAACGCCTAACTAGTTTTGAATGAAAATTATTGCTATCCTCTTTGATGAAAAATGTAGTTTCCGTTGTCAAAAAACGATTATAATATCCTGTATGTATAGGTATGTGCTTTAAAATCCGTATCATATAAATGTCACATACGTTTAGTAACTTTTAATCAACTTTCAAATAATATTATTAGTATAATATTAAAAATATGTTAATTCATGTGAATAAAATAATTAAATACTTTGCATCTTGTTTTCTCAATAGGTATAATGTTTTTTTTTCCTAGTTTGGCAACTTCCAATGGATTCTGCCAGCGTCAAAAGCGTTATTTCATGAAAGTCACACAGAGTATTCGACTACCGTTTTCGTAGAGTTTGTACAAAAGGAGTGTAAACTAAATTTAACAAAGACTTAAGATTTATAGGACGACGGATATTATTAGGAAGAAAATTGTATAATGAAACGGAGAGGTTAGGGCAGTTAAAAATTTATGATCGATCATACGTCCGTCTAAACTATACTCACAAATTGAGCCATCTTTTATCTTAAGTTTTGCCAAAAATACAGGTGAATCTACTTCTACATATGACAGATGACTAAGTTTGGAGCCATTTCTGAATTGAATAAACCATGGTTTGGAGGGGATGTCAGGTTGGAGTTCTGCATAATATTTACCGATAGACTTCTGAGTTTTTTTCCAAAGAGAGTTCCAATCTGACATCTGATGGATTTTCGCAAGGGAAATAATGTCATGAGTATATTTTATATGATGCATGAAGGTACTGGAAGTTGATGCTTGCTTTGCTAAGGAATCGACAATTCCATTGTCACGTATACCACTATGACTTGGCAGCCAAGCAAGTTACAAGTTAATACCTTGACAAAAACATTTATACAGTGCATCTTTCATTTTAAAAATAATTGGGAATTTTGATTTACATCGAAACGGGTTAGATGAAATGCTTTGTAATGAATTATATGAGTCAGTAAAAACAATACATTTGTTAATTTTGTGCGCTTCTATAGATAAAATTGCTTGTAAAATAGCAACAGCTTCACCTGTGAAAATTGAAGTAGTATTTGGATTTATAAATTTAAAATAATTTTATATTTCGGTATCCAGACAGCTGAACCAATAAAACTATTATTAGAAAGCTTAGAGACATCAGTAAAAAGGGTCAACCACCATTCCCATTTTTCGCGTAATATACTTAGAAATTTTTGTTGGACTACAGGAGAATTTTTAGTCACACCAAAATAACTAGAGGATTATAACATAGAGCTTCAAACGGATAATCGAACAGAGGATTAATCATACTTTGAAATATGGGAAATTTAAAGGTAAGTATCTTTTGGTAGCTTTTAAGGATACAGGGAACGTCTTTATAAGTCCAGTAGTTGTTATTCTTAAAACCAGAGTTTAAAGAGGTATAATGTATTTAAATGTTTTCATTGATGGGGACAGGTGCTGCTATCTAGTTAATATTTTTGTACAATGTAACAAAAAGATTCACACCACTGACGACAGATGACGTTAGGGTTAAAGAAATTTTCTTCATTTAATTTTGTTGGGCCTTGGTTAGGCACTTCCATACCATGCGGTTACTAGGCATAGGTACAATCAATATTAATCAAAATTACAAAAACGTTTATCACTATTTTAAATCATCATCATCATCATCATCATTACAGCCCTTCACAAGTCCACTGCTGAACATAGGCCTCCCCCAAAGAATGCCACAAAACACGGTCCTGAGCCACCTGCATCCATCGACTTCCTGCATGTCTTACCAGGTCGTCACTCCATCTCGTGGGGGGACGCCCTACACTTCGCCTACCGGTACGAGGCTGCCACTCGAGAACCTTTCTTCCCCATCGGTTGTCGGTTCTTCGAGCTATATGGCCGGCCCACTGCCACTTCAGCTTACTAATCCGTTGGGCTATGTCGGTCACTCTGGTTCTACTGCGGATATCCTCATTCCTAAGTTTATCACGCAGAGAAACTCCGAGCATAGCCCTCTCCATAGCTCGCTGAGCGACCTTGAGCTTCCTCATACGGCCAGCAGTGAAGGACAACGTCTCAGTTCCGTAAGTCATCACTGGCAACACGCACTGGTTGTACAATTTCGTTTTAAGGTTTTGAGGTATGTCTGACGAGAAGATGTGTCGTAGCTTCCCGAACGCTGCCCAGCCGAGTTGAATCCGTCGATTGACCTCTCGGTCGAAGTTGGACTTACCCAGTCGGACTATTTGTCCCAGGTAAACATACTCGTCAACAACTTCGAGCTTAGTGTTCCCAACAACTACCGGCATAGGTGTGACATGGACATTAAACATGATCTTAGTTTTGTCCATGTTCATCTTAAGACCTATCCGTTGGGAAACACTATTGAGGTCATTGAGCATAGTGCTTAGGTCCTCCAGCGATTCTGCCATAAGGACTATATCGTCGGCAAATCGAAGGTGAGTGATGTACTCGCCATTGATGTTGATACCGTATCCTTTCCAGTCCAGAAGCTTGAAAACGTCTTCCAATGCAGCGGTGAAGAGTTTCGGGGATATGACGTCACCCTGTCTTACACCTCTCTGCAATTGGATAGGTTTCGTACTCTGGTTCTGTACTCGGATAGCCATCGTAGCCCTACTGTACAAGCACTTCAACACTTCGATATACTATTTTAAATATACTGTTGTATAATCCTACCTCAATTATTAGTTTGTTTTCAAATCATTATCATTAGCATTAATTGTGCTATAAAAACGTTACATTCATAGACTTATTATACTACTGCGGTTAAATTACACAGCAATTTATAATGAAGGGATAAAATTTCATTCATCTCTTTTAACAATATTTAAAAATAAATAAGTAACAATAATTTTATTAAAGCGATCTAATCAAACGTTATACCCGTATCAGAATTAGATATGTAGAATAAAGATTCTATTTGAAGTGCTACTCGTACATACAACCACAAATTGTGGACACATAATTGTACGTAACCTACCTAATATGTAATGAATATTATGCCATCAAAACATAACTTGTAAAAAAGACCAAGTATCGCAACTCAGTTCTTCTACCGTAAAAAGTTGTGAGATCGATGTAATACCAAGACGGTTAATTTATTCAGTCCCTACTTTCTTTATTCTTTATTCTTTCTTTATTCTTTATTGTACACACTATATGTTGGTAACAATTATTAAATATTTAAATAAAATGTACAAAGGCGAGCTTAACCCTAATAAGAGTTCTCTTCCAGCAAACCTATTGGGAAAGAGAAATGATATTATAAAAAGCAAGTAGGTAGCAGCGTGCGTACTTAATAATTAACATAACACTAGTTAATAGAAATTTGCTATAAGTAACAGTTAACAATTAACATATTAAGTGTATAAAATATAAGTATAATTTATTTTCTTATTTCTATTGAATTACATACATATATATTAATAAATACAATAAATATATACATATATACTCATACTACAATTATATACATAAATACATAAAATGTGTAAATATTTGTAATTCTAAGTTGACAGATAATATTTCTTTACTCTGCTCCGAAATATATCAAGCGAAGAGCTAGCACGTAAGTCATGTGGAAGTGAGTTCCATAGCTTGACCGCCCTTATAGTAAAGGATCCACCACATCGGCTTGTGAAATGAGAAGGAGTTTTGAGAAGCAGCTGTTTAGTGGTCCGGCACTGAGTTTCACGAGGTACAAGATACTCAAAACGCTCGCGAAGATATGGAGGTGCAAGAGGATTAAAGAGAAGAAAGTAAAGAAATGATAACACATGTAAGTCTCGACGTTTACGGATAGGAAGCCATTTTAATTGAGCCCTGTACTCTGATACATGATCAAACTTACGAAGACCGAAAATAAAACGTATACACAAATTTTGAATGCGTTCCAGTTTGTTCAACAGCTCCTCTGAAGCATCCAAAAAACTAACATCAGCGTAGTCAATGAGAGGAAGAAGAAGTGCTTGAGCTAAGGTTATCTTAGTTTTTAACGGTAAAAACATCTGGAGGCGCTTGAGAGATTGGAAAGAGTAGTTCACTTTTCTGCTAATCATATTAATATGAGCAACCCATGACAAATTATTATCAAAAATAACACCTAAGTTCTTAGCAGTCTCTGTATATGGAATTTGAGTGTTATCATACGTTACTGCAGGGATCTTCGAACGATCTAATAAATTAAGCATATATGAGCTGCCGATAATCATTACTTGGGATTTAGCAGGGTTAACAAGAAGACCAAATGATTTTGCCCAACTGCTTATACTACTTAAGTCAACATTCAGCTTATTAATAGCCTCATCTATATCTTGGACTTTGAAATGACGGTATAATTGCAAATCGTCAGCATAGAGATGATAATGAGAGGAGAGAACAGTAGTGAGAGCATTGATAAAAATAGAGAAGAGAAGTGGGGAAAGAACACCACCCTGAGGAACACCCGCCGTGAGATCGCACCACTCGGAGAAATCCTCCTCATGGCGGACACACTGCGAGCGACCCCTAAGGTAAGAATTAAACCAAGAGTTTACTGATGGTGAAATGTTTAAGGACGAAAGAATACCAAGAAGTATGTCATAATCAACGGAATTAAATGCACTGCTGAAATCCAATAATGTTAGGACAGTGAGTAGTCTTTTGTCCATGGCCCAGCGAATATCATCAGACACTTTAATCAGAGCGCTGACTGTGCTATGGCCTGGACGAAAACCAGATTGGAAAGGACTCAGCAAGTTGTGAACAGTTAGGAAATGAGACAGTTGCCTCTGAACTATATTTTCTAGTACTTTAGATAAGATTGGAAGAATAGAAATAGGTCGGAATTGGGATAAAGATGTAGGATTAGAAGTTTTTGGAAGGGGAATGACGAATGCCTTTTTCCAGCAAGTCGGAAAGGAGCTCGTCTCAAGCGAGGAAGAGATAATGTGAGTGATAATAGGGACAAGTTCATTAGTGATAGGTTTAATCATTTGCATACAAAGATTGTCATAACCGATAGCTTTAGTGGAAATAGATAAAAGGCATTTTTTTATGTCACCATCAGTAACTTTACTAAAATTAAAAGGAGAACACAGCGGCTTAGGAAAATTGGAGAGAAGATTAAGTGTAGTTGACTTAATAGAGTCATCAATAGAAATCGGAGGCTCAGAAAAGTGCCGGTTGAGTGCAGTCAAATCAAACGAGATATTAGAATCATTATGTGATTTGCCTATACCCAGAGTTCTAAGAAATTTCCACATCTGAGCGGAATGAGAATTTTCAACCTCATCATAAATATGTTTTCTCTTAGCATCACGACACATCTTACTACAGCGATTACGTAATTTTTTATATGTGAATAAATTTTCATTAGTAGGGTGCTTCTTATAACGCCTCTTAGCTTTATCTCTTTTGGACATTACTGCTTTTATAGACTCTGAAAGCCAGGGGGCTGGAAAGTGTTTAACCCTGACTCGCTTAAGTGGTGCATGAGTATCGAAAAGTTTTAAAATGAGGTGATTAAAAGCATAAACTTTATCATTAATATCTTCGGAATTTAGAACAGGGGACCAGTCAATATTATTTACATCATCTCGCAAACGCTCCAGGTTAATTGATTTAAAGCTTCTTAGGAGTAAGAATTTCGATTTGCGCCTAGGACGTTGAATTTTATAGGAGAGGAAGATAAGATCGTGGTAAGAGAAAGACGCAGATAGTTGACCATGCGAAGCAACCCGGTCAGCATCAGAAACAATAATAAGGTCTAAAAGAGAAGGGGTACTATTAGGCGAATGGTGAGTAGCAGAAAGAGGAAGAATATGTAAATTAAAAGATGACACCAGGGAGAGCAATTTTTTGGTACGAAAATCATTCTTCAACAGGCATGTGTTAAAGTCACCTAAAATAATGGTATTATGATAAAGCGGAGTTAGATTTACAAGTTTTTCTTCCAGAGAAGAAAAATAATTTATATTGCGAGAAGGGGGATAATAGACCCCAAGCAAAGTCCTAGAATGATTAATAGTAATTTCAATAAATAAATGTTCAGCAAAATTTGTGTACATATTGGGTGAATGATCAACTATTTTATAAGGAATGTCAGCTCTCAAATAGATTGCCACTCCACCATAACCTTTGCCGACCCTGTCATTACGTATAAGTTGAAAACCAGGGAGACAATACTGTACCGACGGAAGTGCAGGCTTTAGAAAAGTTTCAGAAACAAGTATGGCATCAACATATTTACAATCAAAAGTTGATAAAAGATCAGCGTAATGAGCATGAATGCTTTGAGCGTTAATATGGACTATATTAAGATTTTTACTATAATTACAGAATACGGCTACTAGTTGATCATGTAAATGAGTGGAATCATCGCTTAAGGCGCTTTTATATGTCTTATCGGAAGAGCTAGAAGAAGAGCAAGAAAAGTAACTATCATCAAATTCCAAAATATCACACATGCTAATCAAAACTATAACAGAAACTAAGCTATAACAAGATCAACAACAAAGATCAAATATATACTTTTATAATGTATAAAAAATAAATATTATATAAGTCTGGATATAATACCTACAATATAAATAATAATATGTTATGAAATATTATGAAACAGTAATTATATTAAAATTAAAATTAAATTGCCAACAATTATGCACTTAAAAAAAAAATTTTTTCTTTCATACCTGCCGGCAGTGGCATTGGTAGAATTTTATAATTACATAACTTACTTAAGACTAATTAATATACTAAAAAATATAAAAAAAAGCACAGTCTTACCATCAATAATAAGAAAGACAAATATTATCTACGGATCCTGTCTGGCAAAAAGACTGGTAGTATGTGCAATGAAATGACAGCATGACAGACAATAATAGCTGTCATTATGATTTATTAATCACCAATGTCATTGTGTCACATAATAAACAAAATTATGAAGGTAAATTATTATAATATTAGAGATAACTACGAACTACGATGTTACAGTTAACACACAAAATTGAAGAGATGCAACACTATGCAAATGGAGACTACACAAAAATACAAATAAATTGTGGTAATTAAACACTAAGTTAACGTGAAGACACTATCTCTTGCCTGCGGTGCCAGTACGTCGACTTTTGGAAGCTCCAGCTGGGTCCCTGACCGCGGTAGTTGTCTTCGACTTCGGCACAGGAGGCTCAACGATTTTATCGAGTTCGATCACCGAGCTAATGCGATGTCGAACGCCACCGCTACCCAGTACAAAAACAAAGCCTTCACGTGTCCAGCAATTCGAAATTCCATATTTCCGTCGAGCTGCCATAAAAGCTTCATGTCGAGTCTTAGTTAAAAACTCCGACAGAGTGATACCAGTCCCCTTCAAACACGTCTTAGCTTGCCAGATCTTGTTCTTCACCTCCAACTCACACAACTTAAACAAGATTGGTCTTGGTTTGTCAGAAGAAGAGGTATGGCCCATGCGATGGCAGCGAGATATATCTTTATCCGAGAAACCGGACAACTTGAAACGGTCAACAAAAGTCTTCACTAATACCTGTACAGTGTCCTCGTTCTTTTCCTCCGGAAGCCCATGAAGTAATAGAATCTTCCGCCGGCTCCGCATCTCCATATTATCCACCTGGTGCATCAACAGGCCTACCTGGTCTTGAAGATTGCGTAGGGCTGTCATGATAAATAATCTGAATGAGGAGAACTCGGATGTCAAATTGGCAATGGAGGCTGAAGGTGCTGCAGCATGAAGCTCACTTTGATAGATATCCATGCGCTGAGTAAACATCTTCTGGAGTTGTGTTATTGACTCTTGAATGGCATCCATTTTGAAAAAATCTTGTGTAATGATAATGCAAGAAAATTGTGAGACTGATTTTTATTGACTAAGTTTGTAAACAGTAAGGATTTTACTGCCTGGCAGGTATAATGGTTAGTACATTAGTTTCCCATGTAGTAACAACACAATTGTAATGTTTTATATATTAAAAACTTTATTAAATTGGGAGACTACTAAAGCAATGTACTTATTGCACCTACCCACACACGAAAAAGGGTCTTTCTGTCTTAAGTTATTACGTAATTAGCTAACCTAACAAAATCTTATAGTGACGACATCAATACTCAAAATCTTTTATATTTTAAATAAATAGATTGACTTGGCCAAAATTTAAGCTTCTAGTTTTATCCACAACGAAGTTATAGGCTTTCGAAAATGACCTGAACTGCTTCGAGAAAAGGATGGTACAGCCGTGCCGCTTTTTTGCCCGACTTGACGGGGGCACTGCCGTGCCCCCAGATAAAATATTACATTAGTCTCTTAAATTTGTATTAGCGTCCAAAGGCAACTTGTTCTTCCCTATTGTATTCGAGTTTTGAGATGCGGTCACATCCGAATCTGGTTGAATGCAGCAACAGAATCATGAAAACGATCACTTCTTATCTAATAAGAAAATTAGTAATAACGCATCGTTCGCATGAGCATTCAATTTGCGTAAAAAGAGCTCAGAGATTTTTGGCGCTTAGCACTCACTCTGTTTTAAACAAATACTTGAATTAATAACACGTTTCTCGATACAGATTTCAAAAGGTCAATTTATACGGTTTTTAAATAATTGAGTCAATGCCCTGTAAAACTTGAGCTAGTTCAAGATGACAGTGAAAACGTTTGACCTATAATAACATTGCAAGATACAAATATGAGATTGACCAGACAACCTCTAAAAATTTATTGAATATATTATAGGCTTTGCGAGACGAATGATGGGTGGATTTGGGGCAACTGACGTGAATATCCATATCCATTTCCCTACTGTTGCAGATATTGGGTGCTTTGCGCTCGGCATTTAGAATAGAGCGTGGACCGATAAAAAAACTCTCAACGTAAAAAAGGGTCCACGTGCGAATACACACATAAAAAGTCATAAGATCTATTCAAAACGTAAAAAGCACTGTAAAGTGCCCGAGTGAATATGAAACTTGCTAAACCAAAAGGTCGTCAAATATTAAGCTAAATTTCTAAACCAGGTATTTAAATACATATTTTTAAGGTGTATGCTTCGTAAGATATTTAAACTCAAAAACTTAGCGACATAAAGTGGTCCTATACTTACTATAGGACCACATATCTAATGTTTGTATGGCAATGTTGACAACAAAATGATTAAATTATAAAATGTTCGATCGATAACGACACAGATGTTAGAATATGAAGTTAGCTTAATAGACATTTTAAAATTCACTTACCTTGACCATGTGTTCTCGCCGAGGACTTTCCCATGTCGGACACACCATCGACACACTTATAATATACACTCGCGCGCGAATATTTAACACTAGCACTGTGTGTACTATATGTAATTACTTATATTTAATTAGGTTGGTGTAAAAGTGGTGTAAAAAAATTACACTATTCTATCTAAGGGCACTTGAGGGTCAACATAGGTCTCCTATGGAATCGCAGGCGGTACGGCGATATTAATATGGGCGGAGGGCCGCGCGGTGCGATCGGCATCCTGCGGACCCGCTCTGCACTTCTTCCTACAACAAATATAAAACATTATTTTACTAAATTATAAAAAAAAAGTGATTAAGTTGTATGACACGTTATTCTAAATGATACATTTTCTCTGGCACTCCCCCAGTATTATCATTTTAATTTTACATCTCAATTATTTTTAAGGACATTAACAATTGTTATCTATACGAATAAAGAGTAACTTAGGCTACTTTATTCATAAGGAGTAACTTAGGCTACTTTATTTCAGAAAAAGTATTAGGGTTCCGCGCAAAAACATAAAAACCCTAACACGCGAGCGAGGCCGCGAGGAACAGCTAGTTACTAATAAAAGGTTATAATTTTAAACTTGTTTTAATTGGTAGCTCGGTAAAAGTGGTCTATGTATTCGAAACTACGACGTTATGTTTCACTTTCACGGTTGATGTTTTAGCGATCTAAAAAATCTAGCAACTTTGAGTAAAATTTTGTATAGCCTACCTACTTTTGTTAATTTTATAAGAAAAAATATCATAACCATATGTAACCAAATAAAAATTAAGAAAAAATGTTATAAAATTAATTACGTGTGTTTAATTCATCTTGGGAATTATAGCTAGTTATGCATCCTGGCATCCCCGCTATTGCAACAGAGACTATCTCAATTCCAGCGTAGGCCGTAAGATTGCCGACTTGAATGTCGAAGACGGGTGGTTCTTATGATATTTATTAACGGTTCTTTTGCTTAGTATTTCTAGAGTAAGAATTATGATAGTATATGTATCGCACATGTATTAAATAAAAAGTCTTTTTAAAAACGTCTTTTGGCAATTCAGGACTTTGACTGGGGCAGCCGATAGGATTTCGTGCGTAAAGCTTGCTCATACAAGTAGACTCGCGAAGCAGTGCTCGTGTGGCAACTTACGTACCACTTAACTACTTAATCTTGCACTTGCACGGAATCCACAAAACGAAATAAAATAATCAAAAAAGAATACTCCAAGCCCCAACAGAAGTATGAGTTCGAGTGTACTGTCAGTAAAACTTTTCACATCCATCTCTGTTCCCATCTATTTTTGCTTGGTAGTATTTTATGATTATCTGATTTCTTTTAATTGAACAAAATAAATTGCACATTAATCGGCAATATATTTTTGTACCATTTAGTTTAATATATTAAAGGCATCATAGGCTGCTGAATTAAAATTAAGTGGCGCAAATATCAGTCTTTAAGAGATGACTACATATTTGTGCTATTTGCTGTAGAGACTATGGTGTCCGTGGGGTCTGCGTGCGGTGAAGTTCCTAAAGGAACTGTATCCGCGACTGGTCGTCGCTGCTGGTAACAAGAGGGCTGATTTTTTTCTCGCTCAAAGGCTAAGTATAGCCATTCAGCGAGAAAAACAGTCAGCATTCTTGGCACGATAGCACAGGGGTAGGACTGTATGACAATTTAAATTTAGTTTTAGTTGTTCATTCATATATTATATTTTATTACTTTTGTGGGTAACCTTTTAGTTAGATTTAATTTTATACTATACTAGCTGTTCCCCGCGACTTCGTTCGCGTGTTAGGGTTTTTATGTTTCTGCGCGGAACCCTGATTCTTTTTCTAAAATAAAAGTAGCCTATGTTACTCCTTATGAAATCAGCTATCTGCCAGTGAAAGTCCCGTCAAAATCGGTCCAGCCGTTACGGAGATTACCCGGAACAAACAGACAGACAGACAGACAGACAGATAGACAGACAAAAATTTTAAAAATTGTATTTTAGTTATAGGTATCGTATTTACTTTCATATGCATTTAGTAAAAAACTGTGATTTTGACATTACAAACAGACACTTCAATTTTATTTATTTGTATTGATGTATTGATAGTTTCCTTAAGTATAGCTGCAAGTATCTTTTTATTCTAAAATAGTAATAATTACATAATTTATTGATTTTCTATTACATTCTAACATAATCTATTTAAAAATATTTGTACGCCGGAAACGGCAGAATATTTAGGATTTGAATTATTTTGTAACAACTGTAATGTACCATATTCTAACAAATAAATCATCTTATCTACATATACAAATAAATAAAATTGAAGTGTCTGTTTGTAATTTTGAAATAACAGCTTTTTACTATATGCATATAAAAGTATATACGCTACTTATAATAAAAAAATAATTTTTATTATTTTTGTCTGTCTGTCTGTTCCGGCTAATCTCCGAAACGGCTGGACCTATTTTGACGGGACTTTCACTGACAAATATCTGATGTTATAAAGAGTAACTTAGAATAATTTTATTTTAGAAAAAGTGTTCCGCGCAAAAAAATTAAAAATCCATGAAATCGTAGTAAATTCCACGCTGGCGAAGTCGCGAGCTACAGCTAGTCTTTCTATATAAACGAACTCGAAACATCCGGTGAGTATTACAACCAGCAGAATATAAGCGACTATGACGAAAATAGTTACACATGTAATTTAAAAGTACCTACCCCAATACTAAGTAGACACGTATAGCGAAATGACAGAAGTAACAGTAAGGGCACACTTTCAAATAATATGAAAAATTTTCAGATAGAAGCCTCCAATTCGCCCCCGAAATAATACAAATAAATTGTGACACAATTTTAAAACTCCAGCATATTGAGATTCCGGAAATCGACACCAAAAACATGAGATCTATAAGTCCAGCTAAGCCGGAGCAATATTTTTCCGATTTCAAATTATAGGAACCTTTTGAGGTTATAAGGTTCGCACGCTCGTAGCCAACGTGTTATAAGGTACGAGGGTAATATGGTCACCTTAAGATATATCGCCCAATAAAAACAAAATTAGAAGGAGGACAGGGACAAAACACTAAGTCGTGTACTATAACTAATATATTAAGAAAAAAATAGCAAACAAGCTTTGGAAACAATTAGGAACACTTCGAAAAACAACTTTAAAAAAACTAACTACACATACAAAAATCGACTAAAATGATTACAATAATATCAACTGTCAAAATGTCGTCGATAAAGGAGCGCCTTTTTGACCCTTTATTATTTGAAAGACTGATGAAGAGCTATCGTATCATAGAGCCTTTATGCAAACAAGGCTGTATATATTATATATATAATCGGTCGGGGTGAAGTTTCTTCGTATTTTATATACAAATTGAAGACATGTTTTTAAGGTTTAATTGCATTTAGTTATAATATATATATGTGCCATTTTGTTCAATAACTTGTTGCCATCTTGTAGGTAGTGACATAATCCTATTGCTATAGACATCTTGGGATTTTTGATCAAAAAAATACGACAAGTAGATTTGACAACCCTCTCTTGATGTTAAATATCCAAAGAATTCTGAAGAGACCGAAACAGGTAAAAGTCTGAGGGTGCAAGGTCAGTAGTATATGGTGCAATCATTAGCTTTGCATCATTAATACTATAACTACTACTTCTACTTCTACTACTTCTACTTCTACTTCTACTACTTCCCAACCAAGCTCTCTCAATTTTGCTGAGTGGGTAAAAATGTGTGTGGTCTGGCGTTATCATGATGAAAGACCACTCCTTTTCTGTGGATGTGGGTGGTTTTCTCTTCGAACGCTTCCATTCCACCCTATTAGAAATACATCGCTTAGCGAAATATGAACGGAAAATTACAGAGGTCGCATCTGTAATGACATGCCATTGCATATGTCATAAAACCGAAGTATACACTCAACAACAGGCCTTACGTCTTTCGAAGTAGTGTTTGGTCATACTGACTCCTCACGTACTTTTGATGTTGAATTTAACAAAAATTACCGCAAAAATTATTACAAGAACACAATCGGCGAACCCATTATTTATATGAATATTTAACCAATAAAGCTATTAATAGAAAACAAAATATTGAAGAAAAAAGAAGAGGTGAAAAAGAGTTCAATATTAAAACAGACACGATATTTATAAAAAGCACAAATGTAAGGAGAATTAAAGATAAAGCGCGTTACGAAAAGGCAGTGGTCATGTGTAGTTAGGAATGTCGTAACAGTTAAGTATCATGGTCAAAATATAAGGGCGCCAATTAAGGACGTATACTCCACAGGTTCATTCTGTTCCTGCTGCAAGTCCCTAGGATCCCGTCCCTTTTACTTACACCGATTGCCCGCAATTCTAGGATAATTCCAATAAAGGGGGGACAAGCTCTCATTAGTAACGATAAGTGGTCTTTAGTTAAAACTTAAGCTTAATACACGAGGATCTGGAATTTAATATGAATCGGTACTGTAACCTGAATACACATGTGACACACTGTTTTGTAAAAAAGATAATTAACTCTGAGATGAAGAAAATTAAAATTCAAACAGAATAAATTCAAAATATATAAAAAAAGAAAAGTTAAAGCAACTATTGCCATTTAAAAGGGTTTAACGCGGCGTTCTAAATCCTCTCGGGTCTCATTAAAATTGTAACAGGTAATTTGAATAATGACGGTGTCATAAGGTACGATGCTTTAATAAATGATGTAAAATCAAGTGAAGGTCAGTTAAGCAAACAAAAAAAATTATATTGGTTGCCGACGTGATTTAAACCTTTCTTAATATTACAAATACTATAAATTCAATTTCATATAGTTGGATAAAACTCTTTGAGAAATGAGAAAACAAATTAATATTACAAATAACTCTCAAACCGAAGTTAAATTATCTAAAGTATATAGTATATAAGTATATATGTTTACCTGTTTCTACACAATTTTCAAACTTATATATTATCCAACTGTATGAAATTGAAACAACGGCTTTAGTAAATTAGGAACATTGCATCAATCTATTATCGATAAACTTTTATCATTGTTAAAAACAATTGAACGAAAAAACAAACTTGTATTTCCTGTAACATTTAATAAAATTTTATAAATTTAAAAGTATATGCAAAACAAAATCAAATAACATTTATTCTAGATATACCCTATTTGATTCCAAGGAAGGTAGGTACACCACAAATTCCATGAACGAAACATTCCTTATCGTATCTAAATATACCCTTAACTTTTGATGAAAGGGTTGAAAGCAATGGTACATTAGTAAAAAAACCGCATACAGTTTCTTTACTCGTGTAGCAATGGTTTAGTCGACATTTGACAGATTCTACTTTTGACATCATAGTCTATACTATTGACAGATTCTACATTTGACAAATCTATACAATTAAAATGATAGAAGTTTGCAGATGTGCGCGCATCACGGAAAAACTACTGGATAGATTTCACTAATTGAAGTTTTCTAAGTTTTATTTCTTAGACACTAGGGGTCACCTATCTAAAATATTGCGATATCTTCATTTAATATAAAGTTATTAAAGTTTTAAGAAACAACGATTTTTATAAGCACTACGTGTTCAGTGATGTGTGTTTTCTAGCCGCGGAGAAGTGGGGCAAATATATCAAGTAACGTGGACGAATTCGCGCGTATCAGCTAGTTTCTAATATTTGACAGATTTCGAAAAAAGTGAGACAAGTAAGGGACATTGTGGAATAAAAATAATACTGTTTTACAGTAATCACTATATTTATTGATAAGCATCATTTGTTTCTTTAACTAGTATTTAATATTTGTATATATGTATAACTAATATTTTTCGAAACAGTTACAATTATCAAATTAACAAAATTATTTTTTGACATAATTACGTATAAACAATCACTAGAAATAATTATTTATATTGGTAATTTATAAAGTATTCACTACACAGAAAAACGTCACACAATCGGCAATATCAACCTACATATAACAATCCTAAACAAAAATAGCTAATCAATAACATCCGCTAAATCGTTCCGTGTTCACTTCTAATGCAAAAGTATAATTTATATCCACTGTAATTTACATACAATACACTAACATTTTTACAATAAATATTTTAAAGTTCCAATATGGGCTGTTTAGACCAAGTTTCCTTTGCCTTGTTATTAGAACAAACAGATTGTCACAGTGTTACTTCTTTACCCACGTAAACTGTATGATGACTCATTTTGTTCCTGTGCAAAGAGAATTACGCGCCCATGCTAATTAACACTTTCATTGTTCGATTTGCAGACACAATAAAAATGACCCACATGTGGGTCACGGGGCAGGGAAAGGGTTAGTTTTGCAGCTAACGCCGCCCAATGCCGACCCCTATTAATAGAGTATAATGATGTAAAGGTAGTAAGAGTACAAACCGATCGATGGATGTTTAACTCATAAACTACCATATTACTTAACAAGAAATGTGGAAATAAAATATCCGACTATAATTTACTTGGAACATAATCTCAACTGAAGGCAACTATGAAGCCAAATTTAAGGAATTCAGTATAAAAAGCATCATGAATATATACAGGAATATCCGTTGACTATCTTACTAATAATAAACCTTCTATAAATGTCACAGCTGCTATTAACGACATTTTCTAAACCAGCAGCAGTAAACCTGGATGATGTTGACCTAACTAATCTTCAGCAGTCAGACAACATGTTAACCAGAAGGCTGAGTGATAGTGTAAAAAGTGATCAAAGTTAAAGTTTATAATTTTAAAATTTTATATGTAATTTTTATTGGTATAATGTTTTATAAAACATTGTACCAAAATTATCGGACTAAGAAAATTTCGCCCGGTAATTTCGAAACTGAAGGAGGAGGAGTTATGCATACCGGCAGAGACAAGATGGAGACCATCACAATTCAAGCTTAGGCTGTAAGATTGACTAAAGAATTTTGACTGCTAATGTAAGTATCGAACATTGCCTTAAGGAAAAGGCTAGGAACTAAAAGACAAATTTAACTTTGTAATGGAAAAATATTATCCCATGATTTTCCCATTCATTTGTGGTGAGACCTTGTTTCCTGCTAAATTTCATGATTCTAGCGTAGCAGGAAGTACCACTTAGGTTCTGATGAGTGAGTTTACGAATATAAAAATATGGTACATACATGGCCGTATCTTTTAAATGTGTTAACTATGATACTTAAATTTTTAACACCTCCAACGGACCTTAGACTTTAGTACTTTACATTAATTTCACCTTCGTGACCGGTGACAGACGGACAAGAAAGTCTTCTACTTGCTCTAAAACGTGAAAACTGAAATATGTGATAAAGAAGATATTAATATTTTTGATTGACATTTAGCATTTCGCCTACATTTTAATTATTTTAAGTAATGTTTATCACAAAACCCACTATGCAATGCAATATACAACGGGACCATGGTTAAAAGAGGGATAAAGAAAGATAGACATAATATTACTTTAGGATCATAAATTCTCTGAGCTCAAGAGTGTAAGTAATGGTCTTGTCAATAAGTAAAGAATACAGAAAATAAATTGCGATATAAAATTAATGTTCTATTTCGACCAGAGGTTGAGTTCATTCGGTGTTGAAACGCAATCTATAAAGACATCTCAAAATGAGTAGGATTAAAGGTAACATTAAAATTTATTATGTAACAAGCGCACGCCGCGCCAGCCCGGCTTCACCTGTTTTTTTTACGCGGTTTTCATCAATTAGAATGATTCAAGAGGAAGGTTTATATGTATAATACATGCATATTATATATTATATAATTCTTCGGTCCGTGTGTATGTGACTGAACTTGTCCTAAACGGCTGGAACGATTTTGATGAAATTTTGTGTGTGTGATTAAGTTGATTAGAAAATGGTTTAGATTCACAGTTGGACCCGGTAGGTGGCGTTGTTATAGAGATCCAAAAATCAACCGTGTGAAGCCGGGGCGGATTACTAGTACATAAATAGAAAATAAAATAAAAACTTGAATTACATACAAACACCCATTTTGATGTTTTGTTTTTGCATTCTAAACGGAAGTTAACTTTTAATAACTTTTCAAACTTTTACTAATGATAACGTCATGGAGGAAGCTGAAGAGTTCGCTACCTTTTTCAAGCATAGAAAATGTATGAACAACTCATAAATTGAAATTTCATGTAGATGACAACATGTTTATTGTTTACGTAACCCAAATACAAACATTGTTTTACGTAAATTTTGTTATGATTTGTTGATGAACTCCATCAAATAATAGTAAGGACAAAACGGTATTTTTATCGTAGAATAAATAACTGTTGTATACTGTGTGTATTAATTGACGAGTAGCCTCGCACAAACTGTTTGATAATTAAAAAATCCAAGCTTTAGGAGAACAGTCTCTCGTAGCAAAGCAACGTCCTAATCAACGTAAGGGATATTGTAAATCAATTCAATAAAAAAATCAAGCATATAATCGTGTTTTTGTTCGAGCTAATTAACACATTTTGCCCACATATTTATCCCTGATATTTTTACATAATTAAAAAAGTTTTCGTTTTTTGCACCATCGTCAAGCTTATTTGACAAGATCTTAGAAGTTTAGTTAAATTCACGGGTTAAATGCTAAAAGTATTTAATGGATCCTAATAATTATCGTAAAAATCTATATACCGCTGACTCACTCAATGACAAACGGCGAAAAAGTTGTTGTAAAAATTACCATAATGTAAACCTCTGTGTCGATGGATGTACATAGGTGGCTCAGGACCGTTGTGGTAATCTATGGGGAAGAACTATGTTTAGCAGTCAACTTGTAGGTTCTAGTTACCTAGGTAAGCTCATTTTGATTTAATTAGAAAAGTACATAGAAATAATACATATTGTGATATTCTATATCAGAGAAATTCATTGGCATACAACATTTTTATTTAAATAGGTTAAATAAAATTATTTTTTATTTAACCTATTTAAATTAATAAGGTTTTCATAATTAGACACGTTAGGACAGACAATACACAGACATGAAATTATAAGGGTGCTTTGTTCAACAGCAGAATTAGGACATAACAACCGGCCAAGTCCTTGTTGGAGCACAAGTTGAATTCCGCCTTTTAAATACCTCTATTATTTTCTAAAGTTATCAAGTATGAAAACGGGACCCTGAAAACCATGACCATAACAAGCAAATTAATAGATTAGAAGGAAAACTTCGATCCATATTACTAAAGCTCAAGTCGTCTTGGTAATGTTTAGACTTGCCGTAGTTCTAACAATAAAACAAAATAATAATCTGTAATCTAAGTATTTGGAAGTTTCGCGAGACTTTTTATATTAAAGAGCAGTCGAACAAACAGCTTCTAATGAATGCGACAATTAAAATAGATTGGCGGAATTGAGATGCGGTGCTTGATACGTGTGCCAGCCGAACGTTGACAATGAGCGCTTATCAACTCAAGACTGTGTTAAGGCGCCTGTTCAAATAAATTGTCTATATCGACGACATACATTATTTTTTATTATGATGTAGATACATTGCTGTCCATATGATCTCGTGGGTGTCGCAAGAGGCGAGAGGAAAACTGAAACAGGAGAGGGGCAGCAAGCAGCATCTTTCTAATAAGAACTCGAAATTATAAAAATCTACGGTTGTAAACTTGCCTAGCATGTGCACTATGGCAAACATCCACCTTAAGATGGCAATGTATAGGAGAAGCCTATGTTCAGCAGTAGACTTTGATAGGCTGTAATGATGATGAAGTTGTAGTCTGATATGATATGTTAGATGAGAAAACAATTAGTAGTGACCGACCGAAGATTCGGTTTCGGTTTCGATTTCGGCAAGTTTCGGCAAAAAAAAATGTAGTTTCGGTAATACTTTCGGTGTGGGCAAAAAATCTGCCGAACCTTCGGCAGTGCCGAAACTCAGCGTTCGTGAATTATCGTGCGTCGTTCGGATGAGTTCGTGACTCGTATATTATTCATAATTATACAGAAACGGAAACTTTTTTTAATCAATATAGATTGTAAGCAATATTCATTGAAAGCCACTCTTGTGTTTAATTACCACTGGAGTGAAAAAAAACCTCTGTCCTTGGAAGAACCAGCAAGAAACCCAGCGTGACTTTTTTTATTAAATAACAGCTTACAATCAGAGGCGTAGCATGGACTAATATAAACGTGAGCGAAGTTGCATCAGCGAGGCCCCTTTCGTTCCAAGGATCTACCCAATAGATCTATCTTACCAAACATGCTTTGACACGACATACAAGGGTGACACTGAAAGTTTTTAGAACTGGCCACTTGTAAACGATATAATAAAAAAATAAGTTCAAATTTTGAAAATGGAACTTTTACCAAAATACAAAACCTTCCATGAACATTTAGCAGTTAGGAAGCTTTGTGCCCGGTGGATACCTCACAATTTGACAGACGCCCAAAAACTCCGTCGTGTTGATTGGTGTCGTGAAATGGTTCAAAGATTTAACGAAGGTGACTCAAACGCTGCGTTCGACATACTTACGGGTGGCGAAATCTAGATTTATTGTTATGATCCTGAAACTAAGAGACAGTCTGCTGTCTGGGTGTTTCCTTCCGAGGAGTTGCCAACTAAAGTGAAGAGAGGTCGAAGCGTGGGAAAAAGAATGGTGCCTCGTTCTTCGGAAGAACATGTCATTACGTAACAATTGTTTTGAGGATCGAAAAACAGTTCCTGTAAAGTAGTACACCAATAATTGTTTGCCACTTGTCTTGGAAAAAGTTCGGGAGAAACGACCTCGCAGTAGGATCCTCCTTCACCACGATAACGCTTCGACGCACACCGCCAAGCAAACAAACGACTACTTGGCGACGTCAGAAGTAGAATTGGGTCACTAGCCCTATAGCACCGATCTCGCATCTTGCGATTTTTACTTATTTCCGAAAATAAAAGAAAAACTTCGAGGAAAAGGTTTTATGGACGTCGAAGAAGCAGCGGCTGCGTTTCAAAATGCCGTCAAAGAGAACCCTACGGATGAGTCGGCAAAGTTGCTTTTCTCAGTGGTTCCATCGGATGCAGCGATGTATTGATGTAAATGGACACTATTTTGAAAAGATATAATAGAACTAATAACTTGCTAGTTTGTTCAGTTTTTGATTTTCTAAGAACTTTCGGTGTCCCCCTCGTACCTACTCATATCTATTAATTCCTGACAAGTCTCGTATTCCGTCAATGTAACAATCGTGGTTTTTGAAGGTAGTTACAACGGCATTGCAGTCGCATTTAAGAGGGGCTTCTTGCGAGGCCCCAAACAAACATACTTAAATTTGTGACTTTCTTTTTCGAGCGTAAAAGTGATGAAACTAATTAGTCATCTGTGGTACAGTTTGGGGGCAACGCATTTTAGGCAGTCTTGCGAGGCCGTGGGCGAGCGCCCACTTCGCCCATGCCTAGACGCCGCTCTTACAATCATGTATGAAACACAATTAACAACACAAAACAATTTAGAAATAGCTTGGTAGTGATCACCTCATTCCCAGGGGTTATTATCATCCATAAATTGATTAATATTATAATAACCCTTTTTATACAAACTTAGTTTATTAAAGTTTTGAAATTTGAGCAGGTTTTGTATATTTACGTGGTAGAGCCATGCTGCAGCTATATTAGTAGTATAGTTGTAGCACGAATGGGTCGGCTCGACCGGGGAAGGACCACGCTCTCACAGAAAACCAGCGTAAAATAGCAGCTTAGCGCTGCTGTGTTTCGTATGGTGAGTGTAGAGAACCGGAGACCCTTTTTACTGGCAAAGAGGCATTCCATCTTAGTCCTCACGGGTGACAACGCATCTGCATCTTGAGTCTTTATTGAGGATAGATGTAGATTTCTATGGGTCACAGTAACCACTTACGATCAGGTGGACTGTGTTCTCGTTTGTCACCCTATCCTATAAAAAAAATCTGGGATTTTGTTGTGTATATTGTGTGTTTGTGAGTGTGATTAATGCTCTCATTGACAATATTGTGAACACACTAAAATATGTTATCAATTTTTTATATTTATATAGTAAAATATGTTTCTCAAATATTGACTTAAAAAGTATTTCTTAACGTTAAATTGTTGATTTTTATTTCAAAATAAATAAATATATTGCTACCTGACTATCACAGTAACTGTTTTTCGTTAACATGCATTACCTGTCTGTATATGTATAAAAAATACCAGATTTCAGTATACAATAAAAAAAATTAACATGTCTAAATAAGTTTCGGTTTTGGTTTCGGCCGAAATTGACACCCGGACCGAAGGTTCGTTTTCGGTTTCGGTTGAAAATCCTGTTTCGGTCGGACACTAACAATTAATTAAAATATAGCATTAAATGGTGAGTTATTCTTGTGTTTCACGTCATTACCTTTTTTAATCGTTAAACCACTTTATAACCAATTTATAAATACTTATCAAAAATTTATAATGACATAGAGATAAGTGTTTATTAAACGTCAAGTTATTCAGCGTATTGTATTCGGAAAGGTAATCAATCAATATATTCTTTATTGTACACCAATACACATTAATATTGAAACACAATTAAATAAGTTATATACTCGTAGAAGGTACAATAGGCAGTCGAATCGCTCTTGAAGCGAATACTTTGTGCAACCTTTTTGCGGAAGGAACTGTTGTTTACAATGAATTGCGAATAGGGAATAAATTAGACTATTAAGTAAAAAGAAAACAATATATAATACAATATATTATAAGGTATGATAGATATAATTAAGAACGGGAATTATGATGAGAAATATAGTAGCTCGAAGTAATAAGTTTTGAATACATTTTTGAAGGAAAAAAGAGGCCGAGCAGGTGGAATATGTAGAAGCAAACAGTTCCACAAGCGTAGTGTATGTCGCCGTGTCTGTATGCCGTACCGAGAATAATTTATTGAAGAAGGATGATGAATAATCTGGAATACGTAGCGAAATATTGTTAGTGGAACGTAGATGACAATCGTGAGAGGAAGATATGAACTCAAACAGTCTTCCGGAACGTTGAGTGGAGAGATTGAAAAGTTTGTAGTATAAAGCAAAAAGGATGTGAGTATTCCTGCGAAGGTGAATCGGCAGCCACTTGAGACGTTTAAAAAATTCTAAAATGTGATCATATTTACTGAGTCCAAATATGAATCATAAGCATAATTTTGAATTCGCTCAAGTTTATTTAACTGCGATTCGGTAACGTGCAGACAGCTAATATCAGCATAGTCAAGAATAGGCAGAAGTAGGGAAGTTACTACATATTTTACTGTCGGGACTCCCTCTTAAAACAAAACTTAACAGACAGTTTGTGCGTGAGTCAATGTCTGTCTTAGGACGAAGCTCAAAGTAACATTTCAAAGGATCTACATTCGAGGTTTCCCAGTTGATAGAATCATGTATCATTTGTGTAATGATATATGAATTCTATCATATACAGAAATTGAAGGAAAGTTATAATATGATTAGTGCCAACCGTAAGGTTTTATAACTTCCATTGGCTTGGTCACCGTAAACACATCACAGACAGTTAGCGGACAGGATTTTTATTCTTAATAATTTAAAATTAAATTTTTTGTACAGCCGACTTCAATATAAGTTATTAAGCATAACTCAAAAACTGTTAGTTTGACTTTGATCAAAGACCACACGAGAACTACCAGATTTCAAATAAAAAAGAATTATCGAAATCGGTCCAATCGGTAAAAAGTTATGAGGTTAACACGCATAAAAAAAAACAAAAAAAAATACAGTCGAATTGAGTACCGTCTTCTTTTCGGAAGTCGGCAGAAAACGAAATTTTATTTTCACGCGAAGCAAAGTAAAGAATTCTTATTTCATTACATGGAACTTGTGCATCCAATAATTATAAACTGTTGTATTGTAATAAAAAGCGAGTGGTTTTTATTTTATTATATAGTGACATTAACAGACACTGTGGAAATAAAAAATGCGTGAGTGTCGGGGAACACTCGGTTGGAACGAAGTTCCTTTCGTAGTAGTAGTAGTAGTAACACACACACACCACACACGCACGCACGCACGCACGCACGCACGCACGCACGCACGCACGCACGCACGCACGCACGCACGCACGCACGCACGCACGCACGCCCGAAGAGCCCGCCCGCCTAGCCCCCATCCGCCAAGTCCGTACCGTGATAAGGAACTTCGTTCCAAAACAGTTGTAAATTTATAAAAAAGTTTAATTATAAACTATTATTTAATAAGGTGAAAAAATAGTGTAGTAATAGTAGTATAATACACCATACTTAAAGGTTAACTTAGCATGTTAAATTAAAATAAAAAAGAAGGCAAAATATTCGTTATAAATGCAAGAACACTAGAACAAATCATGAGGTAATGTTATTTTTTTTTTAATGTCTAAAAGTCTATTGACAGAAGCTGATAATTCTATATACAACTATATACCACGGCAATCGATTCATCAAATCAATTGACATTCCTTAAATATATAAACAGTAGATTAAAAGAACAAAAGCTTTTTTTATTTCTTTTATATAATAAGGGTAACAAGCGAACATACAGTCCACCTGACGGTAAGTGGTCGTTTGTGAATTAAAACGCCTTGTCAGCCGTGAGGACTAAGATGGAATGCCTCTTTTCCAGTAAAAAGGGTCTCCGGTTCTCCACACTCATCATACGAAACAGCAGCATTAAGCTGCTATTTTACGCTGGTATTCTGTGAGAGCGTGGTCCTCCCACGGCCGATCCGACTCATTCATGCTACAAACATAATATAGCTGCAGCATGGCTCTACCTCACGTATGTACGTCGCGTATATAAAATTTATAATTAAATTACATAAATTCTTTATTTTTTTCAATAAATGCATATTCAGGACTGATTTTTTTGCGTGTATGATTGATACTACAAGCATATCTAGAAGAGATTTTGATAAAAAGAAAACTTATACGTCAAAATCGAATATTACTCCAGCACGACGTACATTTGGTGTATATTATCATATATTAGTTTATAAAAAATCGAGAACTCGAACGTCAAGTTTTTTCCTGGAGATTAAATTATTATATTTTTTGTATTTTAAAAATCCATTTGATTAAGAATTTAATAGAGTATTTAATGTATGTGCTAACAAAAACACTATTTCACGAAGTATTAATTCGAGAGAGCGTCAAAATCGTTTCAAAATACAATATTTTGTCCAACCTGGCCTTAATATAAATGATTCATCATCATTATCATCATCATTACAGCCCTTCACAAGTCCACTGCTGAACATAGGCCTCCCCCAAAGAATGCCACAAAGCACGGTCCTGAGCCACCTGCATCCATCGACTTCCTGCATATCTTACCAGGTCGTCACTCCATCTAGTGGGGGGGATTCCCTACACTTCGCCTGCCGGTACGAGACTGCCACTCGAGAACCTTTCTTCCCCATCGGTTGTCGGTTCTTCGAGCTATATGGCCGGCCCATTGCCACTTCAGCTTACTAATCCGTTGGGCTATGTCGGTCACTCTGGTTCTACTGCTCATTTCTGAGTTTATCACGCAGAGAAACTCCGAGCATAGCCCTCTCCATAGCTCGCTGAGCGACCTTGAGCTTCCTCATCCGGCCAGCAGTGAAGGACCACGTTTCAGTTCCATATGTCATCACTGACAACACGCACTGGGTGTACAGTCTCGTTTTCAAGTTTTGAGGTATACCTGACGAGAAGATGTGCCGTAATTTCCCGAACGCTGCCCAACCGAGTTGAATCCGTCGATTGACCTCTCGGTCGACTCGGATTCTGTACTCGGATAGCCATCGTAGCCCTACTGTACAAGCACTTCAACACTTCGATATACCGACAATCAACTTGGCATCGCTGAAGAGACTGCAGCACCGCCCAAATTTGGACGGAGTCAAAGGCTTACTCATAGTCCACATACGCCAGACATAGTGGCAAATTGTACTCCTCGGACTTCTGTACAATTTGCCGAAGGGTATGTATGTGGTCTATGGTGCTAAAGCCTTTTCGGAAACCGGCTTTTTCGGGAGGCTGGAAGTCGTCAAGTCTGCGCGCGAGACGATTCGTAATGACTCTCGAAAACAGCACGTAGAAGCGGCTCAGAAGGGAAATCAGTCTGTAGTTCTTCAAGAGAGCGTTGTCGCCTTTCTTGAAGAACAAGACCACCGCACTTCTGCTCCACGCCTCCGGTGTAATGCCACCATGGAGGACGGAATTAAAGAGCTTCTGAAGGACTTCAAGTACCGGTTTTCCACCCGCTTTCAGAAGCTCCGCTGTAATTCCATCCTCGCCTGGGGCCTTGCCGTTTTTAAGGTGCTGGAGAGCCATTCTAATCTCGCTCAGACTGACGTCCGGGATATCATCGGAATAATGTCGGATAAGCCTCGCTCTTGGATCGTTACTCACACTTGCGTGCGGCTCTAACGATGATGTGTACAGCTGCCCATAGAACCTCTCAATCTCACTCAAAATCTCAGGTGCCCCGGAAACGATGCTGCCACATTCGGTCTTCAGCTTTGACAGATGGCTCTTTCTGGCAGACAGATCTCTGGCAAAGACTTTGGAGCCTTGGTTCCGCTCGATCGCTTCTTCAATACGAGCTGTATTGAAGTTGCGTAAGTCCCGCCGCATGCATTTGGAGATCTGTCTGTTCAGTTGCCTGTATGCTGTCAAATCTGTTGAAGAATGTAGCTTCATCTCCCGTCTAACAGCCATGAGATTAAGAGTGTGATCGGAGAGTTTTTGTGTTCTTTTGCGGCGGGTCTTGCAGAACTTAGCTACGACCGCATGGACAGTTTCCACGAGCTTGTCATTCAAATCGTCCACTTCATTGCAGTCTTCTAAGCACTGAAAACGGTTTTGTAACTTGAGCTGAAAGGTTTCGGGACTTTGGATTAGAACACGAGGGGGACGGAGCGTTGACTTCATTAGACGAGACCTCTCCAACTTAACGTTTAGGTTCAATGTGCCTCTAACCATTCGGTGATCGCTGCCGGTTTTCACCCTCGCGATCACTGAGACATCACTGAACAGTTGTCGTCTGCTCGTCATAATGAAGTCAATCTCATTTTTTGTTGAACCGTCGGGGCTCGACCAGGTCCACTTCCTGTGGGGCCGCTTCTGAAAGAAAGAGTTCATCATAAAAGAGTCCCTCTTTCTCCATGAAGTCGGCCAGCTGCTGGCCCCTTGGGTTCCGTTGCCCTATTCCAAATTTCCCCACTTTCAGCTCACCGTTCTCTCTTGTTTGGGAGACTTCAATGCAAAACTAGGCAGTTTTGCATTGAAGTCTCCCATTAACACCGTATATTGGGTTTTGGAGGAATGCATGGCTCTAGAGATATCCTCATACATTTCCTCCACCTCCTGATCGGGGTGTGCCGAGGTTGGTGCGTAAACCTGTATGACCTTCAGCGACCGTTTGGTGATTCTGAGTATAAGGTACGCAACCCTTGTCGACACACTCTCAATCTTTACAACGTTGTTAACGAGAGACTTGTGGACGATAAATCCGACACCTCCTTGGGACAGATGGTCGCCCTCCCGGTAATATAGCAAGTTGCCGGATTCGAGGATTACCGTGTCCTCCCCCTCTCTTCGGACTTCGGATAATCCTATAATATGCCAGCGTAACTTGTCTATCTCTTCTTCCAGCTCCACAATCTTCTCGTCAGTCCTCAGGGTGCGTGCGTTGTATGTTGCCAGGTCGAGTCGTCGCAGGTGGCAACCGAACCTCCACCGGAGATTCTTAGCACCCCTGCCCCGCCGTTACCATGGTCGCCACCGTAGCCAGGAATAGCGGGGCCGCCGGGGACTGGGGGCCGTCTCTTCGCAACTTTCATCATGGGGGGTATATTGCCATAGTTGCCACGCTTGGCGAGCGGGTGGGCAACCGCAGTTTTTTATTGTATTTTTGCCGTTACCAGGAAGATGCTGCTGCCCATCTCCTGCCTGTTTCCCTTTGTCGCCTTTTACGACACCCACGGGAAGATATGGGGTAGTGGATATTCTTAACCGCCACTACACGGCAATATATAAATGATTAATTATTATAAATTACTTTCTCGCTATCACTCATGGCTTATATTCTGTAATTTACTGTAAGCTTTACTTTCTTTATGATAATAGACGTCATAGCGTTTAGAATTATAGACATTTTATAAGGAATAGCAATTAGAGATTACAAAAGGCATTAATTCTTTAAAGATACAAATATAAGTATTACACTATGTTAACCATTCTCATCATTGCTTTTATCCTTCTCTTTTATTTTTTATTTCCCTTTACCGCTGAACACGTGGGAAACCAGAACTTAAAATTGCAATTACAACTTTCATTAGTCATGACGGGGATCGAACTCGCGTTTCACGGTAGACGCTTAGCTCTAAATAAAAATAATTTTTCTATTCTAGCGCAGACGATTGCTTGCTGTCTACGAGAACCAAGCAATCCACTAGCTTATAATTTTATATTATGAAACATGTATTGGAAGAAATGTGAAAAAAAAAACAACAAAAAATCAGCTTTAGAATAGCTACGTTATCAGGGACACTGCTTGATTAACCAATTTTCTTCTACAACAAATTTTATTTTGCTGATGCCAAATGATTCGTACAAATAAAATCCATATTTTTTTACATAGCTGTAACACCATATATACTTCGTATTAGGTTTCAGTAGGTATAATAATAAAAGTACTTATAATAGTGAAAATAAGCAGAGAAATTATTGGAAGCATAATTTTCACCCTACATTTATTTGTTTTTATTTTTTATTAACCGTCAAACGAAGAATTTTCATGATTAAATTTTTATTTATTAAATACATTAAAATTTAGTCAGGTAGGTGATTCCTCAGTAGGTGTGATTGGTAAAATAAAATACTGCGATTGCCAAGTGCCAACCCGCTTATCAATCGTGTGAACTATGGCAAAATACCTCCTATGAAATAATCTAAAGGAAAGAACGGGGGGGAGGGGACTATGTTAGGTAGTAGACGTTTCATAGTGTAATTGTAATTGTTGTTTAGAAAACACAAAAAAGTTTATTTCAACATTCAACCTCTAGGTAAATGTTGAATTATTGACTTCAGGGAACAATTTACACTCCGACTGTGAATTCCAGTCTTTCAAATCGCAATGTACACTACCACGGCTTCATTTATAAAAATAAATTTTAATGACGTTTAAAGTCAGATTTTAATGTATCAGTGGAAAATGCGAACACTAGACAGGCTTATATAATTTTGCAACACTTCGCCACTTTGAGCCGCAATGTAATAGCGAAATGATGGCACACAAGTCCAAGACCAAACCTATGAATTAACGCTGACATCACAGCGGCCATGAGTACAATATGCGCATAATTACATTATATTTCTCAATTTACATGGCGAGTACATTTAGGTCAATTGCATTTAGGCGTGTAGAATACCTACTTTACTAAATGAAAAAAGAAATACGCGATGTTACTTACATAAAGCAATTAATTTAAAATAAATTAATTCATTTGATTCGCGGTAAGACTAAGGTAATTAAATTTATAGATAACATCATTCACTCATTTCTGACTTTTTGCACTGAGTATTTGACTCAGTGTACGACTCAGTACTTGAGCTCGCTGCTTTATTATTAGGCCCTTACATATGAAATTAGCGTTTGGTCGTACTGACCACTTTGATCTGAAATATCTCCTCTTTAGTTAAGAATTCCAAATTCAAATTTATAAATTCATTTAGCTGGTACATTTGAGTTTTGAAAACAGTCATTCATTTGTTTTTTACTCATTATTTTTTTCTTTGGCGTCGCTTATTACCGCACAATGGAAAACATGAAATATCGGTATATTTACGAGTACGAATTCTACCGTGGCACCAGTGCTGCAGAAACAGCTCAAAGGATTTAATGAAGTGTACGGCGCTGGTGTCGCAAAAGAAAACAGGGTACGTTTTTACCTCATGAATTGAGTGAATCGAACTGCAAACACGCGTCGACTGCTGTGTTACTTTACTCAATCGACACAATAATGAAGGGATTTTAAATCGAATCATTACTTATGATGAAAAGTGGATACTGTACGATAATCGGAATGGCTGAACCCTGGAGACCCAGCCAAATCCTGCCTTAAACGAAAATTGATTCAGAAAAAGTTACTTGTTTGGGGACTAGCGCCGGTGTCGTTCACTACAGCTTTCTAAAATCTAGCCAAACGATTACGGCAGATATCTATTGTCAGCAACTGCAAACCATGAAGGAAGAACTAGCTGCTAAACAATCGAGATTGGTCAGTCGCAAAAATTCAAGACCACACACTGTACAACAAACAACCACTAAGTTATATGAGCTACAATTGGAATGTCTGCGATATCCACCGTACTCCCCGGACCTTGTTCCAACAGATTACCATTTTTTCCGGAATTTGGACAACTTCTTACAAGGAAAAAAATTCAACTCCGATGCGGCAGTCCAAACCGCCTTCAAAGAGTTTATTGATTCTCGCCCCCATGCTTTTTTTAGTAAAGGGATCAATGAACTACCTATGAGATGGCAAAAGTGCATAGACAACAACGGTGCATACTTTGATAAATTAAATATATTTTACAAAAAAAAAATATTTACTTTATATTCCTCCCGTACAAAACGCCAATTTCATATGTAAGGACCTAATAATATAAGAATATGCCAAAAGTCGTGCTTAAAAAATCTGCGTCGGGCTGTACTGGGATTTGGCCTTCGTCACAGACAGGACTAGTCTTGCGAATAATCCTGATAGTGTTGATGAAGCGGACACAGGCAAGGATATTTTTTGTCGAAATTGCCATTTTTATGTCACTGCTAAACATACGCTCCTGCTATAGATTGCTTCTATACGAAGCAATTGCCATAGTCGCTACACTTGGCAAGCGAGTTTTCACACGAAGTTTTAGAACGTAGTTCTTTATCGGACGGTACGGATTTGGCAGATGAGGGCTAGGCGACACAAAGTGTAAGATATTTCCGTCACGACGCCTGACGTAGTGTAGACGGCCTTGGAGGCTATAAGGAAGCGAGATGGAATAATATGCATCTCCCTCGCACTTTTTCTTATCTTGCCATGAATGAAATATTATTTTATTTTAAATGACGCTTCATTTCAATAGACGCTAGTAATTCATTTATTTGTATTTGTTAATCAATAATATAATACGCTTATCAATAGTAATATTATACGAAAGGAACTTCGTTCCAACCGAGTGTTTCACGACACCCAAGCGTGTTTTTTTTATCATCATTATTATTGAGCTGTTATCAGGAATATACTGCTGCTCATCTCCTATATAGCTTTCTTTTCCTCTTACGTTCTCCACAAATAGCATGAACAATCGTAATTAAGAACAATGATAAGCCTCCGGAGGTTTCGACATAACACCCGTTGTCAAGCCTTTTTGCAAAAATTTCCTAAGTATTAAATACATTTCCATAATTATCTCCTGGTTTAATTTCCCTTCGTCGCCTCATACGCCGTCACAAAGACATACATACAAAGACTACTAAAATTCCATAAATGAGGCACGTGCGGTTCTTCCGGGGTGTTTAGGTGTAAATAAAAAAATTCTTTAGGTGACTTAAAAGACTAACTCAGATCTTTATTGGGACAATTTTCAGACATCATAACGACATAATACCTATTTATTATAATCAAATTTATTTCTATTCCATTTTTAAATAGTTCAATAACTGCGGTAACTTAGGGAGCTATGCGTTCGCGGTAAATTTCAAAAAAAAAAAGCAGGACAGTCTGAGAAATTATAAAAAATCGAAAACATGTGAAGTCGGCCTACACGCATTGGTACAGCACGGCGGCTACTTAAATCCTAATGAAAACCTCTCAGAAATGAGGGAAGCAAGCATCTAGCAGTGGGACATTCATATTGGCTGTAACTTTAGTAATTATTACTATATTGACGAATATTTTATTAATAAATAAACCAAAAATGATAGTACACAATAAAAATAATTAATATGTTAATACTCGTATGTATATTACTTCAACCGCTACTTACACTCGATATAAAATTTCGGTATAAGATGTAGTGTCCTCTGTGACGAACTAGTGTATTTTTTTTAATTCTTTTTTATTATTTAGATTTTATAGTTAAGTGATTGACTGAATCAATGAGTGTTGTTTTTTACTTTTTAGAATGCTTTTTTTTATTCGGGGTTTTTTGTTGTGCGGACCAAAGTGAAAGGCTTCGTTACCAATGTAAAGAGTTTCTTGTTCTCGTTACTCGCAACATGAAACACTGTACATATTAAGCTGCTATTTCACGCTTGTATTTCTGCAAGCGCGGCTGGCAGCAGTGAATTTATGTTTAGAATAATCTTACTTTTAATTGCAAATTTTCCATGTGCTCATATCGATTAAAGAAAACATCGTGATGAATACTGTATATCCGGGAAACTAGATATAATGTCGGGGGCATGTAAAGATATTTTAGTGAAACCTGCCATATTTCGCTAAAGCAGTGCAAGGTATATTTCCTCTCGCGTAATTCTCAGACTAAAACGCAGGATATCATTTTAAATCTTTGATGATCAGGTAACATCTATCAACTACGAAGGGCATGATATACTTTCATAAATAATATCCGGATAGAGACAACGGCACTCAGTCGTAATAACCTACCTGGATTCGAAGTAATGTCGGATCGCAGGGAAATTAACTTGCAGTGTCAGAGACACGGAAACAACAAATCAACCGGACACGAAAACCAACAATTGGTTTTTCTTTGTTTCATTACATTTATACATACATAACATTAAGATGACTTAAGCGATTCGCGTCAAAAACTTCATATTTTATGGTGTTTTTAAGGGCGATATCGTAACGATGTGAGCAGATCTTTATTTAGTGCATTAGAGAGCAAAATCATAATTTTTAATGACGGTTTTTAGAGCGAAGACAATCCCTCCATAGCGTTTTACAAAATATGCGTCAGAGTTATCTTTTAGGTGGAATACAACCATTACTATAAGCTAAAATACTTTATTTTAAGCGTTATTATAACAGAATATATAGTCTTGAAGTGCAACACAAAGCTAAATTTATGAAAATATTTCGATTTAATTTTAAAAAACAATTCTACAAAATCACTGAAACTGTCCACTTCAATGTAATTTGTTTTGTGTGTTTGAATATAAACTTATCTAGTATAATTATTTTATCAAAATACAATTCTGCCGACTTCCTGCCCGAATAGCCGATTATTAGGCAAAAGCATTAAGCCGGGAAGGAAGTAGTGTTTATTCTTCACAGCGTCTATTCTCTGAAGCTGGGATTGTCTACGAGAAGAAAAGAAGTAAACTACTACCTAAAAATGAAGAAGAATTAGTCTTTCTGCACTATTATCTTCCACTTTAATTACGATAATTCCAGTGCATAGACATGTATCTTATAATTATTTTTATTTTTATAATATGAAAGTTGATTATTGTACCTTTGACTACTTTATTAATTACAAGAAAAATAAACAAATATTTTCATTTTACCAATTATCTGACTACAATAAAACCTTTTAAGTATTCGGTATTCGACCGAATACTACCTAGATATACGGTATTCGACCGAATACTACCTAGATATACGGTATTCGATCAAATAGAACAAAAGTAGCCGAATACCAAATAATAGCGAAATATTCGCTGCAAGTCTAATCTATACTTATATAAATAAAATTGAAGTGTCTGTCTTTACTATCGAAATAACTGCCTTATATTCAGCTGATGGGGTTATTTGCATGCCATAAAGACATGAATAACCATTTTTTTTAATATGTCTGTATGTCTGTCCGGGCTAATCTTCGGAATGTCTAAACCGATTGAACCTAAACCGAATTGACGGCTCCGTGGCGCAGTGGCTTAGCAAGGAGTTGTTGCGCTGGGGGCCGCGGGTTCGAATCCCGCACGGAACAAGTATTTGTATGGCCTACAAATAATTGTTCCGGGTCTGGATGTTTGTCCTCGTGCAATTTATGTTTGTAAACTGCTTCCACGACACAGGAGAAAATTCTAGTGCAGAGGTAACGTATTTAAAAAAAAAGAATGTATTCACTAACTGATAGAGAGCAATTTTATACCTGTAGCGAGTAGTAGTAGATCGTGATGACGATGAGAGTCACGATACAGCTATGTTATGGTTGTAGCACGAATGGTTCGGCTCAACCGGTTTAGGACCACGCTGTCACATAATACCAGCGTGAAATAGCAGCTTAATGTTGTTGTGTTTCGTATGGTGAGTGTTGAGAACCGGAGACCCTTTTTACTGGAAACGAGGCATTCCATCTTAGTCCTTAAGGGTAACGCATCTGCATTGTGATAAGATTTAGATAAGTGTAGATTTCTATGGGCCACAGCATCCATCCTGTGTGCTCGTTTGTCATCCTTATCAGGGATGGAAAAAATGATGATTTTTTTTAATTTTAATAATTTTTTTTTAATTTTAATTTTTTTTTTGTGTTGTCGAACTTCACATGTCTTCGAGATATATATATTTTTTTTATTTCTCAGACATGCCGGTTTCCTCACGATGTTTTACTTCACCGCCGAGCACGTGGTGAATCAGCACTTAAAATTGCAATTAACAATTTCATTGGTGCCGGCGGGGATCGAACCCGGGTTGCTCGCGTACTGTGCAACTAACAACTTACAGCGAGCGCTAACATATTATGTATGAGTATGTAAAATAATTAATACTGTATTAATTATAGTTCATATCTTAAGTGTGACTTTCTTAAAAATTCTTTGGTTGATTTTATTAAGTTTATGAGACTGACCGACCTCATCGCTACAGCCTTTGTTGATTTTCCAAAGTTTATGAGACTATTGCAGTAGAATAATAAGAATAACATAAAACAATAAAAGGTTTCACCTTATTTTAAGCCAGTTTTATGTCATTTTCTGCCTGTTACATTAATTTATAAATGTTGATTTAAATCAATGATTTTTTAAATCAAAATCAAGTAATTTAAATCGTGATTTAAATCAGTCTGATTTAAATCTGCCAACCCTGATCCTTATTCCATATAAAAAAATGCCTTTGATTATCGTAAATCTAAATAACGCCATATTAATAGATCCTACCCGGGCGAAGCCTGGGCGGATCGCTAGTACACAATATTTCCGTCCAAGGTGAGGTAAGAAGATAAGTGTTATTGAAAATATGATTATGTCTCTTGGAATAGCATGACGTATGAAAAAAGTATTTTTATTTCAATCCGCTTGTGCGTAGCTTGATTTTCTTATGTTTGATGGAGACGTAAAATATAGACTCTTGAGTATGATAAAATAGGTCTTTACCTATGAAATTTCCATGTTGTTTTTTTTATTATTATTTATCAACGTGCAGCAGTCCCAGACACGAAGAAAGGGTTTGATTTAATCGCCTTGATAGGGATATACGCCGGCGAATAGAATAGAATAGAATGTTTTTTAAATTAATATAGATTACATTTTATTTGATTACAACTAATTCTTAATTTGATTTGTATTCAGATATTTAACATTTGATGTTGCAAATTCTATACATTAGGTTTATTGCCTATCTAGTTTATTAACGTTAAACCAATGCAATAATTTTGATATAGCATTCACTTCGTCATCTTTAAATGATTGGCGGGGAAGTTTAAAAAACAAGAAAGTATCATCAGCAAATAATACTATATCATGATTATCCTCTACAAGGGAAGGTAAAGTGATTAATATAGACGAGAAATAGGAATGAATAAAAATTGAACCCTGAGAAACACTCATTAATACAGGTGACAGAACTTTTACCATTGATAAGAACTTTCCGAGTTCTATTACTTAAATATGAAATAATAATTTTAAGGGCTATGTAATAAGTTTAAGCACTATGTAATAAATAAAAAATATTTGAGCACTATATGTACGATGTTTCGCATCTACATTAAGGAATTTTTAGCGGTTTTAGAGAAATATTTTAATAATATTTGAAAGAAAGAAAGGAGAAAGAAAATAGGTTTATTTAGTAACACATGATAGCAATTTGCTTACAATAATAATACTAATATTACAATAATTATTTTAAATTTACTAAATGGTTACTTAAAAGGTATCTAACTCAGCATAGTAGAGTACTTCGACGCTGATGTTCCGTGGATGCCAGTGAAAAATTTAACAAAAAATAAACGTAACAGTATTCATTTTATATACAATGTTTAGTAAAACGCACAAAAATTGTTATACTATTACACATATACACTATAGCATGTATATTTATGTAATATATACAAAATAGTTTTAGTTTGTCCGTATTTTATGCGCTGCCATACCGTTCATCAGATTGCGCTATAACTTTGTCAACTTATTGCTTGCACTTATGCGAAGGTTATAGGCATAGTAAAATTAACTTACAGTACATGAAGCGCGTATCGTATCGAAAAAATTATTTGAAAGCTATATTTTATTCAACTTCAATGAATGTATCATCATACCTAATTAAACAATATAAGTCTTCCAAATTTAAAAGGATATTTCCACAATTAATTGTTCTGTAGCATCATCGCGCCGGGTACTAATAGTTACTAAATAAATATGATATAAATATAATAAAGGCTGCACTTACTTAAATACAATTAAAAAGAAACGAATAAACGGAAAAGAAAAGTATGTAAGAGTGCATATTTTGCAATAAGTTGACTTTTGAATATTTAGTATTTTTCGTAACTACATTTAAACGAACAAATTGAACTATCTCAACTACAGAATTATTGGCTTTTTTTCAACTGTCACCGAGTCATGTCTTCTAAAAATTTTAACGTCTGTATAGAAAAAAATAGATTTCATTTCATAAAGTATGACCACACACTATTGAAAAATAATTCAAAACTATAGATGTATTGAAAACCGCAAATTTATAGGGGATTTCCGTTGAAGTTGTAGCGTCATAAAAGATATAAAAGCATCTCATCTTGCTTATCCTGCTAACGTATTTTTCAATTTTTACATAACGTGTTCGTTTCCATTATCTGACAACATCGTATTTTGGAACAATCTACCACCACCTCTTCGTAAAATGAAGTCACAGTCTTACTTCAAATCAGGTACAAAATTTATCTGTTTTATACTATAAATATATTTTTTTATAGGATAAGGGTGACAAACGAGCACACAGTCCACCTGATGGTAAGTGGTTGCTGCGGCCCATAGACATCTACATCTATCCTCGTTTGCGAATCAAAATGCAGATAGATGCGTTGTCACCCGTGAAGACTAGGATGGAATGCCTCATTTCCAGTAAAAAGGGCCTCCGGCCACCTGCACTCACCAAGCGAAACGCAGAGGTAAGCCTCTACTTCACGCTGGTTTTCTGTGAGGTCGTGGTATCACCCCGGTTCGAGCCGGCCCATCCGTGCGACAGCAAAAGCCGCCACGTGGCTCTACCACTGTTAAAATGGTATCGCGATTCTAATGGTTTAAGAACTGTCATTTCAAGAATTTACATTTTTGTTATGTTTATCAATGTTTTGAAATTAAGTCTAGTGGATTCCACTTCCACTATTTTTTCTTGGAATAACCAGTGATACGAGGTTCCAATGAGGTCCCGTCCGTATATTTTAATTAGCAAGCACATTTAGTTCAGCAAGCATATGCTGCAAGAATTATTAGAAGTGTGTTGAAAAAACTAGGTTGATCTTTTTAACTATATTATTTCCTTTGTATATCGCGACTAACATTGAAATTAAGAGCATTTTATAACTTCAATTGTAAAGTGTCACAGTGTTAACGATTAAAGTTAAACTAAAGTCTAAAACCCTTTCAGAAATGAGAGGAGGCCTGTGCCCAGTAGCGGGAAGTATTTAGGCTGTAACAAATAAACATAAAATATAGGTATACAGTTTTACTAAACGAAAAATGATACGTACTTTAAATAATTGAAATAATTACAAGCTTATATAATGACTGTTACTGGACTCCAAAGAATTAGTAGATAAGTCATTTACGGTCAAACTTTACGACAAACTTCAATTAAAATGATCAAAGCTTTCATGATCAATTTTTTATTAAACAAAAGCTGTATAAAATTGTTATTATAATAATAATGTTCTCGAGACCAAATTTCAGTCACGGCTTCCAGTCTTAACGGAGACTAGCCACCTGTGCGAAACAGGATTATTGTGCACGATGTGTCCAAACCAAGGTACACTCTTTATTTCCTCAGATCAGACACAACCGGAGAAAGACCAGACGCTGGACTTACGTGCTATCCAAGACCAACTTACTTCATTGTTTGACTGAAGTTTTTTATTGTTAAAAATTATATGGTTAACTAGTTGTTCTGACCTTTCGATTGATTTTTAATTTATTTATAACTTTAAAAAAATTCCAAATTTTGAATTTCAGATTAAATTTAGGTTTTGTTTAAGTTATGCCTTGAATGCCTTGTTTATTGTGTTAAGTGTGAATTGTTACAGCACAAATTAAACTGAGAGTGCGAGATCTAAACGGCACTCAAGTTGCTTTAATTTAAATTGAATAAATTTAGAGCAACGGAAAAAAACAAGATATCATGGATATTTGCGACAATTAAGTTTATAAATTTGTATTTTGCTTATTATTTGTTCAATACGAGGTCGGCACAGAAAATTTCGGAAATCAAGGAAGTGACACAACATTACTATTTAAAAATGTATTTATTGCTTTTCGAAGTATTCTCCGCGAAATTTGACACATTTTTCCATACGATGGAACCAATCATTGAAGCAACCATTCCATTCGGAAGTTGGGGTCTCCAAAATGGCCGTTTTGTAAGCGTCCACAGCTTCTTCAGGGGATGAAAATCTCTGTCCACGCAATTTATTCTTTATTTTAGGGAAAGTATAGAAATCATTAGGGCTTAGGTCGGGGCTGTACGGCGGATAGTCTAATAATTCTACGTTTTCTTGCTCTAAAAACTCTTTTGTTCTGTGTGCGGTGTGAGAACTCGCATTGTCGTGATGGAGGATGATGCAGCGGTTGCAGTTCTCTTTACGGAGTTCGGAAACGACCTGTGGCAAACAAATGCTAGCATACCATTCTGCATTAACATAGCCGGTTTTGGAGACAAACGTGGCCACCATTTTTTTGCAACACCGTGAACGAACAATTTTTGTTGGCTTTAACTCATTTTCGAACACCCAAACTCGTAACTGGTGTTTGTTTCGGGTTCGTACGCGTATATCCAGGATTCGTCACCTAATACGATGTTGTAAACAGCATTTGAGGATCCTGCGTGGAATCTTTCGAGAGTTCTGACGCACCAAGTAACGCGAGCCGCTTTTTGCTCTTCACAGAGCGAATGCGGTATCCATCGGGAAAACAACTTTTTACACCTAATTGTTCATGCAAGATTATTTGTATTTGACTCATGGCAATGTCTAAAGTTGCCTGAATTTCCCGGTATTTCACATGTCGATCTTCCTCAATCAGCTTACGCGCAGTTGTTCATGGGCGGCGGTAGTCACTTACCATCAGGTGAGCCGCATGCTCGTTTGCCCCCTCTCCTATAAAAAAAAAAAAAAAAGCATCAACGTTTTCTTGGGTGACTGCAGTTTTTGGACGACCTTGACGGGGATCATCACTGAGCTTGACACGTCCACGTTGAAATTCAGCAAACCAGCGATAAATTGTGGTTTTGGATGGTGCGTCATCACCAAATGCAGAAATCATCCGGTCAATACACTGTTTTTGTGTTAAACCACTTCGAAAGTCATAATAAATCATCGCTCTTGAATTTTCTCGAGTCAATTCCATTTTCTCAACGACTAAACAAGTTTGACAAAACCTTGTGACAAGACCGAGAATCTTTTTTTAAATAAATAAATGGTATTCAATTTTTAAAACCAAGGACTATTCAATTAAAAAGATTTTAATATGACAGGAACAATGGAAATATTCCATTCCCGATACTTTTAGTGCAGCCCTCGTATGATAGTTCAACAGCGCGACGGCTGTTTCTACTTTTTTTGATAAATCACTTGTTTCGATGATAGTACTTAAGTAATTTTTAAAAGTCGAGATATTGACATAATGTTAATAATGTAACATTCCCAATATAATTGAAAAAAAAAATATGTATGACATTTTACAAAAAAATATGTATCCCATTATTCTATATCTACCTGTTATCATTCCCAACCAACAGTTTCATAAACAAGCGCTTTACTTAAATTAACTTATGTGACTACATGGAAACCGTTCTTGACTCATTGGATAAAGGAGAGGATACTGTGTACTGAGTATTCTAAGGTATTTGTTAAATTTCTTATTCATTACTCATAAAGAAGCTTGAACTGTCGTTTCAAAAATATGAGCTAAGCAATTGCGGTTAAGGGGCATAGATTTACGTTTATTACTATAAAGTCTGGGGTTCCCAAGGCTATCATCTCGGACCACTGCTTTTTAACAGGTTTTTAGAACTCTTTGTCATTATTATACTCAGACGACACCGACTGTTTTTATTAAAGGTGACATCCTACAAAGGGTTTGATTCTTGCTTATAAATACTCTAAGGTTTGATTAGTTTATTTTAATGCTTAGTACTCTTATTGCGTTAAAAATAAATTGTATTTTAATGTTGATAAATTAATTTATATATTAAAGATATGTCTTTTGCTAAGAATACTAATAAAATAGTAAACAGATATATTTTGTCAATAAAACATTTTCAGTGTAACCCAGGTCCTGTACTAAAGAGACGATAGCAAAAGCTTATAAAATGTTGGTATTTGTATTTAATACAAGGTAACTTTAAAAATCCGAATAACTTATTTCTACTTTATAATTCATTTATCAGATCTCATTTAGATTATTGCTCTTTCGTCTAAAATCCGCAGTGTAAACAATATAATTTTGAAAAAGATCGTACACAAAACATTTTACCCTACTGTGTTTCGTATAGTGAGTGTGGGGGACCCTTTTTAAAGGTAACGAGGTATTCTATAGATGTAGGTATCTATTGGCCACAGCAACTACATAAGTACTTAACATCAGGTGAATGTGTGCTCGTTTATTCGTTATCTTGTACCCCATAACGCATTTTGTACGTAATGTATAAGGCTGAACTCAATTGTGTAAGCTTTGTTGGCCTTAATAATATCAGAGAGTACGTCTTTGGTAATATTTAATAAACGTTAGTTAAAAAAAATATAGCGTTATATAATAACGTTAATGTTATCGACTGAAATATTTTAAATTCAAAATATAAATCAGTTATTTTGAAGATATAATACTAGATAGTAACTGATAATAAAGTTTTATCATTTATATTAGTTATGATAGACGTAAGTACAATAAATATATAATATTATGCTATTTTTAAGAATCTTACCAACTGTTTTGAATTTTGATAATATTAATTTAGAAGCCTAATCACGACACCTTTATTTCAAATTTCATCGTCAAAACTGATCATATCTTTCGAACTTTTATCACATTGAAATCCGAAATTGTAGAAAGCAGCGTTATGAAACGTACAAATAACAACATCATGAAAACAAAACATAAATAGCAAAGTGGCGTTCCGCACAACCTCAATTTTTAAATTAAACTTACATCATAATTAAAGTACCGGTAGTCGAATCTATATCTAAGACAATCCGATAAATGGCATCGGCATATTTTTTGCACGTCACAATCACTTAACAGAATTTATTTAAAATAAATGAAATCATACAAACACTAGGATATAGAGTAATATCAAGTATATAAGTAAAAATTTTGGTTCCTTATTATGTCGCCAATAATAATGTTGATCACGCGGACGTGTAACTCGGAACGCCGAGCCAAACGCACTGTTTTGATATCGTAGTTTATTTTAACGTAGCACTAGTGCTAGTACGTAACAGCAAACTTCAAGGTGAGTAGAAGTTGATATAGCGGCTGCCAACTGCCATATTCCCACTTTCATTACTGATTTCGCGGCATACTATCTGTATTTCACCTTTATTCTTTTAATATTACATTACATTCGTAGTTAATTGCTTTAATAATTGTTCAATAAAATTCAGTAATTAACCCAAGTAGACCAAAAAACTTAATCAATACTTTAACTTGTAGTACATAATTTTTTTTTATAGGATAGGGTGACAAACGAGCACACAGTCAATTGATGGTAAGTGGTTGCTGTGGCCCATAGACATCTACATTTATCCTCGTTTACGAATCAAAATGCAGATGCGTTGTCACCCGTGAGGACTAAGACGGAATGCCTCTTTTCCAGTAAAAAGGGTCTCCGGTTCTCTACACTCACCATACGAAACACAACAGTGTTAAGCTGCTATTTTACGCTGGAATTCTGTGAGAGCGTGGTCCTACCCCGGTCGAGCCGACCCATTCGTGCTACAACTATACTATTAATATAGCTGCAGCATGGCTCTACCACGTAAAATTGTTCTTTCTATTTTCATTATCCGTTCTCCTTCAAACAAATCATTCCATCCGTGTAGCCAAGGCTCCAATATCGCCGTACAGAGATCAATGAAATTATACTTCTTTTATTTAAAATAGGTTTGATTTAAAAAACACAACTTAAAAAATTATAATAAACAGAAGATTCATAATTAATTCATAATTAAGTTGCTAACAACATTACCATTGAGTCTAATCTCAAAGTAAGCCCAAAATAACGACGACAATGTTTATAATCCTACAAGAATTTGTAATTTGTTAGTATAATAGCTTTTGTAAAATTTCCAAATTGTACAATTTAAATAATAACTTGAAGATGTATTGTCGACGTTAAAAACATTAAATGAAATTTAGAACACAGTTTTAATTCAATATTAACTGACCTAATAAAATGTAATCTAACTAAACGCGACCGAAATCGATGTAACATTACGAATACGACAGATACAAGATAGATAATATAATAACAGTTACGATATCAGTAGAAGGTATTTATTCATTTTAAAAAGGTAAATTTCAGTAGATCATGGATAAAATAATCTAATATAAACCGGTTTCCAAATTTTTTAATGCAAATTACCATTTTGAAAGGCCGTGGGAGCAGCTACACAGGTTTGAGATTTGTCTCTCTCTTTCTCTATCGCCCTCTATATGCGCCCTCAGCTTGGCGATTAAGACTAATCTTTCCCAAATGAAAGAGACTCATCCAGTAGTTTTTCCAGGCTGTTGATAATAATAATCAAGAAGTAAACAAATGGTATATTATTAATTATATGTATACGACGATGATATTATGAAAACCCTTGTCTGCAATCAGACTAATAAGTTGATCAAGTACAAATTTTCTAAATTATCTTATGTACAACTGTCACCCGTACAAGGTATGCTCATGCCACGAAACGCATTATACAAATAGAATATAATATATCTGTCAGCAAAAATAGATATGAATTCGAAAGCTAAACATATTACATTTATACAGACTCTAAGAAGCTGTCTCTTTCTCTCTCTCTCTCTCTCTCTCTCTCAAAAGTGCAAGTTTTGTTCGATTAATCTCGATCTTTGGAAGTTACATTTTATCACAATAGTACCAATGCAATTATGATGCTTGATTGAAGCACATTCTTATTTTAAGGGATTAGTTCAGTCGGTTCCTTTTAAAACACAATTTACTTGTTTCACTGAAATAAATTACTTTTAAAGGTAAAAGGTACGTAACAAACTTCCATTTACTATCGTGCATATTGTATATAATGTTCTAATATCTAAAACTCTAATACCTAAAATTACTACAAAGTAGTCCAAATGTAAACATCAGACATTTACGACTACTTCGGCTGAAGTTAACCTAGTGCAAAATACGGACACATGCACTCACTCGACGCACTAACAAATAACCAGCCAATCACACTCTTGCGCAAACGACATGACACATATACACAGCCGGACCACGCTGGACGGACGCGACAGCATTGCGGACATCGACGCGTCACCATGTAGTCAGAGTAAAATGATGAGAAACGTCACTATTGGATAAAGCCAGGCCCAAATGGTCAAAAGTCCACGGAAAACTTTTGTCTCTCAAATATCGCGAAGAGTAGATAAGCTTTTGCCATAGACTCTAAGCTGAGATACAGACCGGTAAATATTTTTTTTAATTGTTATAGGCCAGTGCTTGACTGCTGACCCACATGATGGAATGTGCAGCTGAAGCTGGTAAATCACACTGACCTAGCTTAACAAAAGCCTATTCACTCTTGATTTGATGAAATCTACATTGTAATCGAATGAAAAAACAAATGAACGCAAACTATTACTATTATACCCTCAGTTGGAAGTATTATAGTGACCCGTAAGTGGTATTTTTGGAAATACTCCCTTAAGGTATCTACGCCAAATTTTAGTACGCGGTACTTATAATATGCTATACTAAAAGATACTAAAGACATTTAATCGTACGCACGGGCCCTAAGGGCAGGTAATGTAATATGTTTGAGCAACGAACCTAATATTTGAATTACAAACTATGTAATACATAAAGTATATATTACTAAGCTTCTTAACGTTTGATTTATGAACATTTATTCTGTTATAACAATTATCCTATACTAATAAACGAGCAATATCTGTATATATGTTAAAGAAGATTCAACCATTAGGCCTAGCAATATGAAATTTGGAATGTAGCTGCCTCTTATGACACAGACACAACTAATATAAACAACAAAGAGGGTGCTACAGTTTGTAAGATTTTATTTTATTTTACGGGGCGATAGACTTGAAGCAAAAGTCACAACACACGTGCACACAGTCCACCACACCACAGTAAGTAGATGTTGTGGCCCATAGACATCTTAATCTATTATTATCGATTAAGAATCAAAATGCGAATGCAAAATGCAGAGGTGACACCCTGAGGACTAAGATGGAATACCTCGTTACCAGTAAAAAGGGTCTCCAGTACTCTACTTAGAACGAGGGTGTAAATTTTGTATCAAAAATATAATATTAAGACCTATGCGTCCCTCAAATCACTGGATTCAATAAGAAAAGATTTTGAAGTATAATTAATTATAAAAATAATATTTTATTATTTAATTTAAAGCCTGGTCCAAATACGCTTGAATTAAAATAACAAAATACCCATTCATATTTTACGAAAAACTTAATTTTTATATTAAGTCGCAAATCTCAAACCGCTGGATGAAGAAGCGTGAAATTGGGTCAATTAAACGACTGGAAAATTCAAACTCACACAGGATGATGGTGAAATAGGGGGTTACCTGTCACCTACAGGGAAAAAAATAATAATCTACACCAAAATAGATCGATTACACAAAGTATAAAATCGATATAGGTAGTAAAAGAAAGCAAAACTATATCGAACAATCAAATTATGTACTTTTTTAAACTCAAAAACTGAATTAAGCAATTGGGTAAAATTAATACAGTGATGCATAAATAGATGCTTATTTGTTAATTACATCATTTTTTGTTGTCCACAGTAGTTATCTGGATTAACCATAATTTCCAAATAGTTGGAAATCACTGTTTCTTGTGACTATCAAAACTCACGTTTATGCAACTTCTCTATCTTTGACCTGCATGCCAAATGAAGAAGTGGTGGAACCAAAGAAGTGGGGAATCAGCAATCAGAAGTAAATAAATATAATATGCTACAATATAACGAGGACGTTGATCCTGATGAAGGAAGTTGTTCCTTCTTATCAATCTTTTTCTCTGATCTGCTGAATTTTTTTTTCAACATGATGATCATCTAAACTTGGTTCTAATTAATCCCTTTTTAACACTTTTTACTTGAACTATACGTTCAACGTTATGTGTACGAATGTGGTGGCATTTCATAAGATTCATATTTCACCTACGTCCAATAATAATACAATAATTTATGACCACGACGTAGTATTCTCACTAGGATCATCATAGCTCATTATTTAATTAAGCACCAATAATAATACAATAATTTATGACCATGACCTAGTATTCTCACAAGGATCATCATAGCTCATTATTTAATTAAGAACCAATAATAATACAATAATTTATGACCATGACCTAGTATTCTCACAAGGATCATCATAGCTCATTATTTAATTACGAACCAATAATAATACAATAATTTATGACCATGACCTAGTATTCTCACAAGGATCATCATAGCTCATTATTTAATTAAGAACCAATAATAATACAATAATTTATGACCATGACCTAGTATTCTCACAAGGATCATCATAGCTCATTATTTAATTTTGTTGTTTAAGTTTATTTAAACTTTCAACTCTAAACTATAGTTACTGTTTTCATAACTAAAGTTTTCAGCTGTGCTTCATAGGAATAAAGAAAGAAATATTGAAGCCAGTATGAAATAGTTAGTTAACAGTTTTTAAAATGTGCCTTGTTAAAGTCTCAAATTATGTATTCCTGGCTGCCTTTATCTTATGTGTAGTAACTTTTTGGTATTGCATCAAACTCTTATTCCAATTCTAATCTAATGGATTAGTGTGCTTACGAAACTAAAGAGAAACTTAAGAAATTCTTGTACATATTCGTCTTTTCTATAAAAGTTAAATAACAAATCTCAATGTCATTAATGTCCATAAACTCAAAAATTGTTTACAAAATCTAATTCTTGTTTGTCAAAGTAAAAGGCATATTAGAATCACAAATCCTTTTATTGGAATAAAGGTTCCAATAAAAGGATTTGATTAATTGGAATATTTGTACTTAGGTTTAATTTCATTACTACGGTTCTTTATAATATCACGTAGTTTATTTATATTTACGGGCCTTTTTCTTTTATAATGCAATGTATCGTCAAATAGCAAAATAAAACTGCAAACGAGTTTAAGAAAACACAAATTATTCAACCAATCGTACGTGTCATATTAAAATTACTAAAATATTATTTTTATCTAACAACAAAAACGCTAAACTCTGTGCAGGATGCGACTGTGTCACAAACAGAACACTAATATTCTCTACACAAATTAAGTTTACGTTAATTGGCACAAACTTAAATGGCAAAAAATATCGAATTCGATAGGTAGTACTGTAGTTTAGAGCTATTAACAAGTTCTATATTATGAATCAAAATATGAGTAATATTCACAATTTAGATTGATTTCGTGTCAAAAAAAGATATTATCATGCACGTTGGTCAATAATTAATAAATGTTATATTAACAAGGTTGAAATGCGGAGTGAATTCAAAGTGAAAATCATCACGTCAACTACCGGAATGGGCAGAGCGTCAGCCGGGCCAGCTAGTATCTACTTTATATATTTATTTCAACAACATACCTTTCCCTCCCATAAACTTCTAGCTATTATAATAGTAAAAAAACATTAAGTGAAAGGAACTTTGAACGCAATCAGCGAGAAAATAAGAGATTGTAAGGACAGTGATCGTACTATATACATTTTATCACAATAATAGTGTTGCCTTCTAGGACATTATTATTTAGAATAACTAACAAAAATCAATAAGAAGTTTACATTTAAAAAGTAAAGTTACCTTAAACCTTAAGTTAAGTTCGTTACCTTTTTAGGGTTCCGTACCTCAAAAGGAAAAAACGGAACACTTATAGCATCACTTTATTGTCCGTCTGTCTGTCTGTCTGTCTGTCAAGACCCTTTTTCTCAGAAACGCGTGGAGGTATCAAGCTGAAATTCATAACAAATACTCAAGTCTGCTGTCCCTTGGAGCTGTGAAAAAATCAAACTTCTAAGCCAACGCAATCAAAAGATACAGTTGTTTATGCCGCAATTTTCGACATTCCCAAGGGAATCAAAACCTACAGGGTACTTCCCGTGAACTCAGAATCTTAAAATTTGGTATGAAGCAACGTATTATAACACAGATAAAGGAAAAATTGCGAAAAGCATAAATTTTTAGTTACATCATATAATTTTTTTTAATAATTTTAAACTTATATACCTACGGATTTGTTCGGAACCCTCGGTGCGCGAGTCCGACTCGCACTTGGCCGGTTCTTTTTCTCATTATTAATTTACTTTTGCTACACTACCTCCCACATGTTTATCTCTGCTTAGCCTAATGGTGGACTGGGAGAGAATGCTTTAAGTCCGCCATATGTACGATTTTTCTTTTGTGCATAAAAGTTTAAATAAATAAATAATAAAATAAAAAATAAAATTACAACCTAAATACCTCCCACGTCTAGGCACAGATCTCTTATCATTTCTGGAAGGGTTCTGAAATGATTTATTCGCCGTGCTGTTTGTTGGCGCAAAGCAATGAAATTAAGAATTTAATTGCCGCCGCCGCCGGCGATCGTACCCGAATTGCTCGCGTACTATGAAATTTACTACGGTGAGCACTTAGTTACCTAAGCTACCACGGCTAAATATCACGGTAATACCACGGCATAATATCAAATTTATATGTCTACTAGCTGGCCAGGCAGACGTTGTTCTACCGTTTCCGACGACCCTTCCTATGAAGAAATCCTTAATATCGCAATAAAAAACTATTGAAGGTCACTTATCAGGATAAAAAGTATCCTATCTCTCGAGTTGGACCAACCTGCACACCGTGTGCAAAACTTCATTGAAATCAGTTCAATAGTTTAGGAGTTCATCGCGGACAAACAATGTGACACGTAATTTTTATATATAAAGATATATAAAAATCAATTGCTGTCCGTTACTCTCGCGAAAACTCGAAAATGGCTGGACCAATATTAAAGATTTTTTGTATGTTTGCGTGGGTCCCTGGACGGTTTAGATTCACAATTGTACCCGGTAGGTGGCGCTGTTGTCGAGATCCAGAATCACCCGAAACCGGTTAGTTATTAAATAAAAATTGTATTGATGTTATTGTATGTGTAATATGCAAATACCAGCATCTGTAGTGAGATAGAATGATAAGAGAATTATCAGCCTACTTCATCCCATGAGTAACGCAATAGTAATAAAGCTCTGTAATCATCCAGTAATGTACTGGTAACGGAATAACGGAAGTGTCTGTTTGTAATGTCGAAATAACAGCTTTTTACTATATGGATATGCAAGTATATACGGTACTTATAACAGAAACACGATTTTTAAAATTATTGTCTGTCTGTCTGTCTGTTTGTTCTGGTTAATCTCCGAAACGGCTGCACCGATTTTGACCGGACTTTCACTGGCAAATAGCTGATGTTATAAGAAGTAACTTAGGCTACTTTTATTTTAGAAAAAGAATTAGGGTTCCGCGCAAAAAATTGAAACCCATGAAATCCAATCGTAATAAACTACGCGCGGGCGAGGTCGCGGGGAACAACTAGTATGATATAAAATTAGCAACCATAAATGCAAGATCACCATAATAAAGAAATATCTCGGAAAATTCAGCGACTAGGGTAAGCGGGAATCATGCAGAGTAGGCATATCTGTTCAGCCATTTGGAAGTCAACTAGTTTAACCTCAAAAATCGCAGTAGATATGAAGAAGTGATAAACTTTGTTGATCTCAGCAATGAAAACTTGCAAGAGGATACGCAGGACAAGTACGAATTCCAACTTTTGTTACCAGCAGCCAAGACAATGACTCGTGGTCGCACCAATTTTGACCCTCTATCCGCCTATTTTCTGCCGACTTCCAAAAAGGAGACGGTACTCAAATCGACTGTATGTTTTTTTTATGTTTGTTACCTCATAACTTTTTACTGGGTGAACCGATTTCGACGATTCTTTTTTTATTTGAAAGCTGATACTTCTCATGTAACCCCATGTGAATTTGATCAAGGTCAGACCAATAGTTATTGAGTTATTCTTAATAACTTATATTGAAGTCGGAAGTACGTAATTTTTAATTTTTAATTGTATATTTCTTATTATTTTATACATTGTCTTATATAATCGTCATCATTATCATCATCATTAACAACAACAATTACAGCCTTTCACAAGTCTACTGCAAAACACAGGCCTCCAGCAATCAGCAAGTAATGTCACTAAACACTGTCTTACCACCAGCATCCGCCAACTTCCGACGTCTGACATCCACGGGATGATATGACTTCGTGGTTACTCTTATGGTACAACAACACTCTACTTCACAGTATTTAATTATTATAAAATTTAAATATTTTTACCTAAAAATAATTAGCAAGACTTAAGAGTATACTAGAACTAGCTGTTCCCGTCGACTTCGTCCGCGTGCAATTTATTACGATTGGATTTTATGGGTTTAATTTTTTTTGCGCGGAAATCTAATTATTTTTCTGAAATCAAATTAGCCTAAGCTACTCCTTATAACATTAGCTATCTGCCAGTGAAAGTCTCGTCAAAATTAGTCCAGCCGTTTCGGAGCTTAGCCGGAACAAACAGACAGACAGACCGACAGACAGACAAAAATTTTTAAAATTGTTTTTTTACTCTAAGTAGCGTATATACATTCATATGCATTTAGTAAAAAGCTGTTATTTTAACATTACAAATAAAACACTTCAGTTTTATTTATTTGTATAGATTTGCCATGTGGTGGGGCGTAAGATAATCCATCACCCCATTTCGTCCCGTGGGTATCACAAAAGGCGACTATGGGAAATGCTAAAAAAATCTCAATTTTTCAGTAGACTGTAGTATAACCATCTTGTTTACGCTAGAAATACTCAACATGGCGACGGGGAGCATCACCAAAGGTGCAATTTGTCTGGCACTGCGATCGCCAACCCTTAAAAGACTTCTCTGATAACTACAGTATTTTTTTATAAGAGAACAGGGAACAAAAACTTAAAGGCCGCATATAATTTTGCTAGCCTGTTTACTCTTTAAGCTTTCTGGGCATTCCGCCTCCATGTAGGAAAATGAAGCGCAACACTTCCATAAGTGAAAACTTGGTATGAAATACGAGTAAAAAATTTATACGATAAGTTCGATATTGTTTATGTAGCGCTGGCTTGACTACTTTTGCTTACTTTGCTTTTGTCATAAATTAGTTTGTCAAGTTCGAACCTCAATGTGACAAGGTGGTAAAATTAAAAATTTTGTACTATGTACCGACTTCAATATAAATTATTAAAGATATCTCAAAAACTACCGGTCAGACCTTGATCATCAATTTATAAGGGACCACATGAGGAACACAACCTATCAAATAAAAATGGAATCATCAAAATCTAGAAAAAAGTTATGAGGTAACAAACATAAAGAAAACATACAGCCGAATTGAGTACCTCCTCCTTTTTGAAGTCGATTAACAAAAGCAGAACGGTGGGTATTTGAAAGGGACGAAGAGAGAACGAAGTGTGAAATATGGGTAAATCAGGAATGTCTAGAACAGGTAAATGAAATTGTATACTTGGGGAGTGCTTTTAGCCGAGATGGAAGATGTGATTTAGATGTGGACAGGCGTGTCGCTGCCGGGAACAAAGTCAATGGTGCCCTGACTGCATTAGTCAAAAGGCAAGGCGTAGTGAAGAGTGCACGCCTTGAAATACATAACGCAGTGTTAGTACCGACTTTGTTACATGGCAGCGAAACCTGGGTATGCCAGAAGAAGCATAAAAGCAAGTTGAATGCAATGGAGATGCGATCTATTTGTAAAATGTGCGGCGTTACCATGGCCGACTGAAAACGAAACGAAGAGATTCGCAATATGGCAGGTTTGAAAGATGAGCTTATCACGAAAATTGATAAGGGCATGCTTGCGATGGTTTGGGCACGTTGAGCGAATGAGTGAAGACCGAATGGTGAAGAAAATATATAGCGCGAAAGTTAATATTAAAAGGTGTCGAGGTAGACCGAGACTAACTTTCGACGACCATGTGAGCAAATTGCCCGAAAAGGGGAGGGTCAAGAGTACTCGGATACCTAGACGTGCATGTATGAAGATGATAATGAATCTGAAAGAAGCGAAAGAGGTATGTAAGGATCGTGACACTTGGCGATCTGTTCTCTCTGGCTACCCCGTCAGGGATTGTGCGTGAAGATAAGTAAGTACGTAAGTAAGAACGGTGGGATAACGAAACAGGTGCATGTTTTCTTTACAGTATAAGTACTCTTCTTTATAGCCGAACATCAAAATTTTATCTTTTAAATATAGTTTGTATAGTTTTAGTCCGACATTGGCAGGACTACACGCTAACAATAATTCATTATAAACATTACCGGGAGCATGACTTCATTCCGGCACCATGTGCTAGGAAACAATTTGAGCCGTCGATGATTTACACATTTATGACGTATATGCTACTTTATACGTCATTAGTGATTTCATTAGTATTATTATTTTCAGAAAACTAAACAAGACAATTATAATTTAATTAATATGTCATGTCCACAAGAAGAAGAACAAGAAAATAAATATTTTTATATTTATTAAAGATAATTTTCTTTTCCTAATAAAATTTTGTGCAATTGGAGTTTAGTCAACATCGTCAAGCCGATTTACATACAGGTGTTGTTGCACATGGACCAGCATCCAGAACCGGAAAAATATTTATAGACCATGAAAAAGCTATTTTCGAACGGAACTTAATCGGAACTCTATTGCGCAAATAAAGCCATCAATTTTTCGATTATACTTTCCAGAATAAAATATAATAGATAATTTAATTATTGCGTTTGATTTTAACTTATTTTTACTTTTAACTCTCGGCGATTTGAGTATTTTACGGCGCCTACTGTCACGGGGGGACTAAGGTGCATGTGCTGATGTCATATTTAAATACATATATATAACAAGACGTACAAAGGGTATGTAATCACAACGTTTCAGTCATAGCAAGTGCACAGTCTTTATGTAGGATATCCAATAATATAATACTTTTTCAAGCGTATCAGCTGTTCTATTGTTCTCAGGATTTGACAAAATATTACACGACACTGGTTTCTTTACAAACCTACTGATGAAAAAATATCGACTGAGTTATGGACGACATAATAGGGTTCCGGGATAAAGCCCGAATCATTATTTTTAATATCGCAGCGTGTAGCAGAGATCACGGGATGCGATGAAGACGTTAAGTTCGCGGAAGCTATTTCTAACGCTGGGTAGAAATAAATCACCACACCACATACAGCTGCTTACATTACTGAGATTAAGATTTGGCGCAAAGTTAGTTAGCATCTCGACTTATATTGAATAGATTATCTCTAAGATAAATCAATGTGTAATATCTGTGTATTCTGCTCCAAAAAACATCAAGGAATCCGCCCAATTGTTGTGTTCAAACAAAATATTTAGATTGTATTTAGATTTTTTTTATATGAGAGGGGCAAACGAGCAAGCGGCTACCGCCGGCTATGAACAACAGCAACACCTGAGGAATTGTAGATGCGTTGCCAGCCTTTTAATAAAGAGCAGGCTCTCTTCTTGAAGGTCCCTAATTCCCTAAGATTATACGACGTACAAAAACATAACCAAGTACCCATATATACATCTCTCAAAACACGCGTATTATTTTACTTAAACCCAAAATTACACCTTGGAAGTCGGTTAGCGTTTACATAATAGTGTCAAAGCAAACCTTAATGTTTGTTAAGAAATTGGCTTGCGAATGGCTGTGGTTAGCGACTATTGACTTTAATAGAAGGTCGCAAAGCTTAGAGTACATTGCGCTCTTTATAAAGAGCCGTGTTCTACTTTCAGGCACGTTAAAAGCTTAAGTCCGAACCTACGTGATTGAGTTAGGAGCGGCATGCGGTCCGTCACGTCACTGATATAAGCAATGCTATCGTTTGAATAAATGTGCTGTTGGTATAGACACCAACAACTTCCTATTTATTAAACCTATCGTTTATGAAATAAATTTATATTTTGCTAGTTATTCCCCGCGACTCCGTCCGTATGAATTTATTACAATTGGATTTGAAGGATTTTAATTTTTTTGTGCGGAACCCTAATTATTTTTCTAAAATTAAAGTAGCCTAAGTTACTCCTTATAACATCGGCTATCTGTCATAGAAAGTCCCGTTAAAATAGGTCAAGCCATTACAAAAAAGACACAGACAGACTAAAATTTCAAAAAATGTTTTTTGTTAGACTATAATTGTCGTGTAAGTACCGTATTATACTTTCATATGCATTTAGTAAAAAGCTGTTGTTTTCACATTACAAACAGACACTTCAATTTTATTTATTTATATAGATATAGATGTGGTATAAATCGTTGGATGTGTATAATAAATACACTAGAAAAAGTTCTGAAACACGGTTGACCCTATATGCCATCCCTGGAACTTCCCGCTTATTTTCGAACGCAACTCTCGAAAATCTATTTAATTTTTTTGAAAATCTTTGAAACTGCTCGACCGATTGACTTGAAAATCTAATCAGGTCGAAGTCTCAATGAACACTTTCGAACGCCGTGTCGCCCATCTCGATCGGTTGATTCGTTCTAAAGATATCGTACGAAAAAAAAAATTTACATACATACATACATACACACACACACACTGCCGGACGTCAAAACGTGGAGATCTGATGAAAACCCGCATTCTCAAAATCGGACCCAAATCTATAACCACAGATTAATAAATAGTTTACTAAACTATAACTTCCTACTCTTAAAAATTATTAATTTTCAAAGCGGGAAGTTAAAAATTGAATAGTCCTTTTATTTTTATCTTTATTAGCTACGCTAACGTTCATTCATATTCCACGCACAACATCTCTTATTGGTTCCACCAATGGGTTTTCTCCAGAATTTTTTGCCAAGCACGACCATTGTGCTCAGTTTTTACCATGTTTTTATTAAGTCACTTTCTTGTTTGTCTGTTGTGCCGGGTGGAGTGTAGTAATTGATTTTAAACAACTTCCTAATGAGCTGGAAACTTGAAATTATGAATTTAGCTCAAATTCGGATGACAAGGCAAAAATATGATAAAGAAACGTGGTAAAAAAAATTAACTTGTTATTTACTATTTCCGTAGGTTTTTCCGGCACGATATGATTTCAAGACCTTCAAGGAAAGAACATTCTTTATAAAGGCTGATAATGAACTTACGATTCCTCCTGTATTGCGGTTGCCTATGGGCGGCGCGGCGATCGTACCTCACCATCACATCAGGTGAGCCATGCGGCTCACATTCACTCATTTTGATAAATCGAAAGACGGGTGTGTTTGTACAGTCAGTACAAGAATTAAGGGCTCGTCTAAACGGGACAAGTTTTCTAGCAATGTGTAGCTGCAATTGTTGGCAACATTATCCGGCCGTCACAAAAACATTTTATTGACTTTATGGCTGAGCATTCAATTGATAGAATACATGTTGCAATATGGCTGCAACAGTATGGCCAATGATTTTGAATCCTAAACGTGTCGGCCACACAAAGATATTAAAAAATAAAAAATATTTTTCAAAATGATTGGGAACGACAGCCACGTTTATTTAAAAATAACACTATCGCGACGCGTTGAATTTTATTTATTTAATTTATTCAGAAAACCAATAGCGTATAAAGTAAATATTAACATTAATGTAACAAACTAAAAGTATGGCCAATAACAGGTTTCCCTTATATGGCTTGATGGTAGGTATATTGTTGTTGGAAGAAAATGAAAGAAGAACAATTTCAATTCAACAATTTGGCAGAATAGAATAGAATATTTTTTTATTCAATATAGATCACATGTGTAATTCTTATTGAAAGTCATTTTTTACTTTAACACTGGTTCGAAAAAAAACCTCCGTCCTGGGCCAGCAAGAAACCCAGCGGGAGTTTTTTTAAAGCAAATTTTACATTAATGGTTGTACAAACTATATAAGTACAAAATTTATTTTAGAAACAGCTTGGAAGCGATCACCTCATTCCCAGGGGTTATTATCAACCATGTATTCATTTATACTATAATAACCCTTTTTATACAGTTTCAACTTAACAAAACATTTAAACTTGCTAATAGAGAGCGCCTGTACACTTTCCGGGACTTTGTTGTAATAGCGTATACATTGCCCCAAGAATGAATTACTGACTCTGTGGAGTCGAGAAACTGGTATCACTAACTTGTGTTTGTTCCTAGTGTTTACAGAACGTATATCACTTTTTTTACTAAAACTATTTTTGTTTATGTGAAAATACATTAAATTTTCGTAAATATACTGAGAGGCCAAAGTTAATATATTTATTTCTTTAAATTTATCTCTAAGAGACTCTCTCGGTTTTAGGTTGTAAATAGCTCTAATGGCCCTCTTCTGTAAAACAAAAATAGTTTCTGAATGTGCCGCATTTCCCCATAGCAAAATCCCATAAGACATTATGCTATGGAAATAACTGAAATAAACTAATCTAGCTGTCTCGACACTACTGAGACCTCTAATCTTTTTTACAGCATAGGCTGCAGAACTTAGTCTGCTTGCTAGTTTGTATATATGGGGGCCCCACTGAACATAGTTACTTCCTGTCGCGTCGCTCAGAAATTGATGCGCAGCGTATTTCACGTCGCATCGAAAGGGAGAAAGGCTTATATAGCCCAAAACGAAACAACAGTATAGATGACCCAGCAACATTGCAGTATTTTCGATTGCGAGATGATCGTTCGGCCACACACCGGCTACACATGGAAATGATTTGACATATATATATTATCTAGGGATTGACGTGTAGTGTGTAGTTGCATCTGTTATCATGAAGCAAATACAAAGAGGAGAAGTTGTAATTCAATTTCACTATGAAACAACGCGTGACAATTTGCGGGGTGAGGGGATGCAAAGCCCCGCCCACTACACTATCTACATCTACCGATAAATAGTAAAACTACTCGAATCTTTCCATATCAATGTTGCAATGTAGCTTAGCTACCTTGACGGTAGATGGCAGCATATCCACAAAATGTTATAAACTAAAAAATAATATTTTGGCGATTAAAATTTCTTTATGTCTGAATGCAAAACAAATTTTAGCACCTTCGTATGATTATTTTATCGTTACTGAGCTCTACTTACCTTTATATTTTTAGTTCACAGGACACAAAGTGTCGCCATCTAGTGTGGAATATATTTAATTATATTTGAAAGCCGACGCAAAGATTTTTCTAGAACTATTTTAATAAATAAGATGTAAAATTATTTACAAATGAAATGTGATGCCATCCATAGCATCGGAGCGTCTATCTCATGAAGCAAATACATTCAGACAAAGAAATTTTAATCGCCAAAACAATATTTTTATAGTTTTCATAATAATTTTGGGAATAGGCCGCCATCTATTGTCAAGTAAACCTCATAAAAAATTACAAAACGACAGGGCCGCAATTAGAATTCAATTATTTTACCCAGTAACCCAACATTCAATATTAAAATGAAGGAAATTGTACTTGACTGATTTTTACGAAATGTTTAAGTTATATTTAACTGACATTCTATATGCAAAGTATCACTTAAATACAATTTAAATATGTTTATTATTTCGTGAAAGTCAACCTTCAAAAAATATTTATTTTATCCATAAAATAATGTCTCTTTGAAACTAAATATTCTATGTTCAATATTAAGTAGGATATTTAATTTGGAACTAAATATCCTATTTATCTCACTAATATTATAAAGGCGAAATTTTGTGTGTTCTTTCTGTCTCCTTGAGCTTATTCCACACTAAGTATGTACTGTGTATGTGTAATTTTTTCACGCAGAAACAGCTGGACTATTATTTATCTGTGGGTTATACTACTTAATGTCTCTGAGTGTATAATGATCTCAAATTAGGCATCCGAATGCACTTTTTGAATGCCAATCTAAGAACATTAAATTGTATTTAAGTGATTCTTTGCATATAGAATGTCACTTAAATATAACTTAAACATTTCGTGAAAATCAGCTTAAGTACAATTTCCTTCATTTTAATATTGAAAGTTGGATTACTGAATAAAATAATTGAATTCTAATTACGGCACTGTCTTTTTGTTATCTTTATGAGGTTTACTTGACGATAGAATACGGCCTGTTCACATAATGATTATAAACTATAAAAATAATATTTTGCGATTAAAATTACTTTATATCTGAATGCAAAACAAATTTCAGCACCTTCGTATGTTTATTTTACCAATACTGAGCTCTACGGACCTTTATATTTTTAGTTCACATGACACAAAGTGTCACCATCTAGTGTCGAATATATTTAATTATATTTGAAAGCCAACGCAAAGAGATTTTTCTAGAACTATTTTAATAAATTAGGTGTAAAATTATTTACAAATGAAATGTGATGCCATCCATAACATCAGAGCGTCTATTGGAGTAGTTTTTACACAATAAAACACAACACTTCATCCTTTTCTTCTTAATACTACTAAAATACATCGATTTGCGATTTTTTCAACACATGAGCGGACAGGACGAATGCTGACAGTATACTAACTAAAGCCACGCCCACTATGATGACGTCAGGACCTACTTAGAATCACAGTGCACAGTTTCTTATGCCGTCTCCCCTTTGTATTAGCTTCATGTCTGTTATATTGAGTATTTTTTTTTTCAAATCATATGTTTCACTAGTAGTGGCGATCTCAGAATAACCACTACCCTATATCGCCCCGTGGCTTTTGTTAGCGGCGAAAGAGGGAAATAAACCACAAGATGAGCAGCAGCGTCTTAATCACAACTAGAAAATAAAAAATTGCGGTCGTTAACCCGCCGGCCAGAGTTGCAACTATGGCATATCTCTCTTATAAGCCAATCTATGGATGAGCCTATGTTCAGCACAGGTATTTGAAAGGCTGTAATGAATGAATGAAAATCATAACGAGTCGTAACTATAAGTCGCGGTCGTAATGACAACGACTTAATTATTTTCTTTCTTTGTACGCGGAGGAGATTCGCTGCAGCTGTGTTATTGCTGCAGCAAGTATGGTTCTGCTTGACCAGGGAAGGGCCACGATCGCACAGAATATCAGCGCGAAAAGGCAGCATAATGCTGCCGTGTTTTGTATAGTGAGTGCCGAGAACCGAGTTCCTTTTGACTGGTACCGACGCATTTTATCTTGATCCTCAGAGGTGAGAACGAACTTTGATTTTAATTGAGAGTAGATGTCAATGGGCCACAGCATTCAGTTAGACAGGTGAACGGACTGTATGTTCATTCGTCACTCTTACTTCTAAAAAATGTTCTGCTTTGTATACAGGGTTATTTTGCAATAACCGGCCGAATTTGCAGAGGGTTCAGAATAAGTATATAGGCAAATGGTGAAGAAAGTTATTAAGAAAAAACTCACACATTTTCTGTCCATTTTATCTTTTAAAATTCAAAATGTGTGGTAATAAATTATTTTAATTGATTTTACTGCACAAGCACACATTCGTAAGGGCGACCGGTAGGCAAAAACGTTGTTTCCCATAAATCACATTCAATTTGGGATAATTTCAAATAAAAGTAAAAGCCTCATTTACTCGTATTTTCAAAAACTGCAATAACGGTATATTATTATTTATATATTTGAAATTAAGTTTAAAATTTGACTACTCTTTGAAAAATAACCCTGTATGTACCTCTTTGATATTGACAATATAAAAGTAAACAATGAATGTTTTATTTTATTTCATTTAATGTATGTAGTATGTATTTGTAACACATATTATATATATCCTACTCCATATAAACTTTCACTATGCCAAATTTCACACTCCTTCTTGCATGCAATATTATTAAAAAGGGGTACAAAGTTTTTTCTTTACGTATTAATATACATGGTTATTTTGCAATATACGCCCAAATTAACAGAGAAGGTTCAAAATAAGTAATATAGTCGAATGGTGAAGAAAAATTAATTTAAAAAATCTCAATCATTCGGTCTTTTTTATCTTTTCAATTCAAAATTCGTGGTAAAAACTGATTGTCATTTAGAAATATCTAACGCCTACTATTTTACTACGCACGCACACATTCGTAAGGGTCAAAAACGTTGTAAATTGAATCGCACACGAAGGAGCGCCGCATACGCATAGTTGTTACCCATAATTTACATCCAATTTAGGATAATTCCAAATAAAAGTAGAAGACTATTTTTTGAAAAACTGCAATAACGGTATATCCTTATTTAGATATTTGAACTTTATATATAAAATTTGGATACTCTTTGAAAAATAACCTCATATAGATTTTCATAATTTGCTAATTTTAAGTGCATGTCACTGTAAGGATAGGGTGTACGATATAGTTCTAATATATTTTTCTTTAGATCTAAAATATGTAAATCATTATTCTTACAAAAATAAAAACTTATCTAACCTGAAGCTAAAAACAATACTGCGGCAAAGCGAATACAACCAATCCAGCTGCAGCCATTGCGTACCTGTTAAACAAAAATGGAATAGTTACATATAAATTCAAAAACATTTAACTTACTGATACTTAAGTAAGACCGTACAAATAAGGCTAGTTTCAAGTTAATGTTCTATTAGTTGCAATTCATTTGCTAATGGCATCATATAATATTGCCAGCAGCAATCGCATAACGATATCGTATAACTGTGACTTGCTAAAAGTTAACTTTGCAAGTTGTCAATAAAAATGATTCGATCGAAATCACGTGCGTGACAAATAACCAAACATAAACCTCGGATCGCCTCGACCCCTTTTACCCTATTGTCACAATATGTTTATAGTCAGATTAACGAGCAACGTAAAAAAGAATTAGGTCGATGCTCAGCGGACGACCCGAGGGACGATTTGGATAAACCGTAACGGAGATTAGGGTGGGTTGGGGTGTGGTTGGCGCACCGTGAAATGCCGCGCCATTTCAACGCGGCGTGACGTCATATGCCACTCCTGACATTTCGGCTAAAGCAACAATGGCCCTACCTTACTTCACCACTGATAACTGAAAGACAATGTATTTTTTCCCAACCATATGCCACGCAAACTCGAACAATATTTTGCAAGCTGTCTTGCCTTGGCATTTGCCGCGCAAGTATCTTTGAACTGGATTTATATATGTCATAGTTTCGCATTTTTTTCCATTTTCTATATCGCAACTTTATAATTCATAGCGAGCGCTAACCATCTGAGCCGTGGAAGCTCAGATGGTTAGCGCTCGCTATAAATTTCACAGTGCGCGAGCAAACCAGGTTCGATCCCCGCCGGCACCAATGAAATCGTTAATTGCAATTTTAAGTGCCGATTTACCACGTGCTCGGCGGTAAAGGAAAATATCGTGAGCAAACTTGCATGTCTGAGAAATAAGAAAAAAAATATTTCGAAGACGTAATGTTCGACAACACGCATTGGGGCAGCGCGGAGGACAATTCCTTACCCGAAAACCGGGCAACGTATATTGGCTGTAATTTTAACTTTTAACTTTATAATAAAATTTTAGTGTATCATCTCGATGTATCAACACGTATCATCTCGATGTGCTACAACAACTTTACGTTGATGATTAAAATGCATGCCGAATTAAAAGTCAGAAAACACAATTATTATAATAAGGTATACAGACCTTAATGTAATTTAAGAATAATATATAATATGTATGTTACCATCTATTTCATAAATTATAATGCAAAACGTCGTTCCTGCTATAATTGATGCTTAATGAGCAAACAAAAGGATTCAGATATATATTTTTTTAATTTACGAAGGATAATGAATGGTGAATTTATAACAGACGGGGGTCAACTGGTGAATGATCTTCTACCCCAAGAAAGTTTTGTTCGGGTACGAGGTGGGCGTGACCCCTGAGAAGGTGTGTGCCACTCAAAGTCAGTCTGTCGCCCTTTCTTAAAAGAAAGTTTAGACGACTAAGATCATGGTTGCCTATGGAGCGGTCCCGGTCTTGACGTCAGATGAAGTGGACTGTAATCGTTATTAAGATATTAAGGTGCAGTAGGAAATAAAACTTAAAACGGCAAGGCCCCAGGCGAGGATGGAATTACAGCGGAGCTTCTGAAAGCGGGTGGAAAACCGGTACTTGAAGTCCTTCAGAAGCTCTTTAATTCCGTCCTCCATGGTGGCATTACACCGGAGGCGTGACGTTTAGCACACAGCAGGTCTAGGGTCTCGGGGCATACCCCATTGCCCGGAATCTCCTCGCGGTACGTAACTATGTACCGGTCGAGGGAGCCGTTATGGCATTGTAGGTAACGCTGCGGTCCGGGTTTTGGTTCCCCGGTCGCTGCAAGTTGGTTTCAATAAGGTGTCAAAGTTGGCCTATCTGCGACATTGAGGGTTGTTACTCGACTCTCTAATCTCTATAGAAATGAGTTCTCTTAGTATAGGTCGCCCATCCGGGGGTAAGAATTTCCAAATTACCAGTTTACTATCCTAGTACGCGAGCTATACACTAAGGATAACCGCGCGCCGCGAGTCTATTCGACATATTTTAACACTGACTTTCATCAACAAACTATTTTTTAAGCGTGTCGCCAGCAGGTACTTATAGCAAAAAAAGAATTAAGTACTAATTTAACTACAAAAGTAATATCTAAGTACTTTATTACAAAACTTGGTTGAAATTTACTTCACTACCCAAATACCTTACTTACATACCTGTACTTGTCTTTTGTAATTAAAATATTTTAAGTTTAATTACACAAAATACTGAAATTTAAACTTTGTTTACAAGATTTTTAAATAAGTAGAATACCATCACATTTCTGTTAGGAATAGTATTTCGGGTTTATTTGTTGTTTACACTATGTACCTAATTCTTACGAGCCAAGCATCGCGATTCCCGGCGAATGGCCCTGCAAGTTGCATACGTTGAGCATCACAAATTCACAGAACTCACATAGTAGCGGTAATAGTTTGACGGCTCCGTGGCGCAGTGGGTTAGAAATGAGTTGCTGCGCTGGGGGGCGCGGGTCGAATCCCGCACGGAACAAGTATTTGTATGGCCTACAAATGATTGTTCCGGGTCTGGATGTTTGTCCTTGTGAAATTTGTGTTTGTAAACTGCCTCCACGATACAGGAGAAAATCCTAGTGTGGGGGTAACGTTTTTAAAAAATTAAAAAAAAAAAAACAAAAAAAAAAGTAAACAATATGATCGATCATAGTCAGAATAGGTACTATACCAATACCAAATAACATACCATTTTACGATGTATTATTTTACTCTTTATTAACAGCCCTTAGTAGCCACGGAAAGTCCGTTGTGACGTAGAAAGGAAAAAAGATGCAAAGTAATACGGACACTCGCGCGCAGCGATAAAGTTTTATTTAGGTTGCGTGCGCGATTTATCTGATTAATAATAACTATGTAGGTTATTAAATCGTCGGCAAGCAGTCAACATCAAAGGAGTGCAACTTCCGTACGTAGTACTATTATTGATTCTGTGCCATTTGCTGTAGAGACTATCGGTCCGTGGTAAGTTCCTAAAGGAACTCCATCTTCGACTGGCCTTTGCTGCTGGTGATAAGAGAGCTGATTGCTTTCTAGCTAAATGGCTAAGTATAGCCATTCAGCGGAGAAACGCAGCCAGTGCTCTTGGCACGATACCGCGGGGAGTAGGACTGTATGATAATTAAGTTACTAGTTTTAGTTTTTTTTTTTATTATAGTTTAAATGACCGAATGCCTACTTCACCAACAACTAGGCTTGGCAGCATTGTTACACAGATTTGCGTCAAAATTGCATTCACCTACGTAGCTAAAAAGCGGTTTAAAGCAGTGAAAGTGTGTAATGGCGAAAATTTTTATCAGAAATAAGATTTTACTTTCATATTTTAAACAGCTTTTAACCGCAATCAAAAAAGGAGATTATATATTCGACGCCGATTTTTTTAATGTATGTTCATCAATTTCTTATAAACTCCTAAAGCTATTTAAATTATTATTTTTTATTAAATAGACTCCAACTCAAGGGTGGTCTAATATAAATTAGAAGAAAAAATCCATACCTAAGGATGGAAAAATAAGGACGAGGTTTTTATTGTAATGAGTTACTAGTTCTTACCTTGCCTTGAACTTGTTATATTGCCTAGTCCATTCAAAAGAAGAAAAAAAGTCTTTTAATAAAAATTAAAACAGAGACTTCAAAACATTTTTACATAGGTACGTAGATGATCTCAAAAATTACATTAACACCAAGAGTCCTAATTATAACCATTACTTCTACTTCTAGACACAAAATAATGGAGATTCAAATAAAAACAATCCAATATAGGAAATGGCAATACAGACTTAGGGAATTCAGCGTTTCATCTCTATGATCACTAATCGGCCGCCTGTGCAGCGCATTCTTAAAAGCCTATTCCCAGCATCAACTGACTAAAAAAAGATTATTATAACCCAAAATTATCACAAAACTCATTAAGATAAACTCAAGAAATATTTAAATAAAACCGATCAAGTGCGAGTGGGACTCGCGCACCGAGGGTTCCGAACAAATCCGCGGGTCGCTAGTCTATACAATATATGTATAAATGTATAGACTAGCGACCCGCCCGATTAGTAAGGTGAATTATTATGACAGTGAAAGGAAAACTCTTTATTTCTCGACGTAAGAAATTTTTGTTTTATAATGTACTAGCTGTTCCTCGCGACTTCGCCCGCGCGTAATTAATTACGATTGGATTCCATGGATTTAAATTTTTTGTGCGGGACCCTAATTCTTTTTCCAAAATAAAAGTAGCCTAAGTTACTTATTATAACATCAGCTATCTGCCAGTGAAAGTCCAGTCAAAATCGGTCCAGCCGTTTCGGAGATTAGCCGGAACAAACAGACAGACAGACAGACAGACAGACAGAAAGACAGACAGACAAAAATTTTAAAAATCGTGTTTTTGTTATAAGTACCGTATATATGTTCATATGCATATAGTAACAAGCTGTTATTTCGACATTACAAACAGACATTTCAATTTTATTTATTTGTATAGATTACCGTTTCAAAATTAGGTCCCTCTGTCCAGATAAGAAACGGCAAAAGAAACTCCGCAGATTTTTTTGTCATTTTTTTAAAAACCTATAATCCGATATTCTTAATTAAAGTCGAGAAAGATCCATCACCATTATAGCCTATCCAAAGTCCACTGCTAAACATAGACCTCCTCCATAGATGGTCTCAAAGGGGGATATTTGCCACAGTTGCCACGCTTGGCAAGCGGATTGGCAACCACAGTTTTTTATTTTTACTTAGCTGTTATCAAGAAGATGCTGCTGCCCACCTACACAGCATCCCTCTGACACCTCTTACGACACCCACAGGATGATATGATGTAGTAGAATTTGTACGACCTTGTAGTGGCGGTGTAAGAATTTCCACTCAAGACATGTTTTTTTTTTATTTTACACAACAAAACAAAAAAATGTATAGGAAAAAGTAAACGTAATGTGTTGCAAACCCGAGCAGACCAGACCCCACAAGCAGCACCTATTCAGTGAAAATAGTGTATACTTTTTACTGTTTTTTAGGGTTCTGCACCTCAAAAGGAAAAAACGGAACCCTTATAGGAACACTTTGTTGTCCGTCTGTCTGTCAAGACCCTTTTTCTCAGGAACGCGTGGAGGTATCAAATACTCAAGTCTACTGTCCCTTGGAGCTGTAAAAAAATCAAACTTCTAAGCCAACGCAATCAAAAGATATAACCGTTTGTGCCGCAAATTTTCGACATTCGCAAGGGAATCAAAACCTACATGGTACTTCCCGTGAACTCGGAATCTTGAAATTTGATACGAAGCAACGTATTATAGCACAGCTAAAGGAAAAATTACGAAAAGCATAAATTTTTAGTTACATCATATAATAAAAATATTTTTAATAATTTTAAACTTATCCGACTCGCACTTGACCGGTTTTTTATATATAGTGGTCGTCGTATAATTAGAAACACTACCTACGGTCCTTGACATTATGTAAGATACTTCACCGCAATCGTTTTTATTTTAAAATTAAACAATAAATAGGACAACAATATGTTCATCGATTTATCCTTTATGAGAAAAACAATATAAATCCCTTTACACAAGCGCAGTTTCAATATTACATTACGAACAAACATTTAAATCAGTTTTAAGGTATGAACAATAATGGTCAACTAATTAGAAACAACAACAAAAAGGTATAAATTTCTTTTTTAAATATTAGTAATTAGTATTGTTATTTACGAAACAGCTACTATCCACAGCCTACCAATAGTTATAATTAATATTTAGTGGCGTATCCCTTATTTTCAATAACAGCACTGCAACAACGTGGCATTGATTCAATCAATTTCATACATTTTTCTAAGGGGATTGAATTCCATGGCTCAACAAATGCTTCATATAGTTCCTTTTTACTGGTGTACGTTTATTTGAGACTTTCTTTTTAACAATATACCAGAGATTTTCTATCGGGTTTACATCGGGACTATTTGCTGGCCAGTCTAAAACGGATATATGCTGTTCGCTAAGGAAACATTTCACGCTATTGGTCGTGTGTTTAGGGTCTTGTCATGCTGAAAGATCCAGGTTACAGGCAAATGATCGTCCGAGTAGGGAATCATTGTGTGCTCTAAGATATTTTTGTATTGTCATTGATCCATTGTACCTTCAATCTTCCGAACGGGTCCAACTCCACATCAGGAAAAACACCAAACTTTAATTTTACCGCCAGCGTGCTTGACTATACTCCTTATGTATTTATAATCAAAAGCATTGTTTACAGGACGTCTAACATAGCGCTTTCCATCGGGATTTACCATATTTATTTTTGTTTCATCTGAAAATAACACTTTTTTTCCATTCTCGTACCGCCATATTAACATAATTTTTAGCGAATGATAATCTCTTCTCTCGGTGTTGCTTGGTAAGAAGCGGTGCCTTTCGAGAGATTCTTCCAAACAATTTAGCTTCCACTAATCTTCGGCGTATCAGTCGTGACAAGATGTTTCGCGGGTCATCAGGTGAAAAAACTTCATTTTTAATCTGGTTGGAGCCTTTACTTGGGTCTTTTTTAGCAACACGAACGATTAACGTATCTTCTCTAATTATTAGATTAGATTAGATTATTAGAAAATTTTCAACAGTTTCATGTGTTTTATAATGATCAATTGCATTAAAACCTTTCTTAACAGAATAATTTAAATGCTCAGCTATTCTTCTGTACGCCGAATTATGATCTATAGGTAAATTAACAATTATTTGCCTAGTTGACGCGTCACAACTTTTATTTTTGCTCATTTTGAACAAAATAAAATTCCTATGAACGCCTAAAAACGCCTATGAACAACTGCAACACCAGGGGAATTGCAGATGCGTTGCCGTACTTTAAAAAAAAAAGGAGGCTCTTTTCTTAAAGGTCGCTAAATCCTATCGGTCCAAATAATATTTAATGTTTATGATATCATTCATTCTTTCATTATAGCCTATAAAAGTCCACTGTTGAACATAAGCCTCCCTCATAGATTGTGTCAGAGGGGAAATTTGCCATAGTTTCCACGCTTGGGTTTATAATATTATCAGTTTTAATTAAACATTCTGTCAGTCGCGTACCTAAATTCAGAAAACAGGTCGAGCAAAACATTCTAAAATTCATATACATATTGTGGTTATAAAATTGCTTAATATGCTGGCAGACTGAAATATTTAAAGTTGTGAAACAGTTCAAGGATTCTATAGAAAGGACATTAATTATATCTTAAATAATTCAGACAAATTATGGCTTCCGCGTGAGAGTCTTGCCAGCCGTAATATGACATTGCTTTAATGTTAAAGGTTTTCCAAGAAAACTATGTATAAAACCTATTATTTAGTAAAAATGTCTAAGAAACGTTAGGTATTGGAGCCGTCGAATATCTATGAACAATGATGATATATCTGTATGATGGCGGATCAAAGTTTGAAGGAAGAAATTTTTGTGTACGTAATATGACTATCTGTTAATATTATAGGTACCATAGTGGTACTACCATTGAAATGTAGCTCGGAGGCTACGCGGCCGCCAAACGCGAGCAACCAGAGTTCATTTACCACCAGTACAAATGCTGATTTCTCATGTGCTCAGCGGGCAAAGAATTCGTCGTAACGATCTTATCAAGCTGCATGTCTCAAGAATAAAATATTTCGGGGACGTGATGTGATGCCCGCCAAACAAATGCACTACCGACATCGCAGCGGACTAATTGCTATACATATCTCAGGAATAGAAGCCGGCCTGTGCCAATGCCAAGCAGTGGGACTTATCCATTACAAAATAAAGCTATATCTTAAAATATTTCTAGTAATATTTAAATATCTTATTTCAAAATGACCCATCCAGGGCAGTGAATCCTAACCGCAATGATCCGCAAAAGATTTAAATATTTAACCTATACCTAATTGCTTTAAAGAACACATTCAACATTTTCTTGTTACGCGGGCAGTGCAACACCGCACCTCACGTTAGTAACGTACCTACTAGCTTTTACAATAAAATACACAAATAATATTATTAATGAATGCTTCTTTTCAGTTTATTATATAATTATGTTAAAAGTTGTGATTATAATTTATTGTTAGATTAACACAGTTATTTCTTTCACCTTGTGGTCCCTGCTAAATACGAAAAAATCAAAGTGGTCCCTGGTCAAAAAAAGTTTGGGAAGCCCTTGGAGTATACATACATAAGCTTATGTATACTCTAAGACCCATTCCGACGTCTGTGTAGTAAATTTCTACCCCCATGAAGACCGCGAAAGCCTAAAACTAGTGATGAAATAAAACTAATACGAATACGATATCGGTGAATGTCGTACGTAATACATTACTACGAGGGTGCGTTTTTAAGTTCGCGGAATGGGGGGTAAGGAGTGGAAAAAATCCAAATTTATTTTTTCTTTTCAATATTTTTACCAGCTACCCTAATACATTTTTCGAATCTTTAATTAACTTATTTATACCCTCAAAAAAATGATTTGTCTTTGTCTAAAAAATACGCCGAAACTGCTTCCTTCACTTCTTTATCACTTAAATTTTTTTCCCACGAAGTTCTTTTTTTTATCTTTGGAAATAGATAATAATCACTGGGGGTCAGGACTATAGGGTGGGTGTGGCAAGAATTCGAAGCCCACCTTCTGCAGGGCAGCGATCGCAACATGGCACTTGTGAACAGGCGCGTTGTCGTGCAGAAGGATTCCTTTGGTCAATTTGCCCCTTCTTTTCTCCTTTATGGCTTCCTTCAATTGTTCTAGGATTGAAGCGTAGTAATTTCCGGTTATGGAGACACTTTTATCTTTATAATTAATCAATAGGATTCTTTCTGAGTCCCAAAAGACTGTCGCCATGATTTTCCCAGCCGATTGTGCCACCTTATATTTCTTGGGTGGTGGTGTGCCTTTTTTGTGCCACTGCATAGTCCTGTTTGGACTCAGGTTCATAACGGTGACCCCAAGTTTCGTCACCAGTAACAATTCGAGCCAACACTCCATCTTTATCTTCCATACAGAGGTCCAAAAATGCACGAGAACACTCCACACGCTGTTGCTTTTGAGGCGGCGTGAGCATTCTAGGCACCTATCTTGCGCTGACTTTAGTCACGCCAAGATGGTCATGAAGAATTTTGAAAATGGTTGTATCTAACTAACTAAAAAACAACCAAAAAGTTTTTTTAATGATTTCTTATATTTACGCGAACACTACACATTGAATAGAACTATTTTTACGGATTTTATCGCGTTTAATTAACTTATTTTATATTCCCGACGGCTGGAAAGCAACCGAAACGTCGGGAATATAAAATAAGTTAATTAAACGCGATAAAATCCGTAAAAATAGTTTTATTCAAAAAGTTTTTTCTTTAGGCGGGCATCTTCTAATATTAATTTTTTGACTTTTTGAATAATTTTCGAAGTGGTCACCTCGATCGGCCTTCTTGATCGTGGGTTCTTCAAGTGACTCTCTGCCTTGTTTAAAAAGGGTATGCCACTTGGAAACCATAGTTATACTTGGACAAGAGACTCCGTAAACGGATGTCATCTGTTCCAGTATAGTCTGAACTGATTTTCCGCGCTTGGTAAGGAACTTTATAACGGCACGGAACTCGAATTTCTCCATATTTCACAATTTCTTCCCGATTGACTTGTTTGGTTGACGATAACTCAAAGACTAATGATCTAATTACAATAAAACCCGGTATTTATACTAATAATGAGTTGCTCAATTAGCACGTAATTCAGCGACGTCTCCACTTATTACCTACCTACCCATTCCGCGAACTTAAAAACGCACCCTCGTATATTGGTTATCGTAGTATTTGTTACGATTGATTACGATACATACATTCTTTTTTTAGCATTAAAAAAAATATTTTTATAAATTTGGATAAAAAATTTCGCAACTAAGGGTGGGCAAATAGGAAATGAAATTTTTAATGAAACTATTTGGGCAACATTGAGATTGTGATAGTCCGCTCAAAAAGATAACTACGGTGCTAAGCTATAGTATAGTGTATAGAAGAATAGGTATAAAAAAATAAATAAAAATAATAAATAAATATTTTATTATTTTTAGTTCTTTCAAGTCGGCTTTTACTTTTAGTTAAAAGTAATTTTTTTTCATGAATCAAATGAAATAGGCCTTTTTTAGAACTTATAAATTTTATGTTTTTTTTAAAGAAAAAAACCTTACAATAATAAGTTAAGAATATTAAATTAAATTGATTAAAATAAACGAGTAAAGTAGAACTCTTTTTTGTACTTTAAATTATTGAAAGTTTAATTATAAGAAAAAATAGTAATGCATTGTTATCATTATTCGTAATCGTAATACAAATTACGGTTTAATCGTCATTCGTATTGGTATCGTAATAGCCGTATAATTTAATCACTACCTAAAACCAATAAGCAATTTCAACCCGGAGTAGGTTGAGATTTACAAACTCTTAAAATAACTAGTTATTGTATACTAGCTGTGTCCAAAATCCCCTTTAACATCTCTACATCCACCAGTTTAAGTTGTGCATTGTCTTTCCGTCATTCAGTCACTGTAGAGATAGTCTAATTAACAACTACATACACCTCCCGTGTATGTTTGGTTAATATTGTCACATTTACCACATTAACTATCATTAAATTTAAACCAACGTGCCCTTCCTATTATGTTTTAGTAGATTTCATTGTTTTTATTAACATTGACATGATAAAAGTCATAAAATTACCAAAAATACAATGGAGGCGTTATTCACTTTAAAATTAGATAATCTTTACTATTTCATATGTTTAGATTATATGTTAGAATATATTGACCATGGCATATCGTCCATATTATGGGAGAGGCCCATATCAACGTGCAAACTGTTACAGGCTGATAAAGTAGAAGATAAAAGATACAAACCAATAATGCTAATTATTTTTTATATAAATTGATCTAATAAATGTTTTGGAAATAAAAAAGTACTGGATATATTATGCATTTTATTTAGTTTAATAATCTCTTCAAGTTTTTAACCTATTTCAAAAAGGAGGATGTTTACAATTCCAGTGTTTTTTTTTGTATGTATGTTACGTGATATCTTCACAGATTGTGAACCAATTTTGATGATTATTTTTTTATTAAATAGGTTACACTTCTAGGATGGTCACATATAAATTTGGAGAAAAACTTCACTCCTAAGGGTAGCAAATAAAAATACTTCTTTTTAGCAATTTGAAGTCGGTTTTACCTTTTTGTTGTTAAATGTTATTTAAATATTCAAAGTCAAATAATATGTTACAATTCCATAATGTAACATTTAGGTCTAGGAAGTTTTCAGCTATTGAATAATTGAAATTATATTTTATTCCATATACTTTATTAAAGTAAGGCATTCTTTATAGGTTGTCTAGTGTAAGAATGGTGTTGTAAGAAGTTGCAGAAAAAAGGTCTGTTAAGCTAGAATGGTAATTTGGGCAAAATCACTTAAATTTTTGCTAGGTAAATATTTAGTGCTCATTTAGTGCTACAAATTTAAATTTCACGCCAAAATAGCTTGATAAAAAATTAGAAAACTGCTAGCTTTTAATTAAGCTAGCAGTGTTCTACCTATTAAAACGATAACAGCTTAATACAGAACCAAATAGAACCATCAATAATTTTGTGCTCATTTAGTGCTGTCGATATACGCAAAAACAAATATTGGGAAAGTATATATTTTTTTAATATCATAATTTTTGCTACCTTGACATCTTTAGTAGAGTATGTAATAAAAAAATTTACATCAGAATGGGCTATCAGCTAATGATATAAGATATTAAATTAGTGCTCATTTAGTGCTGTCGATATACTTACTTACTTATCTTCACGCACAATCCCTGACGGCGTAGCCAGAGAAAACAGATCGCCAAGTGTCACGATCCTTACATACCTCTTTCGCTTCTTTCAGATTCATTATCTTCTTCATACATGCACGTCTAGGTATCCGAGTACTCTTGACCCTCCCCTCTTCGAGCAATTTGCTCACATGGTCTTCGAAAGTTAGTCTCGGTCTACCTCGACACCTTTTAATATTAACTTTCGATATACGAAAAAGGATTTGAGAAATTATTATTTTTAAATACAGTAAACTGCTACTTTGACATCTTTAGCAGAGTATGTGATGAAACATTGACATCCAAGTGAGTTATCACCTAATGATATGAGATAATCAATTAGTGCTCATTTAGTGCTGTCGATATACGAAAAAGGATTTGAGAAATTGTTATTTTTGGATACTGTAAACTGCTACTTTGGCATCTTTAGCAGAATATGTTATGAAACATTGAACAACCTTGAAGCAGAGTTTATGATATTAAAAAATATATATTTCTCCAAGTTTCGTTTTTGCGTATATCGGTAGTACTGAATGAGCAGTAAATTATTATGTTATATCATTAGGTGATAATTCACTTGGATGTCAATGTGTCATCACATACTCTGTTAAAGATGTCAAAGTAGCAGTTTACGGTATTTAAGAATAATAATTTCTCAAATCCTTTTTCGTATATCGACAGCACTAAACGAGCACTAATTTATTATCTTATATCATTAGGGGATAATTCACGTCGGTGTCAATTTTTTTGAGTACATACTCTGCTAAAGATGTCAAGGTAGCAGTCTACGGCATTTAAAAAAAATATTTCTCAAATTCTTTTTCGTATATCGACAGCACTAAATGAGCACTAATTGATTATCTCATATCATTAGGTGATAATTCACGTCGGTGTCAATTTTTTCGGTACATGCTCTGCTAAAGATGTCAAAGTAGCAGTTTACGGTATTTAAAAATAATATTTTCTCAAATCCTTTTTCGTATATCGACAGCATTAAATGAGCACTAATTGATTATCTCATATCATTAGGTGATAGCTCACTTGGATATCAATGTTTCATCACATACTCTGCTAAAGATGTCAAAGTAGCAGTTTACGGTATTTAAGAATAATAATTTCTCAAATCCTTTTTCGTATATCGTCAGCACTAAATGAGCACTAATTGATTATCTCATATCATTAGGTGATAACTCACTTGGATATCAATGTTTCATCACATACTCTGCTAAAGATGTCAAAGTAGCAGTTTACGGTATTTAAGAATAATAATTTCTCAAATCCTTTTTCGTATATCGACAGCACTAAATGAGCACTAATTGATTATCTCATATCATTAGGTGATAACTCACTTGGATATCAATGTTTCATCACATACTCTGCTAAAGATGTCAAAGTAGCAGTTTACGGTATTTAAGAATAATCATTTCTCAAATCCTTTTTCGTATATCGACAGCATTAAATGAGCACTAATTGATTATCTCATATCATTAGGTGATAGCTCACTTGGATATCAATGTTTCATCACATACTCTGCTAAAGATGTCAAAGTAGCAGTTTACGGTATTTAAGAATAATAATTTCTCAAATCCTTTTTCGTATATCGACAGCACTAAATGAGCACTAATTGATTATCTCATATCATTAGGTGATAACTCACTTGGATATCAATGTTTCATCACATACTCTGCTAAAGATGTCAAAGTAGCAGTTTACGGTATTTAAGAATAATAATTTCTCAAATCCTTTTTCGTATATCGACAGCACTAAATGAGCACTAATTGATTATCTCATATCATTAGGTGATAACTCACTTGGATATCAATGTTTCATCACATACTCTGCTAAAGATGTCAAAGTAGCAGTTTACGGTATTTAAGAATAATCATTTCTCAAATCCTTTTTCGTTTACCGACAGCACTAAATGAGCACTAATTGATTATCTCATATCATTAGCTGATAACTCACTTGGATATCAATTTTTCATCACATACTCTGCTAAAGATGTCAAAGTAGCAGTTTACGATATTTAAGAATAATAATTTCTCAAATCCTTTTTCGTATATCGACAGCACTAAATGAGCACTAATTTAATATCTTATATCATTAGCTGATAGCCCATTCTGATGTCAATTTTTTTATTACATACTCTGCTAAAGATGTCAAGGTAGCAGAAATTATGATATTAAAAAAATATATATTTTCCCAATATTTGTTTATGCGTATATCGGCAGCACTAAATGAGCACTAAATTATTGATGCTTCTATTTGGTGCTGTATTAAGCTATTACCGTTTTAATAGGTAGAACACTGTTAGCTTAATTAAAAGCTAGCAGTTTTCTAATTTTTTGTCAAGCTATTTTGGCGTGAAATTTAAATTTGTAGCACTAAATTAGCACTAAATGAGCACTAAATATTTAGCAAAAAATTAAGTGGTTTTCCCCAAATGACCATTCCAGCTTAATAGACCTGCAGAAAAAAACAACCCAGGAGATGGGCAACAGGATCTTCCTAACAACAACTAAAAATAATAAGAAACTGCAGTTTGGCAACTTCCTTGAATACTTGATAATTTGTTTCTTTCATTCATTCATTACACAACCTATCAAAAGTCCACAGCAGTTGAACTAAAGCTTTATCCCCCACAGATTGCCTCCTAGGGGCAATATTTGCCAAAGTTGCCAAGAAAATGCTGATCTCCATCTCCTGTTACATTTCCCTCTGTTGTATCTTACAACTCTCATGGAATGATATGGGGTAGTGGATTTTCTTATGGGGAAATTACATCATACATTTAACATAATTTCTCTTTCTTTAAAAACCATTTGTTTATAAACATACTAAAAACTAATATGTTAACTGATTTACTTTTATGTATTTTTGGCACCTAGCACATTTTTTCTACATATTATCCCGGGATAACAACGAGAGAATGCCATAAGACATTAAGGCGCAGGTTGAGCAAAATGTCGCGCTAGTCGTTATTTGGGCGGTTTTTAGAAGCTATCTACTTTTTATTTAAAAGATATATCAACAAATAAAAAACACATTATATTTCTACATAATCTTGATTCCATAAAAGCTATATCCAATTTTTTTTTAAAGGAATAAATATTAATATAATCTCCTTACAACGAAACCACATAAATGTGAAATTATTATTGATAACATGCATCTCCTCGTAAAGTAAGTATTATTTTATTTTGCGATTTACACCAATGGATAGGCAATTTATTAATGAACATTTCTATAGTAAATTTTTTTTCAAAAGACCAAAATTTGATTTTATTAAGAAATTATTTTAAAATCTGGGCATATTCACTGCTCACGGGCTTGCTGGAGTCATTGAGCCCTGAGCTCTTCGACGCGAAGCCCGTGTCGTTAGAGCGTCGACCAGCGCCGCATACACTCACGTAATATCAGTCGATAAATAATATTACTTATTAGGTTATTTATAGGTAGTATTATTTGTTTGTTTTGGGTATAATTTTTCGTATTAGTTATACATATATTTGTTGTGTTTTTTACTGCGCGATGAAGCTTTTTGCGTGTATTTTCTTTGAAGTAAATGCAAATAAAAAAATGAAGCACCATTAGCATGTAAGGTTCGAATCCATAATTAAAATTTCGACAAATATTATAATTTACACTATAAAAGGCTAATTCAATATTATCACCCAACCACAATATCTTATCAGGTATAGTACTGCCTCGTTGGTCTAGTGGTTGTAGTAGTGCGACTGCTGATCATGAGGTCCCGGGTTCGAATCCTGGGTCGGGCCAAAAAGTCAGTTATGAGTTTTTCATTTATGTTCTAAGTTATAATTAGTATTACTAAGTTATAGTTTTTTGCTAAAATATAGTATATTATTTATTGCTTGTTTTTTCTTCTTTTTCAAAAAATAATTGAGTACATAAGGTGTTCTATACTTATAATTCGGTAAAAAGTACTAATATACCTACTTTTTACTATAAACTAAAAATTTTTAAAACTAAATTTAACTAAAAAGACTAAACTGACCATTTATTTTTTAACTCATAACAGGACATGGGTTTATTTATACTCTAAAAACTATAACTTTATACAATTAGTGTTCACTATAAAATTATATTCGGTATAGACGGTAATTATTAAATGCAACATATTTTTTTTAATTATTAATTACATTTGTCAGTGGATTAAATTTGCTTTAATAAAGTTGGTGATGATTTTAAATAAGAATAAAATTCTGCTCAAGTTTTTTATTGTTATCTTTGTTAAACAACATCGCCTTTAGAACTCTGGAACCGTAAGTGTTTCTTTCAGACGTCCACAATTTATGCAAAATAAAAAAATACTCTTTCTACCGGAGCATTCGTACCAGGTAGACATAAAATATATTCGATTAAAAAAAATTATGTTGAAGATTGTTGACTTTGAATACTTCCATCCAACTAGTTACATGACAATTTTGTGTCCCGGAGCTTTGTTTGGGGACAATGGGACAGGTGACCGAGAAAAGGGACAGTCCCGTTCAAAACGGGACGTATGGTCACTTTAGCTATAACCCGGCGACCATGAAGCAAATACAAAGTTAGTCTTTGTATTAGCTTCATGGTGGCGCAGTGGCTTAGCAATGAGTTGTTGCGCTGGGGGCCGCGGGTTCGAATCCCGCATGGAACAAGTATTTGTATGGCCTACAAATAATTGTTCCGGGTCTGGATGTTTGTCTTTGTGCAATTTATGTTTGTAAACTGCCTCCACGACACAGGAGAAAATCCTAGTGTGGGGGTAACGTTTTTTTACAACTGAAATTGAAAGATTGAACCCTTATACTTCTTGTTGATTTTTGTATTACCTTTATTAAAGTTACCCTTATGTATAAATAAATATAATTACGTATGTAGAAATAAAATTGATTTTCATCCTCATCAATCATTGGGGTGAGGATAATATCTGCCAGCATAAGTTCAAAAATTAGTAGGTAACTTTTCAATACGTGACACGTAAAAATTAACAATAATCAAAAACACATATGCGAAACATCCTATTTATTTATTTATTTTTTATTGCACCAAATATTTGTACAAAAGCCGAGCTATCTATTTATTTACCTATAGTGAATAGGTATCTTTTAAACTCACAATTTTCAATGCTTCAGTTTTAATATATAATTAATTATAAAATTTCATAATTAGATAATATATGAAAATACATAATTCTAATATAATGCAACTAATATATACAGAATAAAAAAATTAAAATACATTTATCTTTGTACGCTATGTGTATTTCCATAAAATAGTTTATTGATGTTGAAAAAATAATACTACTTTCGTACAATAGGTGGCGTCTTACATATTTCTTCCGGCGAGCCGCTCGCTACAATATATTAATATTGTAGCAAGCGGTCAAATGCTCAAGGTCGTTCGCATGGAGTAGCCCCTTAAGTCCGCCCTTTGTAATCCTTTTTATTGAAGTTTTGTACAAAAAAGTATACATAAATTTAAAAAAATAGTACTAAATGTGATTACACTTTCCTTACTTCTTTAGGGGGTCATTGTAGAAGCGTGCTCGTCGCGACCCCTGCCAGCCCTTTTCAGGGCTGCAATTCTACTAGCTACGCACCCATGCCAACGAGGGTTAGGGCGTCCTCCCAAGGCGACGCACACCAGCTCGTCCCCGTTGGTGTGAAATGCAGCGCGCAAAGCGGCGATGGGGACCGCCACCCGTCACGCACAGCCCGACACAGCGGAAGGTGGAGGACAGAGTGCAGAGTTGGCACGTGGAATGTTAGAGGAGGCATGAGAGATAAGACGAATGAGTTGATCGAAATAATGAAAGAAAGAGAATTAGATGTCGTGTGTATGTCGGAGACCAAGCGAAAGGGCAGTGGTACTGAAGAGCTCCCTGGCGGGGCGTTAGCTCTATGGTCCGGAGTCCCGGAGAGCGAGAACGCCTGCCAGGGAGTGGAGGTGCTGCTGTCTTCTCGGTTGGTCGATGTTATCACTGAATATAAGGTTGTGAACTCAAGACTTCTCTGGGTTCGCTTTAAATTGGGACTGACGAAGTTATTCCTTTTGGCTGTTTATGCGCCGGTAGCTTCGTCGTCCAGGGCTGAGCTGGAGGAGTTTTGGGAGAATGTAAGAGAAGTTCTAGATTTGGCTAGGGGAAACGAAAGAATTGTTGTATGTGGTGATTTAAATGGATGGGTTGGTACCGCTCGACCAGGGTACGAGTCGGTACTTGGAAAGTTTGGCGATAAAAGGGTTAATGATGCTGGCAAGCTTATACTGGCGGTGTGCAAGGAAAAGGGTCTTCTTGTGACAAACACTATGTTTAATCGCAAGAAAATCCATATGTATACTAGAGAACGAAAGAATGAGAGAAGTATGATTGATTTGTTCCTGGTGGATGACCGACTGCGAAAACAGGTGATGGATACGCGAGTGTTCAGGGGTGCTGACCTGGGAACGGATCACTATCTAGTGATTACTAGATTTAGGGGTCTGTTCGCGGGTTGGCGCTACCGGACGGCAGTAACAGAACCACAGTCGGTCTGTCGCATCCGAAGCTGGAAGCTTCAGGAAGCGGATACTAGGGACAAATATCATGCGAAGGTAGCCGAAAAGCTTGACACCATCGATGGCAGAAAAGAATGTGTAGAAAGAACATGGCAGAACCTTAGGGATGGAATGGTAAGTGCAGCGGAAGAAGTGTGTGGAACAATAAAAAGAGGCAGTAGTAAAAGAAGAGATGCATGGTCGAATGATGAAGTGAAAGAAGCTGTAAAGAAGAAGAAGAAAGCATGGTTAGACTACTTGGCCTCTAGTAATGATATGGATATGAGAGAGAAGATGAAAGAAAGATATAGGCTGCAGAAAGTTCACACGAAAGCACTGATTGAGGAAGTGCGTGAAAGGTGTAGAATGGAAGCGGACGAAAGGTTGTCGCACAACTTTAAGGAGAACTCCAAACTCTTCTGGAAAGAGGTTGGAAGGGCCCGAAGTGGTGCGACGGCCTTAAGAATGAACAAAGTGCTTTCGAGAACTAATGACGTCCTCTCAGAAAAATCGGACGTCATGCAGCGATGGAGCGAATTTTATAGAGAAATGTATGCGTGTGATGATCTTAGTGAGGGATCCGGGGATGACGCCGTGACTGGTACGCCAGACCCGGACCTCGATGACACTGAGGTCATCAGTATGAAAGAGATTGAACGTGCGATTCGAAGTTTGAAATGTGGTAAGGCTGCGGGACTAGACAGAGTTATTGCTGAAATGGTCAAGTATGGTGGGCCTCGCGTCTGGGACAGCTTTCGTCTGCTGTGCAATTTGTGCTGGCGGACGGGGGATGTCCCGGATGATTGGCGATCCGCAGTCATTGTGCCTTTATATAAAGGTAAAGGTTCACATTTTGACTGCGGGTGCTATCGGGCGATCAGCTTGACCAGTTTAGCAAGTAAAGTTTACTCGAAGGTTTTGACACGTAGGATGCAAGAGAAATCGGAAAGATTTCTATGGGAGGCACAATGCGGATTTAGACCTGGAAGAGGATGCACGGATCAAATGTTTTCTCTCCGCATGATCACGGAAAAGCTTCTGGCTGCTAACCAGAAGATTTTCTGTGCTTTTGTGGATCTTGAGAAAGCATTTGATAAGGTTGTAAGGAAGAAAATGTGAGAACTGTTGCCGGGGTATGGTGTGGATGGTCAATTGCTAAGGGCTGTGCAGTCTCTTTACTGTGACTGTAAAGCCTGTGTGCGGGTAGGGCATGACCTGTCACCCATGTTTAACGTCCAAACGGGCGTAAAGCAGGGTTGTGTCATGTCTTCCTGGCTGTTCATACTGTATCTCGACAGCTGTTTACAGAAGCTGAAAGATAGTTGTTTGGGTGTGAAATTGGGTGACATTAAAGTAAATTGTCTGCTGTATGCTGATGATGCAGTGCTTATTGCACCATCAGAGGCAGAACTGCAGGCATTAGTCACGTGTATGAAAGAGGAATGTGAAATTAAAGGTCTCCATTTGAATGCTAATAAAACTAAGGTTCTGGTATTTGAAAGGGACGAAGAGAGAACAAAGTGTGAAATATGGGTAAATCAGGAATGTCTAGAACAGGTAAATGAAATTGTATACTTGGGGAGTGCTTTTAGCCGGGATGGAAGATGTGATTTAGATGTGGACAGGCGTGTCGCTGCCGGGAACAAAGTCAATGGTGCCCTGGCTGCGTTAGTCAAAAGGCAAGGCGTAGCGAAGAGTGCACGCCTTGCAATACATAACGCAGTGTTGGTACCGACTTTATTATATGGCAGCGAAACCTGGGTATGCCAGAAGAAGCATAAAAGTAAGTTGAATGCAGTGGAGATGCGATCTCTTCGTAAAATGTGCGGCGTTACCATGGCCGACCGAAAGCGAAAGGAAAAGATTCGCAATATGGCAGGTTTGAAAGATGACCTTATCACAAAAATTGATAAGGGCGTGCTTCGGTGGTTTGGGCACGTTAAGCGAATAAGTGAAGACCGAATGGTTAAGAAAATATATAGCGCGAAAGTTAATATTAAAAGGTGTCGAGGTAGACCGAGACTAACTTTCGAAGACCATGTGAGCAAATTGCTCGAAGAGGGTAGGGTCAAAAGTACTCGGATACTTAGACGTGCATGCATGAAGAAGATAATGAATCTGAAAGAAGCGAAAGAGGTATGTAAGGATCGTGACACTTGGCGATCTGTTCTCTCTTGCTACCCCGTCAGGGATTGTGCGTGAAGATAAATAAAATAAAATAATAAAATTACTTCTTTCCAAATCAGGAAACTAAGCAAGTTAGAAATTAGGAAGGTGGGAATTTTACTAACTAGCTTATTAGAATCCTAACTGTCCTTAAGTCTTATCAACTCACTTCAAAAAAAAGAGGTCCTCAACTATATGTTCTTTTTTATTGTATGAATGTCATGAGATATCACCGCCAATTGTAAACCAATATCATTGATTCTTTATTTATTATATCTTATGTTAAACCTATTTCAGGAATAGTCCCATATAAATTTGGTGGAAAAATTTTACCCCTAAGAGCAAGAATGCACTTCGATTTTTACATGAAACTGCATGATATCGACGCAATGTCTTGGGCCTGCTCCGGTTGTATGATGTGGCGCACTGCCCGCCCTCCATGCACTCGGCGCGGTTAGCCGCTAGCCGCTTTATGTCATGGATTTTGATACAGAAAAGTTCATTTTAGAAATCAAAGAACAGGAATAATCAGTGGATTTGCTATATGGGATGGCAAATGCGCTGCTTATAAACACAATAACTGCAGCAACTTTTTGAACATTCATCATGTCTGACTAGAATAGAACCGAGATAATAGTGTCAGCCGGAATATGACAGATGACCGTATATACTGCAGCCACTGGTATGTTCTTACTCTAAGGTTGGAAAATAGGTTATGAAGTTATTAATATAACTATTTCGATGACAATTGACAATATTTGTTACCCTAGGGCTTGTGGTATTCTTTAGACCACTAAAATTGGCCAAATAAATAAACTTTTAGGTCTTGGTACCAACTTCCTTTAACCCTTATACTTCTTTTTAGTTCTTTGATGTCCACATTTACTTCTTTTTCAAAGTTTAATTTTCACACATTCCTTTTCCTTTCCTGAATCCTTATTAAGTTCCTAAATTCAGTATAAACTATACACATTTTAGAAACGCATGAACCAGCCCAACTGGCCAATAGGAATTCAAACTATCATCAGTCTTTTTAGACTTTCCTTTTACTTTCCTGTATCCTTCTTCAGTTCTTAAATTTAGAGTAATGTAGCAGTGATATCAAACTTATAAATAAAGTTTTTCCCAATTAATCGTAAACAACCTCTGTTATATATTAACAATCATATCACCATTGATTTAAAATAAGAGGAATATTATGTTTTGGTGTGTCATATAATTCAAATAACAACCTTAAGCGAGAAAACCCTCTCTATCCTCAATATAACTCTTCACAGAAGTCATTCCAACAATTCAACAGCTCAAAAGATTGCACAGGAAGTATATTGTTGTCATATACGTTTAAAAAAATATATATTTTTAAATGGTTACGTATACAGTTTGTTTATGTTAAAAAAATTGTATTTTATTAAAAGTGAAAGTACATATTATTCAATTTTGACAACTAAGTAAGTACTATGCACGTTCATGATAAAGATTACTTATCACTAAACAATACTTACTGTTAGCGTATACACCAGTAATGCTTATATTTCAGAACTTTTAGAACACTTAAATTATTTCACTTAAATTTATTTGCAAATTTGCGATTACGATACTACACATACACATACACAACACAAGTACATAAAACACAGATGAAAAAAAGTAGTAGTCCAGTGTTGCCAACTGCCAGCTTTACCAAGTTACTAAACATTTTTAAAAATGTTGCTAGATTGCCAGATATTTTTACCCCAAAAAGTTGCTAGAAGTAGCTAAATGTTATAGTACGTAGGTATGTAGTTCATTTTTAATCATAGACATAGTATCTTATAGACTAAACATTCAGTGACGTCATCAGCGTGTGAAAGGAATGCACGTATATAGTTAGACATAAGAGTAAGGGAGAAGCAAATCTATGTTTCTTGTCTTTTTCCAGGTATGCGTTTTTGATTGTTTTCCCTCCTTTATTTGACATTAACGATGTCAAGCTCTTTCGTATAATATTGATATTATAAGCAAACAGGTAATTGAAATTAGTGTTTTTTGTGGATCTTAGTTATTAGGTAAGGTGAAAAAGATGGTAAGTTGTAGCATTTTAGGATGCAACAGCATCAATCAACGAAAAATTAATAATATTACCTTTCATCGGTAAGTTTGTTTTGTGCTTACATTTGCTACTTGTACTGTTTAATATCTATTGTTTTGAATATAAAGTGTAATATTTCATGTTTTTAATGAACTTTGTAATGTATTTTGTCAAATATTTGGACTCCCAGATTGTAAATTCTTCATGATAATGCTACTTAATTTGAACGGTCATTCGAAAGCTTAAAGTCATAACAAACGTGTACTTTTTGATATGGTAGGATTATAGAAACTTTAGGGATATCAGCGAGTACAATAATGTTTTCGCATTGTCCAATAATAATTGTTATTGTGATTAGTAGTTATGTCCATAAATATGAATCACATAATGTTATACATATACATAAAATTTTATGTTCAGCTTTAAAGGAAACTGCTTATTGCCCTACAATTCTTCAATCATTTTCCATATTACATAGACGTCACAAATAATATGTGAGTATCAACCTGAAAACATGCTTGGATTCAAGTACATAAATATTGGGCAAAGTATATTTAATTTCACAAAATATGTATTGCCTGAAATCAGATGCACAAAACTTTATTGCATTCCATTAATTCTATTATACATTAGCAACAATTACATTACAATATTTATTTAAAAAAAATATGTCATGCTAATATAAAAATAAATATAAATATAGATTAAATAATAAATAAATAAGTCTTAATCTTAAGGTACACAATAACACAACAACATAAGATAATATTCTCAATTAATGATGTAGAAAAAATTTGATGATAATATACTTACCGTTACCATTAGTCAGTATCAAAAGTTATAGATTTTGTGATAGTTGCCTCGCTTGGCAGGATAATTGGCAACTGCAGTTATTTGGAGACAAACTGTGTGGGAGGTCTATGTTCAGCGGTGGAGAATATTTGTTAGGCTGTAAATGTATTAATTAACAATATCTAAAGCTTAATATGTACATAATTTTTTTAAATGTTTGGTATGAATAATATTATCATTACTATTGTATTAATTGTATATTAATTGTTATAGGTATTGTATTTATGCACAGATACCCATACTTGATTATTTTTTGGTTAAATGCCTTGATATAAAAGTGTACTATATATCTAATTTATTAATTTCTTTTAAATATATTATTTCACAGCTTTTCTAAGGAATCAGCTATCCGTAACTGTTGGATAATCGCTACAGGTAGTAATTATAGGTAACCAACAAAACTTAGCAGTATATGCTCAAAACATTATGAGCCTCATTGTTTTAGGTGGACTAAATATGCTTAACTTATGTAATTTATAATATAATTAAGATAATTTTTTTAAATGTTATAATTTCTTGTTGTATCTTGTTGTTTCTCCATAAGTTTGATCTTGTTGGTAGTTATGATTTTTGACATTGTTCTGTATGTATTAAAAATTGACTAGCATTGCTTATTTTATTTTCAAATGCTGACATTCTGTATTATTATGACTTGTAATAATTGGGTGGCATGACAATGACAAAATATTTACTTATAGATGTATTGATTAAACATGAATCCTCATTTACAAATGTTGGAACTTTATCTGTACTACCATGTTTTATGCAAATAAAGATTTAAATAAAATAAATAAATAAGTAATTTAAAGTCCTGACCTAAATATACAAATGAATAATTTATTATGCAATAATAATTGTAAAACTGACTGGGAATGCCTACCAATGGGACATTTAGTCCACCCTTAATCCCTTTTATAAAGGTGTTATAAACATTAATGTGTAAATAAATTTAGAAATAAATGTAATAATTATGATAATTTCTATTTAATTGTCATAAAAATAATGTAATAAAGATGTTTTTGACAAGAGATAAGTATTACCTATCTAAGTATAGTTTAGGAGTTGTACCTTATTATTTATACCATTAAAATATATTATATACAAGGCAAATAATATATATATACACTCCCTTCTAATCTGATTCAAACGACCAGCACCCAAGAATTTCTGCCATGCAAAAGTATAAATCAAGTTTACAAATGCATATTTTTGAGAAATTCTAAGGCTACTCAAACCAAGAATTACAACGAATGCCCTAGAAAGAAGACTAAAATTTTGTTAAATTTTTTGTTTATTAATGTGATGAAAAATTAATAAATAATCGTTTGTTTATTTTAATTTTATTGAATTATATTTAATATATAATTGTGTTTTCATTTGTTTTACTTAATATGTAACATTGTTAATGTTTCTAAATGTTGTGTAAGTACACAAAATTTAGTTCTTTTTCCTTTTTAAATTTCAATATATTTTCATTTAAATTGAATATATATCTTTACAGTCTATCAAAAGTCCACTGTTGAACATAAACATTATTATAGTTATTTGGCATAGTTTCAACTCTTGGAAAGCGGGTTGTCAACCATTATTTAGCTGTTATCAGGACAATGCTGCTGTTTATCTTCTTTGATGTTTCCCTATGTCGCCTCATACACCACCTATGGAATGATATGAGGTAGCAGATAATCTTACACTGCATGGTAAATTAAAATAGAATATTATAAAACATTCGTTTTTATTTTATATACCAACATATCACAAAAAAAAATCCTTTGTTGATGCTTTACGACGTATATTAACTAAAACATTTTACCACCTTAACCATTAGGTAACATGATTAAGCCACCTAACCATAAGTAAGTCACCTAAAAAAGGCCTTCCATAGATATCCTCATAGGATGACTTGGCATAGTTGCCATGCCTGCGTGAAAATATGCGTTATGCTGGTTGGCCACCGTAGTTTTTTATAATTTTAAGTTTTCATCGGGCAAGTGCTGCTGCCCCATCCCCATCTTGTATTATTGCTTACGATGCGGGGTAATATCATCCCGTGTACAGACAAATTCTTTTGTACGCCACAACTTGCCGCACACAAGACACTAACTTAGCAAAACATGCAGGAAATCGCGGGAGTAGGCTCATAACCGTGTTTTGTACTACAAAACCTAAGTGGAAACCCTTTCCTTTCGAAGATCTGTGTTCAGCACTGAACTTTTGATGGAATGGTATGTTAAAACATTATTGTTTTTTTTTTTTGGGAAAAAGCAACAAATCTCGACACAAGGAAATTTTTGTTTATTATTTAATATGTTTATTCTCAATTAATATTTAAGTACATACATAACATATTGTTATTTATTAGCGATATCACACTATGTGCTATTAGCGCATTCACTTAGTGCCGTCGAAATCCAAAGAGTGTATTGAAAGTCCAGTAAAATAGTCGATGCGCCGTTGAATACAGAATGATGATTCTGTTTTTACGCCGTTTCCGCCCGTAGTTTTTGTCACAGAATGTATTTTCAAGAGAAATTAATTAATCATCTGAATTATAAAAGAACATTTTTTTATGGTAACAATTAAGTTTTATGTATGAATGTAAGTGCTGTGAATATAAATAAACCCATAACGAGGGAAATGGAACAATATCTGGTAACCCAGTGAAAATACCTCACGCCTATTTCTATCTCAAAAGCATACGCGAATGCTTTATCTAGTCAATCCACGATCTACGTTTTTAATTTTCAACAAGAGAGTTAAAATATCTTGTGTACAGTCACGAGCAATAATATGTAAACAACATAAGACTATATTATATTTATTGTGGACTTTTGTGGCACAAATAGTTTTATTTCGGAACGGTTAACGTGACAAAATTCTGTGTTGTTTACATATTATTGCTCGTGACTGTACGTTATTGAATAAAAAAATAAGTTTAAAATTAATCAATCAATGAAGAAGATATCGATGGTTGGGGTTCAGTGTCTTTCGTCGTTAATTCCGAATATTGTTAAAACTCAAACAACCTTTAAATTCGTCCATATTTTCCCACTTCTGTCTATATTTCTGTGCGAACGCTTTTTTTTCGAAGATAAATCCATTTTCAAACAAAATTAAAACATATAAACGGATAAAACAAACAACACAAAGTGGAATACGAGTAGTGCGTACTATTTTGGTTTACGTTTAGCACTTTTCCTGCCGCAACAGGAATCGGGGAATTCCCGGCTAACGTCCACCTAAACCCAAAGAGAATATAATCACTACGTTTAAGAGGCAGGACTTCCATAGTAAAAATGAATGCATGATATTACGCCAAGCTACTCTACCAACATCAAGATATGACATTTAGTTTTGAGAAACAGTGCTGACAACATTGACGAATTACAATAGTGCTGTAAATGTGTATCATCGAATAATTTTATCGATATATTGTTTATCGATATTTTTACACAAGGAAAGTTAGATCTCTATACTGAATTATTTATGAGAAATAATTTTTTTAACGTGGGGATTGAGTAAAAATTCCGATGAGAATAAGAAATCAATGTATTTTACACACAGCAATTTGTAATTATATTTCTACAATAAGGTACAAAAATATGTATAAAGAAAATATAAAATAAAAAACGCACTTCTATACTAGTAATTAATTAAGTATAAAATAAATGACGACTCCGAAGCGCAGTGGCTATGCGTTTGGCAGCGGCATTTCAGGACCGAGAATTCCTTCCCGCACTGAACAATTGTTGCTATGCTGTAAAATAAATAGTCTGCGTCTGGATGATTATTTTCAACGTTAGTTTTTTTAAGGGTAAAAATATTGAGTTTTTAATACTGATTCGATTAATTGCTTTTATGTGTAACAACACTATGAACAAATCGTTAGGCTTCTTCACAGAGGTACCTATGTACATACTATTCGCAGAGATTGTTTACTAATTATCGCTTTCAAAATGAATTTTCATTATAGCTAATGTTTGTAGATGAATCTATAAAAAAATTATTTATAACCAGGTAATTAACAAATAACTTTGAGTTTATTTATATATTATCTTTTGCTACATGTAAATGAAACCTAATTAACATACACATTGTGGAAGTTTAAATTAAGTCCACTGAAGAAATAACAGTTCGTTTTAGTTGAGTTCAAATGCAATGTTTGTCATAAATATGTCTTAACATGTGAATCTTTTCAATTGGTGCATGTGCCAGCTATTTCACCCATTGCTTGAATCTGAAAAAATAATATAAATAAAATCACATTTTTATTGAACAAATAAAATGTTAGCAGTCAGAATTGACTGTGTAGTTTCTAAGTATAGTTCGTTTCGGATTGCCATACCATCGAACTATCAGATTTAGGAAATAGTGTGTTTGTATTTGTGCACACAATCGTACACTATAAAAACCTGTCCTACATAGATGGCTTGTCCAAAAATGTACTCGCGTTAAATATCATATTACTATTAAAGTTGAAATCACCACCTATCTTTCATCATCTAAGGGAAATATTGCTACGAATAGCCTTTTCTTGTTATCATTTTTTCCGCTTCTTGCACCATTTAATTGGAAAGTTTTATAATGCATATTTAATTTCTTAACAATTCTGTAAATGAACAACGGTTCCTATATCAAAATTAAAAGCAATCTTAATTAATAAAATATATACTAATATAATTGTTTGATTTGACATTTCAACCTATTTCATTTGACAATGTCGTTAATAGACATAATACGAAAAGCAGAAAGAAGAGATAACCGTCATTAAAATTTGACCCCTGTAGTACATATAATTTTTACTATGGAAGTTGCACCAGCTAAACCTACCATAGCATCTATGACCATAGATTCGCGTTTAGTTTTTATTTTTTCTTTCAAGACTCCCTAGCCTACTCTACGATATCCTCACGTCTCATAACGAAATGAAAAGTTGCTAGAAAAAGTAGCTAATAAGTTACAAATTTCATTAAATTGTAGCTGTCTGTCTCCAAATAATAGCTAGATTTAGCCAAAGAGAATATAATCACTACGTTCAATCTAGCTATAAAGTTGCTAAGTTGGCATCACTAAAGTAATATCTACTCATAGACTTAGAATATACTCCAGTATATTCTAAGTCTATGTATCTAATATGTATTAGTCTGAGAACTGGCGACGAATTATGGGAAGGTCCTTTGGGCAAATCAAAATTCATCTATATCTGTACCACATCACTGTGAAAAAAGTTACGGCTGAAGAGAATGTGCAACTTGTTATTTTTTTCACCTTCATCTGGGCGGTAAGCACTTATATTTATACATATTGTACTTTTTTAAAAACATGGGGTGGTAATTATCAAAACATATTTTTGCCAAGGTTTCTATTAATACGAGGTTAAAATTAATAGCTATTATACAAACTATTACAGCACTGATCTAAAATAATTCAAACTATATATACAGATATTTACATGGTCATATATGCGCATACGTACATGCTAAATCTCAAAACAAGAATTTAATCTTAAAAAAGATAGTAGTACAAATCAGAGCGCGAGGAGCTTAGGCCGCCTTCCGATGTCTGCATGGTTCGATAAGCTATCTTTCTCACACTTATGGCTATGCATAAGACTATTTTGTCGTATTCCTTTGTAAACTTTGTTCACGTCTGGGAATTGTTTAAAACCGCTAAATTTGTCTGGCGCTCTGCAGGTATTATTAAAATTTGAGATTGCCAAAACTATATTTTTTGCGAATAAAAAAAATATTTTTGGAGAGGTCTGGTAATACTTTATAACCGACAAAAACGTCTGGGATTATTTTTTTAGAATTATATGAAAACTAAATTAAAAGATAAAAAAAACAAGTTGCCAAAAAAACACTTTTTTGGAATTTTTTTTTGTAAATGTGATTTGCTGCGCAGTAACGAAATAACCGCAAACGCTCTGCCAGACTCGCAGGACTGGATTCGCCAATTGACGAAATTATATTTTTTCACTATTTCAACTTGCCCAAAGGACATTCCCAAAATTCGTCGCCAGCTCTTAGACTATATACAGATCAAATCAAATCAAATCAAATCAAATTCATTTATTTGCATAATACAGGTATAAAAGGTGTTACAGAAAATTAAATAATGTCAAAATTATAATTTATTATACTAATCTTATCATATTATTTAATAAGTTTGAATATAATTATGTATGTTAATAACACTGCTAAGTTTAAATTAAATTTTGCTACATTTAAACTTTTTCTATTTTAATTTTTAAATCTAAGATTGAAACAGAAACAGAAACAGAAACTTTTTTATTCAATATAGATTATAAATAATACTTATTGAAAGTCACTCTTTTGTATGATTACCACTGGTTCGAAAAAAAAAACTTCTGTCCTGGGAAGAACCAGCAAGAAACCCAGCGGGACTTTTTTTTTTAAATAACAGCTTACAATCATGTATGTTACACAAATTAACAACACAACAAATTAGAAATAGCTTGGTAGCGATCACCTCATTTCCAGGGGTTATTATCATCTATAAATTCATTAATATTATAATAACCCTTTTTATACAAACTTAGTTTAATAGTTTTTGAACTTTGAGCAGGTCAAATTTTGTATATTTTCTGGAATTTTGTTGTAAAAGCGTATACATCGCCCCAAGAATGAATTACTGACTCGATGGAGTCGAGTAACTGGTACTACTAGCTTGTGTCTGTTCCTAGTATTTACAGAATGAATATCACTTATTTTTGTAAAACTACTTTTATTTTTGTGTACGTACATTACATTTTCATAAATGTATTGAGAGGCCAAAGCTAATATATTAATTTCCTTAAATTTTTGTCGCAGCGACTCCATACGACACATACGATAAAATACCATACGACATTATGCTATGGAAATAGCTAAAGTAAACTAGTCTAGCTGTTTCAACACTAGTTAGGCTTCTAATCTTTTTTACGGCATATGCTGCAGAACTAAGTCTGCTTGCTAGTTTTGATATATGGGGGCTCCATTGAAGCTTCGCGTCTAGTGTGATTCCAAGAAAAATGGTGGTATCTACAAGACTCAGTTTCTCCCCATTTAAAATTACATTAGTATTTAATTGTTTGACATTTTGAGTCATGAGTTTCATACATTTCGTTTTAGTGCCATTTAAATGCAAATTATTAACATTGAACCAATTTACTAATTTAGATATAGCATTATTTACTTCGTCATATTTTAGCAATTGTCGACTTAATTTGAAAATTAAAGAAGTGTCATCTGCAAATAATACTATATCATGGTTATCTCCTACTATGCAAGGTAAGTCATTAATGTATACAAGAAACAGAAAGGGGACGAGAATTGAGCCTTGAGGCACGCCCATTTGTACCATCGACCCGGAAGAACTCATACCGTTAATGACAACTTTTTGCGTTCTCTTACGTAAATATGAAATAATTAATTTAAGAGCATCACTTCTTACACCGTAGTGTTGAAGTTTCCTAATTAATGTTTCATAGTGAACACAATCGAAGGCTTTAGATAGGTCACAAAATATACCCAAAACATCCTGTGAATTCTCCCATGCATTAAATATATATTTAATCAGCTCAACACCGGCATCAGTTGTCGAGCGACCCCTTGTGAAACCAAATTGATTTTTATGAAGTAAATTATTTATATTAAAGAAATTTAACATATGATCAAGAATAATTTTTTCAAAAATCTTACTAAGTGTTGGTAGTACAGAAATAGGTCTAAAATTGGCGGGGTCTAATGTACTACCAGATTTAAATAAAGGTATTACTTTACTATACTTCATTAAATCAGGAAACACACCAGATTCGATACTAGTATTAAAAATAATAGCTAAATGAGGCGCGATTGTATCTATTATAGACGCAATAAAATTTAACGGAAATCCCCCACAGATCCTCAGTTTTCTTAACATCAATAGTTTTAAAATATTTTACAATATCTTTTGATGATACTTTATGAAATGCAAAATTCTTTGTACACGCATTTACATTTTGTTTAAGTAATGATTCGGCAACCGCAGGAGAAGAATTCAGTGACTTAGTGGTTAATATCGGAATATTAGTAAAATATTTCTCGAAAACCATTTCAACGTCCTGATCTGATTCGGTTAATTTGTTATTAACACTTAACTGGTAGTTTGAATTGCGAGAGTTGATCTTACCAGTTTCGCTATTAATTATACTCCATGTCATTTTAATTTTATTAGAAGCCGTCTTAATTTTGTTGCTCAAATGCAAATACTTGGCTGTGGAGCACACTCTTTTAAATATTTATGAATATTTTTTCACATATTCCCTAAATTCGACGCTATGATTATACGACCTTTCATGGTAAAGATCATATAACCTATGTCTGCTCCTATGGACTCCTACTGTCGCCCATTCATTAAATGACTTCCGACTGTTCAAGGAGAATATTTTAGAAGTAAAAGTATTATTAAATTCATTGCAAATAAGCTTAAATAATGTTCCATACAAAAAATTAGGATCATTTTGGTATGAAAGTGATGGAAGTTTTTTCACTATGTTACTTCTAAATTTCTCCAAGCGACGTGCATTTACTGGAACAAACACAACTTTCTCATCTACTTGCTTTTTGTGAACATAAGGTTTACAAAAAGCAGGAAATTTAAGTTCAGTTAAGATTAAGTTATTAACTATAGTAGGTACATAGAATGTAAGTGAGTGATGGATTCGCCAAGTGCCAGTAAGTTTGCCAGTGCGCTATGTTTTGTCTTAAAGACAAAACATAGCGCACTGGCAAACTTACTAATTGAGTGTTCTTTTGAAAAATCATGTCATGTCATAAAATAAAATAGAATAGAAATAATTGAAATTGGAATAGTAATGAAAATTCTACATTTATAAAATTAAATTCATTACAATAACAAAAATAATAATAGTCAATAAAAAGTAACTAGTCAAAATTGTCATTCAAGAACTCATCAATTTTATAGTAACATTTGTTAATAACTCATTCAGCACCTTTTTAAATTTAAATAAGGTCATATTTATTATTGAATCAGGTAGTTTATTATAAATTTGTGGGGCAATACCAAAGAAGCTTTTTTTCATTAGTGATGTATTACATTTTATGTAACATAACTTATTTATGTAGTGGGTGCGTATTGGATTCTTTCTAATATGAGATATTTTTGGAAAAGAAATGGATGCTTTTTTACAAAAATAGCTGTTTCCAGTATATACAATGAAGGCAGTGTTAGGATTTTTAAGGATTTAAAATAAGACTTGACTTGACTTATCATATGATGCCATATCGCAAAACGGAAGCAACTAGTCCATGATATGCTATCAAAAGAGCCTGGCTGTTAACATTTTTCGAAAGTTGAGAAAGCGCATATGCGGATTTGCTGAGTTGTTTGCACAGATCCTCAACATGAGGCTTCTAAGTGAGTTGATTATCAATCACTATACTTAAGAACTTCGCCATATTTGCTTCTTCAATATTAAAGCCTTGCTAGGAAATATTAATGTTTGGGTTTTCACGGCGTTGATGGAAGTGCATAACTTTTGATTTATTTAAATTTATTATTAAATTATTATTATTAAGCTACTCTATAATTTCGCGTCAACAGGTATTTATATCACTTTCATAATTAATTTAATTTGCTTACTTTAGTACTGTCATCTGCAAAGAGAACCATTTTGTGTGACGTTATTTTTGGTAGACCTTGTGGAACCCAGTATTTAATGTGCCTTGGTTTCGATAAATATGTAGTTTCTAATTTACTCTTTGGGCATATTCTAGAAATTTCTGTGCATTGGATTCTATTACTTAGGTACGATTCTAAAAGCTGAAGAATGTTCCCTCTTATACCATAACCATGTAATTTGTTTAACAAGATTTCGTGGTCCACATAATCAAAAGCCTTGGTCAAGTCAGTATAAATAACAGAATAAACATCTATGTAGAACTTTTATTAGTTTATAATGAGGAATAGAGATGAAGCGTATATACTAGAACAGATCTAGGCACTAAGTATTAAAAAAGACTAGGTTGCACATGTTCATCAACTTTTAAAATACTTGATCTACCTATAATATATAATTGTAATCTCACTGTGCCTACACGATACACGTCGCATGGCAATGTGCACAGTCTGCTTTGCCGCTCACTCGTTTGCCTAAATCATTCATGAGTCAGTCATTGGAATTTCAATTATATTTCTTTTTTTTTATAGGATAAGGGTGACAAACGAGCACACAGTCCACCTGATGGTAAGTGGTTGCTGCGGCCCATAGACATCTACATCTATCCTCTATTACAAATCAAAATGTAGATGCGTTGTCACCTGTGAGGACTAAGATGGAATGCCTCATTTCCAGTAAAAAGGGCCTCCGGCCACCTGCACTCACCAAGCGAAACGCAGAGGTAAACCTCTACTTCACGCTGGTTTTCTGTGAGGTCGTGGTAACACCCCGGTTCGAGCCGACCCATCCGTGCGACAGCAAAAGCTGCCGCGTGGCTCTACCACTGTTAGTGGTAAGCGTCGCGTCGCGTTACTTTTATATTATTTCATTAATATAAAAGTAACGCGACGCGCACTCATGTTGTGTAGGAATATATTCTGTCCTTTTTTAACTACACTATTCCGCATTCTTTCTATCTTTGTCTTTCAATACTCGAGACTAGTCCCAGGGATTTAACCTAATAGTAGGCAGATTTTATACACTACGTACTTGTAAATATTCTATGCGAATGGAGATTGGAGACCATATGATGCAGTCGAGTGTCTAGTACGGACTCATGCAAATGTGATATCGGCACCCTATTTATTACCTACTCGACTTATTTAGCAATAGGTTTTCGTAACGAACTTTCATTATGTGGTTAAAGAACTTTCGATTTATTTTTTATTTAGACATTAAACATTAAAGTGTTTAATGTGTAAAAAAATGACTTCCAAAAGAAGCAGTATCGCTTCGGATCATTTTCGGACAAAAGCCAACAAATGGCTGAGGTTAACATTTGTAAAATAAAAATAAGTATAAAAAATTCTTAAGACTGATTTTTTGCGTATATATAAAAACAATGATTGTAAACAGGTGATTAAAATAACGAAATAAAAATAATTAAAAATATAAACAAAAAAAAAAGACAAATCGGATTACTCTGTAAAAAAAATTGAAACCTTATACGCCAACAATCTAGAATGTAAATAAATGTTGACTTTGACAGTCTTAAGCCTATGTAAAGTATGAATGGATGATTACCTTCACGTATCGGATGTACGTAAAGACTAGGCATACTTTAAATTGTAAGAACAATACTACCAAACTTTATGCGTACTTCATGGATTAGGTGGAACAGGTATTTGGATCGAGTAGAAGTGCACCTAGTACACTCATCCTTAATGTAGAAGTAAAGTTAATGTTGTTACTTCCCCAATTACGTTAAGCAAAGGCCTTAGAGTATACAGCCTAGTTTAAATTTTATTTTGTACACAAAACTCTTCAGAATATGAATTAATTTTTTTTTTTTAAAATTCATCAATATCAGTCGAGCCGTTTTCGACTTTTAGCTAGATAAACGGACAGTAATTGATTTTTATATAATAGAGATAATTTAACTTTTAATTTTTCCAAGAAATAAACTTGAATATTAATTGTTGGGTTAATATTATTTAACTAGAGTACCATATAGCTCGAAGAACCGACAACCGATGGGGAAAACACGTTCTTGAGTGGCGGCCTCGTACCGGCGGACGAAGTGTAGGGCATCCCCCCGCTAGATGGAGTGATGACCTGGTAAGACATACAGGAACTCGATGGATGCAGGTGGCTCAAGACCGTGCCTTGTGGCATTCCTTAGGGGAAGCCTATCTTCAGCAGTGGACTTATGAAGGGCTGTAATGATGAAATGATGACGACTTAAAATTGTATGAAAGAATAGGGTGACCGTAAATCGAACGTTGCTTCGGTTTACGGCCTTTTTATGAAATATTTCATATACGTCTATTTTTTGCCGACTTCTAAAAAGGAGACGGTACTTAATTGGACTGTATGTTTTTTTATGTGTGTTACCTCATAACTTTTTACTAGGTGAACCGATTTCGATGATTCTTTTTTATTTGAAAGCTGGTACTTCTCGTGTGGTCACATATGAATTGATCAAGGTCAGACCTAGTGTAGTTCTGTACTGTAGTTCTTGAGTTAGTTCTTGAGTTATTCTTAATAACTTATATTGAAATCGGCTGTACAAAATTTTTAATTTTTAATTATTAGGAAGAAGATAAGACATTTTTTTCTTCAGATGGCATGGCATGGATGGAATAAATAAATAATAAAAAAATGAACTTAGAGTAAAAAAGGCACTTAATGACATTCGCGAGAAAAAACTTTCCATTAGAGAAGTTTGTCGAAATTATGGAATTCCTAGCACAACTGTACAAGATGGAATATCTGAAAGAAATAGTGATTCGATTAAAAAAATCGTAGACTGGCTAATTGACATAAGTGTGGTTTTTCTATAAAAAAATCAGAATTGTTAGACACTGTTTAAAAATTATAAAAGACTCAGGCATTTAAGCCTAACCTTTCAAAAATGACCGTCCTGGACAAACCTCATTTATAAAATTTTTGAAAATGCGTCCAGAAATTTTACAAAGATCTGCTGAAGTAATAAATAAGGTAAGAGCAAGGGTAAGTGAGGAGTCAGTCTGTGCTGGTTTCGTGAACTTGAAGCATTTCTAGAGGAATCAAATAATCGTGATATATTGGATTATCCAGAATACTAATCAATGGAGATGAGAGTGGGTTTGCCCTTTACACCTCATAACAGGAAAGGTCCTTGGTCCTCGGGGTATCGCAATCTATACCAAATTCAAAGTGGCAGTGAAAAAGATAATATAACTATTTGGTGACAGTTAATGCTAACGGACAAGTATGTCTACCAATGATAATTTTCCATATATTCGCCCACCATAACAAATCGCAATTAGCATTCCACCACATTGGATTTTCGGAAGGCCTGACAGTGGTTAGGTGCGAATAATGTATTTTTTAATACACTATTACGAATGATTTTAGACAGTTGGGTATAGTGAGTAATAAAATTCAAAAACGCATTCTGTTAGTGGTAGATGGACACAAATCCCATACGTCACTTGCATTTGTATGCTTGGGTTGGGATTTAGTTTTCTTAGTCATAAGATCCCAAGCAGAAGGTAGCACCCAGCCATCTTCTCTATTGCAATTAGGATTTTTTTTTTACTTCAATAGCCTCGCGATTCATCCTCGGAAGAAATCGATGTTCCTTAGCGAGGATTTGTGATCTATCAAATCTGATGTAGTGAATAAGACCAAAAAACCCGCATTAAAGAACACATAGCTGATGTGAAAGATCGGCGCTCCGGGAATCATATATCGGCCCAGTCACTACATCAAATTTTATAGACCACAGGCAAATATAAAATCCTGTCTAATGCAGTGGCTGAAAACTAAAATTCTTGTAGGCCGAAATTTAAAATTTGGGCCCAAAAACTAGTAATTTACATGGTTTCACATCAAAAATTATAATAAAAAAGAATTTTCTATGGTACCATCAATGAGTTAAAAAAATTAAAAGTGCGTTATGTTCTCTATAACCTAACATTAGCAGCACTAAGCCCTCAAAATGGTAATAATTTGTTCTTGGGCCTTAAAGTTAACAACTCCACTATAAGGTTGAAAACCAGCGCAACGACCCTCACAAGCTCACAAACAAAAATATCCCGTTGCCGGTATATGTCACTTGAAAAAAAACTTCATCACTGTAGCTACACTCGACGTCTCGTGAAATATAAAAAAGTCAGCTCTGAAAAGAGCTATTATATAATCAGCATAGAGCATGATATTGTTCTACAAGTATAAGAAACTGTTTTACGTATTTATTAAATACGTGCAGCAGAAATGGAGATACGTCCGACAGAAGCGATAAGAAAAAATGGGACGCCTCGCATTTTTTTTGCGCCTAATGCATGGCTAATCTCCGGAAGCGGGGGAGGTAGGTGGTGAATGCTCATAGCATACCACGCAGCTGGCTTTGTGGTTATGTAAGACTCACTAAGAAATGCCTACCCACTAAACACCACCTTTGGGACTGGCTCTGGCCTATATGGCCTCTTCGCCGCATCGAAAGCGACCCCCCTTAGGGAAGAGGGGCGCACAACCGTTCGGGGACGGGAGCGCGGATCAACTAACACAGCTGTCTGCTAATGCAACCGCACGGAGGTGACGGTGCTAGCAGAGGCGGGAAGGGGAGGGAAGGCACTCATCGTACGGGGACTGTGAGCGCGGACAGCTAACGTAACCGCACGGGGGCGGCGGCACTAGCTGAGGCGGAAGGCACTCACCGTACGGGGACAGTGAGCGTGGGCACCTAACACAACCGCAGGGGGGCGGCGGCTCTAGCTGCGGCGGGAGGGCACTCACCATACGGGGACGGTGAACGTGGACAGTTAACACAACCGTACGGGGCCGGCGGCGTTACCTGCAGCGGGACGGGACAGGACTGACGATCTATTCCTCGACTCAACTGACTGAGGAATTCCCATACGGTAACGGGCGCTCGGTCAGCTAGCGGACTCCGCTAGAGCACAACCGCACGGGGACGACGGCGCAAGCGGAATGTCGTCTCGTACTTGTTTTTATGCGCCATAGCAAGGCTACCCTCTGGAAGCGAGGGAGGGAGGTGGTGAATGCTCATAGCATACCACGCAGCCGGCTTCGTGGTTATGTGGGACTCACTATGAAATGCCTACCCACTAAACACCACCTGTGAGACTGCCTAATCGGAAGCGACCCCTTTTAGGAAAAGGGGGTGCAAAAAAACAAGGCGAACGAGAATAAAAGTTTCGATTTCCTGATAGTAAGTGTTTACCGCGGCCCATGAATAACCGCAACACCAGGGGAGTTGCAGTTGCGTTGCCGGCCTTTTAAAAAAGTGTAGGCGCTTTTCTTGAAGGTCCTAAGTCATATTTAAAGTAAAGTAAAGTTGCAGCCTATTTACGTCCCACTGTGGGCACAGGCCTGCTCTCATTTCTGAGAGAGTTTTAAGGCAAGGAAATGTCCGTCGCGCTGCCCCAATGCGTGTTGACGAACTTCACATGTCTTTGAAATATTTTTTCTGATTTCTTGGACATGCAGGTTTCCTCACGATGTTTTCCTTCACCGTCGAGCACGTAGTAAATCAGCACTTAAAATTGCAATTAACAATATCATTGGTGCCGGCGAGGATCGAACCCGGGTTGCTCGCGTACTGTGAAGCTTACAGCGAGCGCTAACCATCTAAGCTACCACGGCTTTTTAAGTCGTATTGGTCCGGAAAATCGCTGGTGGTAATCGGTTCCACAAGAAAGTATTGCGAAGAAAAAATTTCTTGTACCTCACGTGCCACCCCCACTGGTTCCGCCCTTGTACATATATGTTATACATACATTAGAAACCGAAAACCTTATATTAAAATTACAACTTTCAAGCGATGCACTGCATGACCATCTGCGTAACAAATGAGTTCACCTTAGTCCTAAAAAAATTTCATCAAAACTTTTCAAGCATAAACAACACTAGCATATGTCTTATGTCACTTGTATGGACTCACTCTGAAATAAATTGATTTTATTTTATTTTTATTTATAAGGAAGTTTACTCTCTAAGTACCTACTGGCATAGAATGAAAAGCGAGCAACTATCTAAATTATCAACAAAGTAAGAAACTAAATTAGATAGTTATATTTCCCAATGTAGTTCTATGTTTCAAAGACAATTTCATTAATTCAAGAAAATACCGTAAATTCAAATGTGGTAAAATTCACTTCATCTTTTTCACTCAGCAATTCTTGCTTTATTAGAAAGAGAGGAAGCGAATTTTAGTTTTTTGTATGAGTTGTGAGGTAGATTTAGTTGTATCGTATAGGTTTTGTGAAAAAACGAATACGAAACGATTTCTGACTGAATTCGAAATGAGATTCGTTTTGTAAAATCGGATGCATATGTCTAAAACTAAAAACTGTCGGTATCAAACGGTCAAATGTAAATCTGAATCTGTCACATTCCTGTTTATGACAGTTATCAGTTACTACTTAGTACTTACTTACAGTATCTTAAGTCAATCCTCTATCGACGTACTTACTTTACTTTTCCAAGGAACATACAACATATTACTCTCTGCCGAGACATACAACTTTATAATTTGTGCCGAGAGCTTTGATCTGTCATTTATAAGAATATGAGAGTGATTAAAAACTGCTCGTCGTGTATAGATTACTGTCTCGTGTATATATACAATAATCTATGGATTACTGTCGTAGACTGGTATACAGTAATCTGTGGATTACTGTATGGAGTCTTATTAGTGTTCTTAGCTTGCTACATATATATTTATCTATGGTTCTGTGCTTTGACCTGTGTTGACCTGTGTTTTTGACTATAGCGCAATTAAACAAAAATAATAATAAAATATATCGATTGATATTATTGCTAAATATTAACGACAACTAAATGCTAAATATGAATATTTCCATAGAAAGAAAAAGAACGGACTGTTCAGCTTTGCCAAAAGGGTGGCAAAGAGAAGAGGTAATACGAAAAACAGGTCTCTCTGCGGGAAAAGTTGACGTTTATTATTACAGGTATTTTGTTAGCATATTTTTTTATTTTGATTGATTAAATATTTTAAACAGAAAGGAAATTAAATGTAAGTAGTATGAACTGCAGGTGCATTATCTGCTGTAAGAGAAGTATTACAAACACCGACTAAATGATATGGTTAAATTTTTCCTCTCTTCTATTATTATTTGTTATATTAGCTCTACCTTTATAATCTCAGTCTTCAAAAGTTCCATAATAATATGTATTTTGTATGTAAATGATGACCCCATCGCTTACTGAGGTAACAATACTTTTATTGTTACATCAGTACCTTTGTACTTCAACTTGACTGTACTTGGGCAGAAATTCCCAAACATGTGCAGCAAACTTTAAGCTTTTGCGCAACTCCTTACACCAACATCACAGCAGCCATTTGTAAGTTTTGCCGTTTGGATAACATTCTACCAACATTTAGTTATGAACATTACTGGGGATGATGAACACAACTTCAGTACATCAGGATAAATACTTAACAGGACAAATGACCCAGCTGAAGAAATGGGTTTTTTTCAATATAATATGAACTTTTTAATTTTTTACATGATTGAAATACAGAATAGAAATAAGAACAAAAATTACATTTAAATGGTAAGTAGGCAGAATAAAACATTATTAGTAATGAAATAGTTACCCAATCTATATAGATTATAGAAATTAAATTAACTAAATTAAAGTTGGTACACTGAACCTTTATGTGAGAACAGTGTTCCTCACATGCTCAGTATATGATATAATTACAGTGGACACACATAATTTCTAACAAGTTTTCTCCCTTACCAGACTATATAAAGTGGTGGTCATATAATTAGAAACACTCAAGTTAATTTTTAGTACTAATTAACTTGATTATATTTAACATTCTGCTTATCAACCATCACACATATTTCTACCAATCTAAAATCATCAACACTAAGCTTAATTTGCAAATATTAATAATGATATTTCATTATGTAAGTAAAATATTTTTTTACTTATTGAAATATTTTATTAATCTGTTAGCTGCCATATCAGTCATTTTGTATGGACTATTTCATACAAAACATGATTGACGGCAGTGTAATAGAAACAGAAAAATCATTCATATTATAATAATAATAAAGCTTAATTCATTATATTATTAATTATTTTATAAAATTTATTTATATTTTTCCTAATTAATTATATTATTTATAAAGGGTTATACAAAAGATTCATAAGCATGTCCTCACAAGCTGTGATCTTTCTTAGGCTAACTTGTCTAGTTACTTTGTCTGATATATCATGTTGTTTACAATGTAAAGTAGCATTAAATATCTTTTCTACTGAATACTAAATGATCAGCAATTGTTTTGTAGGTCCAATTTACATTGAAATTATTTTTCTATTTATGTGTCTTATGGGCTTATGGATTGAGACGTGGACTTTACAACTGGCTGTATGAGGAAGCTCAAGGTCACTCAGCAAGTTATGGAGAGAGGGTTTCTCAGTGTGATAAACTTAGAAATGAGAGATATCTGCAGTAGAATCAGAGTGACCGATATAGCCCAACGGAGTAGTAAACTAAAGAGGCAATGGTCTGGTCATTACTGCTCGAAGAACCGACAACTGATGGGGAAGAAAAGTTCTCAAGTGGTAGCCTCGTACCAGTAGGCGAAGTGTAGGTCGGCCCCCCACTATATGGAGTGACAACCTGGTAAGACATGCAGGAACTTGATGGAAGCAGGTGGCTCAGGACCGTGCTTTGTTGGAGGAGGCCTATTTTCAGCAGTGAACTTGTGAAGGGCTGTAATGATGATGACGATGATGATTTATGTACCACAATTTATTAATCTCATTTTAAAAATTAAAATTCATCAGAAGTAGTTTTCCATATGGCCATTACTGAAGATAAATCTTTCATTGGTAATAAAAATATTATTTTTTAGATATGTATGCATGCACATTCTGTTGCATTGGTAGCAGTAAACACTCTTTGATCCCTCTTACATTACAATAGAAAAATGGTTCACACTTTACACAATTACTATGTGCAACTAGATGTTTCTAATTATGTGACCGCTACTGCATCTTGCTTAAATTTTAGCCTAAAAGGTTAAAAGTAAAAAAAAAAAAACTGCCAGCCATTGTGTGTTTTAATAATCCTGTAAAGTGTGACATAAATCGAAAACATTTTAAGCATATTCTGATGTCAATCTTTAATTTATTTTAAAGATTGACATCAGAATATACAACAGAATATTTGTTCAAATAATATTAGAATACCCAATCATTTTTATCCAGATTACACATTACTGTTATAATATCAACATGTCTGTTTCTGAGAAATGTGATACAATGCTCATATTAAATATTGTGTTTTATATTATCATTCTCCTGTTTGTTTCTAAAAGCATCTAACTAGTAACTACTATTATTTCATTAGATATTTTCAATAAGTTTTGAACTCAGTAATTTTAACTGTTATTCATTGTAATTAAAATGACATTAAACACACCAGTTGCAGTACTGAAATAATTTCTTCGTAACAGTAGCTTATCATTGCCAATTGGTCTATAGTGATAATAAATTTTCTATAGTCCTACAGGTAAAAAGTTTCGCAGTAAACCAGAACTAGTTCGTTATCTGGGTGATAGTATGGATCTGTCATGTTTTGACTTCCAACAGGGTCAGATAAACACAATGCTCCTGTGCAAGGCCAAGAAAGCTCGAGCCCAGTTCGATTACAGGTTCCATTAGTGTCATAATTTCTTTCACTTGTGTTGTGATCATTAGTGCAGTTGTGCTTTGTGTTTACACCTATATCTTTATTGCTGTATCCCCAGATGAAGCTTTCAATGTAACAAGTAGCCATAGTGCTATTCCCATATTTATGTACTCCAGAAAACCTTGTGTGTATAATGTTTTCAGTGTTGTGGCCTTGTAGCTTAAGCAAAATCCTACTTAGTCCAGTCAAAATAAGTGTTGAGATTGCATTAATGACACTTAAAATTTCGTTTCGAATTAATATCTATCGGTTGAGGGTTTAAGCTTAATAAAAAATACACTGGGTGAAATTTGAATTTATATCACTATAGCGATTTTATTTTCATGCCCTGAAAGTGTAAGTTTTATTACAAAATCCCACCTTTTATATATCTAACTTCAAAAAAGGAGGAATTACATTATTTGACTGTATGTTTTTATTGTATCGATGTCTTGACTTTTTTTAAATAGTTTATACTTCTGTGTTGTGATAGCTTTTAAAAACAGATTGCACTCGGACAAATAATTAATGTTTGGTCCTTACAAACATAGATTTTTCTAGCGGCATTCGAACCCGCTGCCCGCAACGTCGCATCTATACTTGTGTATACGCATATTAATAAATCAAACCGAATTAATTAATTTAAATTAAATGAAGTAATATTAGCCTTTATAAGTAATTTTCATTAATTACATATCGTGATTTGGAATTAATATCTTTAAATACAATTTGTAGATTGTATTAATTTTTGAAAAAAAAAACGACTGGCTAATTATAATAAAAATGAAAGCGCTCTCTACACTTTTCTCTTCCTTTCCTGAATCCTAATTGTGTTCATAAATTCAGTGTAGGGCTAGTTAGATACGTGTAAATATAACGATGCCGTGTAGTGGCGGTTAAGAATATCCACTACTCCATATCTTCCCGTGGGTGTCGTAAAAGGCGACAAAGGGAAATAGGCAGGAGATGGGCAGCAGCATCTTCCTGATAACAGCAAAAATACAATAAAAAAAAACTGCGGTTGCCAACCCGCTCGCCAAACGTGGCAACTATGCAAATAGTAACTATACGTCTCTTAGTGACTATACCAAATGGATAAAGTTACTAAGAGACGGCCCCCAGTCCCCGGCGGCCCCGCTATTCCTGGATACGGTGGCGACCATGGTAACGGTGGGGCAGGGGGTGCTAAGAATCTCCGGTGGAGGTTCGATTGCCACCTACGACGACTCGACCTGGCAACATACAACGCACGCACCCTGAGGACTGACGAGAAGATTGTGGAGCTGGAAGAAGAGATAGACAAGTTACGCTTGCATATTATAGGATTATCCGAAGTACGAAGAGAGGGGGAGGAAACGGTAATCCTCGAATCCGGCAACTTGCTCTATTACCGGGAGGGCGACCAGCTGTCCCAAAGAAGTGTCGGATTTATCGTCCACAAGTCTCTCGTTAACAACGTTATAAAGATTGAGAGTGTGTCGACGAGGGTTGCGTACCTTATACTCAGAATCACCAAACGGTATTCGCTGAAGGTCATACAGGTTTACGAACCAACCTCGGCACACCCCGATGAGGAGGTGGAGGAAATGTATGAGGATATCTCTAGAGCCATGCATTCCTCCAAAACCCAATATACGGTGTTAATGGGAGACTTCAATGCAAAACTAGGCACAAGAGAGAACGGTGAGCTGAAAGTAGAGAAATTTGGAATAGGGTAACGGAACCCAAGGGGCCAGCAGCTGGCCGACTTCATGGAGAAAGAGGGACTCTTTATGATGAACTCTTTCTTCCAGAAGCGGCCCCACAGGAAGTGGACCTGGTCGAGCCCCGACGGTTCGACAAAAAATGAGATTGATTTCATTATGACGACCAGACGACAACTGTTCAGTGATGTCTCAGTGATCGCGAGCGTGAAAACCGGCAGCGATCACCGAATGGTTAGAGGCACACTGAACCTAAACGTTAAGTTGGAGAGGTCTCGTCTAATGAAGTCAACGCTCCGTCCCCCTCGTGCTCTAATCCAAGGTCCCGAAACCTTTCAGCTCGAGTTACAAAACCGTTTTCAGTGCCTAGAAGACTGCAATGAAGTGGACGATATGAATGACAAACTCGTGAAAACTGTCCATGCGGTCGGAGCTAAGTTCTGCAAGACCCGCCGCATAAGAACACAAAAACTCTCCGATCACACTCTTAATCTCATGGCTGTTAGACGGGAGATGAAGCTACATTCTTCAACAGATTTGACAGCATACAGGCAACTGAACAGACAGATCTCCAAATGCATGCGGCGGGACTTACGCAACTTCAATACAGCTCGTAGTGAAGAAGCGATCGAGCGGAACCAAGGCTCCAAAGTCTTTGCCAGACATCTGTCTGCCAGAAAGAGCCAACTGTCAAAGCTGAAGACCGAATGTGGCAGCATTGTTTCCGGGGCACCTGAGATTTTGAGTGAGATTGAGAGGTTCTTTGGGCAGCTGTACACGTCATCGTTGGAGCTACACGCGAGTGTGAGTAACGATCCAAGAGTGAGTCTTATCCGACATTATTCCGATGATATCCCGGACGTCAGTCTGAGCGAGATTAAAATGGCTTTCCAGCACCTTACAAACGGCAAGGGCCCAGGCGAGGATGGAATTACAGCGGAGCTTCTGAAAGTGGATGGAAAACCGGTACTTGAAGTCCTTCAGAAGCTCTTTAATTCCGTCCTCCATGGTGGCATTACACCGGAGGCGTGGAGCAGAAGTGCGGTGGTCTTGTTCTTCAAGAAAGGCGACAACGCTCTCTTGAAGAACAACAGACCGATTTCCCTTCTGAGCCGCGTCTACGTGCTGTTTTCGAGAGTCATTACGAATCGTCTCGCGCGCAGACTTGACGACTTCCAGCCTTCCGAACAAGCCGGTTTCCGAAAAGGCTTTAGCATCATAGACCTCATACATACCCTTCGGCAAATTGTACAAAAGCCAGAGGAGCACAATTTGTCACTATGTCTGGCGTATGTGGACTATGAGAAAGCCTTTCATTCCGTCGAAATTTGGGCGGTGCTGCAGTCCTTTCAGCGGTGCCAAGTGGACTGTGAAGTGATGAAGTGCTTGTACAGTAGGGCTACGATGGCTATCCGAGTACAGAACCAGGGTACGAAACCTATCCAATTGCAGAGAGGTGTAAGACAGGGTGACGTCATATCCCCGAAACTCTTCACCGCTGCATTGGAAGACGTTTTCAAGCTTCTGGACTGGAAAGGATACGGTATCAACGTCAACGGCGAGTACATCACTCATCTTCGATTTGCCTTGCGATAGTCCTTATGGCAGAATCGCTGGAGGACCTAAGCACTATGCTCAATGACCTCAATAGTGCTTCCCAACGGATAGGTCTTAAGATGAACATGGACAAAACAAAGATCATGTTTAATGTCCATGTCACACCTATGCCGGTAGTTGTTGGGAGCACTAAGCTCGAAGTTGGTGACGAGTATGTTTTACCTGAGACAAATAGTCCGACTAGGTAAGTCCAACTTCGACCGAGAGGTCAATCGACGGATTCAACTCGGTTGGGCAGCGTTCGGGAAATTACGGCACATCTTCTCGTCAGGTATACCTCAAAACATGAAAACGAGACTGTACAACCAGTGCGTGTTGCCAGTGATGACATACGGAACTGAGACGTGGTCCTTCACTGCTGGCCGGATGAGGCAGCTCAAGGTCGCTCAGCGAGCTATGGATAGGGCTATGCTCGTAGTTTCCCTGCGTGATAAACTCAGAAATGAGGATATCCGCAGTAGAACCAGAGTGACCGACATAACCCAACAGATTAGTAAGCTGAAGTGGCAATGGGCCGGCCATATATCGAAGAACCGACAACCGATGGGGAAGAAAGGTTCTCGAGTGGCAGCCTCGTACCAGCAGGCGAAGTGTTGGGCGTCGCCCCACTAGATGGAGTGACGACCTGGTAAGATATGCAGGAAGTCGATACAGGTGGCTCAGGACCGTGCTTTGTGGCATTCCTTGGGGGAGGCCTATGTTCAGCAGTGGACTTGTGAAGGGCTGTAATGATGATGATGAAATATAACGAAACTGCCCACAACGTCTACATTGCGATGGATCTGCGCGTTTTACGCGCCTATCACAATTCGCTTTGAATATGTTATAATTATTGAAACTCCGACGGGGAAATTTGAGATTGAAGTAGTATATATTACTGAACTATAGTAATTTGAATTTGGAAATCGGTCGAAAGTAACCGGATCCAGAGACTACGCTTCAAAGCAGGACATGTCCCGGTGTATCAAGAACGATAACTCTATCCGCTTGCGAGTTTTTAATTTTATTAAAGAAACACTCAACAGATGTTTAAAAGATTCCATTAAAATTTAGCGTACAAGAATTGTGTTTATATAATGTCCTTGGGTTAAAATATTATAACAATTTAAAGAAATTTTTACTCTCTAGGCAATTTTTGTCTTGAAACTTTTATATAAACAAAGTATCTACTCAATGCGTCGATCCTGATCCTGACTGTATTATATATATTTTTTCCTTTAGGGCTTCATAATTACTCAATTAATAATAAATAGGGGGTAATAATTGTGGATTTATAAATATTATTTCAATATTTATCTACTAGTATATCCTGTATTATCATCCAAACTACAATTAATGCAATCTACTCCATACAAACAGATTTTATTTTTACTGGACTAAAAGCCTAATAGAAAGAAGCAATATAAACATTTAGCCGTATACATTTATCACAGCTTTATTGATTACTTCTTTTTGTTTTTAGATGGCTTAGCTTTTACATAAGAGCTTTTCTTTAGCAATATAATCAAATCACATGTTTCATTTAATATAAAAAATATAATTCTTGTCATAACAATATGAGTACCTACCTATTTAAAAAAAAGTCGGAAATAGTAATTTCTTTAGATATATAGATGTTGATAGAGTATGTATGTGTAATACAATATATTAAGGTGTTGTAAATAATATAAATTTTTATGACAAGGTTAATGTTACCTACTCAATGCAATATCCTAATCATGCTTTCACTTTGTTGTTAAAAAGGTCTGGTAATTTCACAATAAAAATGTATAAATATTTGTTTTATTTCTTATAATTTGTCATTAACAAAAACCATTATTTAAAGCATGTGTTTTTAATTTTAAGCATGATAAGTAATATTCTTCACTGGTTTTAATTTTTGTCCGGGGTAGAAGCCAATTTATTTTAAAATAAATTTTTACTTTTAATATTATTTCTCTGTGCATTATACTTAAAATTTAACTCATTAAGTTAGTAATATCATAATTATTTAATAAAATACCACTGAACATCGAGTATAAATTTTAAAATAAAGAAAATTTTATAATATTATCAATAGTATAAATATCAGACACATTTTGTGTTCGGTAATTACATAGTATATTCAATAGTGTTACATGTACAATATCAAAATAGAAGTAGAATGAATGATGAAGTTTTTATATTTAATGTATTTTTCACTAACAGAGGAGCCCGCTCTGATGCTTCCTTGGTGCCACCAATTCGACAGACTGCATCCATTTTTAAGCAACCAGTAACTGTTTATAAGACACAGGAAAGCAAAGTTAAGACAGATTTAAAACAAGGAACACAAGAGAAACCAAAGCAGTTATTTTGGGAAAAGCGATTAGAGGTATGTTTTTATGTGTAAATTATATACATTGCCACCAATTTATTTAAAGAAAAATGTGTATAAATTTGTGTGTTTGTCCAAAGGTGTCTTGTTTATGGCAAACGCTCAACTCAAACCTCGTTTGCGTTTGAGTTGAGTGCTGAGTTGCAACAGACATTAAATAACTGTTTATAAGGCTGTCCTTATTAACAGATGATATTTAATGGTGCTTGTGTGCCTTAATGTATGGTTTAGTGAAAGTTAGGTGCGGAAGAGGAAGCATGTGAGTAGAATTAAGAAATGCGGTCATTAAGAAGTATGTTAGGGGTGACAAAATGTGAGGGGAAATTTCACGACCAGGATTAAGAAATAAATGTTTTGGTAGCTTGGACATTTAGACAGGAAGAATGACAAAGCAAATGAATGCTGCAAAAATCTGGAAAAATCGGCAAGAGACGCCTTAGATGGAAGTTCGACCAAATTGACGATAAATTGAAGATGCGCTACATTAAGTGTACTCTTAACCGACAAGCATGTTTGCATATATATGGATGTGAAAAATGCGAGAGAAGTGTGTCAGGATCGTGCCAAATGGAAGTCTGTAGTCGCTGTTCTGTCCGTAGTAGATATGAGCGCCGAAGGCCAATTCCACGGCGGCGGCGCGGCGTGGCCTCAAAATTTCCTCAGCGGCGGCGGCGTCGCGGCGGCACGGCGTGGCCGGTCATAGGCCTTACATATTTTTTTATCAGGGAGAGATTTCTTAAAAAAAAAAAACTTAAAGAAAACCATATAGTTGTTACCAAAAGCAGCTTCATATTTTTAATAAAGCCCTGGGGAGCCCCAGCACAGAGATGGGAACAGTATTCCATGTGATGCCGAACTTGCGCCTTATAAAGTTGCAGGCAGTGTTTCGTATGGAATATTATCCCGTGCTGCTGACCACGCCAAGCTGCCAATTTGGCCTTCTCTTCCAAATGACCACGAAACTGCACGTCGCTCGATATGTCGATGCTGAGGATTGGATCCGAGGACACTACATACGTTACGTGGTAGAGCCATACTGCAGCTATAATAGTAGTATAGTTGTACCACGAATGGGTCGGCTCGACCGGGAAAGGACCACGCTCCTACAGAATACCAACGTAAACGTTAACGCTGCTGTGTTTCGTATGGTAAGTGTAGAGAACCGGAGACCCTTTTTACTGGAAACGAGGAATTCCATCTTAGTGCTCACGGGTGACAACAGCAACCACTTACCATCAGGTGGACTGTGTGCTCGTTTGTCGCCCTTATCCTATAAAAAAATACTGGCTGAGGGAACAAGGGGAGTGCCTTGAAACTGAGGAGATGCTCTGATCTATAAAAAAGCTGGTGATCCAATTGCACAGTTTTTCGGAAAGCCGAAGGAAGGGAGCTTCGAAAGAAGCGCTTTGAGCCAAGCCGATCGAAAGCCTTCGCAATGTCCAAACTAACGGCCAATGCCTACCTCTTGGACTTTACTGCCTCTGCCATCTATGAGTCAGGTAGACCTGAAGATCACCAGCTGATCGACCCCGATGAAATCCGTATTAGCAGTCACTTATCAGCTGGTGATCCTCAAGATACCTCATGAGCTGGCAGTTTATCATCGATTCCATTATTTTGGAGAACAAGGAGGTGATGACGATAGGCCTGTAGTTAGACGGGTCTGAGTGGTCGCCTTTTTTAGGGATCGGGTGGATGACAGCCGTCTTTCGAGAATTCGGGACTACGCTTAGGGAGTAGGAGTACCGGAAAAGACGCGTTAGAACCGGTGCCAACTCTGGAGCGCACGTCCTCAGCACAATTGGGTGGATTCTGTCAGGCCCACCCGACTTGTGGATGTCTAAGGAGAGGAGTGATTTGTGAACCGAGTGCTATGTGAACTGCATATCCGACATGGAAGACTCACACCAAGGGATGGTCGGCGGTGTGCTCCCCCCGTCATAGAGAGTCAAGTTGGGCGCAAAGAAAGAGCCTAACAGATCGGCTTTCTCCTTTGCGCCATGGGCCAGTGAGTCTTCCTCCCTGTGCAGAGATGGAAGAGCTGGCTGACCGAAGTTCCTTAGGACAGCCTTGGCGAGAGAGCAGAATGCACGGGTTCCCGAAGGAAGGCGAACTAGTTTCTCGCTAATTCTGCCGATGTGCTCTGACTTTGCCTTGACAATAACTCTTTATGAAGGATGTGGAGGTGGAATCATAATTCTTTTCAAGGGCGCTGGTGTTTACATCCCGGAACTTTGATGCGTCAGCCCAACCCCGGTAGCACTCCTGCTTATAGCGTGATGCTATTTCACAGGAGCGACCAAACCATGGCTGAGATTATATGTCTCCGATGGGTACCACAGAGGAAGGATTAAAAAGTTATATAGCCTGAAGTACCACATCAGTGACAGAGTTAGCAACAACGTTGAGATCGTCCGGCGAGAAGCAAACCCGCCCAAGGGTAGGATGCAATAAAACACCGCATCCTATCCAAATCGGCTGACCTATAGTGCCAAATACGGCAGCAACCTGCAGAATGCAACCACAATGTTAGTGTGAGTGTCACCACACTCCGGACTAGACAATGGTCCGAGGAGCCAAGACGGGCGTCGACGGAGACCTGATATTTATCCAAATGAGAGGTCAGCAGAAAGTCTTAACAGGGAAGGTGCATGATCCTCCACATCTGGAATCCGCATAGGCGAAGTAACCAGTTGTGTCAGACCATATGCCAAAGTAAAATCATGAACAGAGCTCCCCGCATTATCGGTTAAACGTAAACCGATCCATTCGACGAGTCTGCTGTAACAAGGAATCTGTAGCGATTTGGACGTGGCCGAACAGATTCAGATTTATAAATATTAGATATTACAGATTCAAAGGAAATATTTCTATTAGTGCTGCGTAGTTTCCTAAATCGAAATCTGTAGTGAAGTTTTTGTAGGAGCTCCCAAGTCGATCTAAGTTAGAAAATGAATTTTTATTATCATATTACATCGAATAACGAGCTAAAAACTCACCTGACAGTACGTGTCTACAGCAGGCCATGGGCACTGGTAACCAACTACATATAAACAAATGGTAAAATTAAAAATTTTGTACAACCGACTTCAATATAAATAAAATGAGAACATCATCAATGTAGTCGAAGTCAATTAAAAACGCGTTATTAAGGATAACTCAAAAACTACTGGTCAGATCTTGATCAACTTTATATGGGATTTTCAAATAAGAATCATCAAAGAAAAAGACTAGAAAAAAGTTCTGAGGTGACACAAAAAAACCAGTCGAATTGAGTACCTCTTTCTTTTTTTGAAGTCGGTTGAAAAATGGCATGCCTGTTTTATACTTTATTTCTTACCATTTAAACGGAAACTCAGCAGTGGGTTCCTGCTACATTATTTGACAAAATGTCTGTCGGAGTCCACTACAGTTATGTTTGATATAAAGTTCTACTTCGGTAAAAAACCTGATAGTTTTCTTGCAGGTTCTTTTAAAAGCACAAGTTTAATTCCCGAACTAGTAATAACAAAAAGTGTAGTACATCATCATCGACAGCAAGAGCCCAGAAGAGTCCACTACTGGATATGTGACTCCCACTTTAGGGAGAACTTGTCTTAAGGCCACGCTTAGCAGCCGGATTGGCGATCACTGCATCAGACGTCTTGCGCATGTGGCGCAGCTCTCTGTCACCGGTCAGGGTATTTAACGTCCAGTATATACCAGATGCTTATACCGTCATCCAACGGTCGCCATGACATATGAAAATGTTCTATTTTAAGAGTCAACACCTGTGCAATAACAAAACTTTGGTTTTGGGGTCTGGATATGGTTTTATCTGTATGTTTGTCTTTGATATTGCGTCCAAGTTGTTATCGCTTATGCATCGCACGCATTATCCATTTGTGACAAGTTACCCATTACCCATAGGGCTTTCACTTTGTACTATAATATTATATCTCAAACAGTTGATTGCAGTCCATTTTTTTTTAAATACATATATTATACTGAAACAGAAACTTTTTTATTCAATATAGATTATAAATATTACTTATTGTAAATCACTCTTTTGTTTAATTATCACTGGTTTGAAAAAATCCTCTGTCCTGGGAGAACCAGTAATAAAACCCAGCGGGACTTTTTTAAAATAACAGCTTACAATCATGTATCTATGTTACACAAATAACCACACAAAACTAATTAGAAATAGTATTGTTAGCGATCACTTTATTCCCAGGGGTTATTATCATCCATAAATTACTTAATATTATAATAACCCTTTTTATACAAACTTTGTTTAATAAAGTTTTTGAACTTTGAGCAGGTCAAATGTCGTAATTTTCTGAGATTTTGTTGTAAAAGCGTATACATCGCCCCAAGAATAAATTACTGACTCTGTGGAGTCGTGACTACGTTATTCATCGAGACTATATTATTAGACGTACATATGTATTTTTATTTTAGTTTTCATTAATAAAATTTTAATTACAGTAATTATATTATTTTAGAACTTGACTGCGTGTGATGCGAACGGAGTTATAGGAACTACTACGCTGCCGAAATATATTAAACCTTTAGGTCCATTTACATCTGATGCTACTACCATTCAGTCGCTTGCTACTGCCCTGCATGTTTCCTCGCAGCCTATTACAGGTATTGTTTTTAATTAACAAAATTGAAATATAGCAGGTTTGGCAAACTGCGTAACGAATAAACCGAAGTAATAGTATTTGTACACTACACGGTGTAACTTGAGAGGTGGGATCATCGGTGGCTGGGGGTGGAGGATCTCAATACCTATCGATTTAACCTTCTGTATATAACTCGATATTCAGTGGTGCAAGTTATTTTAACTAGTAAAAATTTTGTCCAAATCCGATTTTAACCTAAGCTTCGCAATTGCAGCCAAAATATTTTGGTCTGCGACCGTGATTTTTTTTCAAACATCATAAAAAAGAGGTATGTTTGGTGTAAAGGTACAAAACTCTTACTCAGTACGTTAGTTATTGGACTTTGATACTCTCTATGTGATTTGGATTGTTGTTACCTCGGAACGAAGACTGCGCGTTTATTGGACGATTGTTGTTATTAAGTAGATCTGCATGAATTTTGTCCATCGTGCCTTATTCTCCACGCGACTATGCAAAAATGTACTATTGTTACGGCGCAGCCCGAGGAAACGCCAGAGCGGCTGCTAGGATGTACTGTGAGTGGTCCACAACCTGAGACATACCCTGACTACCTGACGTTTTTAAAATAGTTTTCATCATCATCATTACAGCCCTTCACAAGTCCACTGCTGAACATAGGCCTCCCCCAAAGAATGCCACAAAACACGGTCCTGAGCCACCTGCATCCATCGACTTCCTGCATGTCTTAACAGGTCGTCACTCCATCTCGTGGGGGACGCCCTACACTTCGCCTACCGGTACGAGGCTGCCACTTGAGAACCTTTCTTCCCCATCGGTTGTCGGTTCTTCGAGCTATATGGCCGGCCCACTGCCACTTCAGCTTACTAATCCGTTGGGCTATGTCGGTCACTCTGGTTCTACTGCGGATATCCTCATTCCTAAGTTTATCACGCAGAGAAACTCCGAGCATAGCCCTCTCCATAGCTCGCTGAGCGACCTTGAGCTTCCTCATACGGCCAGCAGTGAAGGACCACGTCTCAGTTCCGTAAGTCATCACTGGCAACACGCACTGGTTGTACAATTTCGTTTTAAGGTTTTGAGGTATGTCTGACGAGAAGATGTGTCGTAGCTTCCCGAACGCTGCCCAGCCGAGTTGAATCCGTCGATTGACCTCTCGGTCGAAGGTGGACTTACCCAGTCGGACTATTTGTCCCAGGTAAACATACTCGTCAACAACTTCGAGCTTAGTGCTCCCAACAACTACCGGCATAGGTGTGACATGGACATTAAACATGATCTTTGTTTTGTCCATGTTCATCTTAAGACCTATCCGTTGGGAGACACTATTGAGGTCATTGAGCATAGTGCTTAGGTCCTCCAGCGATTCTGCCATAAGGACTATATCGTCGGAAAATCGAAGGTGAGTGATGTACTCGCCATTGATGTTGATACCGTATCCTTTCCAGTCCACAAACTTGAAAACGTCTTCCAATGCAGTGGTGAAGAGTTTCGGGTATATGACGTCACCCTGTCTTACACCTCTCTGCAATTGGATAGGTTTCGTACTCTGGTTCTGTACTCGTATAGCCATCGTAGCCCTACTGTACAAGCACTTCAACACTTCGATATACCGACAGTCAACTTGGCACCGCTGAAGGGACTGCAGCACCGCCCAAATTTCGACGGAATCAAAGGCTTTCTCATAGTCCACATACGCCAGACATAGTGGCAAATTGTACTTTTCGGACTTCTGTACAACTTGCCGAAGGGTATGTATGTGGTCTATGGTGCTAAAGCCCTTTCGGAAACCGGCTTGTTCGGGAGGCTGGAAGTCGTCAAGTCTGCGCGCGAGACGATTCGTAATGACTCTCGAAATCAGCACGTAGACGCGGCTCAGAAGGGAAATCGGTCTGTAGTTCTTCAAGAGAGCGTTGTCACCTTTCTTGAAGAACAAGACCACCGCACTTCTGCTCCACGCCTCCGGTGTAATGCCACCATGGAGGACGGAATTAAAGAGCTTCTGAAGAACTTCAAGTACCGGTCTTCCACCCGCTTTCAGAAGCTCCGCTGTAATTCCATCCTCGCCTGGGGCCTTACCGTTTTTAAGGTGCTAGAGAGCCATCCTAATCTCGCTCAGACTGACATCCGGGATATCTTCGGAATAGTGTCGGATGAGACTCGCTCTTGGATCGTTACTCACACTTGCGTGTGGCTCCAACGATGATGTGTACAGCTGCCCATAGAACCTCTCAATCTCACTCAAAATCTCAGGTGTCCCGGAAACGATGCTGCCACATTCTGTCTTCAGCTTTGGCAGTTGGCTCTTTCTGGCAGACAGATCTCTGGCAAAGACTTTGGAGCCTTGGTTCCGCTCGATCGCTTCTTCAATACGAGCTGTATTGAAGTTGCGTAAGTCCCGCCGCATGCAATTGGAGATCTGTCTGTTCAGATGCCTGTATGCTGTCAAGTCTGTTGAAGAATGTAGCTTCATCTCCCGTCTAACAGCCATGCCAAATAGTTTTAGGCTTTATAAAATCAGGGATTTTTGGTACTTGGACTATTTAAGTACGTTTTTCACATGATGCCCCAGCAGTAGCCAAATCAAATTTTCAGGGTTAATTCTTCATGAAAGCCAGTTTTAGATAGGTTGTAGAAAAAATAATATGTGAAATATTTGTTTTAGAATCATACATAGTTAATGCAAACATTAGATTTTGAAAAAAAAAATAGCTACTGTAATTTTTTATTTGGATTTTTATAAACCAAAGCCTCTGTTTGGTATAAAGGTACAAAAGACGACCGCTGAATATCGCATTACATACAGGGGGGTTACATCGATAAGTATTGAGGCCCCTCCCCCCCCCCCCCCCCCCAAACCGCCGATGATGATCCACTCCTCAAGTTACACAGTGTATATTCAATAACTACCTATTGATAATACCTACTTAACCGGTTCAGTGCGAGTACTTTTGTGTGGCGTAAGACACGCGAGTCGTGCCTTTTTTTTAAATCGTTATAACTCGCTCAAATAGCTTTTTTGGAAAATTTATCCACAACAAAATAGTCATTATTTTGCGAGTAGTTCATGCATTCAGCTTCGTTTCTGGATATTTTGAAAATTTGAAATTTTTAGGGGTTGACAACCTTTTTTTAACGCGTACATGGTATTATTTTTACTTTGTGGGTTTTAAATCATGTTATGGAAAAATAGTCTAATAAGTAACAAATAATAGCACTCATTGCGATCGCTCACAAACTCAAGTTGTAAATAAATTTCTGGAAAACAAGTCTCCTGTTAAAAAAAACAATGCGTTTAGTCTTATTGTTTAATTTTGCTTAAAATTGTTGAACTGCCGTCTTATTACTATCATATGGCCGAATAGACCTACGAAGTACCATGTGCTCTTGTGATGTGGTATAAGGTTTATTTTTGCTTTAAACAGTTCGAAACCATTCATGCATAAAAAAAGTTCGCTAATAAATAGTCTTTTGTCAATCCGCCGCCGTATAGCGCCGGCGTTTTTTTCCTTTTGAAAACACTTGTTTTGCTATTCTTACTAATTAGACGTTTTCAGATCGACTTTACTTTTATATTTGTAAATATCAATGAATGATATACTTTTTTTTTCAAATTAAGGTTCTTCATTGTTTGATATTTACAAATGTTATTATTAGGTGAAAATTTAATTTAATAAAAACCAAGGTTTCCAGGGTGATTTAGCTGTACCTACTTATATAAATGATTTTTTTATAAAAACAAAAAATAGTACAAAAGGTTTGTAATCTCTTCATAAAAAAAGTCACTTACTCTCAATTTCAAAGAAAACGCGTAAAAAAAACACGTGGTTACCCACTAAAAACAAGTATCCGTCGATTTGTAACTTATGTTTGATGTCAAATAAACTTAACTAGGCCTAAACAAATAAAAAAAACATAAAAAAGAACATTACTTTTATACATGGCGGATTTATACGTGGCGCTTGACACTCCCGGCGTGTCATGAAATATTTGTTCGCCGCCACAGCTAAAAGTTGTCGAAAATTGGTGCCGCAACGAATCGGTTAAGCATTATGAAATTATTTCTTGAAATTTATTTTTAGGCCAAACTGGACCCAAACAGACAATAATGGAGAACCCCGGCGTTTTTTTAAATCCCGAGCAGCCACTTATTGCAGCCGTGACAATAACTAAGGATGATGTTAGAAGACAAGAGGACCGAGTAAAGCGCGCTCGACAGAGACTACGAGAAGCGTTGACTGTCGCATAGGAATACGCTAGCGACGGGGAAAGGTCTCCAGGGACCTCCGCCGCCGCACTGGTTGAACCTAATGCAGAACAACCACAGATACCAGATTCTACAGAAGATTTACTTGGTTTGCAACCGGATTCAACAGTGAATGATCCAGTCGATTGATGTTAATCAAGATGAAGCAATATTCCTACTCAATAAGAATTAAATATTGTAAACTTAATTTATCAACAAATTATGAGATCGTATATAGAGGTTTTGTAAAAATCTTGCAGGATATGTTTGTAAGTTTTTTGTACTTCATAAAGTGAAGGGAGTGCATTAATAATAAAACTATTTTCTACTTAGTTTTTATTTTATTTAATAGTAAATAATAACTACATATAAACTACAAGCATTAGTTGGGCAGCAATATTAATGTTATAATAGATAAAATTTCACAACCACAATTTTATTAATAACAATTTTGACTAAAATGTAGAATTTTCTTTGTGGTGGGAAGGGTTGTGCTAAATTGTTCTATTGTAATTGTTTTTCTATTTTAATTTATTCAATATTTTTAAGTATTCCATCGGAAACTTTGTCATCATCGATTGAAATATTGTTACAAAGGACAGTTGCATACCTTCTTCCTTCCATAGTGCAATATTCTATATTCATTTAAGTGCAAAGATGCGTATCATTAAATTCATGAGATAAAAATAGACTAATAAGGCCTAGCGTACAAATCGTGGACACGGTCTTAACATTCTCGCGTTCACTTACTTCCCTTTCAAGAAATACTCACGATTTACCTGTCCATAGCATATATGCGTAGATGCTGACTAAACAATCTTTTCTTTTTAAAATGGTTGTTAAGAATGTGGAAAATCTTTTGTTTTTTAAGGCATTTTTTTATAACCGCTTGACAGTACTTGGTCGCCGTAAACGTATGAAATTACAAAAAATAAGTTTCATAAAACTTAATTTTTTGTAATTTCACTAGTGTGTCCGTGAATATACTTAAATGAGATCGTCCAATAAAAATACTAGCATCACTATTAACATTACTACAATTCCTGATAGCCTCTTCCAACTAAGCTGAAAATGATCATTGACATAGTCAAACGGCGGATTCGGAGGCGAGGACTTTTTATATTGCAGTTCATACTTCATACCCATAATGATTACGCTACTATCGTTAACTATAAAGAAAGCTATTTACGTGTACTGTATAAGCAATCTGTAACATGTTCAATTAAAAAAGACAATATTAATTTGAAAATTACGACTAATTTATCTCTATATAAACGACTAATATATCTTTATTTATATTAATCATTGGTGTTGTGATCGTGTAACTACTAAATGACTTGACTGATTGAGGTCATATTCACAAAATATATTTGTTTTGTCAAGACGACGGTCCATAGCTATGCTAGGATCCAGATGGCGCTTTAATCGAGTTATTAGCTAACTATATTTAAGGACCAAAATGACTCACAATCACGACATTTTAAGTTAGTTTAGTGCCAAAAACAGAAAATCCCAAAATCTGGACCCGGTAGATGGCACTGTGGTCAAGATATTGATATTTTTTAATTTACACTATATAAAATATACCGAACAAACGTGACTAAAAACCGAAGTAAAGACAGAGTCGACTCGGTAGAAGTGTAGTATAATATATGTGCAACGGCTAAAGCCAAAGTGCGATTACAACTAGGGTTAGCCGGCAACAACAGGTATAGCCACATTGCAGTTGGTTAAACTTCGGTTTTTTGCTGTACCATATAATATACCAATACAAAATTATGAAACGGGTCATTCTATATAGCAATGTATTTTTAAAAGTACTTACAATTAATTTGTAATCAAAACCGTAGGTTAAATATTCTAAAGCATTAAAAGGACTAGGTTGTTTTACTTTTGAAAATAACTTATATCTCCGAGATCAGTTGCATAACACTAAATAATTCTATAATAGAGACATATTTTTAAGTTTTTGGTAAATACAGTATAATAGAATAGAACAGAAGTACTGCAGGGTCACCAAATTTTACACACACAAACAGTTCGCTAACCCTGTCATGTCTTGTTTCTGTTTTAGTTCATTTCTTGGGATATTATTATCCCTGAAAAATCATTCCATCTGTCGAACTACGATCAAATAATAATGTGCTTATAAATACAAAATGGCAAGTACTAATAATTATAAAATTTATATAAAAAGACTCGCTTAAATATAGCAATATTAATATTAATATTCACAAAAAATTTGCTAATTATATTAATATAATCAATACAATAATTTAATATCAGTAAAGGCCCCATGGTTTACAATATAAGCACACTACGCTTGTACTACCCTGAAAATATGACCTAATAGCTGATAATCTTTTTCATTATAATATTCGAATATGATAGTATTTAGGTACATCAACAAGTGTGCATCAATTGTCAATAGTATGACCATTATTCATCATATTACAAAAAGTAGTTTATATTTCAATCTCAGGTTTACACTAGTCTGTTGCAATAAGAAGTGGCCCGTGGGAAATATGCGAACTAAAATGCAATTTGAGCAAATGTAAAATTTTTCGAAAACTGACGCCGCAGCTAAGGGATTCTTATGTGACAGTCTCTTGTTTCAACCAGAGACTATCAATAAACCATATTTTGTAATAAGATACTATAATCAAGACGCGTCCTCAATTTCTTTACTGATTGAAATAATTTTATATTCCTAGCCTTTTTAACATTACTTTCCGATAATCCCTCTCTGTTAACCTACTCACCGTCCAATGTTAAACATGTGGCAGGATTTTATTTTTTCGCCGTGCTTTGCAGGCAGGTTAGCAATTGCATGACTCTGTCATTTCTTTGTGTCCTGAAAATATAGCATCTGTCTCATGGGTAGTAGTTGTTAACACAACTACAGATCACGTGGTCCCGTTTTAAAATCAGTTGGGTTTATCTATCAAGAAATTCTCAGTAGCAGCCTCTAATCAGGATGTTGGGGTTGTTTCAACCCCGTGCCTTGTACACCACTGTGCTGCTGTGCTGATAATAGCATGTCGGTCCTATGTATAGGTCAGTGTGCATGTGATCTCTCTCTGATCTTTATCTGAAGAGGGATCCATCAAATCAATCTATAAGAATGAGGAAATAACATCTACCTTTACTTGCACACACTTATGTACTATATTAATGTCCTTCGCAGATGACTAGTCTCCATTGAGACTCGCAGCCGTCATCAAAATTCAGTCTGGAAGACATTATTGAACACCGAAGGTTATACTGCCATTATCAGAGACCACAAAATATTTCGCCCAATTTTTATTAGACTTCTTTCTTATCTTTTAAAACTTTCAAGAAATGAGATGAGATGGATAACGATTAATTCTCTTTTATCATGTCTACCACACTTCATTACATACATGTATATTATTTGATAAAATTGACCGCTCGTCAAAATTATTCTCTTTAAAACAAAGTTTTATGTACCTACTTAAACAATTTTTTTATAAATGGAAAAAATTTAAAAGAGAAATTCATAAATCACAGCCCAAACCCACAAACTTTTTAGGCATGATATGACTGTTGTATTAATACTGGTATAAATTCATAACTTAGAAAATGTGATATGTCTGATTACAATATTGTTAAATTTAAAATCATGTCCAAGGGTAAAAATTAGAAAAAAGGACAGTTCCTACCACTAAATACCCAATAAAATAACACTGTATAAATCTTGACTGAAAATCAGGCATTTGTTTTGATATTATAAATGTTCTCCATTTACTATACATATTTTCAACTCCTTCCAAGTTAGCAATCGATAAATGGTGAGTTGGTATTCTCTTGCCTGTACTGACACGTCTGAAATGTTCATTTATAGCATTCTGGTCTGAAGTTTGCGTAGGTCCAACATTTATTCTAGTTGAACATATCCAGTAAAGGATGGGGCTGCTCGATGCTAGAAGCCTTGTTGAAACTTGAATATGCACAAAAATAATACAAAATATACTAAGAAACATTGCATGAATTACATACACAAACATATTGGGATCATTGGCCCCAAATCCCTTAGAATATTGTTTTGGCCGATAAGGCATTTTATTTAAATATCCATAAACAAAAATGCTGTCCTTTAATCCTAGTCTTACACATAGCCTAAGATTGTTTTTAACAAAACATAAGCAATGATACAGAATTAAAAACAAAATTGGTGAAGCTAATACAAAATTTGGTATCTGCTTTAATCTATAATATTTAAAAAACCCAACATCCCAATAATGGCTTTGTATATATGAATATGACAGAGGAATTGAGTTGTTGCACCAAGGACTTGCAGCAGAACCTGGTAAGATGTATTCATAATTGGATAAAAACTCTGGCAAGTTATGTTCATTATGAATACAAAATTTAAAATAGTTATATAATTGAACAAGCATAAAAGGGATCAGAGCTACAATAATGGTTATAAATAATGCCACACTACAGGTAAACAAAGGCAATAACAAGAATGGAAGCATTACCCTTTGCTTTAGAGTCTTATATTTATAAACAATTTCAGGCAAAGTTCTCTCTATCACATTTTTAAAACTTGTGTAAAATATGAAACCCAGGTTGACCAAACCATTTGATCGAGTGATCATGGAGAAACCAGCAGGTAGTGCACTAGTCATATCAATATTAGCAAATCTCATTGACTCACTTTCAGTGCATTTAAACATAGTATAGAAAGACATTAAAGCAAACAATGTTTCAGAATATGGAGCAGTGAAAAATATGCTTGCGGGGTTAACACAATATAATATGGCAGACTTATAAGCGTTACATTCATTCCTTAAAACTCGTAGGCTCAAACTGTGCAGTATATCAGCTGATTTTAAAAATAATAATAAATTAATAATTGTTGCAGATATTAATAATAAACTATGAAAGTTAAAAATTGATCCTAAAATACTGCTTAATATGTATGCAATATACCTAACTATCAAAGGGAATAATGGAAAAAAAGCTAAACAATTTTCATAAGTATATCCATATTGTGCTATATGAATAAAATATTGAGAATCCCATCTTTTCATACCACCTAATAACTTATCAATGATGATGTCTGCTGTGGCTTTTTGCAGTGTTGGATCTTCGGGACTGAGAAAAACATTTGCATCATGATCAGGTATTAAAGCGTTCGATATCACTTGTAGTAATATCACAGAAATTCTTGTACATAAAGCAAACCACAAAACTTTTTGGCGCGGTGAATACATTTTGACTGTAATAAAAATTCAGAAACAGGTAATTTATAACCAAATCATTATAGGCTAAACAGTTCCAATTTTTAAATATTTAATTCTACTTACTTTGCTTCAGTAAAATGTGGTATTTGCTTGAAACCTAAATATACGTGGTTTCATGTTGTAATTAGTAGATTGTAAATGATATTTGGTTGTATAAACAATTTCATATTGACTTGACTATATGAAGTTGGAAGGATTTATAAATAATATACAAATAAAAATATATGACAATTTAGTCCATTTGCACAGGGCTCCTCCAAATAAGGTATTCAATTCAGGTTAAAAAAAGTACTCTGTGATTCAGGTTCAGGGTACCTGATGCCACAAAATTTACAATGTTGTGAATTGTGATCACAAACTATATAGAATTTTCCGTATATACACTCTTATCTATGAGAATTTGTGATTAAAACTTATCAATATTCACTTCACCATTCTTAGTTCTTTTTTTATTTTATTACCTTGGCAAAGGCATGTTAACCCATACTGTCTTGTCTGACGTTTATAGTTTCAAATTGTCCTACAATTTATTGGCGTCACACTGCAAATTTTTGTGAATTTTAATATTAAACTGATTGTTTTATTTCTTTAAGTTGTTGTTTTGTGATATGCTTTCTCTTTACGTTCTCTTCTACTTTATATGCGTTCGATCTTGCATTTATATTTTATTTTTTATGCGAAAGCGTCAGTAGCCTAATGGCAAGGCGCGGACCGCGAACTCAATAGGTCGTGGATACGAATCCGCCATTCGACTACTGGCGTGAACCACTTCTAACACAAGCATTTTAAGCTTACCAGAAGTGGTTAAAGGGAATATTAGTAATGTTTAATAGCATTACTAGTATTTAAAAAAAATGATGTGAATATATTATTTTAAGTCTATTATTCTTCATCACCCATTTAAATTATTATTATTATATATTAGTGTTATATTTGAACATTTTTTAGTTTATTATATAAGAATTTATTTGTATATTTTAAAATAGAATTTAGGATATCCTTAAACATTTGTAACGATAGTGATTTTTTTTCTGTTGTTGTCCGCGGATGATGAGACACTTAGCGATGTTAGTTATCACAGTACAGTTGCTTCTGCTTCACTCAACATCACCTTAAATTCTTGTTTCTCAGACTGTGTGAATAACTTCAATGCTATTAACGCCCAAAGCATTCCGGCTCATTACACTGACATGCTTACGTCATTTGAATTCCGAAATATTCACGCCACTTTTGTTTCAGAATCTTCGCTAAAACCTTGTTTGCCTTCTAATTCTTACTATTTGCCTGGATTTTATCTAATTAGAAATGATCGCACGAATAGTGCGATCTATCTTAGATCATACTTTCCATTTAAAATTGTTAGTTCGTCAAATCAAATCAAGTCAAATCGAGCATTTGCTAGTTGAGGTCTCCCTGTCTCAGAATAAAATCCTACTTGGAGATCTCTACAGTCCCTCTCTTTCTATAAACTATTTTACGTCTTTCGAATCTCTTTTAAAATCACTAGTCCCTACGTATAGTCACACTATTGTGATGGGTGACTAACACCTATTTGTTTAAAGGCGACAATCGGGCTATAAAACTTGAGTCTAAATAAGCGTGTAATATGCAAATCCTTGACCTTTCTGCTACTCATAACTTTCCTAACAGTACAGTATACCTACATTTGAAGATGACAACATTATGAAGTCAAGATGGGATCTTGACTTAATAATGTTGTCATCTTCAAATCTAGTTTTCAAGCACGGACAGTGTCCTGCTGATGCATTCTCTTATCACGATTTAATTTTCCTTTTGTATAAACTACGCCCTGCTAAAATCAAACCTCAATTAGTTCTGCGACGTAATTTTGGAGGAATGGATATTCACCAACTTTGTGAAGATGCTCATAATATTGACTGGTCAGTAATTGAGAAATTGAGAGAGCACCATGCATTGACGATAAAGTGAAACTTTTCTGTTCTCTACTCACTCAGCTTTATGACGTTTACGCGCCAATGCATTATGAGAGACTCAAACACTTACCTGTTCCATGGCTCTCTGATGATCTCAAAAAGCTAATTTTGAAGAAGAATGCGCATTGTCAAAGCTTAAGAAGAATAAAACAGAGGAAAACCTAAGGAGATACGCCAAAATCAGGAATCACTGCAACACATTATGTAGAGATGCACAACGACGCCATATTCATATATCAGTCAAGAACGGCGACTCATCTAGGGTGTGGAAGTTTCTTAAAACTGTTGGAGTTGGTAGAACATCCCTAAACGCTTCACCTCCTAGTGTTGATGTTAAACTATTAAATTAACATTTTTCTAATCCTTCTAACTCTTTTGATAGTGAACATAAACTGCAAACATTTCGTTCTCTTTATGTAACTCCGACTCCTTATTATCCTCCGTTTGTTTTAGTCAGTTTACTGTATATGATGTTAAGAAGATCATATTATACATCTCCTCAAATGCTGTCGGTTAGCTACAACATTAGCCGTAATATGATCGTACCTCTTCTTGATGTTATCACTTCAATTATCACCTATTTACTTAATGCATTTGTCTCTTCCTCTAAATTCTCTCCAGCCTGGAAGAGTGCTTCAGGTCACTCCATCATTCCCGAGGTAAGGTCTCATCATAACTAACAAATCGAGCCCAAACTCAGCATACCTAGTTCTACTCGTCGAGGAGTTCCAGCAGCAGTCACCGAAGTACACCTTAGGGTCACTTCATCAAGTCTTAAAGTAAGGTCTCATCATAACTAACAAAACGAGCCTAAACTCAGCACACCTTATTCTACTGGTCCAGGAGTTCCAGTAGCAGTCACCGAAGTACACCATCAAATCCCTCCATCAACTCCGGAGGTCCGGAGGAGGAGGTAGTCGTATCATAACTAACAAAACGAGTCCAAACTAGGTATGTACACCGAGTACTACTCGTCGAGGAGTTCCAGTAGCAGTCACCGAAGTACACCATCAGGTCACTCCATCAAGTCCGCAGGTAAGGTCTTATCATAACTAACAAAACGAATTAAAAGTCCACAGCGAATATCTCACTGTTAAGTAGAGGGCTTCCAGTACCTAGCAGTCTCTGGAGTAGGTATTCGAATTTCGTATGTAAGTATATTTTTGTAGGTATAAGAAATGAGAAAAAAATTCATCCTTTCAAATTATCAAAATGTTTTTACTTGATTGCGATTCTATACCTACCAATTTTGCAAACGCGTCCTTAAAACACTCCAAAATGCCGTACCGTATGTGAAAACGAGCAAAACTATTTATATTTAATATATATTTTCGATAAGGACTATTAATATTTAATAATTTTATAGTAATATCTTGCTTAGATACAAGATACGTAGTATTTTATTTAAATTCATATTAATTGTAAAAACAAATAACCATACCGATAATTTTAGCTAGAAGCTGCATAAGATGAAAACAGTGCGGCCTCTAGTTAAAGTTAAAAGGCTGATAAATTGTCATAAGTAAAATTGAGCAGATAATTTATTTATTCTTTATTGAATTCCTTAATATAAAAGAATACAAAGGGCGGAATTAAAGCCTTGAGGCATCCTCCCACCAGTCTACTCATGGAGTGGTGAGAATTTGACATAGGTGTAGCTGTGTAGCAGTATAGAAAAAAAAATAAAAATGATAAGCAACTAAGTTATATAATATACATTTTTCTAATGTATAAAGTAAATAAACTATAGAAATATCTCCTATTTATAGATATGTACAAATATATACGTACATATATACACATCAACATACAAATAGTACATATAAATAACTATGAATATATAGGTCTGTTAACAATATATTAGTTCTTAAGATACTCTGTGTTTCGTGCAATAAAGAATATCTGTCTATCTAACATCCTTGAACATATACACACACTCACAAAAAGCGTGCGGCTAAGACAATGCTGTGTAAGAGTAGTAGATCTGATCTACTACTATTCTACTAGATTTTCAGAAAATTGGCTGTTGTTTGAATGACTACAGATTTATAATGTAAAGTCAGAAAAGGTACTTGATGTTGAAAAAACATCGATGTTTTTAAATGATGCATCGGAATAATCGATATACAATCTGGATATATTACATCGAAAAAAAAAACATCGATGTATTTTCAAAGTGGACACCCCTATAATTTAATTTTAGTTATAATATTCCACATCACAAATAAATGCTAGCCACAGAACATAACACAATTACTCTCTACCGAGAGAAGAACGCCATCTCCGAACTAAAAAACTGAAACTTCAATTTTTGTTTAGAATGGCTTCTCTAGTACGTAGTACATATAACTCAATGATCCTCACGTAGGATATGATTGCGCTAGCACTTCTTACTAGTTTGTGGATATGATGTACCTGTTCTTGTGAGATACCTGTAGCGTCAGCTATTTCAGATAACTTCAATCGTCGATCTGCTAAAACCATATCTTGTATTTTCACGACCATTTCCGGAGTCGTGACGCTTTTTGGACGTCCGGGGCGGGCTTCATCTTGGACACATATACCACCGCGTTTAAACTCAGCCACTCAGTTTTTTACTGTGGCATAAGGAGCACATTCACCCAAAACATTCTTTAACTCGTCATAGATATCTTTCCCCTTCATACCCTTCATATGAAGAAACTTTATCACCGCTCTTTGTTCAATTTTATCCATTTTGAAAACAGTTGACGAAATATATTTTCAAATGACAAAAAATCAATAAAATTTTCACGCCAACAAATTCAAATTTAGAACACAGGTGGCCAGAGATACGAATTTAAAAATGACATATCATGATCATAGTGAAACATTGATTGTTGTAATTTGTTCTAACATGACTCTTTATAACGTAACCGTCAATTATATTCCTGATCTTTGCAGTCATGCATTTTTAACTTGTGAATTGAATATTAATAAAATCAAACATGCACCTAAGACAATTACCTATAGACCGTTAAAGGATATAAATATAGAAAAATTTGCCTTAGATATCAACTGTATAGAATGGGAAAGTGTTGTAAATGGCGATGTTGATAAAATGGTGGAAAATTTCAACAATATTTTGCTTGAACTATACAATGTGCATGCTCCTCTTAGATCGTTTTATATTTAAAAAAAATCTTATCCGTGGATAACCTATACTGTAAAAGAAATTATTAAACTGCGCGATGAATCACATGCTAAAAGTAGATTTACGAAACTTGATATTCATAAACAATATTACAAAGAATTAAAAAGCATTGTAAGGACGGCAATTCATAGGGAAAAATCTGCATATTTTAATAATTATATTAATACGATACAAAACCCCCGTTATTTGTGGAAAAATATCAAACAAAACGTTGCTAATTTTAAGAAAAAAGACATTGAACTGCCAACTCATTTATGTAATCCAAATAATATAAATCATTATTTTCTTGAGCTTCCCGGCAATGATGAAGTCAGTATATCACGTTTAACTAGCTATGAATTTGATAGATTTGGGTCTAACACTTTTAAGCTTAACACTGTTAATGAAACAGCTGTTTTCAATATAATAAAATCTTTTAAAACAAATGCACAAGGTCATGATGGCATTACTCTGAACATGATATTGTTAACTCTACACCGAACATTAACAGTTATTACCAGAATAATAAACAAATCTATTGAAGCAGGTGTATCCCCAAAGCAATGGAAAGTAGCTTTAGTAAAACCGACTCCCAAAAAGCCCCATCCAAATGAATACAAGGATCTTCGTCCTATAAGTATCCTGCCCTTTATGTCAAAAATTCTGGAAAGAGTAGTCTGTACACAAATGACTGAGTATCTTGAGGCTAATAATATTCTGCCTAAAAAGCAATCTGGATTCAGAAAGTCTCGTAGCACTGCAACCGCTCTGATGGATGTTGTGGATGATATTCTGTCTGCACAAGATGTTGGAGAGGGTACTATGTTAGTTTTGCTTGACTTTTCCCGAGCTTTTGATACTATTAACACCACTCTACTTTTATCAAAACTGGCTTATTACGGATTTGATAATTTAACAATAAAATGGTTTGCAAGTTACCTCACAAGTCGTATACAATTTGTTAAAATAAATAAAAACAATGGATCAGAATGTATATCTACCACGTTGCCAGTTCCAAGAGGTGTACCTCAAGGCTCCATTTTGGGGCCTATACTTTTTATATTATATAGCTCAGATATAGTGAACACCATAAAAAACTGTAGTTATCATATATATGCTGATGACCTTCAATTGTACATGTCTTTTAAACCCAGTGACACAAATATTACAGTAACAAAAATCAATTCAGATTTGAACATAGCCGATTGGTGTGATCAAAATAATGTTTCAAATGTGTAAAAATTTCAATCCGCAAATTAACATCAAGAGTAATCCTTTAGTACACGTTGTATTGGAAGCTCGGAACTTAGGTCTCGTTATTGATGGAAGGTTGCGTTTTGAGGGTCATGTACAAGAAACCATGCGTAACTGTTTCTATAGACTCAAAGTCTTGTACCAGATAAGAGAGTATTTGACAGTGGACATGCGCATTAGGTTGTGTGAAGCACTCATTCTGTCGAAGCTAACTTATGCGGATACAGTATTTAGTGAGTGTTTGCTCGCTAGAACCAAAAGATTAATACAAAGAGTTCAAAACGCTTGTGCACGTTTCTGCTTCACAATCCCTAAGAGTTCACACATAACCCCATTTTTAAATCGACACGACCTGATGAGTATGGCCGCTAGACGTACTCTGCACCTTGCGTCATTGCTTTTTGGAGTAATAAATACCGGGGAACCATCATACTTGTACCAAAAGCTCATATTCTCGCAGCGTGCGGTTAGGACAGCATCACGACTCACATACCCTAAGCATCACACAGCTGCCTTCCGTGGCAGTTTCCGCTTTGCTGCCACTAAGTGTTGGAATGACATACCCCCACCGATCAGAAATAGTAAATCAGTTGCCACTTTCAAAACTTTATTAAAAAAGTTTCTGATTTCAGCACAAAAATCCAGCAAATAGGCATAAATGGTATGGTTCATACACTCTCAATGCTACCACCGTACATGCACCCACGAACGCACGCACATACTCACTCACTCACGTACGCATGCACACATCCACTCTCTCTCTCTCTCTCACACACATACGCATACACACACAATTTATTTTATTTTTCTGTATGTATACCACCTTTTGTTATTACTACACTATAAATGTATCACTGGTACATGGAATTTTGACAGATTTGTTCAGTTCATTTCATTTTATTTTATTTTACCTTTATTTTATATTTTTGTTAATATTTTTTCTCTTGCTGTTTATTGTCATCTGCCTCATACTCCTGGCTCCACTGAAAATCAGCGTTACGAATTGATGTAATTATATCTTCAATTCGTGACTTAAAGCTGAGTGGAGACCATTTTGGTGCATATTACGTTTATCTTATTTTTAAATATTTTTGAAGTTAAAAAAATTGTTCAATATGATTATTTTTTTTGTTTTTTATAATTTATGTGCCAAATAAACTTATTTCTTTCTTTCTTTACATATATATTTTTTTAGTTTTAACTTTTTAAATAGCAGTGGCTAGTTACTTATCATCCGGCCCTTGTAAGAATGCTTACACAACACTTAAAATTCGGATCGATAATAGACAGCGGTTTCTCACGTCTGGTACTATTTATCATTCTTCTATCCATCCATTACGGCTAATAAAAGTCTACTGCTGTTCATAGGTCTCCCCATAGATTATCTCATAAGGGGGGTGTTGCCATCTCCTGTTTCAGTTTCTGTGGGCCACCTCTTACGACATCCACGGGACGATATGGGGTGGTGGACACCGCCACTACCTGGTACTGTTATATACTGATAATATTATGCTGCACTAAAAAAATAAAAATGTGGAGGCGCTTACGGTGGAGCTAAATTAAAGATTTATCTTTGCATGACCGACATTTACAATATTTAAGAGCCATTTCACGTTTTCATTCAAATTTCAAAGATTTGATTTAGCCTAATTTAACATCTTAGGTAATACTCTGAAATAGTTATTACATGTTAAAAAAATAGACCAATCCTTGATCTTTTGCCCATTTAAACAAAACAAATTAGTTGCTTTGTGGTGACCAATCTCCCACAACTAGTTTACAGAAAATACATCGCAGTATTCTTGGTAATGTAATATCTAGCAATTTGGCTGAAAAAAAATAAGGTAAGCATCAGACATAAAGATATTACATAAGACATATTTAGTCGTTTTTATTAAGATTGCAAAATAAACTCAGTAGTGACCGATCGAAGGTTCGGTTTCGGCAAAAAAATCTAGTTTCGGTAATAGTTTCGGTTTCGGCAAAAAATCTGCCGAACCTTCGGCGGCGCGAAACTCAGTGTTCGTGGATTATCGTGCGTCATTCGGATGAGTTCGTGACTCGTGTATTATTCATAATTATACAGAAACAGAAACTTTTTTATTCAATATAGATTATAAATAATACTTATTGAAAGTCACTTTTTTATTTAATTACCACTGGTTTGAAAAAAAACCTTTGTCCTTGGAAGAACCAGCAAGAAACCAAACGGGACTTTTTTTTAAAATAACAGCTTACAATCAGAGGCGTAGCGTGGACTAATATAATCGTGGGCTAAGTTGCATCAGCGAGGCCTACCCAATAGATCTATTCTACCAAACATGGTTTGACACGACATACCTACTCATATCTATTAATTCCTGACAAGTCTATTATTCCGTAAATGTAACAGTTGCGGTCTTTGGAGGTAGTTACAACGGCCTCGCAGTCGCACTTAAGAGGGGCTTCTTCCGAGGCCCTAAACAAACACACTTAAATTTGTGACTTTTTTTCGAGCGGAAAAGTGATCAAATTAATTAGTCATCTGTGGTAAAGGCCCCCAGACTTTACCACAGATGACTAATTAATTTGCTCCATCGCATTTTAATGTACCTCGTGAGTAGGCTTGCCAACCGTCCGGATTTTCCGGGACGTTCCGCTTCTGAGTCAACTTTGGACCGTCCCGCCGTAACCCCTTGCGGGATGCCTTTTGTCCCGGGAATCAGTGATTATATGACATTAGTATCCATCTCGTACCAACTACACCTTAGGGGTGGCTTCGATACCACTTTCAAATGCATCAGCAGAGAGTGTTTTCTCTCTGTGAAAATGCATGGACAGACATCAGAAATAAGCTGTTTGTTGACCACATTAAGGGTGAACTACAAATTAATAATTAATTTTCATCAAAAATGCAATGAATTTTATAAACAATGTGTTTTTTTTTCTAACTAATTTGTATGTAGTGTGTTGTGCCCCGCGTAATATACCCGTCTGTCGTCAAGTCCCGGATGTCGAGCTGGGTAATACCGGAAATGCCTTTTTTGGAGTTTCAAGCCCACTCGTGGGGCCCCTTTAAGTGCGAGGGCCCACTTCGCCCACGCCTAGCTACGCCACTGCTTGCAATCATGTATGTAACACAATTAACAACACAAAACAAATTAGAAATAGCTTGGTAGTGATCACCTCATTCCCAGGGTTATTATCATCCATAAATTCCTTAATATTATAATAACGCTTTTTATACAAACTTAGTTTAAAGTTTTTGAACTTTGAGCAGGTTTTGTATATTTTCTGGGATTTTGTTAAGTTAAGTGTGTATATTGTGTGTAATTGTGTGAGTGTGATATATTAAGTTAATGCTTTCATTGAATAATATTAACAATATTGTGAACACAATAAATATGTTCTCAATTAGCGAGTAACTTTTTATGGGTGTAAGTGTTGATTTTTTTTACGAAATTGACTTAAAAATATTTCTTAACGTTAAATTGTTGATTTTTACTTTAAAATAAATAAATAAATTGCTACATCACTATTACAATTACTAAAAAAAACACTTTTCTATATTACAAAGGATTCGTAATAATACTTAATAGTCAATTTGAACTTTAATACCATACCATAAAGTTTAAGTGTTAGTGGAGGGGTTCCGTAAAGGCAAAACAATTAGGTGACGTTAGTATCGTATTAATGTCAATATTTATACACACTGGCAGATAGCTGATGTTATAAGGAGTAACTTGGGCTGCTTCTATTTTAGGTTCAGCGAAAAATAACTCCACGCGGGCGAAGTCGCGGGGAACAGCTAGTATACAATAAAACTAGGTAATAACATCGATAGGTAAGTGAGAATGTGTTAGACAGGTTCGTCGCCGAGTGATGAAGTCGGTCTCACCTACTTGAAACGTTAGTCAGTTTAACCTTGACAGTGCCGCAGATGGCAGGATATCTTACGTAATAAGGCTAAATGTGTGACTTTATCCACCCACTCTAGTATAGAGGTAGGTTGCTTCCTGGGGAAGGATATAAGCTACTTTTTGCGAGTCGCGACCCCAGGGGTAAATACCACTGCATTATGGTTGGAATACAATCACCAGACATTGGTGAGGGTGGTGGGATTGGTGTTGGTGAAAGTGGTGCTGGTGTTGGTGGATAGTGTAGCTGATGGTGTCGTAGTGGTGGAGGTGGTAGTATCGTAGGTATCACCACCACCATTTTTTCCTTAAATTTTTCACATGCTTTATGTGACAACCCTATCAGAATAGGTATAAATTTTCGACGTTGTTAAAAAGCTTCCCCTCTGGTCCTTACTCTTTACTCTGTGGCTCGTACAGTGAAAGAATTATTAAACTACGCCCACGACGTTTTGATTCTTTGTGTATTATTTTTCATACGGTAAGAGTTTTGTTTATTAAACTTTATTTAAACTTTTTAATCGTTATTTATGATTAAGGTACACACACACACACACACACACACAAACTCACACTCATGTTGTATGTACAGTGTTATTTTATTTATTTTGCTTAAGGGGCTACTCCATGCGAACGACCTTGAGCATTTGACCTAAGCGTAACTGTAGCGAGCGGCTCGCCGGAAGAAATATGTAAGACGCCACCTATTGTACGAAAGTAGTATTATTTTTTCAACATCAATAAACTATTTTATGGAAATACACATAGCGTACAAAGATAAATGTATTTTAATTTTTTTATTCTGTATATATTAGTTGCATTATATTAGAATTATGTATTTTCATATACTATCTAATTATGAAATTTTATAATTAATTATATATTAAAACTGAAGCATTGAAAATTGTGAGTTTAAAAGATACCTATTCACTATAGGTAAATAAATAGATAGCTCGGCTTTTGTACAAATATTTGGTGCAATAAAAAATAAATAAATAAATAGGATGTTTCGCATATGTGTTTTTGATTATTGTTAATTTTTACGTGTCACGTATTGAAAAGTTACCTACTAATTTTTGAACTGAGCACCTTGTAACTTAGCCTGCTTATTACTTATGCTAGCAGATATTATCCTCACCCCAATGATTGATGAGGATGAAAATCAATTTTATTTCTACATACGTAATTATATTTATTTATACATAAGGGTAACTTTAATAAAGGTAATACAAAAATCAACAAGAAGTATAAGGGTTCAATCTTTCAATTTCAGTTGTAAAAAAACGTTACCCCCACACTAGGATTTTCTCCTGTGTCGTGAAGGCAGTTTACAAACATAAATATTGCACAAAGACAAACATCCAGACCCGGAACAATTATTTGTAGGCCATACAAATACTTGTTCCATGCGGGATTCGAACCCGCGGCCCCCAGCGCAACAACTGATTGCTAAGCCACTGCGCCACCATGAAGCTAATACAAAAACTAACTTTGTATTTGCTTCATGGTCGCCGGGTTATAGCTAAAGTGACCATACGTCCCGTTTTGAACGGGACTGTCCCTTTTCTCGGTCTCCTGTCCCATTGTCCCCAAACAAAGCTCCGGGACACAAAATTGTCCCGTAACTCGTTGGATGGAAGTATTCAAAGTCAACAATCTTCAACATAGTTTTTTTAATCGAATATATTTTATGTCTACCTGGTACGAATGCTCCGGTAGAAAGAGTATTTTTTTATTTTGCATAAATTGTGGACGTCTGAAAGAAACACTTACGGCTCCAGAGTTCTAAAGGCGATGTTGTTAACAAAGATAACAATAAAAAACTTGAGCAGAATTTTATTCTTATTTAAAATCATCACCAACTTTATTAAAGCAAATTTAATCCACTGACAAATGTAATTAATAATTAAAAAAAATATGTTGCATTTAATAATTACCGTCTATACCAAATATAATTTTATAGTGAACACTAATTGTATAAAGTTATAGTTTTTAGAGTATAAATAAACCCATGTCCTGTTATGAGTTAAAAAATAAATGGTCAGTTTAGTCTTTTTAGTTAAATTTAGTTTTAATTTTTTTTAGTTTATAGTAAAAAGTAGGTATATTAGTACTTTTTACCGAATTATAAGTATAGAACACCTTATGTACTCAATTATTTTTTGAAAAAGAAGAAAAAACAAGCAATAAATAATATACTATATTTTAGCAAAAAACTATAACTTAGTACATAATACTAATTATAACTTAGAACATAAATGAAAAACTCATAACTGACTTTTTGGCCCGACCCAGGACTCGAACCCGGGACCTCATGATCAGCAGTCGCACTACTACAACCACTAGACCAACGAGGCAGCACTATACCTGATAAGATATTGTGGTTGGGTGATAATATTGAATTAGCCTTTTATAGTGTAAATTAATAATATTTGTCGAAATTTAATTATGGATTCGAACCTTACATGCTAATGGTGCTTCATTTTTTTATTTGCATTTACTTCAAAGAAAATACACGCAAAAAGCTTCATCGCGCAGTAAAAAGCACAACAAATATATGTATAACTAATACGAAAAATTATACCCAAAACAAACAAATAATACTACCTATAAATAACCTAATAAGTAATAATATTATCGACTCATATGACGTGGCGTATGCGTTGGTCGACGCTCTAACGACACGGGCTTCTCGTCGAAGAGCTCAGCGCTCACTGACTTCACCAAGCCCGTGAGCAGTAAATATGCCCAGATTTTAAAATAATTTCTTAATAAAATCAAATATTGGTCTTTTGAAAAAAAATTTACTATAGAAATGTTCATTAATAAATTGCCTATCCATTGGTGTAAATCGCAAAATAAAATAATACTTACTTTACGAGGAGATGCATGTTATCAATAATAATTTCACATTTATGTGGTTTCGTTGTAAGGAGATTATATTAATATTTATTCCTTTAAAAAAAAATTGGATATAGCTTTTATGGAATCAAGATTATGTAGAAATATAATGTGTTTTTTATTTGTTGATATATCTTTTAAACAAAAAGTAGATAGCTTCTAAAAATTGCCCAAATAACGACTGGCGCGACATTTTGCTCAACCTGCGCCTTAATACTTTGGTACCGATAAGCGTCGCTCTTTCTTTTTAATTATGTATAGATAACAGGAAAACCTGTAATAAGGCTTATGTTAAGATAATTAAATCTGATGTAATCTTTTTTTAAAGCTGTTGGTTTTCTAAATAAATTATCGAGTAAAGTATAATTTTAGTCGTTTGTAGCACAAACGACTAATTTGTAGAATAATGATGTAATTTCGTTTTATTAGTTTTAGCAATAGGGCGCAAGCAAGCGTTGTGCATATACCATTGTGTTAAAAAAAAGGAAGCGTAACAATTCTGCAGCCTTAAAGAAAACAACTGAAGCGAGGTAGATAATTCATTTTTGCATTTAAAACAACGTAATCGGATATGTATGTATATGCACAATAATTACAATTTTAAGGGTTGCCATACTTACTTCTTTATTGATGTTTTCTTTGGTTAATTATTATTGAGTAAAAATAACTTATTTTGTAGATATCGAAACTTAACATCTATGATTTTTCAATTTAGAATAAGAAATCGCCTTAATCGAGTAGAGGAGGGTAGCACCTTTGGAACAGACGCTGTGCCGGGTACAAGTGGAAAGTTAAATTCGGTAATTAAAATAATATATGCGTTGTTTTAGTTTAAATTAACAAAAAAGATTGAAGTCTAATACTGTTATTTTTAACCAATTTACAAATGAAATATTATTTAATTTATCTTTTGACTTGCATACATTTTTTTATAAACTTTACTTAACAAATATGTTTTATTTGTGAGTCTAAAAACCTTAATTCTACTGAATAAATTAAATTACTTTTTTCATAAATCTTTAATTGAGGTGCATTACGATTATAAAAGCTCAAGGTTGTGTTTAGTTCGTCTCAACACTGGCGTCGCACTACGCGGCTTTCATTGCGTATGTTTACACATACACAATGCTGCCGTCTTATACCGGAAATAGAGCGTTCAAATTTTTGCATTTCTTATTGTTTGTTATCCCAGTCGACATGTTTTTGAGTTAGAAGCACTCGGTTCCGTTTGGGTAAAACGTCAATGACTGAACCGTATTACAGTAGCGTCATGATATAGGCAGGAAGTGTTTAAGTGTTTCAATAAAAAACGGCAATTTCATAATTTAATCATTACACCTATATATTTAAATTGTAAAAGAAAACAACTGATTATCATTACCAATAATCCAGTTTATTTGGCCATAAATTCTAAGAATCATGGGATCAGATTAGGACCGTCATCTGTTTTTAATTTAATTAATAAATTACAGTTTCCAGAACAAATGCAAATCTTAAAATTTGTTACGTATTTATTAATAGATGTTTTGTACGTATTGGAGTGCAATAGTAAATTGTATGTTTTGGTTGGATAAGAATAACGGATGAGACCCATTTGATAGCCTTTATATTGCAATCCTAAATCAGATATCAGTCACCAGCCTACAACATTTATATCATTTTGTAAGCAACTAATAAAATTTATAAGCACTGAATAATAATACACACAAACTGTGGGTAGATAAACAACATGACAATTTGTTATAATTATAACTTTTTTACGTTTATATTTATTGTAAGAAGACAAAACTATTTACATAAACCTACACTCATAAATGTAATTTAGTCTATCTGTAAAATAAATTTAACATTCATATAAAAAGAATATGACAATTCGAAATTGGAATTATATTCTTTACAGAGATAGCATGCTAAATAAAGATATTTACCCCTGCCCAACATTACAGGGAAGATTTGTTTCCCCAGAGAAACTAATTAAATACCTAGATATACAGAGGAATGAAATTAAATTATTAGAGTTAACAAATCCCTACTAAAGTTACAAGTTTTTCAGGATAAATCTAACAAAGATTTCTAGTGATGTAGGCTTATACTCTCAAAATGCTGGTACATCAAGGGCTTACTTACTTACACCAAAGGTTTTAATTATTAATTTACAAGAAAAGGGCACTTAAAGAATAAGCTAAGAAGATTTAAGAAACGTATAAAAATTATGCAAGTTGTGTTTATATACATAATTAGAAGCGTAGAAAATACATATATCATTTACAATAAATTTTTATAGTACACAATCTTAAAGTGACTATTGCTTCGTTTTTTTAATTTAAAAATCAAAATGGGAAACACATAAAATGATGAATTATTGTTATTTGCAACCTGCAACGGTTTAACTACATATGTAATTTCTTTCATATTAAATTTCTCTATTTATCTGGGCCATAATCAATTCATATCCATATCTTATTGCAAATACGATATTTTATTAAAATATCTTCTTTGCAATAACATAAAATTGAGCAAGTAATGCTAACTAGAAAGTCATGTAGAGGACATCAGTGTAGATAGTCATGTCAAAAAATATCGACAAACAATAAGCACTTTTTATCTCCTTAATTACATTTGTATAAAAGATTCATTAAATGTTTGGAAAGTAACATTCATAATGATTAAGGGCTGATTTTTCAATCGTCAGATAACAGTTATTCATTGAATAAATTATAACCTGACAATATATATATATATATATATATATAATACAGAGTTATTTTGCAATAACCGGCCAAATTATCAGATAATGTTCAGAACAAGTAATTTAGGAAAATGGTGAAGAAAAGTTAATGAAAAAAAAATCTCAAACATTTGGTCCTTTCTATCTTTTCAATTCAAAATGCGTGGTAATGCATTATTTTCACTGAACTGTCATTCATAAATATCTAACGCCTACTATTTTACTACGTACGCACACATTCGTAAGGGTCAATCGGTCGGCAAAATGTGACATGAATCGCACACAGAGGAGCGCGCGTACCCGTAGTTGTTGCCCATAAATCCCAATCTATTTGGGATAATTCCAAATAAAAGTAGAAGCCTTATTTACTAGTATTTTTAAAAACTGCAATAACGGTATATCATTATTTATATATTTGAAATTAAGTTTAAAATTTGGCTACTCTTGCAAAAATACATACCATATAACAACTTAACTACTTATTTTATTTGTAAAACTGTAATTTTCAATTTGTTTATGGTTATACTTAATTCTGTGAATAATTTCTTTCTGAGGATTGATAAATCGGTCCTAAGTCGAAATCATTGTCGGTTTGATTTTGCCCTTTTTTTAAATACTGAATCAGCCGTAAGCCCGTAAATACGAGGACTACCTGTACCTGTACTTGTGGTTTATGAAAAAAATGTTTCAAAATGAACCAGGTCTCTATGTACACTACCTCATAACCTGAGAAAGATACGCGAGGGAAATGTACACATAATATAAATTTATACTTCAGTGATTCAAAATTATTTTTTAATCAACCATTTTAATTAATTCTTTTTATGACGTCCCACCAATTTAGTTAAAAATGAACCACAGGATGAAGTGAACTGTCAGATGCAAAGTGTCGCCTATTTATAATTACGTACCAAGAACCAAATATAGATAAAGCCCAGACCCCATACATTTTGAAATATATCTAATAAATATACATTCTGTTGAATTGACATTTTCAGGATCGAAATAATTTGACTGGCTTTAACCACTTAACTCAAAAATTTATATCCCTGTTACAAATGTATAGTGGCGTAAGGGAGGGGGAGGGGGGGTTGTAGGGTGTCGAGCGGAATGTTTCAGCTTTTAACTTTAAACTATGCCAGTAATTTTTAACGATATCTGCGAAAATGAGTGGGCAAGGGGGGGCCGACATTTTTACTCTAGCTGTACCAGGCGGCAGCAAGCAAGCCTTGCTACACCCCTGCATTATAATATTGCCTTTTAAAAGAATTTATAACATAATGGCGGCAGCACCAATAATATACGTGCACAATAATAAATAATTACATCATGAAGGAAATATCACCAAAATACTTGAAATCATTATAATTTCTAACTGTAGCTTAATAACAATAATCCAGAATTAAACTATGTAGTAGCCAATGTGAATGAAAACTGACAATAAAGACATGGTGGTGTAAGTGAGAAAAGCCTGACAAGTGACGTCTGTGTGCGCGAGGATGTTAGCTCATAGATAATTGTCCGAGGGCTAGTAGCCTCTCCACTGCCGCATTTATGTCGCCGAACGTCGCAATCAGCGCTGTAAGCGAAAACTTTATATTAATATTATATTTTTACTAAATAATTGTTACATAGATTGCGAAACGGAGACTACAGATACTGTAGTCTCCGTTAGACTTTATACTGCACTAACTCGTGATGAAGTTTCATATTAATTTGTCATTGAATAAGTTTGATGCTTTAATTAATTGTTGCATACAACACATTATCTATACTCTATACAAATAAATAAAATTAAAGTGTCTGTTTGTAATGTTAAAATTACGGCTTTTTTACTAAATGCATATGAAAGTATATACGATACTTATAACAAAAACACAATTTTTAAAAATTTTGTCTGTGTGTCTGTCTGTTTGTTCCGGCTAATCTCGGAAACGGCTGGACCAATTTTGACGGAACTTTCACTGGCAGATAGCTGATGTCATAAGGACTAACTTAGGCTACTTTTATTTTAGAAAAAGAATTAGGGTTCCGCGCAAAAAAACTAAAACCCCAATTAACACGCGGGCCAAGTCGCGAGGAACAGCTAGTTATAAATAAAAGTCTCCTAAAACAATTTATAAAAGAGGCTCATGTTCAGCAATTTGATTTGTGAAAGGCTGTCATGAATGAACGAAGATTATAAATAGCGAATAAACTACCGAACTATACAAGTTGACAAAAAATGTTCAACCCCCAGGATGCTATGCTAAAATGATCTTAATGGTTTGTATATTAAGTTGCAATTAAATTATTACAGCTTCATTGTTTTTTTCCTGGGCAAATATCTTTCAAAATTTTGCAATCATGGATCCTTTTTCTACTTCTTGGAAGAAGTTAATAATATAACTAAATGTTTGCTAGTTTTTTTTTTTCTTTTCAAGCAGTGGTAAACGGGAAAATTTTATTAACCAATCTTTAGTTTAATGCATGATTGTGGTAAGACATTATATTGCATGTGTGCAAGTTGCTGACGCGTTAAAACCCAATTTCCAACATATCGCGCGCCATGTGTTGGCCGTGTTGAAATACAAGCACATTAATGATTAAGTTATTTATTAGCAACTAGGGTTTATAACTTGTATCTTTGGAGTAATATCGTTGGCCACTTGTTTAAAGATAAAACAATGAAACCCATAATCTAAATTGTTTAACTCACCTTGCAAATTTGCCTCTCTGTTGAGAAAACCCATAGCTGCGAGCTGTTCAAGTTGTTGCGAGTAGCGTTGTTCTGGTGGCTGGTTTGAGTTGTTTTGGTTGTTTGACATAGCTGACATCATGCGTTGCATGAACTGAACAAACAAAAACACCCAGTAGTGTGTATAAATTATCTGTATTAGTTAAAAACAAGACAATCGAGTAATTGACCTCATCATTATTAAATTACTACATGATAATAATAGTGAAACCCAAATCGGGCCAAAATGGAATAGAGAGTGCACTTTGTGTAGCTCATAGATTATAATGCTGTCCTGTGCAAATTAATGAATTAATTGAGATTTAATACTGGCCTCTGTGATTAACATCGCCAGCCTTGGTATTTAACAATCATAATGTCAGATTTCAGTGTTATCATCATCATTACAGCACATCACAAGTCCACTGCTAAACATAAAAATTCCAAACGAACATAATTGGGTCTGAAGGACATAATGATAAATATAGACCTACATATTTCTACTTCGATAGCTTTTGTTTTGACACAAAGAGTGTGTAGCATTATTGTCATCATTAAAACCAATCACAAGTCCACATAGAACTTCCTAAAGAACGAAAGGACATAATAATAATAATATGCATCTATTTATTTCTATTTGATTAGGTGTTATTATGACACAAACCTGTGTGAAGAGCTCAGTGTTCTGCTGCTGGCGGGGCGGAGCGTTGTTCGGCGCGGCGGGGGTGGCGGAGTTGGCGGGGGCGGCGGGCGTGCCGGCGGCGGGGGTCGCGGCGGGCTGCGCGCCGGCCGCCGCCACGCCCAGCCCCAGGTTGTTCACGAGGCTCGGCGCCGCGGTGCGCAGCTGCTCAATGCCTTGTTGTATTTGCAGCAGTGCATTCAGTGCCTGCAACACAAATGGAACAATTTAACAATTTAACGGTCGTAGAGCCCCGCAGCAGTTTTTACTGTTGCACGTATGGGCCGGCTCAAGCCGGGTTGGTACCACGACCTCACAGAATACCGGCGTGAAGTAGAGGCTCTGCTTCTGCGTTTCGTCTGGTGAGTGCAGGTGGCCGGAGGCACAATCCCCCCCCCCCCCCATCAACATGGTAGCGGAATTACACAGTAGACTACCCCAGGAGGGTACCAGTACCCCTGGAGAATCCCTCGCTGAGCATCCACGACCATGTTATTCCAATCCTGAGCGTGGGTGCTCAGGCTGCCCCGCGTATTCTGGGGGGGGGGGGGGGGGGAAATTCCGCTCAAAAACATAACTGCTCGGGGCAAACTGAGCAACAATACCAAGGCGACCCCTGCCACGCTATCCGTGAATTTCTGCAACATCAGGGGACTTCACTCTAACCTAAAAGCCGTCCACTACCATCTCGAGACGGCGAAGCCGGCCTTGCTCTTTCTGACCGAGACGCAGGTTTCCTCTCCAGCTGATATTTCGTATCTCTCCTACCCGGGGTACAAATTGGAGCACTCCTTTGTGCCTCGGGCTGGAGTTTGCGTGTATGTCAGAGAGGACATCTGTTCTCGACGCCTCGGCAGTCTTGAAGGTTCGGACCTGTCCATCCTTTGGCTACGCGTAGACAGCGATGACCATCCGCGCGTCTACGGCTGCCTCTATAGGTCCCATAGCGGTAATGCCGAAACAGACCGACTCATCGACCACGTCCAAATGGCTACAGATTCCTTGCTACAACAGGTCCCATCCGCAGAGATCGTGATCCTTGACAATTTTAACGCCCACCATGCCGAATGGCTCGGTTCACGTTTAACCGATCATGCGGGGAGATCTGTTTATGACTTTGCCTTGGCATATGGTCTGACACAACTGGTTACTTCGCCTACGCGGATTCCAGATGTGGAGGATCATACACCTTCCCTGTTGGACCTTCTGCTGACCTCCTGATATCAGGTTTCCGTCGATGCCCCTCTCGGCTCTTCGGACCATTGTCTGATCCGGAGTATGGTGCCACTCACGCTCCCTTCGCGGTTGCGTTCTGCAGGTTGCCGCCGTGTTTGGCATTACAGGTCGGCGGATTGGGACGGAATGTGGTCTTTCTTTGCATCCTACCCATGGGGGCGGGTTTGCTTCTCGCCGGATGATCCCAGCGCTGTTGCTGACTCTGTCACTGATGTGGTGCTATAGGGAATGGAACTATTAATTCCATCATCTGTGGTACCCATCGGAGGCAGATCTCAGCCTTGGTTTGGTCGCTCCTGTAAGACTGCATTGCGCAGTAAGCAGGAGTTTTATCAAGCCTGGGCTGCGGCTTCGGTGACTCGGAATGTAAACACCAGCACATTAAAAAAGAAGTATAACTTCGCCTCCAGGTCTTTCAAAAGAGTTATTGCCAAGGCAAAGCCAGAGCACATAGGCAGAATTGGCGAGAAACTAGTTCGCCTTCCTTCGGGAACCCGTGCATTCTGGTCTCTCGCCAAGGCTGTCCAAGGGAATTTCTGTAAGCCATCACTACCATCTCTGCACAGGGAGGACGACTCACTGGCCCAAGACGCAAAAGACAAAGCCGACCTTTTAGGCTCCCTTTTTGCGTCCAACTCGACTCTTGATGACGGGGGGAAAACACCGCCGACCATCCCGCGGTGTGAGTGCTCCATGCCGGATGTGCTATTCTCACAGCGCTCAGTTCGCAAAGCACTTCTCTCCCTGGACATCCAGAAGTCGAGTGGGCCTGACGGAATCCCCCCAATTGTGCTGAGGCCGTGTGCTCCGGAGTTGGCACCGGTCCTAACGCGTCTTTTCCGGTACTCCTACTCCTAAGGCGTAGTCCCGAATTCATGGAAGACAGCTTTTGTCCACCCAATCCCTAAAAAAGGCGACCGCTCAGACCCGTCCAACTATAGGCCTATTGCGATCACCTCCTTGATCTCCAAAATAATGGAATCCATTATTGACTGCTAGCTCATCCGGTACCTTGAGGATCACCAGCTGATTAGTGACCGCCAATACGGTTTTCGTCGGGGTCGATCAGCTGGTGATCTTATGGTCTACCTGACCCATAGATGGGCGGAGGCAGTAGAGTCCAAGGGGGAGGCGTTGGCCGTTAGTCTGGACATTGCAAAGGCCTTCGATCGGGTTTGGCACAAAGCGCTTCTTTCGAAACTCCCTTCCTATGGGCTTCCCGAGAAATTGTGCAATTGGATCACCAGCTTCCTTGCAGATCGGAGCATCAAGGTCGTTGTAGACGGTGCATGTTCTGACTACAAGCTAATTAACGCTAGTGTTCCACAAGGCTGTGTGCTATCACCAACGCTGTTTCTTCTGCATATCAATGATATGTTGCTAACTGGTAACATTCATTGCTATGCAACAAAACAGCACTGGTGATGCTCTATACACCGGCCGGGCCAATATTTCTCGGGAAAACGTCGTCGAGTACCGGAACAAACTTGTGTCTGAAGTCGAGTCTTTGCTGGACAAAGTCTCGGATTGGGGGCGACTAAATCTAGTCCAGTTTAATCCTCAGAAGACACAAGTTTGCGCGTTTACCGCTAAAAAGAACCCCTTTGTCGTATCTCCTCAGTTTCAAGGCACTCCCCTTCTTGCCTCAGCCAGTATCGGTATCCTCGGAGTCGACATATCGCGTGACGTGCAGTTTCGTGGTCACTTGGAAGAGAAGGCCAAATTGGCCTCTAAAAAGCTTGGCGTGCTCAGCAGAGCGGGACAGTATTTCAAGCCGGCAAGTATATTCAAGGCGCAGGTTTGGCCTCACATGGAATACTGTTCCCATCTCTGGGCAGGGGCTCCCCAGTGCCAGCTCCTTCCACTTGACCGCAACCAGCGCAGAGCGGCTCGAATCGTCGACGACCGAGCCCTTTCCGATCGGCTCGATTCATTGGCACTGCGAAGAGATGTTGCATCTCTTTGCATTTTCTTTCGCATCTACCATGGGGAGTGCTCTGAGGAATTGTTCGGATTAATCCCAGCCGCCAAATTTCATGAACGCACATCGCGGCAGAACTCCCGATACCATTCACACCATCTGGATGATTGGTGGTCCACCACTGTGCGATTTAGAAGATGTTTTCTTCCTCGCACGACTTCCTTGTGGAATCGATTACCATCAGCGATTTTTCCGGACCGATACGACTTAGGGACCTTCAAGAAAAGAGCCTACTCCTTTTTAAAAGGCCGGCAATGCATCTGCAATTCCCCTGGTGTTGCAGTTGTTCATGGGCGGCGGTAGTCACTTACCATCAGGTGAGCCGCATGCTCGTTTGCCCCCTCTCCTATAAAAAAAAACTTTTATTATGGGCAACAACTATAACGCGCACTCCTGTGTGTGTAATTCAATTCACGTTTTCGTTGCTCAAGTTTTTGCCTACTGTTTACTTTCTTTGTATGAAAGAGATTGAACGTGCGATTCGAAGTTTGAAATGTGGTAAGGCTGCGGGACTAGACAGAGTTACTGCTGAAATGGTCAAGTATGGTGGGCCTCGCGTCTGGGACAGCTTTCATCTGCTGTGCAATTTGTGCTGGCGGACGGGGGATGTCCCGGATGATTGGCGATCCGCATGGCCAGTTTAGCAAGTAAAGTTTACTCGAAGGTTTTGACACGTAGGATGCAAGAGAAATCGGAAAGATTTCTATGGGAGGCACAATGCGGATTTAGACCTGGAAGAGGATGCACGGATCAAATGTTTTCTCTCCGTATGATCACGGAAAAGCTTCTGGCTGTTAACCAGAAGATTTTCTGTGCTTTTGTGGATCTTGAGAAAGCATTTGATAAGGTTGTAAGGAAGAAAATGTGGGAACTGTTGCCGGGGTATGGTGTGGATGGCCGATTGCTAAGGGCTGTGCAGTCTCTTTACTGTGACTGTAAAGCCTGTGTGCGGGTAGGGCATGACCTGTCACCCATGTTTAGCGTCCAAACGGGCGTAAAACAGGGTTGTGTCATGTCTTCCTGGCTGTTCATACTGTATCTCGACAGCTGTTTACAAAAGCTGAAAGATAGCTGTTTGGGTGTGAAATTGGGTGACATAAAAGTAAATTGTCTGCTGTATGCTGATGATGCAGTGCTTATTGCACCATCAGAGGCAGAACTGCAGGCATTAGTCACGTGTATGAAAGAGGAATATGAAATTAAAGGTCTCCGTTTGAATGCTAATAAAACTAAGGTTCTGGTATTTGAAAGGGACGAAGAGAGAACGAAGTGTGAAATATGGGTAAATCAGGAATGTCTAGAACAGGTAAATGAAATTGTATACTTGGGGAGTGCTTTTAGCCGGGATGGAAGATGTGATTTAGATGTGGACAGGCGTGTCGCTGCCGGGAACAAAGTCAATGGTGCCCTGACTGCGTTAGTCAAAAGGCAAGGCGTAGCGAAGAGTGCACGCCTTGCAATACATAACGCAGTGTTGGTACCGACTTTGTTATATGGCAGCGAAACCTGGGTATGCCAGAAGAAGCATAAAAGTAAGTTGAATGCAGTGGAGATGCGATCTCTTCGTAAAATGTGCGGCGTTATTATGGCCGACCGAAAGCGAAACGAAGAGATTCGCAATATGGCAGGTTTGAAAGATGACCTTATCACAAAAATTGATAAGGGCGTGCTTCGGTGGTTTGGGCACGTTGAGCGAATGAGTGAAGACCGAATGGTGAAGAAAATATATAGCGCGAAAGTTAATATTAAAAGGTGTCGAGGTAGACCGAGACTAACTTTCGAAGACCATGTGAGCAAATTGCTCGAAGAGGGTAGGGTCAAGAGTACTCGGATACCTAGACGTGCATGTATGAAGAAGATAATGAATCTGAAAGAAGCGAAAGAGATATGTAAGGATCGTGACACTTGGCGATCTGTTCTCTCTGGCTACCCCGTCAGGGATTGTGCGTGAAGATAAGTAAGTAAGTAAGTTTACTTTCTTAGTGACACGCTTACTACTAATCATTAAGATAATAACTACATGACGCGAATTATTATACCAATTTTCCTCTTACACTATTAAAGGGCTTAGGATAAAATAAAAAAACATATTTTTGCTTATCTAGGACGTAACCAAGTTGCACGTAACCAACTGTCCTTATTATGGTGTATATAAAAAATTGGAATAAACTATGTACAACTAAATTACGCAAGTAGTCCTAATATCTAATATTGGTACCTCAAAATAGAATCCGTTTCTCTAATGGGGATGTAAAGAACTAACACACCACATATCAAATAACCGTTTACTCACAATGTAAATTCTAAGTAGCGGATCGGAGCACGTTCGCATTTTTATAGGATAAGGGTGACAAGCGAGCAAACAGTCCATCATATGGTAAGTGGTTGCTGTAGCCCATAGACATTTACATCTATCCTCGTTTGCGAATCAAAATGCAGATGCGTTGTTAGCCGTGAGGGCTAAGATGAAACGCTTCTTTTCCAGTAAAAAGGGTCTCCGGTTCTCTACACTCACCATACGAAACACAGCAGCATTAAGCTGCTATTTTACGCTGGTGTTCTGTAAGAGCATGGTCCTTCCCCGGTCAAGCCGAACCATTCTTGCTACAACTATACAATTAATATAGCTGCAGCTATTTTTTAATTTTATAATATAAATACTGCATTACCACGCATTTTGAATTTAAAAGATAAAAATGACAGAATGTTTTAGATTTTTTTTTTAAATTAACTATATTACTTATTCTGAACCTTCGCTGCAAATTTCACGCATTGCCTTGCTCAATATGTATGAAAATGTACTTATCAACAATATATATTATAATTTACATCTTTCCCAGGAATAGAATGATTTTTATTCAATACTGATTATTACATAATTCTTATTGAAAGTTATTTTTTATTTACCACTGGTTCGGAAAATACCTCTGTCCTGGGAAGAACCAGCAAGAAACCCAGCGGGACTTTTTTTTAAACATAATTTCGCTTAACAATAATTTTGTTTATACAATTTTAAATTAAAGCGTCTCCCACACACAAGCGGCTTGCAGTGGCGGCTAACCGCGAGCCGCGGCTCCAGCCGCTGCAACAACACACCACCGCGGTCGCAGCGGCGGCCTGAAGAGCCATTCGCTGAGGTGTCTGTGCTACGATTGGACGTCAGTAAACATGGCTAACCGTGTAGTCTTATTATATTCAGCAATATTATCATATATTTTGTTTTTAATCCTAATGCTTTTGTAATCATGATGCGAATTATCATAAAGCACTGGATAATTTTGCACTGTTTCTATTAAAATCCATGAATTTAGCACCATTTTTCACGCGGTACACGCGGCCTGTTGTAAAAATTTGCAACTGACCGCGTACTCGCTAACACACACGCGTTGGCAGAAGGGGTGGAGCATGCGGCTGCGGCCAGCCGCTAGCAAATCGCGACATGGCCGCACGGGTTCGCAGAATCACTTAGATTGCAAGCGAATACAACTAGCTGCCACCGCAAGCCGCTTCTGTGTGGGAGACGCTTAATTTTCATAGAACCAGCATGGTGGCGATCACCTTATTCCCAGGGGTTATTTTCATTTATGTATTCCTTGATATTATAATAACCCTTTTTGTACAGTTTTTCTTTAATAAAACTTTTAAACTTGTTTATTGACAAACTTTGAACATTTTCTGGGATTTTGTTGTAAAAGCGTATACATCGCCCCATAAATGAATTACTAATTCTGTGGAGTCTAGTAACTGGCATTACAATCTTATGTTTGTTCCTAGTGTCAAAGGTTTGAACCATGAAGCTAATACAAAGGGGAGACGGCATAAGCAACTGTGCACTGTGATTCTAAGTAGGTCCTGACGTCATCATAGTAGACGTGGCTTTAGTTAGTATACTGTCAGCATTCATCTTGTGCGCTTATGTGTTGAAAAAATCGCAAATCGGTGTATTTTCGTAGTATTAAGAAGAAAAGGATGAAGTGTTGTGTTTTATTGTGTAAAAACTACTCAGATAGACGCTCTGATGTTATGGATGGCATCACATTTCATTTGTAAATAATTTTACACCTAATTTATTAAAATAGTTCAAGAAAAATCTCTTTGCGTCGGCTTTCAAATATAATTAAATATATTCGACACTAGATGGCGACACTTTGTGTCATGTGAACTAAAAATATAAAGGTCCGTAGAGCTCAGTATTGGTAAAATAATCATACGAAGGTGCTGAAATTTGTTTTGCATTCAGACATAAAGATATTTTAATCGCAAAATATTATTTTTATAGTTTATAATCATTTTTAGAACAGGCCGTATTCTCGTCAAGTAAACCTCATAAAAATGACAAAAAGACAGGGCCCTAATTAGAATTCAATTATTTTTCCCAGCAATCCAACTTTTAATATTAAATGCAGGAAATTGTACTTATGCTGATTTTTACGAAATGTTTAAGTTATATTTAAGTGACATTCTATATGCAAAGAATCACTTAAATACAATTTAATGTTCTTATATTGGCATTCAAAAAGTGCATTCGGGTGCCTAATTTGGAATAAAATATTTATATTTTAATTGATTTGTAAATAAAATTATATTAATTATAATAATTTGTCTATTATTTGTTCTCCCTCAGAGATATTAAGTAGTATAACCCACACATAAATAATAGTCTAGCCGTTTCCGCGTGAAAAAATTACACATACTTAGTGTGGAATAAGCTCAAGGAGACAGAAAGAACACACACAATTTCGCCTTTATAATATTAGTGAGATAAGTAGGATATTTAGTTCCAAATTAAATATCCTACTTAATATTGAAGATACAATATTTAGTTTCAAAGAGACTTTATTTTATGAATAAAATAAATATTTCTTGAAGGTTTACTTTCACGAAATGATAAACATATTTAAATTGTATTTAAGTGATTCTTTGCATACAGAATGTCACTTAAATAAAACTTAAACATTTCGTAAAAATCAGCTCAGTACAATTTCCTTCATTTTAATATTGAATGTTGGGTTACTGGGTAAAATAATTGAATTCTAATTGCAGCCCTGTCTTTTTGTTATTTTTTATGAGGTTTACTTGACGATAGATGGCGGCCTGTTCCCAAAATTATTATGAAAACTAAAAATATTATTTTGGCGATTAAAATTTCTTTGTCTGAATGTATTTGCTTCATGAGATAGATGCTCCGATGCTATGGATGGCATCACATTTCTAAGTAATTTTACACCTAATTTATTAAAATAGTTCTAGAATAATCTCTTTGCGTCGGCTTTCAAATATAATTAAATATACTCCACACTAAATGGCGACACTTTGTGTCCTGCGAACTAAAAATATAAATAACGTAGAGCTCAGTAATGATACAATAATCATACGAAGGTCCTGAAATTTGTTTTGCATTCAGACATAAAGATATTTTAATCGCAAAATATTATTTTTATAGTTTATAACATTTTGTGGACATGCCGCCATCTACCGTCAAGGTAGCTAAGCTACATTGCAACATCAATATGGAAAGATTCGAGTAGTTTTACTATTTATCGGTAGATGTAGATAGTGTAGTGGGCGGGGCTTTGCATCCCCTAACTCCGCAAATTGTCACGCGTTGTTACATAGTGAAATTTAATTACAACGTCTCCTCTTTGTATTTCCTTCATGGTTTGAACATCCTTATTCTTATTAAAGCTATTTATGTTTTTATGTACATACATTACATTTTCATAAATATATTGCGATACCAAAGTTAATACATTTATTTCTTTAAATTTTTCTCTGAGGGACTCTTTACAATTTAGATTATAAATCGCCTGTACGACTCTCTTTTGCAAAACAAATATATAGCTTCAATATCAGTCGCATTACTCCATAGCAAAATTCCATAAGACATTACGCTATGTAAGTAACTAAAATACACTAACCTAGCTGTCTCAACATCTGTGAGAATTCTAATCTTTCTTACAGCATATGCTGCAGAACTAAGTCTGCTTGCTAATTTAGATATATGGGGGCTCCATTGAAGTTTCGCATCAATAGTAATACCAAGAAAAACAGTGGTATCCACAAGACTCAACTCCTCCCCATTTAAAAGCACATCGGTTTTCGAATGTTTTACATTAGGTATTGTGAATTTAATACATTTTGTCTTATTGCCGTTTAAGAGCAAATTGTTGGCGTTAAACCAATGTACTAATTTCGATAGAGCATTATTTACATCGTCATAATTAATTGACTGCCGTTTGAGTTTGAAAATTAAAGAGGTATCAACAGCAAATAATACTATATCGTGATTGTCCCCTACAAGATAAGGTAAGTCATTAATGTAGATTAAGAACAGGAATGGGCCAAGAATCGAGCCCTGAGGAACGCCCATTGATACTACCGATCCGGAGGAACCTTTACCATTGATTACGACTTTTGAGTTATGTTACTTAAATATGAAGTATAGTCTAAGCGCCAATTTTTTTACACCGTAATGTTGTAGTTTCCTGATTAATGTCTCATGATGAAACACAATCGAAAGCCTTGTAGTATTTCTTATAAATATTGAAGTCAAGTTTACAGCATGGTAGAGGTGTTAGAGCCTTATCCTCCCTATTTCGTTCAATGAATGTCTGAGAGCGACAATGGAAAATGCTAGAAAAATCTCATGGTTTCTTGTACATTTTGGTCAGGCGTAAAATACCCAGACTAGAGAAAGAGTAATATCAAAGGTACGAGGCGTGCATGTCCAACAGTGGTCTTTTGCGTGTTGATGAAAAAGATTGTCAAACATAGGTTTTAAAAAATGTGTAGTGTTTTTTTTTTTTAATTTTTGTTGTCAATCTCTAATCTGCGCGACTGTTTCACCATAGACTATTAAGTGTTTGATATTGACCTCAGAGTAAGAAGAATATACATATCGCACCTTTAAAGTAAAACCGTTACTAAACGAAATTATAAAATTTTACAGGAGAGCCAATATTAGAAAAAAGTCACCATTTTTTGTCAATAAAATCTGAGTGTAGGGTTCTTTAAGACATTATTAATGAGGTCTTATTATAGATCTCTGTACATTATGACACGTGTTTTCATTTACAGTATTATTTATTTTGATTTATATTATTATAGTAACACTTTACCATTAATAATTTGTTCATTATGGTATATTACTATGAAATTACAGTGCAACTGATGTTACTAAATAGAAAACTATTAAAATTTAATAAATACAATAATATTATTTAACATTTAAATTAAAAATCATAAAGTTGGCATTTGCTGTGGTGTTATAATAATAGAAAATAATAAAAACATTCCAAAATTAATAGTGTTTTATTATAATGTAAAGAGAGATCCATACAATCATTTGGCATAGTTATTTATCAATCAGTCTTGAGAAATTTGTACCTTTAAATCACAGCATGTACGTATCTTACTATGTTAACCACTTGTTATGTATCTTATTACATTTACAATCAGTTTGACGAGGAACAAACCAATTGGAAATAGCATTTTACTTAATTTATCAAAGTTACAATCACAGCATTATTTCCCTATCCACGTAAGCTACTCAGGGCTAATCAAAGTTATGTTGACTTGTAGGTATCACTTAATTAGAATAATGAGGCAAACCTATTGCCATATAAAATGTTATATAAAAAATTAATCTCGTAAAAAACTTAAAAATAATGTCTAAACTGATATAAAGGCTGCAACTGGAAATCTTGAAGATCAGTGCTAGTACGTGTTCGAGACGAACGATTGTTACGGAATTGTATTTCTTTGAAATCTGTATCTGAGTAGGAAGTTTTATAATAAATGCCAATGTGGTTGAAATCTTATGTTTTTCAAATTTCATTATTTTAATGTCACTCATTTTAACTGTTCCGCCTTCAGTATTTTTTGAAAATTGAGCACCACATATCTCTGTAAGATTTTTTATATCAACAAAGTCTGAATAGCACATTTCGGTAACATTGTAAGGATTGCCTTTCTTTCGTGCAGTTCTGATAATGGTCACGTATTGATCTGGTGTGTACACAGGACCAGAACGTAAGCACTTTTTAACAGCTTTTTCTATCACAGAGTGAACAGAATCGTTTTCGTTTTGTGTGTGCCCACTAATTAAATATTTGTGCGTAATAGACTTAATTTTAAGAACAGATAAGGCATATAAATACATAGAAAACATAAACTTATTCTTTTGCTGACCACAGCAATTATCAGAATAAAATGTGATTCGTAAATTATTGTCATTTATTTCTGATGCCCTCTTTGTCAAATACTTCCAAACACACGTTGCTATTTTGTTGGCTCCTCTTAATGCCTCGACCTCGCTCCAGACAAAACAATCACAATAGTCTTTCGCTAATTCACTTATAGTAAAATTACAAACATTGAGCTTACACTTGTAATATAAAGTAGAAACATCTCCTTTCGGAAGAGGCAACACTGCCTGGAGGTCATAACAGGCAACAATGTAGTTTTCCTTAACCATTGTTTTGTCATTTGACTTTTCCTGGCGACATAATTCTTTTTCAAGCTGGTGTTGGTCGTATCTGTTTTGTAATTCTATTGTTTTATCAACAGCGTTTTTAAAGCTAATGCATAGTTCGCACTGGTCTTTTTTAGGTGTGTGAAAGCCAATGTTGTAATCTTCATTAAACACTTTTCTATATGTATGAATTTTAGCAGCTTCAACACCATCACTCAAGCATTGTGTTTGGTAGTCGGTATAAAGATCTGTAAGGTTTTTACCCCCATCAATAAATTCACGAGTCGTTTGTTGTCTTACATAATGAGATTCAATTCTTGGGATTGAGTCTATATGGTTTTTATTCCTTTAATTATATCTGAGCTTATTTTGTACTGTTTTCCATGTTTACCCCTTTTTTCTTCTTCAATCGTTCCCGCTTGGTTCTTTTTTGCTATTACAGTTGCAATAGGTCGATTATTAATGGCCAACGTGTTCTTGAAGAATGTTTTACAGATACGATGCTTAATATTGTTAATCTCGAATGAAAATGAATGTTTAGGTCCTCTATTGCTACTATGTACTTTATATTGATACTTAGGTGTAATAACACTAATACACTTGCAATATAATCTCTTTGTCTAGATAAATCTCCCATTTTCCAATAATTGTCAAAAATAATTTCTCTGCCTTCCTGTATGATCAATTCGCTGCACTTTAGTCTACATTTTTCCCCACATGGGGGTCCTATCTGCTTCTTTGGCATGACTTTTTTTAACTGGGACACAGAAGTATATTGTTGCCCACTATTACGAAGTCTTTTAGCATCTTGCCTCACGGATGCTTTTGGAAATCCTTTACGCCTTCGTTTGTTCGGAGTTCTGTTTTGTTCTGGGGGACCCAAATTATTTTCTTCAACTAGTTGTACAGAGATACTATTTTGAGGAGTTGGGCTAAATAATACACGCCTAGGTGGGGTTGCTGGTACATAATCAGCATCACAATCTGCCTCATCAGGGGAAAAGCCCCGACCCGATTCAGACGCACTAGATGAAGATGAACTTGTTGATGATGAACTTGAAGATGATTTCGAGCTAGTTGAATTGGATCTTGCTAGGACCTGGTCTGGTAAGGTCTTCTTCTGAAGTTAATTCTTGAAAACCAGTACCGCTCAAATATGGATTTGGTATTCCGTCATCAACTGGTTGAACATCAGCTTCTATAGTATGACTAACGGACTGAGGTAGTGCTTGTTCTTGTAATAAAGAAGGAGATCTACAAGTGTCGACAGTAATCGGATTTGCATCGCGTGAAAAATTATAATTCAGGTCGTCCATGGATATTAGTTTGGGGTTTTCAGTACTTACGGAATCTTTCTTAGATTCCATAGCCTCCAAAATGCGTGACAAACGTGGGTTCCGTAAATGCGCCATGACCTGAAGCAAGTGGTTTTATTATTATTATCGTATAATTATTATAATTGACATTTTTACTTAAATAAATTTAGTTACTTTAAGTACAACTTTTATTTATATTAGTAGTAAAGTGATACTAAAAGAAATGTGTAACGTTATTATTAACTGTTTCATAAACTATGAAGTAAATTTTAATACTAGATGGAATTTAAACAAAATGTAATATTTTACTTCTAAAATTTTTATGCAAACTTACGTTGCGTAGAGAAATAAACTGTGACTAACATAAATGTCCCACTATTGTAAACAAGGATATGATTTAATTTACTCTTTACTTATTGTAAAACTGTAACTAAACAAATGGTTACTCTTTATAGATAAACGTTATTGGAATAATACCTAAAAAAATAAAAAGCAAACTGTGACTATACAAACAGTAACATTTTATCAATGAAATTTTATTATGAATTGCGTAATTTCATAACACAAAAACTGTGTTTAAACAAATTGTAACACTTCCTATTAAAACAAATTAACAACTTACCTTTTCCGTGTTTATCCAAATAATAACACTGTTACTTTAAACTTCCGTTATCACTCTTCTACGAACATCACAGAGCACATTATATATAGGGAATAGAGTCATCACTTAGAATCGTAGCATTAGCGCCATCTAGCGATATACGACGTCCCTACAGCCCAGCGACGACGTAGGATGCTCTATATTACAATATTTATTATTTATTTTCAAAGTAATTACCAAAAGTCAAACCATTTTAATATTGATTTGGCTTTTGGAAATTACTTTTTATACAATATAATTTAGGCAAATAAAACAACTGTTTAGCGGTTGGATGTTTTTTTATAATGCTTCCTTTTATTATAATAGTACACAACAACTTCTCTCAAAAGAAGCCACAATCCAGGTCAACAGAGCACAAATAGTTAAGCAAATCAGGGTCCAGAGTTTCATGCGTATGTGCAACGAAAAAGGCGAAGTCTTCGGAGTCCGGGAATCAAGCAAAGTTGTTAAAGTTTTATAAACACAAACAGAACACATTCACAAACCACGAAAGGAAATGTAATGACAAACAGACAAATTAAATTACGTTAAATGAAGTTACTAATTTTACACTCACACAAACTACTACTTTTAGTTTCTTTTGTTTTTAATATTGTATGTATAAAATAAAATTAAATATAAATGACATTTGTAACATTGACAGACTGAAATGACCATAGATCTCTCCCTCCGGCTCTTGCCATAGATAAACGGAGAAAACAATTTGCAACGGCGAAATCATAATAATTCACTTGAATAAAGTTAAATTAATAAATTACACTAAAAATTTAATTACAAATTTGTTTTGTAACAAAACAGTAAGTTAGTAAGGTTCGATTATATTTTGAACTATTCATTAATTTGTTTGATTCTTAATTGGCCTAGCATGGCTAAATTTAAACTGTCTTGACATATTAATACCTCTAAGAAAAATTATAGTATGGACTGTTATGCCACTGACGAACATGTTCTTACTGATATAGACACAATATTGTATTTCGCGAGCCGATCATAACTCGGTTTAGTAACGCTTTAATTTACCGCTAGGTGGCGTAAAATACAATATTTTACAAAAATGACAAGTTTATGTTGTAGTTTACGTATATTTTACATAGATGGCATTGATAACTCAATTCATGAAAATTTTCGTTTAGTAACGGTTTTACTTTAAAGGTGCGATATGCTTGTACTTACTCTGAGACATTGGCAGTATGAACGTCAACAAATAACATAATATGTCCAAGGCAACAATTACGTGTTTGATATTAGCAGTAAGTAGAACGTAAACAATGTATGTTATATTTAATTTAATGTATTTGTAACACATATTATATACAAATTTTAGCCCTCCTTCATTAAAAGTAAGTCGGGTTTTAGGTATAAACTTTAGCTTTGTAAAAAGTGCACCCCTGTAGTGCATCTTTTCTCCGTATAAACTTAACTTTGCCAAATCTCACATTTCCGTGCGCGCAATATACTTAAAATGGAAACAATATTTTTCCTTTCCATATAGATGAAGAAGGTAGTAAGGTTTTCTAAACTTACTATTCTTACTTAATATAAATAATATGTAGAATTATTACCTGCGGATTGGACATCATCTGTTGCATTTCGGGATTCTGTAACTGTGCCAGCATCTGGGGCATCATTGTACGAATTTGTTCTTGCAACTGTGGATTGTTTGCAAACATCGGATTCTGCAAAATAAGAATGTAGCAATAACAACTTAACTCTTATTCAAAACAAAGAACTCAACTGCTATGATCATTGATTGTAATTTAACCGAGTGGTTGTGTATTAGCTTTAATTTTTTATATATATATATATTTTTGTTTTGATGTGAACTTTAAGAGGATTGTGAAGCGGTACATTTTCATACAAAAAGCGATAACGTCAGTTCATGTCGAACATAATATTATTAATAGAATCAGGCGTTACTTTGCGGAAACCCATTATATAAAAGCTTTTAAAAAATTTACTTCGCAAACATCCGCGCTATAAAAAAGGGCGGGAGGTGCTCTTCATACTAGGTAAGACATCATTTTATTTTATAGCGTGGATGTTTGCGAAGGGAATTTTTTAAAAGCTTTTGAACATAATATTTATTATTGTATTCTATCTTAGTCCTGAAAGTCAGTTACCTGCGTCCAAACCGAGACTAACAGCTTTTTGTCATTTTAAGGTTTAAAAAAACAACATATTAAATTTAATAATACCACATACCTGATTGATAAGTTGTGAAGCCATATCAGGATCCGCGGCTAGTGCCTGAAGCATATTGTTGGTGTAGGGCGCGGACAACATGGACTGCACTAGACGCGGATTCTCAGACATCTGTTGCAGCAGCGACTGCATGCCAGGTGTGTTGATGAGACCAGGACCAGTTCCACCAGTACCAGTACCAGTGCCAGTGCCACCACCTCCACCACCGCGCTGCCACGGATTCGGCAATGGCTGCCGGTTTTCGGCACCTTGTTGTGGATTTGTACCGTCTATAAGCAATTTACGTGAGATATAAAATACATGAGAAGGCTAACGAGATGTAAATAATGTAACATTGCTGACTCATACTGACTCCGAGCGATTAGTTACATTCTCTCAGTTATCATGGTTCATTTTGATCAAAATGATTTTCTACCGACTTGAAAAAGGTACTCAACTCGACTGTATGTTCTTTTTTTATGTGTGTTACCTCATAACTGGTAAACCAATTTCGATGATTCTTTTTTTATTTGAAAGCTGGTGTTTCTCATGTGGTTCCATATAAATTTGATCAAGGTCTGATCAATAGTTTTTGAGTTATCTTTAATAATTTATATTGAAGTCGGTTGTACAAAATTTTTAATTTTAAATTGTTTTTATAATTTTATTACCTTATTATTAGTTATTTTTTGTTGATTTCGACGTTTGATGACATGATAATGTAAATGAGTTAAAATCTAAAGAAACAACAATCAGTACGTACAGGTAATTTTATAATTGAAGACCTTTTGATTTTAATTAATAATAAAAAAAACTAGCAACAGAAAATAAAAATGTCTTAGTGTCCCCGAAATCATTATTTATTGAATTCAAAACTTCTGAAAAAATTAATAAAATTGCATAATAGTGACATTCCAATAAGCTACAATAACTTTTACAGTGAAAATACTAAATAAACTCGCTAAAACTATTCAAGACGTAAGTGTAAAAAAATTTGTTCGTTATTCTGTTTGAATTTTACCACAACAATCATAACAATTCATACAAACCACGAAAAGCGCTATCTATGACACACGGAACTAACTACACTACCTCTTGAAAAATAAACCACCAACACAACTATGTCAATAATACTAATATAAATTAGGACACTCGAGGACACTACTATTACCACCCAATATGCCTCAATACGAAGAATGTAAATGTAATACTAATTATTCAGAGTTTTAAAAGTACATCACGAAACGGAATACGAACTTATAGACCGTATCTCCAGAGCCTTTCATAACATAATGAATGTAAACATTGATCCATACATAGGAGAGATAAGGCGTATTGGAAAACGAGGAGGCCACAAATCCTTAGCTATAGAATTAACAAATAAGAGAATAACGAAATATGTGATAGAAAATTCTAGCATCTTTCAGAACTCAGGACTGGCTGTTGGGATGTTCATGGATAAAAAAGCGTTCGAAAATCGCTAAGAACTCCGGGAAAACCTGAAATTAGTTAAACAAAATGGTAAACATGCTATAATAAAAAATAAAGTGTATATAATGGGTCCGCCAAATAACTTTTTTTTTAAAATGCTATTAAAAAAAACTACTAAATATTTTTTCAAATTTCTTTTTTTATTTGAAAGTACAATCCTTCCGGTTAATGATGGAAAATAATTTCATTCAAATGGCTGCCTCGGCTGGCCATGCAGTAGCCTACACGATCGGTCCAATTTTTGAGTACATTATCGATTGTGTGCAGCTGTATTTCACCAATGGCTTCACGAATATTGTCCTTTAAAGCCTCAATTGTCTCTGGCTTGTCGGCGTAACACTTATCTTTGACGGCACCCCACAAATAATAGTCCAACGGTGTCAAATCGCAGCTCCGAGGTGGCCAAACGACATCAGCTCTGCGGCTGATAATGCGATTTTCAAAAACAGGGCGCAAAACATCAAGTGTAGCGTCGGCTGTGTGGCACGTTGCGCCGTCTTGTTGAAACCAAATGTTGCCAATATCCTCCTCTTCAATTTCTGTGAACAAAAATTCGTTCAACATGGCCCGATAACGATCGCCATTGACTGTAACGGCCACACCTTGGTCGTTTTCGAAGAAAAATGGCCCAATTATGCCTCTGGACCAAAATCCGCACCAAACAGTGACTCGTTTTGGGTGTACCGGCTTTTTGATGAATGCGTGCGGGTTTTCTGTGCCCCAAATGCGACAATTCTGCTTGTTTACATACCCGCCAAGTTCGAAATGAGCTTCATCTGAAAAGATGATTTTTTGGCAAAATCCGCATCTTCTGCAAGTCGATCGCAGGCCCACTTAGCGAAGCGAAAACGCATTGGATGGTCAGTTGGCTTCAACTCCTGAACCAATTGGATTTTGTACGGCGTCATACCAAGGTCTTTACGCAAAATTCGTCTCAATGATGTCTCCGAAATGTCCAATTGTTGAGAACGACGGTGAACTGATGTTGATGGCGTTTCACGCACACTTTCGGCCACAGCAGCAATATTCTCGGGTGTACGCACTGTTTTTGGCTTTTCACGCGTTGGTTTATCGATGAGGATGCCAGTTTCTTTCACTTTTTTCACAAGGTAACGAACATACGGAGCTGACGGTGCTTCATTTCTTCCAAAATCCGTACGCAATTTTCGCACACATTCTGCAACATTACCATGATTTTCAAAGTAACGTCGCAATATTTCCCAGCGTTGTTCAAGCGTATACACAACCATATTCGTTCAGCGGAAGGATAAAACTAATTATCTGTCAAATTAGACATGAGCTAAGTGTTGCCATTCACGAAATAAGCACTAGTTGAAAAAAAAAAGTTAGATGGCGGACCCTTTAAATGGTAAAGAGTATGTAAAAAGTCCCCCACAAACCACGGAAACGTCCCAGCCTCAGATCCTAGATACAGAAAACAGTAGCCACAAAACGAGTTTAGATAGTAACAACACCACAACCAACAAAGTACAAACACCCCCGCAGTCACAACTAGCAGCGTCGATGTCAACACAAAGGAAGACCAATCATAACTATACATTTCGATACTGAACTTAATGTTATCTTTCAAAATATACAAAATATAGGCAATAAGCCTCACCTAGTCGAACATTTCCTATTAGATTTAAACATAGATATATTATTATTGTCAGAACTATGGAAAAATAAGAAGTATTGTGATGTGCGCGTTTGCGGGCGCGCGCGGTTTGTGTATGTGTGTGTGTGTGTGTGTGTGTGTGTGTGTGTGTGTGTGTGTGTGTGTGTGTGTGTGTGTGTGTTGATATCTTGGGTTGATATACTGAGCTGATATCCTGGGAGACAGCGTTACGAGAAGGTTAAGGCAAAGTTGTCTTAGAATATATATTATAAGCGTACCTGAATTGTCCACAAGACCAGAGAATGGATTTCCCGCCATGCTGCTAGCCACATTCAACATTGGCTCTTGAATGTCGCGATACATCCGCTGCAGTGCGTTGTATCCACCTGTAACATCATAATCTCAGATCAGTGCACTATTTTAACTTAAACCAACACTAATAATAAGCAGATATATAAACAAATGAAAGCCTTTATAAATACACTATACACCATTTAGAGCCATTTCACAGGCATTGAAATGTATTAAAAACATAAATACTGTGGCACTAATAAGTCCCATTATTTTTTTTAATAAAATAAATTACAATAATTTTGCCAAAAAAAAAACAAAGAAGATAAACAAAACTCGGTTCCAAATCGTATGTTATAAAGCCCAGTTTTTTCTCATTTAGTTAAAAGTAGGCCTCTATGTGCGTTATGTGCATTATTAATAATGAACTATCGGTAGTATAAAGTTACAATTGTAATAATTTTAATTTGAACAATAATTTATCATTTATTAAGTTTATTTTTATTTTTAAATAATAATAATATAAAATTGAACGCAAGGAGCAACCCAAAATCTAGTGTAATCTAGCAAATTTCGCAATTTCGTAGGCTTCACTGTGCAGTGAATGATGCCAAGATTGTAGTGAGAGCTTTCACTATTGGTTAAATACCAATAATGTACGTCTTGTGTATTGTCATGGCGAAAGTTAATTAGATATATTGTTTTTGTTCAATTTGATCATAAAAATAAATTCATGTGCTTATTGACAGTCTGATATAATTGAAAAACATATTTTCAGTTGCGAATACCGGATTACAAATGCACCTTGTAATGATATAGCCCAGAATATATTTTTTACTATTCGTGTCCTTGACTGTACACTACGGGTTTGATCAAGTGCGCACGCAAGACTGTAATGAAAAGGCTACACCTACCGACCGCAAACATGCGACCGGCAACAAGCCCAAGAGTAAAACTAGGCTGAGTTTAAAAAATTAAGTATGTTTAGAACTAACTACAGTTGGCTTTCATTAATATGTTAAAATAATCTATATTCTTATTTAAATATTCCTTGCATATGGATACGAAAGAAAATAGAGTATTATGAGTTTACTGGCAAACGCAATGCAGTTATTTAATTATATAACTTCTTTCATGTGTCATTTGAAATGTAGATGTATCAATTTTATTCTCATACACTAAAATAACAATGGCAGACTTTCATACATTTCAATTATTTGAGAAGAAATGGTAGCGTCTATATATCAAAAAATATCTTAAATGGTTAAGCGTCAGTCCCTGAGTAACTTTGTCATAGAACTTTCTCCTGAGAAGGCGTAAAAAAAAAAGATATTTAGATTTGAACCTTTTTAGGTTATGTCTTATGTTACTTGGAAAAAGTCATGCGTCCTGTGGTTGTTTGATGTTAGCTTAATACATTCTCATCATAATGTGCCTGCCTACATAATTGAGATTTTTAGATTATTGTATCAACGTAATATAACACTAACGCAACCGACACGAAAAGCGCAGAAGCATCAGTGACAGATCACAGACAGACCACGCTTTTCGTGACATTTTTTTAATAATATTTATGGCAATCTTTTGCGCCATAGTTGCCGTAACATTAATTGGAATTGTTACATAGTTCTATGATTGAGATAATGTATTATTGCAGAAAGTTCTTTGTAAGAGACTTATTTTCAACCATATCACTTTTATTTTTATTATTACTGACTAGCTATTCCCCGAGACTAAGCACGCGTTACTATTGGATATCATGGGTTTTAATTTTTTGCGCGGAAGCCTAATTCTTTTACTTAAATAAAAGTTACTCCTTATAACATCAGTTATCTGCCAGTGAAAATCCCGTCAAAATCGGTCCAGCCGTTTCGGAGATTAGACGGAACAAACAGACAGACAAACATATTAAAAATTGTTTTTTGTTATAAGTACCGTAAATACTTTCATATGCATTTAGTAAAAAGCTCTTATGTTGACATTACAAACAGACACTTCAATTTTAATTATTTGTATAAACAGTATAGTTATTACTAATAATAACTTCATATAAAAATATTTTGTTTGTGTGTTGTGTTGGTAGTCTTACAAAGTGTGTACGAAAATAGTATACATACATACATACATATAATCACGCCTCTTTCCCGTAGGGGTAGGCAGAGACCAGTTCTTTCCACTTGCTACGATCCTTACATACTTGTTTTGCGTCGTCCACTTTCATTATTCCCTTCATACATGCTCTACGGTTTAGGGTACTCTTGACCTAGCCTTTTTTCAAGACGTCCCTGATTTGGTCTAGAAATGTCCGCCTAGGTCTACCCCTTCCAACACTCATTCACACTCACCTTATACACTTTTTTCGTCAATCGTTCTTCATTCATTCTCTCTACATGGCCAAAACCATCTCAGCATACCTTTCTCAATTTTTGTCACTACATCTTCTTTCAGACCACAATGTTTCCTTATCTCACTATTTCTTATCCTGTCACTCAGTTTAACTCCTATCATACTTCTTAATGCTCTCATCTCAACTGCATTTATTCTGCTTTCATGTTTCTTCTGCCATACCCAAGTTTCACTTCCGTACATGAGTGTCGGAACCAACACTCCCTCATGCACAGCCAAACGTGCCTTGTTAGACACCTTCAGACTGCTCATAAAGGAGTGCAAAGCTCCATTCACCATGTTTCCTGCATTCACTCTTCTTTCGATATCACTCTCACACTTTCCATCTCTTGTAAACTTTGAACCCAAATACACAAACTCTTTCACCTGTTCAATTTGTTCATATTCAATCACAATATTGCAGTCTGTCACTGCCTCATCTTTTTCAAACACCATCACTTTCGTCTTCCTTACATTCATCTTCATTCCCTTTCTAACAAAAGCTCCAATCATAGCAGTTACCATCTCCTACAACTCCTCGGCCGAAGACGCAAGTAATACTTGGTCATCAGCATAGAGAAAACATTTGACGAGTAACTCATTCATTCTCAACCCACTTTCATTCTCTTTTAAATCTGTCAAACAATTGTCCATGAACAGATTAAACAGCCACGGTGACGCTACACATCCCTGTCTAACACATTTTTCGATATTAAACCATTCAGTGTATGCCCCGTTTATCCTTACACAAGCACTAGAATCCCTATAAAGAGATTGCATTGCTCGTATGAGGATACTGCTCACACCGTTCACAGACAGTGCTGACCACAATTCATTTCTCTCCACTCTATCATAGGCCTTTTCTAGATCTACGAACGCGCAGTAGACTTTCTTGTTTTTAGCCAAATACTTTTCGGCTATGCACCGCAAGGAAAAGACCTGATCCGTACATCCCATTCCCTTTCTAAATCCCGCTTGTGCATCCCATACTTTCTCGTCTGTTTCATTCACAACCCTTTCAATCAACACTTTCGCATACAATTTACCGACGACGCTGAGAAGGCTTATACCGCGGTAATTTATGCCATCCTGCCGTGACCCTTTTCCCTTATACAATGCCACGATTACGGCTTTGCACCAGTCTCGCGGTACTTGCCCATTTCGCCAGCACAGATTGAAAAGGCGGTATAGCTGACTAGCCACCAGGCCCTGTCCAGCCCTCAGCATCTCGACGGTAATCCTGTCATACCCTGCAGCCTTACCTAATCTCATACTTTTCAACGCTTTCACTATTTCATCCATGCTTATCTCATTTTCATCAACATTTATATTAGTTTCCGTGGAAGGTGGCAGATGCTGTACCTGCACTTCCTCTCTTTCAAACAAACTTTCAAAATACTCTTTCCATCTCTTTAACACACATTCTTCTCCTTTTATAATGCTCCCATCTTGACTCCTGATTGTACTCAGCTCCGAGGTAGAAGTTTTACCTCTGGCTGTTTTGATGGTTTTCCAGAAAAACTTAATGTTTGACTGGAAAGCTACTCGGTTTTTAGTTGATTTGTGCGCGCCCGCGAAGATTTCTGACAGAAATAAAGAATATTTTGTCTTATGTGTTCTTACACCATTAACCCAATTACAGTGAAACTTTTTACATTAAAAGACCGGAGCGAGCCAGAATATTACATCACTTATTAACATGTAAGTTTGTGTATTTCATAACTATTAATTTGCTATGAAAGTCAAAGTATAGAACAACATATATGACCAGCTCTGAATGGGTTACACCCATCTTTTGTACTGAATTGTAAAAGAATAACCAGTGTTATGGACTTTTCAGCTACAATTACCTGGTATACTTTCGAGATTTGAAAGTGCCCGGTCATGCGATCTCATCAGTTCTTGAAGCATTGCAGGATTACGAGCCAATTCCATAGTCTGGCGTAGTAGCTCGGGATTGTTCAGCATGTGACTTATCTCTGGATTTCTCTGAAATAGAAATATAACTTGATTTTCATATCTTATGAAAATTTATAGAAATGATCTATATAATCGTTGGTGCTGTTTGTGATTGCGTAACTTCTGATGGACTTGACCAATGAGGGCATCCACAACTTTTTCTGCCACCAGGGTAGGGTAGCTCCACTTGGAATAAGGAGAAAGTTAATTTGTTCGAAAAATGTAAGGGTTTTAATGTTTTTTTCTAAAATATTAGTTATGTTTTATATTGATTAGATAAAAAATGGATAAACCAAATATCGTATATTCCTAAAAGTACAAAAATTAAAAAAAGAGTAAAATTCAAAGAGCAACCACGGAGGCATTGCTTTGTGTATTTACACACTCTAGCAACCGATAGACTTTTAATTAAAACGCAATTTCTCAATTATAATGACCTTGTGTAACAAATAAACTTCACCTCACTCCCAATTAGCGACAACTGGTGAGAGGGAAAATATTAGCTTTCATAGAGGTCTTATTCACACTCATATTTTGGTTAGTTCATAGCTATGCTAGGATCAAGGAAAGTGTGATAGGAAGAAATCATCTTCTAAACACACACAGTGTCCACAGTGTTGGACCGCCAATCGTCCAGATAGTGTGGATGGTATCGCGCGTTTTGTCGCGATGTGCAATGGTGAAATTGAGCGACTGGAATTAGTCCGAACAATTCCTCAGAGCGCTCCCCGTGGTAGATGCGATAAAATACACAGATATGCAACATCTCTTCGCAGCGTCAGTGAATCCAGCCGATCAGAAAGGACTCGGTCGTCGACGATTCGAGCCGCTTTGCGCTGGATGCGGTCAAGTGGTAGGAGCCGGCATTGGGAAGCCTCAGCCCTGAGATGGGAACAGTATTCCATGTGAGGCCAAACCTGCGCCTTGTAAAGTTGCAAGCGGTGTGCCGGCATGAAATACTGTCCCGCTCTGCTAAGCACGCCGAGCTTTTTAGAGGCCAATTTGTCATTCTCTTCCAAGTGATCACAAAACTGCACGTCACTTGATATGTCGACGCTGAGGATTCCGATACTGGCTGAGGCAAGAAGGGGAGTGCCTTGAAACTGAGGAGATACGACAAAGGGGTTCTTTTTAGCGGTAAACGCGCAAACTAGTGTCTGCTGAGAATTAAACTGGACTACGACCCATCCGAGACTTTGTTCGGCAAAGACTCGACTTCAGACACAAGTTTGTTCCAGTACTCGACGACGTTTTCCCGAGAAATATTAGCACGGCCGGTGTATAGAAAATCACCAGTGCATCCGCATAGCAATGAATGTTACCGGTTTGCAACATATTATTGATATGCAGAAGAAACAGCGTTGGTGATAGCACGCAGCCTTGTGGAACACCGGCGTTAATAGTCTTGTAATCGGAGCATGCACCGTCTACTACGACCTTCATGCTCCGATCAGCCAAAAAACTGGTGATCCAATTGCATGATTTCTCGGGAATCCCATAGGAAGGAAGCTTCGAAAGAAGCGCTTTGTGCCAGACCCGATCGAAGGCCTTCGCTATGTCCAAACTAACGGCCAATGCCTCCCCCTTGGACTCGATGGCCTGCGCCCATCTATGTGTTAGGTAAAGAAGAAGATCACCAGCTGAGCGACCCCGACGGAAACCGTACTGGCGGTCACTAATCAACTGGTGTACCTCAAGGTACCGCATGAGCTGGCAGTTAATAATGGACTCAATTATTTCCGAAAACAAGGTAATGGCGATAGGTCTGTAGTTACCTTTTTTAGGGATCGGGTGCACGAAAGCTGTCTTCCATGAATTCGGGATAACGCCTAGGGAGTAGGAGTACCGGAAAAGACGCGTTAGAACCGGTGCCAACTCTGGAGCACACGTCCTCAGCACAATTGGCGGGATTCTGTCAGGCCCACTCGACTTGTATATGTCCAGAGAAAGGAGTGCTATGCGTGCTGAGCACTGTGAATCGCACATCAGGCATGGAGCACTCACACCGCGGGATGGTCGGCGGTATGTTCCCCCGTAAATCATCCTCCCTGTGCAGAGATGGTAGTGATGGCTTACAGAAATTCCCTTGAACAGCCTTGGCGAGAGATCAGAATGCACGGGTCCCCGATGGAAGGCGAACTAATTTCTCGCCAATTCTGCCAATGTGCTCATACTTTGCCTTGGCAATAACTCTTTTGAAGGACCTGGAGGCGAAGTTATACTTCTTTTTAAGCATGCTGGTGTTTACATCCCGAGCCGTCGAAGCTTCAGTCTAGGCCTGACAACTTACTACGTAAAGCAGTCTTATAGGAGCGACCAAGCCAAGGCTGAGATCTGCCGCCGATGGGTACCACAGATGATGGAATAAATAGTTCCATTCCCTGTAGCACCACATCAGCGACAGAGTCAGCAACATGGGATCATCTGGCAAAAAGCAAACCCCATGGGTAGGATGCAAAGAAAGACCGCATTCTGTCCCAATCCGCTAACCTGTAATGCCAACACGACGGCAGCCTGCAGAACGCAACCGCGAGGGAAGTGTGAGTGGCACCACACTCCGGATCAGACAATGGTCCGAAGAGCCGAGAGGGGCATCAACGGAAACAGCAGTCAGCAGAAGGTCCAACAAGGAAGGTTTATGATCCTCCACATCTGGAATCCGCGTAGGCGAAGTAACCAGTTGTGTCAAACCATATGCCAAGGGATGGCCGATGAGTCGATCTGTGTCGGCATTACCGCTATGGGACCTATACAGGCACCCCTAGACGCGGGGATGGTCGTCACTGTCTACGCACAGATAGAGGATGGACAGGTCTGTACCTTCAAGACTGCCGAGGCATCGAGAACAGATATCCTCACTGAAGTATACGCACTCCAGCTCAGGGCACAGAGAAGTATTCTAATTTGTACTCCGGGTAGAGGACAGATACAAAGTATCAGCCGGAGAGGAAAAATATAGAGCAGAATTTTGCCCCCCCCCTCCACCCATTTTTCCACCTGCACTCACCAAGCGAAACGCAGAGGTAAACCTCTACTACACGCTGGTATTCTGTGAGGATGTGGTACTGCCCTGGTTCGAGCCGGCTCATCCATGATACAGCAGAAGCTGCAGTGTGGCTCTACAACTATATGGTGGATGCATTAAGAGTTCCTAACAAAGCTCTCTCCATTTTTGCTGAGTGGCCAAAGATGTGTGTGGTCTGGCATTATCATGATGAAAGACCACTCCTTTTCTATTGATCAATTCCAGCCATTTTTTCTCAATTTCTTGCTTGAGTCTCATTAGTTGTTGGCAGTAGAGATCCGAATTGATGATTTTGCCCGGCGGTAAAAGCTCATAATAAACAATGCCCTTCACTTGCACCTTATTGTATGTTAATCCAGGTTTCAATAGTCTGTGGAGCTTGACTACTCTTTGACCATGATCTTTTTCGCACATTCTTATAGTAGGTAATCAACTTTTCATCACCAATGATCAATCTTTTCAAAAATGGTTCGGTTTCATTACGTTTCTACAGAAAATTGCAAATGAGTACATGATTCATTAGGTTTCTTTCAGTGAGTTTGTGTGGTACCTGAATAATATCAAGTATTATCAAGCTTGTTTTGCATAGCCAGACTTATTCAAATGGGTCGAAACTGTTTTATGTCGAAACTACTAATATGCCGATCTTGCTCGACTTTTTAAAAAATGGCATCGACATTATCCATACGGGGGTGCCAGAGCGAGCTGCATCTTTGACATCAAAATTCCCAGACTGAAAACGCATGAACCAACTTGATACTGCTACTGTTACTAACACTGCATTAGGATTATAAACATCACAAATTATTTTCGCGGCTTGAGTAGCATTTTTCGTTAGTCTTAGTTAGTTTCACTCATTTTCGCGGACAGAAAAACCATTAAAAGTGACGGGAAAGTGTCTTTTACTTTTTTTGAAATTAAAAGCAACCAAATACAAACAGTACAACCAAAGAGATTTTTCATCAATTTTATACAAACAAAATACACAGAAAATTTACCCCGACCTATTATTATGTTACGATTGTCTGAATATGTCGTCTTCAAGTCATTGTGTATGGGTATCATAATGAAATGAATGTAATTGTTTTATGAAACCAGGCTGTACAAAGTCAAAGACAAATATTTTTATTCAAAATTTGACACTGCAAAAGGAAAAATAAAGCTCTTAATATTACTTACAGCCATCAAGTCCTGCATTTGGGGATTAGATGTAATAAGTGAACGCATATTCTCTGGGTCATTCATCATTTGTTGCACTAGTGGATTGTCCAAAACTTGCCTTAGCATGTCAGGATTTGATAGGAGTTCCTGCTGCATTCTTGCCTGAAATAAAGAAAATATATTAAGGGAGATATACAAAAATTATTATGATTCATCACATTATAAAGCATCATAGTGACCCCAAGCATAGTTGGCAACTTGTTAGACATTTAGTCATAGTCATTTTAATGAAAATGTATATGAGAAAGCCAAATATTTCTACAAAACTTAAAGTATCAGTTATATAAAACAATGTTTAAGGATCACATTTAATTTAAAATTAAATAAAATCCTTAAACATAGTTTTATTCAATGTATTAATGTAATTTATTAAATGTGTAGCGTTCACATAAATATAATAAATCATTAAAAGTTATATCCTTTAATTATAAAGACAAAATAATCTATACATATAAATAAAATTGAAGTGTCTATCTATAATATTGGAATCGCTGCCTTATATTTTAGTTGAGATTAGTTGCATGACATTATGTCATGAATAACTATTTTTTTTTTCATCTGTCTGTATGTCCATCTGTGTAGGCTAATCTTTGGAATGGTTGAACCAATTGTATGAAACTTCATAAACAAATAGAGAACAATGCCAGGAGTGACTTACGACTATATTTTATCCAAAAAACTACGACAAAACTAGACAAAAAATATATATATGAAATGTTGATAAAATAAATGGTTTTTAATTATCTTAAAACTAAATATCACCACATTAATAGATCTTATCCAAGTAATCGCTAGAATAGTATAAAGTATTACCTGCAAGTCCATAAAAGTACTCTGACCTAGACCAAGACTTTCTAGGCCTGCAAGACCGCCAAGTGAATTTAATCCAAATGGTGTAGCGCTAATATCAGCTGAAAATGAGTTTTGTTTATTACAAACCTTAACAATAAAAATAACAATTAAATTCATTAATGAAGCAGGTATCTTGCAAAAAAACCTACAGATGTGATGCTAATACTTTCATTACCCTATATAAATATATTTTTTAATTAAATTTACTAACATCTTAATAACAAGGAGTTACAGTACAGCCGTTTTAACTTGGCCATCCCTAACTATGTGCAAAACATGGGGCAGTAGGTCATTTTAGGAACTAAATGATAGAGGTGTGGATTTGCATACACAGTAACATTAAAAATAAAATGGTAGAAAAAACAATAGCTTTCATTAATGATCCCCATGTATGTGTTGTTGCCTGTTTTCATTATACTATTTGTCTGATGTCATTACAAAAATTTCTAATTACTGGCAATCAAATGAAATATTACATTTCAGCAATATAACATAAATGTAGGTACTATTAAGTACTGCTTAACTGTTTTTCTTAAGAATAGGATCTAATCTTAAGAGACTATGGTTTATGTGTAAAAATAAGTAATAGTGATTATGCATATTTTCATAATTATACTAGTTACTATAAGTATACTAGTTGTCATCTCAGGAAAGGGCAGACGTTGTTCTGCCCTTCCCTGAGTTGACCCTTTCTCCAATAAAAAAATCCTTAAATTCCTAGTAAAAAATGTTAAGGGTCACTTATCGGGATAAAAACTATAATATCTCTCAAGTTGGACCAAACTGCAAACAGTGTGCAAAATTTCATTGAAATCAATTCAGTAGTTCATCACGGACAAACAATGTGACACATAATTTTTATATATAAAGATTATTCATATATCTTACTGTTTTAATAATTATATTTGCCAACTTGCATTAAAAAATTTGGTATTGGTATTTAATACATGATCATTACCTGGTGCTGTACCAGGTAATGATCATGTATTAAATACATAATATGATCTATTAGCCAAATATTTTCAAAACATAAAATTATATCTTAAATTAAAATAATCAATAATAAACAAATAGTTTTGTGAGAACATGAACACACAAATGATAATGAAATATTATTTAATTTAATGAAATTTCATTAAATTTAAATTTTATTTAATAAAGATTAAACTTTTATTTTGTTCTAATTTAATTGTCATTACAATGAATTACAATAAAAGAATTATAAGAAAACATTATGTAGGGCAACTCTATTGCTAGATCTGTGGGAAATTTTCAGAAATCCTTTGGCAATATATTTGTAATATTTAGTGGTTGATTATTTTTTCGGTGAATTTGACTGAAACTAATGAATGATTAATTTTTTTTTAAATACAAAAACTTATGTTACTGACTTATATAATTTCAGCATATAGTTTATGTATTTGTTCATCAGAGAACTATAAACAAATTGTTAGCTGTTTAAAAATTATTTTTATAAATATTTATTATTTTAGAACATACCATGTGGATCTGTCTTTATTTTATTGTTATGTCCCATCTTTATTCACTGTGACAGCTTTTTCATCTTAGAAATATTATAGAAAAATTAAGTTTTATATTAAGAATTTTTTTTATAGGATAGGGTGACAAACGAGCACACAATCCACCTGATGGTAAGTGGTTGCTGTGGCCCATAGACATCTACATCTATCCTCGATTACGAATCAAAATGCAGATGGGTTGTCACCCGTGAGGACTAAGGTGGAATGCCTCGTTTCCAGTAAAAAGGGTCAGAATTTAAAAAACCTTTGTGTAAATTACTAAATATTATTTCTATGAAGTTCTGTTTCTTCAAGATCAATATATTTCTATCATGGGCTTTTTTTGCAGTGAAATTGGAGAAAAATAACTATGTATGTGGTGGTTCTTGCTTGATTATTTTTCAAATGGATGTCAAAGAAATACCTAAGATAAATTATTATTTAGCTTGACAAATATTAAGCTCAATCTGGTGACTTTTGGAAATTGATCATTTCAGTTTATTTTTTGCAATATCCACTCAAACATCCATGGATATAACGGTATCCAAAATAAAAGTAGTGTTGTAAGTCCTGGATACTATAGTATCCATAGTGTCAAGTTTTATAAAACTGACATCTATGTACAGCTGTGGTTATTTTTGCGAGTTTTGTACATGGGAGTCGATAGCTCTAGCTAGGGAACTATTTTACGCACTAAATACGAGATGGCAGTGTAACAAGCCTTGACAAATGAAGAAATAATTATCTAACTTCAGTGCTTCAGTCTACTCTACACTCAGTGTTTTGTGTTTTTGTGGTGCCAGCGATTATGTCGTAAGTCTTTCAGTTTTATTTAATATTTCTTATATTATTATACAACATAGTAAACTAGATGATTTGGGCTTTATAATTACGTATCATTATTTATAATTACATATCACAGTTCTAAGTGTAAAATCGAATCATATTTTAAATTAAAACTATAACTATTTCAAAAAAATGGCCATTATGAAGTCGTCGGCCCAATTTCAATTTTGTTTACTTTGTTTTTCAGTAAAATTAAATTTAAGCAACGAATGATAGTTCTTAATGAATATAATAATGCACTTTAAAACGGAATTAAACTGTATTCATTGAAGATTCCTTAAAAATCTAATTATGTTCCTCGGGTCTTTTGTTGTGGATAGTTTGGTATCCATGGACGTAACCACAATGGTTCTAAATAAGGGTCCGTACAAATAGTAAAATATGTTTGCTATATGTTTTGCTTTGTTATTTTTTGCAGCCTCGGTCTTGATTGGTTTGGGTTATGAGTTTTTCTTTCGCTTGGTGTTTTGTCATGCTCTTATCTCATAGGTTTGTTCTTGTGTTATAATGTTATTTTTGTTTACGATTGTCGACTTTTACTCTCTTTTTATTTATCACCACTTTATTTACATGAAGGATGTGTTCTACGATATCAACTCACTTGATTTCCCTTGTTATGTATTGACAATAATTTGTCATATTTAATAAAAATCATTCATTTTTCAGTATATGGTTTTCGCTTGGCATAATTTGTTTAAAAAGTGGATGGTAATAATATGGTTTTGTGAAAAAAAAAATGTTTATTATGCAATAAACTTGATTTTATTATTGGTGTTTAATTTAAAACCTCATCTAAAAAAACTCATAACTACCTTTTTTAAATTACAAAGTGTGAATGAGACCTTCGATAGGCGGCCATCTTGCTTATATTTTGCCTTTGCGAGCGAGTCGAAGGCGCTAGAGACCTTGCGGTAAAATTATGAGGAGTAGGTGCTAGACATATTTATCTGTCTTATGATGCATAGGTGTTTGTTTTTTCTGACATTGAATTATTTGTAAAAAATACAATATTTCTTGGTTGTGATGTAAATTAACATAATTTATACGTTTATTTTTCTCCGAATTCTATGTTCACACCAATTTTTAATATCTTAAATTATTATTTTGGATCTTAAAACATACATAGGTCTAAGTTGTATTCTTCTATCAATTTTTCGTAGCTTTTTTCTTTATTCTAGCTATTACAGTTAAGTGGCTATGTAGGTTTTTTATTACAACATGCGAGCACGGTAGCAGCCGAATCAGGGCCACACTTATCTGGACTTACAAGGGTATAACAATCGCACGGGCTGGATGCTTGAGTGGTTAAGGCAATACTGATTTAGACAAGTTTAGAGAGCCTGTATTTAGGTTGGTCAAGTTAAAACATCTGTACTATACTCTTCAATGAAAAAAAAGACTTTTATAAAACAGCTGTAGGTTAACAATTCAACTGTATCTTTGTATAATATGTATTATGATGTTTCCAAGGTAAGATTACAATGGTTTCTTTTAAATTTCAACGCACCCAATAACTGAACTTTGTTTATATTTTTGAATAATTCAATAGTCTACGATTACTTAATTTTAAAATGTTCTTCCAATAATACACAATAATATCTATATATCTCATTTAGTTAAAGCAAATGAGCCTTTTAATATATAATATACATTAATAATTAATTCTCTAGTACATTCTAAGAACTGAAAGATTATAGTTGAATTAAAAATAATGAGTGATGTTAAGTAAAACTTACCTGGTGGACGGCGTGTGCCTCCTTCAGGCTCTGGTCTTGGTGGCGTCTTGATAACTAGATGTATGGTCAAGCCATCCTTAATATTATGTTGCTTCAAAGTATCGCTATCATTCATAATTTTCCCAGCAAAAATTAGACATAACTGTTCAGGTTCGGCGTTGAACTTTGGAGACAGCACATCTTTGAGCTACAAAAAGAATTGAAATAATAATTCACTATCTTTGAATGATTAAAACAACTCATCACTGATTGCGTGTGCAATATCTGTTATTACGCCATTTATTAAGGGTTTATAAAAGTCGAACATACTTTTTTGATGTCAGCATCTTCCTCAATTTCTACTTGTTGTTTCTCCTTAGGAGTTTTTACTGTAATTGTTATTTTTTTCGGTTCTTCTTGGCCTTCTGCCATTTTAACTGATATCGATGACTATGTACTTTAGAAGAACAGCAAAATTATGTAGCACTTTATTAACTATAATTTGACGATAAGCGCCTGACCACAGATAAAAATAGTATAACCCATAGATAAGTAATATATATTATGTAGGTATTACTCATAGATAATGTTGATATATATCTTTGTTTGTATAGTAAGTCCACAAACTAATAAGAAGTGCTAACGCAAGTATGTCCATGGCTGAGTCTTAGAGTAATTACATACATACGTATGCATAGAGAGAACCTACAGTTTTATATAAATTGAGTCAATATAATTGTCGTATGTGATTTTCTTAATTTTATTTTCAAATAAGGCAAAAGGAGAAATCTATTGAAAGATGTTGCGTGTAATTCATGCGTGGAAATAGAAATGTCAAGTAGTCATCTTGTGTCTCTTTATCGTGAAGCAAATACAAAGTTTTTGCTTCATGCTCTTTATGCTATGCCAAATACGGGACTACGAGAGTACGTACACTCGTATCTTCTGATTTACTAGAATAATGACATCGAGTCATCGAACATGAGTATTATAATATGTGACGTTATTTTACAAGACATGACGTCTTTAATCTATACTGATTTCGTTCGCAATGTTAGCAAAAATCGACATCGATATACTCGGTTTTATTTAGTTATTTATTTTTATTACTTTATAATAAGTCTAAAAATATAAAGAAAATATGACTATACTTATTATTATTCGAATGGTCAAGTAAATTGTTTTCTAAATCAAGTGAAGATAATTATTCTATTACAAAGCAAATATTCTTTTCGCTAACTTTAAACTTTAATTGTTGTAAATGAAAATACCAAGCTGGCGCCCCCGCTAGCTGGTGGGACGAAGATCATTCTTCGGATGATTTTGGATTTTCAGTCCAGAAGATTTGCAATCCAAAGTTAGCTTTTATTTCTTTGACGTAAGTCTTTAATGCAATCATTGATATTTTTAATATATATCTTTACTCAGTTCTGTACATATGCAGTTATTAACTAAAAACTTTGTTTAGTGAGAAAATTTAGAAATTTACGAAAGAGTGTGAATATTTTGACAGTTTTGAAGTTGGATCTGGTGCAAAAAACACTATTCTCTATAAATCTCACCAAGCGCCCTATTCACGGTTCGTCTTGTTGTACGTCCCGCGAAGATCATGAATGACGCACGACACAAAACGTCTTAACGTACGAGGGGAGTAGTCATATCGTTAATCGTCTTATTCACGATCCATCTTGCTGTATGTAAAGTCATACACGACGCAAGACGCAAAACAACAATGAGTAGGCTTGACGTACGTGAATAATTATTATTAATTCCTTGTTGGACACGCTGGAAGCATTATCCTGCAAGCCTTCCCACTATTTTTCGTATCGTGCTAATTGGTAAACAATAGATCGCACGTACGTCAAGGCCACAAACTAGTAAGAAGTGCTAGCGCAATTATAACCACAAACTAGTAAGAAGTTGGTCAAGGCTGTCGTGCATCAAACATCATATGGATACTGGCTCTACAGCAGACTTATAATTTTGTATAGTATGCGTTTGCTCAGCTGTCAGTCAACTTAAATCTTTACGCGCATACCCTGCGACATGGTAAATAAAAGAAACAAAACATTTTATTACGTTTTATGATTATATTATTAATAAAAATAGCTTAGGTGTCCCACTAAAGACTTACATTTAATTTTAAAGAAAAAAAATACAAGTTCAAATATCAAAAGTAAAAAAATCAAATCGTCGGATTGCAAAAATATGACGAGATTTATTGAAAAATACCAATTCTATACATGTTTGTGGAATACTTCCAGTCCGGACTACACAAATAAACAAAAAAGGACACGTGCATGTATAGATGTCGTCCCCATACTAGAAGAAGCTGCTACATACGAAAAAAATATTGATATTTTTAGGAATGGATATTTTCGAGAATTGAAAAAGGTCAAAATCAGCTCTTCCATAAACGATGTTTATATACCAACGCTATGGTATTTTAGACTGGGTTCATACGACATTGTCCTGCAAATTTTCTTTGTATTCGTTTTTTTAATCACCCGGGTGTTCATACTGTAGATTTTCATTCGTGTGAAAAACGAATAGCAGCAGTCTTCACACAGTTGTCACAGTGAAGTTGACGTCTGTGATGGATCCACGCTTGGTTGAACTTTTATATTGGTATAATCGAAGGCCGCCAAAAACTTACTGAGCTCATTTCATTAACAAATAACCTTCCCTCCAATACTTCAGTGGAAATGCCGGAGTATTAATAATAAGAAAAATGAATTAATTTACCTTATTAATAAATACCATCCCCTCATCCTAGCCATCCAAGAGACATGGCATGAGCCTGGGTCCCATTTAAGGATCTCAGGTTATTCATGCCTCAGGGATGATAGGAATGATGGTCATGCTGGCTCTTTCATTCGTATCTCAAAATCAATTACTTATACATTAATTTCCCTTCCTTCTCATAGTCCTTCAATTAATGCTGTAGCAGTTAGAGCTCATAACACTTCTTTTCTCTCTATTTACATTCCCGAACCTAGTTTAAATATCTTGTCAGAACTTACGAGGATTATCCATCCCTCCTCCTATGGTAATTCTTGGTGATTTTAATATGCACCACACTTTATGGGGCTCCCATTTTTGTGATCCCTGGTCTTCTACATATTTAGACATCATTGATGATTGAGATCTCTGCCTCCTTAACGATGGTTCACCTACACGTCGAGTATCCCCCCTCCAAAATCCTAAAAGTGCAGTAGATCTGTCACTCTGTTCCCCTGCCCTATCGTCCCTTCTTTCTTGGAGAATATTACCCTTTTCCCATGGCAGTGATCATTTCTCTATTGTTATTAATCCCCCTAGCTCCTATACAGTCAATGTTCCATTTAATCCTAGGTTTAAATATAACACATCCAAAGCAAACTGGCAACTATATTCCACAGTTCTAGAGGAAGAACTATCAGCCTTTCTTCCTGTACAGAAACATAATGTTCTTCAGGCGTATTCTACTTTTAAAAATGCTATTTTATCTGCTGCCAATAAGACAATCCCCATCAAAAAACCTTACAAAAATAATGCTCCTTCACCACCTTGGTGGGATCAAGATTGTTCTGTACCATGTAAGAAGAGAAAGGAAGCTGAAGTAAGATATTCCCTCTCTATGAATTTTGACAACTATATTTTTTTTATAAAAAAACTGCTGCTGAAACATTAAAATTATTATCTGGGAAGAAAAAGGCTGGATGGCTTAAATTCTGTGAGTCACTGTCGCCTAGGACTCGTCCATCATTAGTCTGGAAAAATATTAAAAAATTCCGATGTTCAGTTTTGGCCTCTGAAAACACAATTTCTAATGATCAGTTTTATTGGCTTGAAAATTTTGCTAGTAATCTTGCTCCTCCTTCAGTACCATCTTACAAAGAAAGTATAGCATTTCAATCACAGTCCTTGCACTATCAACACAGTTTTGACTCCTCTTTCTCTTATGAGGAGTTATATGCTGTTCTTAGTGTCCTTAAAGACTCTTCACCAGGAATCGATGGAATTCCTTATTCTTTTATTACTAATAGCAGTGAACCTACTAAAGCCCATCTTCTTTCTATTTTAAATTGTATTTACATGTCCGGTATTCCTCCTGAAGATTGGAAATCCCAAGTTATTTTACCTATTTACAAACCAGGTAAGCCTCACACTGATCCCTCAAGCTACCACCCTATTGCTCTTTCTTGTACCATGGCCAAAATTCTTGAACACCTAATAAAAAATCGTTTAGAATGGTTTCTTGAAAGCAAAAAGCCAATTTGGATTCCGAAAGGGCTTAAGCACCATGGATAGCCTTAGTACTCTAGTTACTGATATTCGTATAGCTTACTCTAAACATGAATACCTTGTTAGTGTCTTTCTAGATATCTCGTCTGCATATGACAATGTACTTCTTCCTGTGCTCAGGCAAAAAATGCTTAATCTGAGTATTCCAGTGAGGATAGTAAATTTTGTCTCTAACTTTCTCTCTTCTAGATCCATTTATATTGATAGTCAAAATTCTCAACTCCCGCCACGAATTGTATGGAAGGGTCTGCCACAAGGGTCACAAGGGGTACTTAGTCCTTTGCTCTATTCTATCTATACTTATGATCTAGAACTTTCTGTTAACTCATTCTGTAACATCCTCCAATATGCAGACGATATAGCTATATATATTTCCTTGGATAACCTTGCTACAGCTTGTTCCCGCTTGAATTTATCAATGTCCTATTTACAAGATTGGTTAACTGATCATGGTTTGTCCTTGTCTGTTCCCAAAAGCAGTGTTGTCATCTTCTCTCGCCATAGGCAACTCCCTGAAATCGACATTCTCTATAATAATGAACCTATCCCTATCAGGGAGAATGTAAAATTTTTGGGAGTTATTCTTGACTCCAAACTAACCTTTTCTCATCATATCAACTATGTCTCAAAAAATGTGAAAAAAATATAAATATTCTTCGCGCTTTATCGGGAGTTTGGTGGGGCTCCCACCCATTCTCTCAAAAAATATTGTACAACGCCCTTATTCGTAGTCATTTGGATTATGCGTGCTTTGTCTTGGAACCATGTAATAAGTCTTCCCTAAAGATCCTAGACAGGATTCAGACGAAAAGCCTTCGTATAATCATTGGGGCAATGAAATCTTCCCCAATAAATGCTCTCCAAGTCGAATGTGTAGATCCCCCTCTTTACCTAAGAAGACAATATCTTTCGGACCGATTCTTTTTTAAAATCTATCAACTCTCTTCCTATCCTCTCATTTCTAAATTACACCTTCTTTTGGAATAAGTTTCATCAAAGCATTACTGGACTCATAAAGAATCTCCCTGCTTATCCAACAGTTTGGTAACATTACTCCCTCTACCACACCCAGTATCACAATGCAAGTCCTGTCCCATCTTTGACATCCCATATGATGCAATTATTTTCCAACCAAATATCCACCTCGACCTTGGTATTGAGAAAGATTGCCCTATAGCAAATAGTAAACTAAGTAGAGTCATAGATAATTTATGGAAAGGCTGGCTTATTATAAACACTGATGCCTCCAAAAAGTCAGGTGAAAGTTGCACTGGAGCAGCAGTTTGGATTCCCAGATACAAAATAATCCTCAATTTTAAATGCCCTTCTATTTCTTCCACTTTTACTGGTGAGGCCACGGCAATTTATGAAGCTTTGATTTATATAGAAGCACACAACTTAAATTAGTCAGTTATTCTTACCGACTCCAAAAGCTGTTTGTTAGCAATTTTGACAAACCAGTTCCAAAGTAAATATAAGATACCCTTGATCCTCAAAATTAAACACACATTATATAGATGTCATCTCAAGGGCATTCAGGTTTCCTTAGCTTGGATTCCAGTTCATAGTGGCATTAAGGGCAATGAAACAGCTGATCTGATGGCTAAAAATGCAAGTCGAAATGGTTTGCCATGTAATTTAATTTACTCTTTAGACATAGTGTTATTTGCAAAGAAGAAGTTAAGTAATAATTGGAACACATTATGGAAAGCCACTCAAAATATAAAAGGTAAACACTATGCTGCTATACAATGTGCCATCCCTCCAAAACCATGGTTTTTCAAATTTAATAAAGCTAACAAACAGTCAACATCAACTATTTGTAGACTTAGAATTGGCTATGCTTGTACACCAGTACATTTAGCCAAACTGAGGATTAGGGATAGTTCCCTCTGCGAATGTGGGTTAGATGAGGGAACCTCTGACCATATTTTTTTTAACTGTCCTAAATTATCTTGTTCACTCTATGATCATCTCCCTCCTGACATCCCTCGTCCTATAAATTTTGATTTACTTTTAACCTACACAAATACTCCTTATGTATATATTCTGTATGATTTTATTAACACTAATAGTATAAAAGTTTAATGTTTGTCAATACTAATATACTAATGTAGTTATAGCAACTGTGTTTGTCATTTGTTCTAGGTAATTCAACAGTAGAACCACTAGTATTACAAGATAAAAAGGATAATTTAATTGTTTAAAGAAAATAAGATACTTGTATTATCACAATCTTCTTTAGTACATGGGCATAGTATTTGTAACTACTGAGCTTGTACTCAATAAACACTTCCACGCTGACATTGGCGAATAATCAAAAACCGCCATAAAAAAAGAAAGAAGAAGAAAGAAGAAGGCGCCAACGGTTTCGTCGCCGACAGAGCAGAAGGTTTTGGTACATCCTATTTATGAAGAATCAGGGCGTACTAAACTATTTGAGAAGTTATATGATAAACTTAGAAACGATGAAAAAAAGTTTTTTAATTACTTTCGGATGTCTATAGCAAGTTTTGAAAACTTATTAAATCAACTGAAAAAATCAAGCCTACCAAAAACAAATACGAATATGCGGAAGTGCTTAAATGAAATTAGCCATCTGTATAAGGTTAATGCACAAATAAAAATATATAGAATGAAATTATTAAAGTTTTATTAATGTAATTAATAAAATAAGTTTTATTTGGCCTATATAATGTGTTCGTATTTCGTATTAAAAGTCGTTATAATCAATTTCTGCGTAGTTAGAATAGGAGGAATCGACAGAGGCCGGACTTTGAAGAGAATCTATTATAGGGATAGAATTTGTAGTATGTTGAAGAGAATCTATTGTAAGGATAGAATTTAAGGTTTGTGGTATATTACTATTTTGGTATTTCTGGGTAAAATATCCTCTGTGAATTGATGGGAGATTGAAATACGACAACTCACGAACCCGGGGGCTACAGGGGCCCCGAACGTGTATAACCAAAAATTTTAAGGACTTCTATGGGACAGGAATTCAATATAAATAATTATTTCATTCAATGCGAGCGTTATTGCTCCTTTTGTGAAAAATTTGCAAATAAATTGATTAATTATTTATTTCAATTCACTCGTTGTTGTTACTTTTGTGAAAAATCTTTACTCTTCATTTGGGGCACCCAATAAATTTCGATACAGGGTCCGTCTAAGGCACGCTACGCCACTGGTACGGGGGTTAAAATTATTTAAAAAAACAAATAATATCGTGGGGAGTGTGGTTGTCATAATGCGATTATTACTACGGTTTTATGAAAAACTAGCTGGTACCTGGCGCGTTGCAGCCGCATTAGAAATAATTGCTGAAATATTGTTTTAAATTTGGAAGGATTATATTGTTTAATTGGGAATGATCATACATTCATTGAAGTTGAATGATATACTGGGTGGTGCCCAGGTTATCACGTTAAATAGCACAGCAGTTAATACAAGTTGATATATGTCTATTAAAATAATAAAATAAACAATAATAAAAGAAAATAAAAAATGCATTTTTCAAACAAAATAAATAGCGTAAAAAATTGACAAGAAATAAATCAGCCTTGATAATATATAGGTTACTGACCTGAAGTGACTTACAAAACGTCGCACGCGCCAGAAAAATAATAATTTCGACACCCGGTCCCATTTCTTGTCACTTCGCGCATAGAGAATTATGCCTTAACTTCATTATTTCAAGTAAATTTTTCGCTTGAATTTGTTTTCACACACCCGCAGCGCGCGGTCCCTTTGTTTTTAATTTCGCGTATAAAATTATGCCTTAAATTGTTAGCCGTAAGTACAGTTTTTGTTTGATTTTTCTTTATTTGAGTAGTTCGGATTGACAACCTTTAAACTACCTATATTCGCCTTCAAATGGCATGGGTCTTTGATCTTCTAGAATTCATCAGGTGATATCTGTATGCATTTACATGATGTTATTTAATATTAAAACGAAAAAAATGCTACTGCGACTAATGTATTAATTGTTATATATTTTTTTAGTTGTGTATGTTTAAAGAAATTTATGTAGCATACGTCTTTTCATTTTATGTGATAACTTTTTAGTCACTCGGTATAACTTACTATGAAGTCTACTGAAGTTAATTAAACTATGCCTATTACATTCGCACAAGTGCAAGCAATATGTTGACAAAGTTTTAACGCCGTCTGATAAACGGTATGGCAACACGTAAAATACGAACACACAAAAATTAATTTTTATATATTAGATTACGTACTCGATTACGCAATCGGTAAAGTTGTCAATTATTATTTATGATATTATTTTTAATGATTTTTATAAACATTTTCTGTAAACAGTTTTTATAAACGCACAAGATTTTAAATCCAATACTTTACCAGAGGGTTAAATTAATGTGAGGCGTGTCCATTGGGTTAAATGGTGTAAGGGTGATAGCGACAACTCGAATACAGACTCCGATCAGTTACTCGACCAAACCTCATATTGTATGAGGGCGAGCGGCGTGTCTTGTTGAACGAATCTGAAACAACACGAACGTTAATATGGACCGTTATTATTGTAAATAAATAGTACCTACTTATGTCATTAAGAGTTACTTACATTTGAAAGATTAAGCTATCTTTTGGTAAATTTGATGTGGCAGATCACTTTTTGCAATAAAAAACTGAACAATTCGGCATTTTTGTAGGACGTGAATTTAGTCGCGCAACTAAATTTTGTCTAGCGATCAGTGTGATTACAATTAGTTTTATTGTACGCATAGGATCGTGTGGACTTATACTTTGACACAGAAGAACGCCTGCGTATGGCTACTCCTCACCGGACAGCCCATGGAGTGTAGAGGTATCTCTACACTCCATGAGCAATATATCCAAATAAGCCAAATAAGCACATTAACAGCTGGCAACAATGATTTTAAGTAAATAAAATAAAAAAGAGTTTTGGCCATAGATAAATAAATATGTAGTGGCGGGAACTTGACCAGCGGCGGATTTCTGCTCCTGTATTATTGTTTAAATAATGGTTTGAAGTGGACTTTGATATGTAAAACTGTTGCGATTTTGTGTATTAAGTGTCTACGCATGTGAACTATTAGTGGAAACAGTGAAACAAGTGCTCTGATGGTGATGGATTCTCAAGATAAGCTGTTTGTTTGCATAAGCACCTTTAGATACCATCGCCAACTATCAGCTGTCTGCTGGATCAAGTTGCCGCCAAAATCTCCCAAGAACTGCACAATGTGACGCATCAACATATTGTGAAGCAGTATACTATGAAGGAGTGGGAAAATTACAATAAACCGAATAAAAATACTTAAGACTTGGCCTAAAGGTCTAGATACTAGGCCATAAACTCCAAAAAAAAAAATAGTTTTGGCCATAGATAAATAAATATGTAGTGTCAGGGTACATGTGTTCTGTGATGTAGTGGCGGGAACTTGACCAGCGGCGGATTTCTGCTCCTGTATTTTTGTTTAAGTAATGGTTTGAAGTGGATTTTGATATGTAAAAGTGGTGCGATTTTGTCGTCTTAAATTTCCGCGCGTGTAAAAACCTATGAAACAAGTGCTCCGATGGTGAGTGGTGATGTGAATCTCAAGATAAGTTGATTGTCTACTTAGGCGCCTCGAGATACTATCGCCAACTGTCACGTTGCCGTCAAAATTTAATCAAAATAGCACTGAAGCTGCTTAGTGTAACACATCAACATATTGTGAATCAGTTTACTATATGTAATGGCGGCTCTTCACGTTGGCCAACATACTGGCGAATGTGTTGGCCAATAACGATGGCCATCGTGTAGAGCGGGTGTTTAAGCTACGTTGATATGTATTGGAACGATGGCCCAAAAGTTGGCGCGAGATCCGTGTGGTGTCGGTTTTTTGCAAAAGATCAAAGGGTTGTAGCAGAGTATTGGCCGTCGCGTCCACACGTAGGGCGCACCAGCGATGGGTCGTTGACGATTTTTCCGTTAACGAAACGTTAACGTTGATTTAAGTTTGTCAACTAGTTAAATTCGTCAACGAATTAACGTACTACTAATGTCAACTTGCAACGTAAACCGTTAATTCATTGAACGGTTTTAATTCAACATTACGACGTTCAATTTTAGAAACAATTTGATTCAATGTATGTATTGGAAAACGTTTGTATGATGGTTCTACTTAGATGACCTTCACTTCATACCTTTTCCTTAGGCTTAGGACTGATTGAATACAATTAGCTATAAACTATATCCTACTCAGGCTTATTTAAAAGATCATCTGATTCTGTGTGCGGAAATCAATTATTATTTACAATATGTTTTTTTCTAAGTAGCTTTGTTTTTTTTTTTCATTTTTTGAATACAGCTACGATTCAATGTTACCCCATTACGTCCCGAAATTTTCAATTTTGTACCTTAAGTAGTCCTATTTTATGCAAATATACAAAATAATATTAACACAAACAAATTTACCCTGTTACTATAAACATTAATTAAAAAGTCTAAACTCTAAAATATCTTCTGACCTTCCGTGCAACTTGTCACAAACTGTTATTCAAAAAATTAAAGAAAGCGAACTTCCTACATACCGTTGTATAATATATAAACATACTAGTATCCTAACCAGTAACCTATTTCTCTCGGAGGGCACCAGCGGGGCGCGCCATTCCACCAATATCGTCATAATTACTATTCTTAAAATAAACATTTCGAAAATAAACTCTTTTTTGGGTTACTTAGAGTTCAAATTGTATGACATGACCATCGCTCGCAATCTATGACGTTATTTTCAAGGTAAGTTTTTTAATTTGCTCAGTTCGCTGCATTAACGAGACGCACGAGTTAAATTCATAAACGCCGTTGACGAATTCAACTAGTTGATTCATAAACGGTAAACGTTAATACGTTGACAGGAGATCAACGGTTGATTCAACTAGTTCGTTGATTCAACGCTCATCGCTAGGGCGCACGTTCAGTCGTTCAGTTTGCTACGAGCTCCCAGAGTGATCGCACGCACCTTATTTAAATTTTATATGTACGTATCGTAACTAGTTTCTACATAATGGCAGTAACAACGACAAAACTTTTCGCTTTATAGAGCCCTATCAAGCCGGAAATTGTTTGTGAAACATAAGTTTTTTAAGTCTTTTTTAATAAACGTTATCCCCACACTGGGATTTATCGTGGAGGCAGTTTACAAACATAAATTGCATAAGGACAAACATCCAGACCCGGAGCAATTATTTGCAGGCCATACAAATACTTGTTCCGTGCGAGATACGAACCCACAGCCCCCAACGCAGCAACTCATTTGCTAAGCCACTACGCCACGGAGTCGTCAAGAAATAAAATTTCTTTTTTTTTCATTTCTTTTCGATCACGTTTTTCTTATACACATTCACGTTATAGTGGTATGCTGTTAATAAATAAACCGCAGCAGCCGTTAGCGCATCAATAATCATTTTAATAAATTCGTCTGCACATTGGCCTGAACCAAAGCAAACTGAACGACTTTCCAACGTGTGGATGCGATCAAAATTCTTGGCCAATATCTCTGCCAACACATTCGCCACTATGTTGGCCAACGTGAAGAGCCGCCATAAAGGATTTTTATCACTTCATACAAAAAATCTATAATAACGAAGATCCCGAATGAAATGAAGATATGCCTTAAAGAACAAGCATCCAAGCCAAAAATCTTAACAAAAAATGTAAAAAAAAAATATATGTCAAATTTTAAATTTTTAATCAGTTTGTGTTGTCGACGTTATCGTGTACTTTTAAAAAAAGATGCAATTTTAATTATTAAATCCATTATTTTGAAACGCAACACCCTTATTCATAACATGGATTTATCAGTTGTATAGGAATAGGATGAATTCACATCTTTTAACGCATCTTTAATAGTGCATCATGAATGAACCAACTTTACGTTATGAGAAGATTGACTTTCTGGGAGAGGGACAGGTAAATTTATTAATATTTTAGTTTTCATTTAAATCTGTAGTATGTTTTTTATCAATTAAATGTATAGTTATATTCTAGAATCCGATAAGAATATATCTACCAAAATCTTTGTTTTTTTTTACAGTTTGCTACAGTTTATAAGGCTAGAGATGTGAAAACTGATAAAATTGTTGCCGTTAAAAAAATTAAAATTGGATCTCGGCTTGAAGCCCAGGATGGAATCAATCGGACTGCTCTAAGAGAGATTAAACTTTTACAAGAATTGGAGCATATTAATCTCATTGGATTACTAGGTTGTTTTATGTAACTTACTAAACCCAAGTTATTATAACATATGATTGGTTGCTAAGTACGTGGCCTAAGGTACTTATTGAAAGTATAATAAGATTAATTTTTATTATATTTTCAATATAATCTCCATTGAGTGAGGTTTTTTTCCCACAGTTAATATTATGCCTCTAATCCATTGAAAAAAATAATCTATAATTTGATCTTTAAAATGTTCTATGGCCACCTTCATCTCACTGTCATTGGAATGTCTTTGTTCCCTTAACTCTTCTTTCAATTTTCTAAAAAAGTAAGATGTCATTGGGGAGCCACTGGACTATACATTGTGTGGGCAGTTTCTGCAAATCCTGTGTCTTTTAGTTTGTCTTGTAACTCTAGTGGCATGGACTGGTGTTGTCTTACAGTAACAGCACACTGCATTTACCACATCTCTTTTATACGACTCCTTTATGTGTCTAATCCAATAAATTTGCATATTGTTGTTCATTCCTTGTAATCCTTTTAGGTAAGTAATCAATTAATAAAATTCCCTCGCTTTCCCATAAAATTGTTGACATAATCCTAGATGCAAATTTTTCATTAATTAAATTCAATTATCATATTGATGTCCAGAATTCATCTACGGTTTCAATCTGGTCACAAATTTCATAATAAACTCACACAATAAAAAAAATTATGATTAAAACTTACCAGTCATTGTTGCTTGTCAAGTGAAATGAGTAACAAATGTCATTTAAAATTTCTCCAATTCATTTTTTGGTTTAATTCTATATTTGCCTATCTGCATTGTTTGCCCCAAGTGGAGGATGTCTTCACAGGTCTCTCTTCCTTGTTGGGATAAGTGAGCCCAATTTTTACCATTGTATATGAAGGCCCAGAATTTTAAATAACTAATGACATCTCCAAAATTTCTCTTGGTGTATTTCCTTTTTTAACAATGAATTTCATTATAGAATGATGCTGACTACTGAGTCACATAACTATTACTATCAGTATGGAAGTGATAACTTATTAAACGTATCTTAGGCTGTAAACTTATGCCCTTGTACCTTTGTAAAGAAAATATAACCGAAATATTGGTATTTGAAATCAAATTGAAGAAAGAGAAACTTAAATTGTTATGGAATATTATTGTATTATAACCTCAAATTGTAATCAAGTCTTTAAAATGTGCCTCTAATACTTTTAAATATGTGATTTACATGTTATAGATTAATGTTTTTGAAGTATCCATCTGTTGAGTCAATTTGGAGTAAAATCCAGTATGGAGCAATTTTTCTCCCTTATTGTCTGCTTTATTTTCACATAAAGTTAACATTAGATACAGATTCAATATGATGAGTCATTGTATCTCACAGAATAACAGCGTAAAATAGCAGCTTAATGCAGCTGTGTTTCGTATGGTGAGTGTAGAGAACCGGGGACCCTTTTTACTGGAAATGAGGAATTCTTAGTTCTCAGAGGTAACAACGCATCTGCATTTTGATCCTTAATCGAAGTTAAATGTAGATATCTATGGGCTTCAGCATCCACTCACTATCAGGTGGACTGTTTGCTCATTTGTCACCCTTATACTATAAAAAAAAATTGTAGTGAGATAGAGAAGAGCCTATATGATTATGTGTTATCTGATGTTGGAGAAATAGATAAATATCAACTGGACTGGATTATTCTACTTTCTTGCCACCAACATTCAAGCAAAATAATGAATGGCTAAATCATTCTCATTAAAAATATGAACGTTATTTTATGTAGTGTACAAAGATAAATTAATTTTTTTTTAGTATGTGTGTTATGCAATACCTGTGTTAGTTTCATACAGATTTTGATGATTCTCCTCTAATTAAATAGGCTGTACTTTAGGGGGTCCCATATTGAATTGGAGACAAAATTCTATTCCTAAGGGTTGCAAAATAGGCAATGAATTTGTTAATGTAACTATTTGATATGTGTAAATGATATTTCTAGCTTGAACTTGTGATATTATTTGGTCCACTCAAAAAGGTTTTAATTCTTCTATACACTATGTCTTAGCACCATAAGTATTAAAAAAATATTTAATACTTATGGCTCTTTACTTTTATAAGTTTAATGTTTTAATAATGTCATTTAATATTATTAATAATTTAATAATCCTAGTAATAACAGTAGGCAAGTGTATATGAAATATATTTCATGAAAATATAAAATTTTCAGATGTGTTTGGACAAAAATCTAATGTTTCCTTGGTGTTTGACTTTATGGATACTGATTTAGAAATAATAGTGAAGGACAGCAATATTGTACTTACTCCAGCTAATGTTAAGGCCTATATGATTATGACCTTGAAAGGTAAAAATTGTCATAATATTAATATAGTAAAATTTAAAAAAGACCAAAACAATTAGGCACATGACAGCTAAGACGTATTAGAATTAGGGAGGGAACACTTGAACGGTGATTGGTCACTAGGCCGCGGGGATAGAGGCAGGGTGCAGGCGCCAAAACTGCATTCCTGTCATGCGCCTAATTGTTTTGGCCTAGTTGTACAATCTTAGGCCCATATTTAGAGATAATTTCATATTTGAATTCCCAAAATTTTTGTAATATTTATATTTGTGTAGCATAATATGATGTAGAATTAAATTTTGACATTGCAAAGTTAGAGTTTAAACTTAAAATTGTATTTGAATACTGTCCTCGGAGTTGTTTTCAAGCTTTTGGAATTTTATACAATTTGTAAAGCTTATTGAAAGAACAAAAGAAAATGAAACTTGATTCAGCTCTGTGATTGATTTTTGACATTATAAAAATAATCAAGTATGTGAATTTCTGTAAAAGGACTGGAATACTTGCATCAAAATTGGATTCTGCACAGAGATTTGAAACCTAACAATTTACTTATAAATCGGGAAGGAATATTGAAAATTGGTGATTTTGGTCTGGCAAAAGCGTTTGGATCACCAACCAGAATAAACACACATCAAGTAGTAACGAGATGGTACAGGTATTAACTTTTCAATTTTTACATGCAAAGGGTAACATTAACCTGTTTAGTTACTAAGTGAACATGAAGTACTGCTGTCACATATGGCTGGTGCTACAATATATCACTAAGCAGCTTTAAAACCAGTAGCAAGGCATCCCTTTTTTACTTAAGGTAATCTCTTATGTAATGAATTCTGTCAATGTCCAGTCAGTTAAGACTCAAGTCAATCAAATCTCATGCAGGAATGTATGGCAATGGTGAATGGAAAGAGGCAGTGATTCAAATCTTTTGGATAAAAAGATATAATGGTCTCTATATGTACCAACATATGGTGCATTTTCAAACTGATAGTGGCATTACTGACATCACAATCCTGGAAACTTTCTAGATTAAAAAAATTTATCTGTATTAATAAGCACTTACAGTTTGCACTTAAGTTGATTGCCAATAAACATAAAGCTTTCCTCTATTATTTCTTAATAGCCAATCACGTGAAAATAATTGAAACTGTACAACTGCCAGTACACTTTTCTTTCCTACTAATGAGTTTGGCAACAGTGGTCCCTATACAAATTATGAGTTATGCCACTTCTTCGTTTTTAATATTTATTCGTGGTATTTATCCAGTATACTATTTCTGGATTTGCTAAAGATGATGAATCCGTAGCGTTACGATACAAGCCACGGCACTATGCGCCACGTTACCACATATTTAACGCATGGTGTTACTTTGTCCCGTGAATCTTACGAAAATTAATGTCTTTGTAGAATCCGGCACTACAGCATGCCATTATGTAGTAACCCTATGTATATCTGAATTTATAATGTCGAATAATTAGAAAGGATTCATTCATAGTCACGCACTACTACCCTACTCTTAAAAACTACGTCAAAAAGGTCCATTATTTTTTGCAAATATTTTCAATGCAAATATTTAGAAAACTCTTTACAATATGCTTGAGAGCAGATTAACTCTAAAGAGTCAATTATAGTAATAACCAAAGCATCAAATTGAATAAAACATCTCGTGGTTTTTCTTATTATTCAAGCATTTATTTTCATTCCTTTGATTATTCAGACATTCATTACATAAAATGCATCACTTATTTGTTTTAACTTATAAGCCCAGTGCCCAACTACTTTTCCACCAATTTGTAACTGTTGTTCTAGTCGAACATGGTAAATGATGGTGGCCTCTTGCCTTGAAGACAACCAAATTTTCATAGGTTCGAATAAATGTCAACTCCTTACAATGGTCAGTGTTGAAATATACTTCAAAGATTCATACCAGAAAGAAGGAGTTTGGTGGGCGGGCTTTTTTTTGTGGTGCAGAGACAACATAATTATTTATAAATTAAAATGAGCCATATTAGTTAATGTTGTTATTATTAATATTGCCCACATATAGGATGTCTCATATAATGAGTCATTTAATATTAGAAAAATTTATTTCGATTATTAAGCAATAATTAATACACATCCAGAAATCGGTTATTATTTAACTTTGTTTCTTAGAATTAAAAACATTGTCTTTGCAGATCTCCCGAGTTATTGTTTGGCGCAAGACAATATGGAACTGGAGTAGACATGTGGGCTGTTGGATGCATACTAGCAGAATTATTACTTAGGGTTCCATTTTTACCGGGAGAATCAGACTTAGATCAGCTTTCACGCATCTTCCAGGTCTTTGGAACACCAACTGAAGAGAATTGGCCGGTGAGTAGTAAATATAACATTGCAGTAATTAAGTGTTGGGTATTGATAATTTGCTTGACAATTGTAGTACCTGACCTTTCTTTTCTGAACCACTACTCTATGCCATTGGTCTAGACATTTTTGTCTGTGTATTAATGAGATTCTTATTCCATCATGTGTTTGGAACCACCAGATTATCTTAATATTTCTCCTGAATTATCTTATTAAGTAAAATCATTCAGATTCTACACTGTCTTTACATAACTTGGAAATGTGTTTTCCGCATACTTGTATATATAGAGGTCAGTGGTTTTTCCTTATTTACAAAGGTTGTCAGTATGTATTTGTGGTTTTTTTATGTTTTGAAAAATTGCACTTAAAGATTTATTGTTATTGACATTGTCTTAAACAGTGAATCATGTAGCTAAAAGTATAGTAAGAGGCCTATGTTCAGCAGTGGACTTATGAAGGACTGTAATGAATTGATGAATGAGAAAGATAAAAGAGCAATAGATTTATTTTATTTTCTAATGGAAAAGTATTGGATATACTTATATTATTATATAAGTTAATGGCTTTAATATTATGTACCCAGACCTAGCACAATTATTGTTGTAGTGGGCCTATAATTAACAATATTTATTCCATTCAGCATCCAAGCATTATAGCCAAAAATATAAGATTGATTTGGGTTTCAGTTATGTATAATATATTTCTTGATGACTTCCAGGGCATGAAAGGTCTAACAGACTATGTGCAGTTCAAGCTGTTCCCGCCGCAACAGTTACGTCATATATTCAGCGCGGCTTCCGATGATCTACTTCAACTGCTGGAAAGTCTGCTTGCACTTTATCCACCTAACCGCTGTGATTGCACACAAGCATTGCAAATGCCATACTTCAGGTATTGTATAAATAATGTAGATTGATGACAATTGTTTGTGTGTGTGTCTCTGTATCAAATTACTACTTCTTGAAGACTTGTTCACAAATTTATTTTTCTTATTCTTCATCAGCCTGTCAAATCAGGCCTCCTCTGTTGTAGGGAGGCTTGCTTTTAAAGGACATTGTTCTGCGTCCATACAATGTTCGCCTAAGAATCAACAGTGAAAGAAAATACCTTTTTAAGTTCGAAATTACACATAATTGTATGTAAGAACAATAACTCCTGACGGACACTTCTGAAAACTTAGATATTAGCAGATATATATATCATAGAGATTTTGAGGTTATGTTTTATTTTTATGAAACATTACTATGTTATTGCTAATGGAAGCAGTTCAGTCTCAGCCTAGCATTTATACGGTAAATAAAACTCAGATTGGGATTAGGTATTTATTTTATTCATACCAAATAAATACAACTTATACAGTCTCATTTGGTTAAAGTCCGTGATTCAAGCCAGGTAAGTCGCTAAAGAAAAGTATCGATATCCGTTGTTCAAGCCGAGTCGTAATTTATAAAAACTTATCGCATAACAAACCAACTGCACAGTGCACTTAGATTCCGAAAACATTTGCAGAAATGTATTTTTTGTTTTTTTTTCAAACTAAACCAAAACGATTGCACACCTGACGTCTATTTATTTTTAGTTTTGACGCGTTGTCATTAATTTGTCAACGTTATTGTATTTTTTTTGCGTGGCACAATGCTAATTTGCCAAGGAGAGTAAAATAGTATTGTTATTTTAAATGAAAATAGATGATTTCACTGTACCCCAGTTCCTTGTGACATATATTAATCGCATTTATATTTTAAAATATAAACGTTTTCATAATATATTTGAGTTTCAATTTCAATTCACAATTCAGAAGTGTCTGTTACTATCTAATGAATGTTATCTAATGCATAATTAAGGATAAGAATTTTGGTAATTGTCAAATATCTGTTGGTTCTTAGGCGAGTTTAGACATTGTCCTTTACGATGAGTTCAATTTGTTTTCATTTTAATTTATTTTAAGTTACCAAAATAATAATTTTTATCTGTAAATACTACTTACAGTCAGTCAACGAAAACGAAAGGTTATTTTAAATTAAAAAAAACTAGGCACTCTGACTCGTATCCCACCTGATTCAAATCCCAGCTCAATTACAATGTGGGTGTCTTCAAGGCAAGAGTGTCTAATGAATGTTATCTAATGCATAATTAATGATAAGAATTTTGGTAATTGTCAAATATCTGTTGGTTCTTAGGCGAGTTTAGACATTGTCCTTTACGATGACTTCAGTTTGTTTTCATTTTAATTTATTTTAAGTTACCAAAATAATAAGTTTTATCTGTAAGTACATACTACTTACAGTCAATCAACGAAAACGAAAGGTTATTTTAAATTAAAAAAAAAACTAGGCACTCTGACTCGTATCCCACCTGATTCAAATCCCAGCTCAATTACAATGTGGGTGTCTTCAAGGCAAGAGTGAACATTCTTTTGTAATACTAAGTCATCAGCTACATCACTACTTACCATCAGATGATGATTGGGTGAGAGGCATGGAGGTAAAAATATTCCATAGTTAAGAAAAAAATATTTGTGCAAAACACAAATTATTCATCTCCTGTTACTTAGGGAAATATTGTTGGTCAGAAGTAATAACAGCAATATTTAGCAATAAGGAAGTTGCCTTAAAAAACCTTTTTATTGTATGTGTAATAAAACCACATGTAATAGCATCACTTTGCTCAATTATATAAGGTGGATATTGTTACATATGTTGCAGTATGATAGTTTAATCAGTCAGTTAATCTAACATCTAGTTGTTTAGTTAAATGAAGCTAAAAAAAAGTTCCGCAAAATGAAGTTTAAAAAATTTGCTTTTTGCTTTTTTAATGTGTAAGTTTTAGCGACACAAAATATAGATTTGCCTACAAGTCAAACTTTGCAATATAGAAAAAAAACCTTTGCTAAAATTTAAAAAGAGTCAACTGAAACAGAAATACTTTCGTTTGATCAAATGACTATAAATTGGCCAACACTTTTGTTACACATTGTGCGTTTAAGGCGCTGCACAAACCTAGACACTTTTGTGTCTTGTGTGGGATACAAGCTACCAACAAATGAATATTTCATTTTCATGTAATCAATATGAAATCGGCCATTCCTTGCGCAGACGCAGACACTTTTTGTGTCCAGTTGCTTCTACTTGACACATACCGACCGCCAATCCAAAAGTGTTCGGTGTAGGTAACTGGAAACTAAGTCGTCAGTTGAAGACACAAGCAACACAAAGCAAATTTCCTTACAATTGTACGGCGCTGACATTGACGTGGTTGATTTGCCTGTAAATATTGACGTAGACGTCGTCGCCGATGGTGTGCCGTGTCACTAACATAAAGTGTCTACGTTTGCGCAGCGCTTTAACTATACTTCATGCATTATGCAATTAACGTGCTGACCAAACTGTCAAGCTAGGACATAAATAATAAAAATGATTTATTTTGCAGCAATAAGCCAGCGCCGAGCGTGGGTTCGAAGCTCCCTATGCCATCAAATATATCTAAAATTGAAACTGAAAAACCATCACTCAAAAGAAAACTACTGGATAATATTGATGGCGGTTCTCTTGCTAAAAGGCTGCAGTTTTAAAGTACGACAATCTTTATCAAATCAGAATATTATAAAACAAGTGCAATTGTTAGTTAAGCAAAAATAATGCATTTGTTAGCTTCGTGTCTTAAATACCCTTTTTTAATTATTGACAAAATTGATGTATGCGAAGCAGGACTTTTCAATTTGAGCTGAAACAAACTGTAGATTTTATTTTAAGAAATGTATAAATAAGATAAATATATATTTGATAAACTTATTTCACTTATTCAGTCGCACCATTGGTCCCCACAATATAAAAACACTTCAATAAGTATATTATAATCATCGCGAAGACTAACTGATAAACTGGCTATATAAAGTCTTGTGGCTATAAATTGGCTTGAAAGAGCAGACATTAAAATTCTTTTTAGTGCTGTGGTAGATGATTTGTATTACCCTAGTAATAATGTATGAAATAAAATCATTACTACGGTAATACAAATCAAATAGTAGTGTGAGTGTCAAATAGTATATGACATTCACTACTTAAATGTAAAGAAAACCTTGTCCTTTTCGAAAGGGGTAAGTACAGTAACGACAATCATTATTAATCTGTGTAGTCCCAGAGGTCCACATCAGGTCCGCACATGCCACCTTTGTAGACCCCACAGAACAGTTATTTATAAGAATTATACAACTAAAATCCTAAAAATTTTATTAGAATTAGTCTCGTTACTAGATTACGCTTCTATAAATTAAAATAATTTACTTCAAATGATAACCTTCCGCTATTACGCGTCGCGTTTAGTTCAGTCAAGGCCTATGCGGCATTAATAACAGCGTGAACTAAGTCGGCTTCGCAGGTCGATGTAGTACTTGCCAAAACCTTGTAGATGCCGCTGTTACAGAATTATTTCATTTGTGAGATTTATTTTACCAGATTTCTACCTTAAAGTTGCCAAGTTATTTGAAAACCTCTAAAATAGGAGTATTTAGTTATAGATTTTGTATCTGTCTATTGATTTGAAAATACTATGTTGTTTTTTTTACTATGTTATTCTGTATTTCCTTCCGATTTTATGGGAAATCTCAGAGTTTTCGAAATGATCCACTGATTAATGAATAAACTTGATCCACTGGTTACTTACTTCTACCGGATATACCACTGTTATTGTTCAGAGGAATTGCTCGGATTAATTCCAGCTGCTGAATTCCACCAACGTACACTGCGACAGAATTCGAAATTCTATCTTCATCATTACGGTCCACTACTGTGCAATTTACGCGAAATTTTCTGCCTCGCACGACCATGCTGTGGAATTTACTGCCGCCATCGGTTTTTCCGGACCGATACGACTTAGGGACCATCAAGGAAAGTTTTTTTTTATAGGTAGAAGGGTGACAAACGAACACACAGTCCACCTGATGGTAAGTGGTCGCTGTGGCCCATAGACATCTACATCTATCTTCGATTAAGAGTCAAAATGCAGATGCGTTGTCACCCGTGAGGACTAAGATGGAATGCCTCGTTTCCAGTAAAAAGGGTCTCCGGTTCTCTACACTCACCATACGAAACACGGCAGCGTTAAGCTGCTATTTTACGCTTTTAGGAAGGAAAGTGCCTATTCCTTCCTAAAAGGTGCCGGCCTTTTAGGAAGGAATAGGCACTTTCCTACGCACTTACAATTCCCCTGGTGTTGCAGATATGGGCGAAGGTGATCACTTACGAGGTAAGCCGCATGCTCGTTTGCCTCCTCTTCCATAAAAAGCATGATATACTCTAAAGGCGACGGTATCTTTGAACGTGTGACGATGTTGCAAAAGTTGAAATGACTACGTTTTAGCGGTATTGTTACCCGTCGGCCGCGTTGACTGTATTGCCATGTGAGTTACTCCCTCAGAACAATAACTAACGCAATTGTTCTGTGGTTACCCCTCAGTTACCCCTTTAACGCAGGTTACGATTTGCCATTTAAGTCGGGCAAAAGTCATAGACCATACAGCCTAGTCTGATTTGTATTTTGTTTACAAAACTTCATAGTATAATGATTATGAAACCATTATTTTTGCAGCAGTTTGCCGAAAGTAGAGTTCTCGCCGAAACCTCCACTTAATAAAATTTTGTTTTTGTGTAGGTATTTTTTTATTTATCTCCTGAAAAGAATTACGTGAACAAAATCATACCATGATAGATAAAAGCACCCTTACTGATTGTGCAGGATATTAAGCAACCACCAATTTAATTCCCGGCTTCCCTCTTCTTGTACGTCGAAACGTTGGATGATATGCCCAAAAGTTACTGTGGCCCAGCGTGCCTGATGTGTTCTTACTTTTGATCGTTTAACTTCCGAATAATCGGAGATTTATCAAGTGTGCATGAAATAACGCCATACGTTAATGTTGAGGCATGCAATTTCCCTAAGCTACCGATGCCCGTACTTACTACTTTGCTATAGCTCAAACTCGCAACGATGATGCACCTCGTTTGAGGAGTTTTAATAATGTTATATGTTTTATATGCGATATAATTGTACACTATAGAAACGAAAATAAAAAAAGCTTATTACGGTACATTTATTAGTATTAAATAACACAATAAAACATGTTCTAAAAGTTTACAATACACCTGATTAGCATGTCAATTGTCATTTAATATTTAGGTAAGTGAAAATATGAAACCATGGGACAGTTTAATGACTGTATTAGCTTGGGAAATTAATGACTTATTTTTAGAACTGGCGCCAGTGTTATTCTGAAACAATATACACAAAATAGTTGTAGGTAATGTTTATTTAAATAACTACTGTAATATCGAGAATACACTTCTGTAAAGTTCTGTAAGTTCAAAGCTCAGCCAGGTATAAATATTTGTGCTACTGTTTTGGCATTGGTCATTGCGAGGTAGGGACGTTGATGCGGCTTATCTCGTGACCTCATGACACTGACAGTGTGTTCCTCTATGTTTGCGCTTTTACAGCACTATAATATGTCCTTCTGTTGATAGCTTCCGATATAATGAGGAGATGGAAAGATTAATCGAAGAAGCGTGTGACAGCCCGCTTCAGAGTGCGTTGATAACCTAAATATTTCTCAGTATCAGTATCAGGACAGTATTTCATGCCAGCACACCGCCTGCAACTTTACAAGGCGCAGGTTTGGTTTCACACGGAATACTGTTCCCATCTCTGGGTCGGGGCTTTCCAGTGCCAGCTCCTTCCATTTGATCGCATCCAGCGCAGAGCGGTTCGAATAGTCGGCGATCGAGCTCTTTCTGATCTGCTTGACTCACTGGCACTGCGAAGAGATGTTGCATCTCTGCGTATTTTATCGCAATTGTTCGGACTAATTCCAGCCGCTCAATTTCACCATCGCACACCGCGACGAAACTCGCGATACTATCCATACCGTCTGGATGATTGGCGGTCCACCACTGTGCGATTTACAAGAAATTTTATTCCTCGCACAACTTAATTGTGGAATCGGCTACCACTAGCGATTTTTCCGGACTTATACGACTTAAGGACCTTCAAGAAAATAGCTTACTCTTTTTTAAAAGGCCGGCAACGCACCTATTCCCCTGGTCTTGCAGTTGTACATGTACACTTACCATCAGATGAGCCGAGTGCTCGTTTGCCCCTCTTCTATACTTAAAATATATTGTAGAGTAAGTATTATCTTACCAATATTCTTTTCACATGGTATATTCAATGCGTGAAGTCGCTTCACAAATTTTCATATTTTACTATAAAAACGAAGACTTAAGAGATGCATCACGACTTACCACGTGAAACTCTGTTAAAGAAAGATTTTGTTATGTTATCTAGAAGGGATTTTTTTCTACCTAGAAATGTTTCATGGTGGATTTCTGTCGCTAATAAACAGGGCACCGCGAATTTTGAGTTCCGGTTTAATGGGCAGTAACAGTCTAGTGCAGTTTGTTGGCAGCGTAAATAATCTATTACCCCATTTCTTCCCGTTGAAATCGTAAGTAGTAAGTAAGTAATCTATGAGATATGCGATCCGGTGACGGATAGCGGCGTCAAAATTGCGGAACTAGGGATGGGCAAGGGAAAAAATATATCGATATATATCGAATCGATATTTTTAACATTAATGGTATATATCGCGTGATAAATATCGAAGTATCGTCATCATTTGCATAATGTAAAGAAAAGGTCCAAAATTTTATATTACTGCCGGTTGGACGCTGAAAAAAACTACAACCAACCACATTATTAAAAAATATCGATATTTTTTGCCAAAGCCTATGCGGAACGTCTATTACAGCGATCGTTAATTTGCCTGCGTGAAGTGTGACGATTAAAGCAAATCCTCCTTACTATGGGAGAGCGGCATATGCATATACTCAAGGTCAGTGACACAAACCCTTTCTGATGGTGAACTATTACTATTATCTTATAACTGCCTATTGCCTATATCTGCAATTGTATTGGTTGGTGGAGCATATGTGTCGACCTCATGCGACGGGCAGCTAGAGGGAGAATCTGATTAGGCTCTCAAGGCTGCGGCTGAAAACCGTGCAACGTGGAACCCCATTCCCTTGAGGTGAGCAGTAGACTCATGCTCGCTCTGCGGCTAAAAGCCGTGCTGACTATGCAATTGATGGGGATGCCTTACACTTACATCACGTCTGCAGGAGCAGCGGTCTGGCAGGTGGTGGCGCTCACGGAGGGCTTTTATGGCCTTCTTACTATGTACAGAAGAGAAGGGGGCTGATGACTGCTGGTCATTACCGCCGCCAAAGAGCAGTGCGTGCACTGCTGTGTTTTAGTCTGCAGGGTAAAGACAGCCAGTTTAATTACAAACTGTGAGGCATTCCATCTTAGTACTCAGCGGTGACAACGAATCTGTAGCATTCTTTTTTGAAGTTGGCTGCAGGTGCTCATGTATTGCAGTATCCACTTACCATCAGGTGGACTGTAATTTTGTTTGTCATTTAATTTTTATAAAAAAAAAATGTATTTACTATTTTTGTAATTGTTTGTGTTGCCATTTTAGATAATATAATTCAATGATTTCTAGTAGTTTTCATACAAATAATAATAATAATAATTGTTTCTCACATAACTTATACATACACAAATTATATTAAAACTCTGTAGCCCGTGATAGTTGAATACTGTTAAACAGGCTACTGCTTCTTCCCCGTTTTCAGAAACACATAGTTGTAAGGTGGCAAACTAGCAATAATAAAATTTAAGAAGAATAAAAAAAAACATAAAACTGACAAAGTAAAAAAGGGAAAAATATTCTATACAAATAAATAAAATTGAAGTGTCTGTTTGTAATGTCTTGTAGGCAGGCAAAGGATAACGGACAGTCCTCTTATCACTTGTTTGGAGTTGAGAAGCAGTAGTTTAGTGAAATTTACGAATAGACTAGAAAATGTATACTTTTCGTACGGTAAGTACGCTACATTTTTAGTATATGTCCTCAGTCGGGTGTCTAAAAGCTAGGCCTTTAACGACTTTTAATAATGCACGCTGCGCACGTTCAAGTTCAATGAGGTTTTTTTTATAGGATAGGGTGACAAACGAGCACACAGTCCATCTGATGGGAAGTGGTTGCTGTGGCCCATAGACATCTACATTTATCCTTGTTTGCGAATCAAAATGCAGATGCGTTGTCACCCGTGAGGACTAAGATAGAATGCCTCTTTTCCAGTAAAAAAGGTCTCCGGTTCTCTACACTCACCATACGAAACACAGCAGCATAAAGCTGCTATTTGACGCTGGTACTTTGTGAGAGCGTGGTCCTTCCCCGGTCGAGCCGACCCATTCGTGCTACAACTATACTGCTAATATAGCTGCAGCATGGCTCTACCACGTGTGTTTTAGCCGTCCCACCCCATGAACTAATGCAGTAAGTAATAACACATTTTGCGAGAACTTTGTATACCTTCATTATAGCACCATTATCTAAAACATCTCTTAAATTTTTAAACACATATGAGCTTCATTATTCTGCTACTAACCGCAGTAATATGTGCCAACCAATTTAACTTGTTATCAATAATCACGCCTAAGCATTTTACATTGTCACTACGCAATAGGTGTGGCCAGTTGTAGACAAGTGTGGTGGGTGGAATCATATTACAAGGAAATTTGTGCTACTAAAGCTTACGTACTTTGTTTTAGAAGTATTAAGTGATAGTAGGTTGTCTTCCAGCCATGTATTAATCATCATCATCATCATCATTACAGCCCTTCACAAGTCCACTGCTGAACATAGGCCTCCCCCAAGGAATGCCATAAAGCACGGTCCTGAGCCACCTGCATCCATCGACTTCCTGCATATCTTACCAGGTCGTCACTCCATCTAGTGGGGGGACGCCCAACACTTCGCCTGCCGGTACGAGGTACCTTTTTTCCCCATCGGTTGTCGGTTCTTCGAGCTATATGGCCGGCCCATTGCCACTTCAGCTTACTAATCCGTTGGGCTATGTCGGTCACTCTGGTTCTACTGCGGATATCCTCATTTCTGAGTTTATCACGCAGAGAAACTCCGAGCATAGCCCTCTCCATAGCTCGCTGAGCGACCTTGAGCTTCCTCATCCGGCCAGCAGTGAAGGACCACGTCTCAGTTCCGTATGGCAACACGCACTGGTTGCACAGTCTCGTTTTCAAGTTTTGAGGTATACCTGACGAGAAGATGTGCCGTAATTTCCCGAACGCTGCCCAACCGAGTTGAATCCGTCGATTGACCTCTCGGTCGAAGTTGGACTTACCTAGTCGGACTATTTGTCCCAGGTAAACATACTCGTCAACAACTTTGAGCTTAGTGCTCCCAACAACTATAGGCATGACATGGACATTAAACATGATCTTGGTTTTGTCCATGTTCATCTTAAGACCTGTCCGTTGGGAAACACTATTGAGGTCGTTGAGCATAGTGCTTAGGTCCTCCAGCGATTCTGCCATAAGGACTATACCGTCGGCAAATCGAAGGTGAGTGATGTACTCGCCATTGATGTTGATACCGTACCCTTTCCAGTCCAGAAGCTTGAAAACGTCTTCCTCTGCAATTGGATAGGTTTCGTACTCTGGTTCTGTACTCGGATAGCCATCGTAGCTCTACTGCACAAACACTTCAGCACTTCGATATACCGACAGTCAACTTGGCACCGCTGAAGGGACTGCAGCACCGCCCAAATTTCGACGGAATCAAAGGCTTTCTCATAGTCCACATACGCCAGACATAGTGGCAAATTGTACTCCTCTGACTTCTGTACAATTTGCCGAATGGTATGTATGTGGTCTATGGTGCTAAAGCCTTTTCGGAAACCGGCTTGTTCGGGAGGCTGGAAGTCGTCAAGTCTTCGCGCAAGACGATTCGTAATGACTCTCGAAAACAGCACGTAGACGCGGCTCAGAAGGGAAATCGGTCTGTAGTTCTTCAAGAGAGCATTGTCGCCTTTCTTGAAGAACAAGACCACCGCACTTCTGCTCCACGCCTCCGGTGTAATGCCACCATGGAGGACGGAATTAAAGAGCCTCTGAAGGACTTCAAGTACCGGTTTTCCACCCGCTTCCAGAAGCTCCGCTGTAATTCCATCCTCGCCTGGGGCCTTGCCGTTTTTAAGGTGCTGAAGAGTCGTTCTAATCTCGCTCAGACTGACGTCCGGGATATCATCGGAATAATGTCGGATAAGACTCGCTCTTGGATCGTTACTCACACTTGCGTGTGGCTCCAACGATGACGTGTACAGCTGCCCATAGAACCTCTCAATCTCAGGTGCCCCGGAAACGATGCTGCCACATTCGGTCTTCAGCTTTGACAGTTGGCTCTTTCTGGCAGACAGATCTCTGGCAAAGACTTTGGAGCCTTGGTTCCGCTCGATCGCTTCTTCAATACAAGCTGTATTGAAGTTGCGTAAGTCCCGCCGCATGCATTTGGAGATCTGTCTGTTCAGTTGCCTGTATGCTGTCAAATCTGTTGAAGAATGTAGCTTCATTTCCCGTCTAACAGCCATAAGATTAAGAGTGTGATCGGAGAGTTTTTGTGTTCTTCTGCGGCGGGTCTTGCAGAACTTAGCTCCGACCGCATGGACAGTTTCCACGAGCTTGTCATTCATATCGTCCACTTCATTGCAGTCTTCTAGGCACTGAAAACGGTTTTGTAACTCTAGCTGAAAGGTTTCGGGACTTTGGATCAGAGTATGAGGGGGACGGAGCGTTGAATTCATTAGACGAGACCTCTCCAACTTAATGTTTAGGTTCAGTGTGCCTCTAACCATTCGGTGATCGCTGTCGGTTTTCACCCTCGCGATCACTGAGACATCACTGAACAGTTGTCGTCTGGTCGTCATAATGAAGTCAATCTCATTTTTTGTCGAACCGTCGGGGCTAGACCAGGTCCACTTCCGGTGGGGCCGCTTCTGGAAGAAAGAGTTCATCATATAGAGTCCCTCTTTCTCCATGAAGTCGGACAGCTGCTGGCCCCTTGGGTTCCGTTGCCCTATTCCGAATTTCCCTACTTTCAGCTCACCATTCTCTCTTGTGCCTGATTTTGCATTGAAGTCTCCCATTAACACCGTATATTGGGTTTTGGAGGAATGCATGGCTCTAGAGATATCCTCATACATTTCCTCCACCTCCTCATCGGGGCGTGCCGAGGTTGGTGCGTAAACCTGTATGACCTTCAGCGAATAGCGTTTGGTGATTCTGAGTTTAAGGTCCCGCAACCCTCGTCGACACACTCTCAATCTTTACAACGTTGTTAACGAGAGACTCGTGGACGATGAATCCGACACCTCCTTGGGACAGATGGTCGCCCTCCCGATGATAGAGCAAGTTGCCGGATTTGAGGATTACCGTATCCTCCCTCTCTCTTCGGACTTCGGATAATCCTATAATATGCCAGCGTAACTTGTCAATCTCTTCTTCCAGCTCCACAATTTTCTCGTCAGTCCTCAGGGTGCGTGCGTTGTATGTTGCCAGATCGAGTCGACGTAGGTGGCAATTGAACCTCCACCGGAGATTCTTAGCACCCCCTGCCCCACCGTTACCATGGTCGCCACCGTAGCCAGGAATAGCGGGGCCGCCGAGGAATGGGGGCCGTCTCTTTGTAACTTTATCCATTTGGGGGGTATTTGCCATAGTTGCCACGCTTGGCGAGCGGGTTGGCAACCGCAGTTTTTTATTGTATTTTGCTGTTATCAGGAAGATGCTGCTGCCCATCTCCCGCCTGTTTCCCTTTGTCGCCTTTTACGACACCCACGGGAAAATATGGGGTAGTGGATATTCTTAACCGCCACTACACGGCACACACGCACAGCCATGTATTAACGGTTTTTAAACCTTTCTCAGCTGACCTGTATACTGAGTTCCAAGAGCGTTCTCGAAATTGTAGTACAGTGTCGTCTGCAAACATTTGAACTGTTGCACTATTTACTACTGTGTCACACAGGTCGTTAATGTAGATCAAGAACATTGTAAGGCCCAGTGTACTTCCTTGTGGAATACCGTAAGTGCGGGATGCTCTGTCACTTAATTATTATGAAATAAATTATGAAGTCGTACGTTTCTTTTTCTTTCACACAGATAGTCTTTAAATCACATTAGCGGGGTACCTCTTATGCAGAGGCTTTCTATACGTGCCAGGAGGATGGGAATAGACACTGTATCAAATGCTTTTTGAAGATCCAAAAATATGTTAAGGCATTTGTCACCCGCATTTAGATTGTTAACTCTTTTTATGTAAGATTTAGAACGGCATCATCCGTAGATCGTCCGCATCGAAATTCAACCTGGTTATCAGATATAAATTTATGGTGTTCCAGATATTTTAAAAGTATTTATAATATTTACAATTTTCTCCATAACCTAAGATAAGCAAGTCAGCAGTGAAATGGGTCTATAATTGGTGGGAAGTTCTTTGTCACCTGACTTGTATATAGGGGTTACTATTGCTCTTTTGAATATATTAGGGAAGGTCCCTGTATTAAAGCGTAGGTTGCACAAATGCGCCACAGGTTCAGCTAAAACATGACAACTGTTCTTAAGTAGGTATCTTACAAGGTATGTCATCCCAGCCAGGTGCACTGAATTACCAGAGGTCCTTTATGGTACTTAATACTTCCAATGGATCAACTGGGTAAAGTACAAACGAGTTAAGTGGAGCACTTTTTATAAAAATTTTGGAAGCTAATTCAACGTCTGTAGTATTTAGGTTCTTGAGTGTATTATTAGCTATACTATCCAATACTGATAAAATTTATTGATTACCATATTTTTTTCTTCTAGGCTACTAAGCGGCTCTTAGAATATACACTTTATTACAAAGATAAGCTTATTATACTTAGACCGACTCAATAAGGAAGTCCCCAGAAAAATATTTAAACTAAAATGCAAGGTAAGGAATTTGATAGCGAATGTCATAATCGCGAAGACTGGCGCTGCGGTTAAGAGACTAATTTTATGAAAAAGACTATTCTTAAACCATAGCTTAAACCCGAAATTATCAATATACCTACCTAGACATCGACGGAGATTAACCGGAGAAACAAAAGAGCCTTATTTAAAAAAAAGAGTACAAACTTACACAAGTCTTATAAACTTACAAAACTCAATCTCACTATATGAAGGACTGCAGTGGCCACTTTTCATCTAGTGAACTGTAACTTCGTTTGTCACTTAAATTTTATAAAAAATAAACGTAAACTGGTAAATGTTTATGTTATAAATATGAAAGTGAAAAAAAAAAGATACATATATAGTAAATGCAAAAAGATAATTCATTCCACAAAATTTATCGACAAAAATTAAAGTTAAATCAAACTTACGTTGATTTGATTAGTTTACATTGTTGCCTAGTTCTTGTGTTTTCTTTTCTTCTAATTTTGGCTGCTTAATACTGAAATTTGTACAGCCCCATTGTTGCACTAGCTTCACACTTTCTGCAAGTAAAATATATAAAATTTTTATTAAATATAAATGCAACTGTTGCAAAGACAAATTACGTTATTTTCGTTATAGCTGATTTACTGATGGTTTGGGTTAAACAATGTTTTCAACGACTTCAAAAAGGAGAACGTTTCCAATTCGACTGCATAATTAGGTAAATATTATTACAATAGATCATCATTCATCATCATTACAGCCTTTCATAAGTCCACTGCTGAACATAGGCCTCCCTCAAGGAATGCCACAAAGTACGGTCCTGAGCCACCTGCATCCATCGATTTCCTGCATGTCTTACCAGGTCGTCACTCCATCTCGTGGGGGGTCACCCTACACTTCGCCTACCGGTGCGAGGCTGCCACCCAAGAACCTTTCTTCCCCTTCGGTTGTCGGTTCTTCGAGCTATATGGCCGGCCCACTGCCACTTCAGCTTACTAATCCGTTGGGCTATGTCGGTTACTCTGGTTCTACTGCGGATATACTCATTTCTAAGTTTATCACGCAGAGAAACCCCGAGCATAGCCCTCTAAATAGCTCGCTGAGCGACCTTGATCTTCCTCATACGGCCAGCAGTGAAAGACCACGTCTCAGATCTGTAAGTCATCACTGGCAACACGCACTGGTTGTACAATTTCGTTTTAAGGTTTTGAGGTGTGTCTGACCAGCCGAGTTGAATCCGTCGATTGACCTCGCGGTCAAAGTTGGACTTGCCTAGTCGGACAATTTGTCCCAGGTAGACATAGTCGTCAACAACTTCGAGCTTAGTGCTCCCAACAACTACCGGCATAGGTGTGACATGGACATTAAACATGATCTTTGTTTTGTCCATGTTCATCTTAAGACCTATCCGTTGGGAAACACTATTGAGGTCATTGAGCATAGTGCTTAGGTCCTCCAGCGATTCTGCCATAAGGACTATATCGTCGGCAAATCGAAGATGAGTGATGTACTCGCCATTGATGTTGACACCGTATCCTTTCCAGTCCAGAAGCTTCTGGTACTACTGTCGGTATATCGAAGTGCTGAAGTGTTTGTAACACTTCAGCACTTCGATATACCGACAGTCAACTTGGCATCGCTGAAGGGACTGCAGCACCGCCCAAATTTCGACGGAATCAAAGGTTTTCTCATAGTCCACATACGCCAGACATAGTGGCAAATTGTACTCTTCGGACTTCTGTACAATTTGCCGAAGGGTATGTATGTGGTCTATGGTGCTAAAGCCCTTTCGAAAACCAGCTTGTTCGGGAGGCTGGAAGTCGTCAAGTCTGCGCGCGAGACGATTCGTAATGACTCTCGAAAACAGCACGTAGACGCGGCTTAGAAGGGAAATCGGTCTGTAGTTCTTCAAGAGAGCGTTGTCACCTTTCTTAAAGAACAAGACCACCGCACTTCTGTTCCACGCCTCCGGTGTAATGCCACCATGGAGGACGGAATTAAAGAGCCTCTGAAGGACTTCAAGTACCGGTTTTCCACCCGCTTTCAGAAGCTCCGCTGTAATTCCATCCTCGCCTGGGGCCTTTCCGTTTTTAAGGTGCTGGAGAGCCGTTCTAATCTCGCTCAGACTGACGTTCGGGATATCATCGGAATAATGTCGGATAAGACTCGATCTTGGATCGTTACGATCGAGCAAGTTGCCGGATTCGAGGATTACCGTGTCCTGCCCCTGTCTTCGGACTTCGGATAATCCTATAATATGCCAGCGTAACTTGTCTATCTCTTATTCCAGCTCCACGATCTTCTCGTCAGTCCTCAGGGTGCGTGCGTTGTATGTTGCCAGGTCGAATCGTCTTAGGTGGCAACCGAACCTCCACCGGAGATTCTTAGCACCCCCTTTTTAGCCGTTACCATTATTGTAAGATTGTTGTTATCGGGAAGATGCTGCTGCCCATCTCATGCCTGTTTCCCTTTGTCGCCTTTTACGACACCCACGGGAAGATATGGGGTAGTGGATATGCTTAACCGCCACTACACGGCTCTATATACGCACTCACACGACAATAGATAGATATGTACTTATATGTAAGTATTTTTTTACAGATAGTAATTCTTTATTGCGCATACCAAAACACACAATAGGAGAGAAAAAATAAAATACAAAATGTTGAAAGGGGACATCCTTCGATAAATAATAGTATATACTAGTATTGATCGAAGGGGACATCCATTAATTACGGCAGCTGTTTAGAGGGCGGAGGGGCGAGTCGCCTCACGTAATCAGTGGACGCCCCCAAAGGTCTTATATCGGTAAAAGTGATTTCTTTCAGATATGTATGTTTATCTTTTTTTGTAGATAAGTTAGGTGTGATATATTCGCAAATTGTGAACCGATTCAATTACTCTTTTTTTGATAGGATAAGGGTAACAAACGAGCACACAGTCCATCTGATGGTAAGTGGTTGCTGTGGCCCATAGACATCTACACCTCTCCTCGATTACGAATCAAAATGCAGATGCGTTGTCACCCGTGAGGACTAAGATGGAATGCCTCGTTTCCTGTAAAAAGGGTCACTGGTTCTCTACACTCACCATACGAAACACCGCAGCGTTAAACTGCTATTTTACGCTGGTATTCTGTGAGAGCGTGGTGCTTCCCCGGCCGAGCCGACCCATTCGTGCTACAACTATACTACTAATATAGCTGCAGCAGGGCTCTACCACGTATAACGTGTAGTTTTTATGTATAACGTATAACGTTTTCTTTTCTGATAAAATAGATTATATTTCAGGGATGGCCTTATATATTATAAAATTAGAAAAAAATATCCGCCTCTAAGGGTGGAAACATAGGGGAGATTTTTAATTTAGGTGACTACATGGCTGACTAGAGTGCAACCTAGTTTTTTCTGCGGACTTCCAAATAAAAGGCCGGTACTCAATTCTACTGTATGTTTCTTTTATGTGTGTTACCTCATAACTTTTTATTGGGTGAACCGATTTCGATGATTCTTTTTCTATTTGAAAGCTGGTACTTCTCGTGTGGTCGCATATGATTGACATTGATCAAGGTTAGGTAATAGTTTTTGAGTTATTCTTAATAACTTATATTGAAGTTGGCAGTACAAATTTTTTTAATTTAAATTATATTACCTTGCGCTTGTTGTGTTCTTTAGTCCACTCAAAAGGGTTAATAAATTAAACTTTATAGATATAAATTAAAAGCTAGCTTCAAATCAGCTAAAAAGAACTAGGTAAACAATTTCCAGATAAAAGCTTCTGAAGACGTGTATTAAGTCTTAGCACCGACTTTCGAGTTCCGAAGCTATTTGTGGAAATTATTTTTTTACAATCCATCTGTAACCAGCATCAGCGATGACTTTGTTACGCTTTATTTACCTTAGATGGATTGGAAATAGCGGTTAGACGTCCGTAGACACCATACTTGCGTTCATCCTCCGGTCTCAATGTCCCCATTTTCTTCATCGCCAGATATATCTGTAAGAGTGGCGCTTTTTCATATTAATGACGGTGAAAATTATTAGTAGTATCTCACTATCATCGTTCGTATTTCTACAATAATTGGCCCGCCCCATCAGAACAACAATTGATCACGGTCAATCCCCATAATTTAAAATCTATCTACATCTGCTTTCCAATGTTCATAAATGTTTTATAGATTTTTTTAATGATCTATTCAGTTAGTTATAAGCAGACAATAGTTTTCCCTAAAAAAGTTAAATCGCCTATAGGTATGATACCAATACTACGGTAATTTTCACATGAAATAAAAAATATATACTCACTTGTTCCAGCATGCCGTAACTTCTAATGAGAAAATCTCGTTGAGCCAAAAGATTAACGCGTTCACGCTCCTCCTTTTCGACTATGGGGTCCGGTTCAAAAGAGCATAACACACGCGTAGGTTTTATTTCTTTTTCCATAACCTGGATATAATTATTTTATTTTTAAACGAAGTGCCATTAATACTTAAAGCTTTATAAGATTTTCTTATTTTTCTTATAGGATAATGGATAGAGTTTTATATGCTAATTAAAGCATCGTAATAGCTTACGAGATAAACAGCCGTCTTACAATTTCATAGTACCTACACAAGCAAATCAAATTTCATCCATCGGCACCAATTAATGGTTAATTGCAATTTTCAGTGCTGATTTATCAAGTGCTCGGCGCTGATGAAAAACAAATACATTGTGAGCTTGCATATCTGAGAAATTAATATCTATATTTCGAGAACATGTGAAATCTGAAAACAATCGAGGAGTGCGTCGGAAATTCCTTGCTTTAAAAATAAGAGAAGACCTTAAAAATGATAGAAGGCCGTAAGGAGAATTTTGTCATGTCTGGGCTGCGGCTCACCAGTGCCAGCTCTTTCCACTTGACTGCATTCAGCGATAAGAGCAGCAAAGGCTCGATTGAGTGGCGCTGCGAAAATATGTTGCAACCCTTAGCATTTACTACGGGGAGCGCGCAGAGGTATTGTTCGGATTAATTCCAGCTGCAAAATTCTAGCATCGCCTATCGCGATAAAACTCACGATCCATCCACCATCTGGATGCTTGGCAGTCAGAGGCAGATTAAATATCGACAGCGTCCTAGGCTAGCCCCTCATCAGCGCCGATGTAGCGGACATATATTATAAATTATAACTACTCATTTTGCAAATAAATTATAATTTATAATATAGTTTATAGTTGCAAAATAATTAGGACACGAGTAGGGTAACCTGTCCAACAATGAGCCACTTAAATTTTAGAACTTAATAACACCGCTTTTTCTTAAGATATCTCTACAATATATACAAATAAATAAAATTGAAGTGTCTATTTGTAATATCAAAATAACAGCTTTTTACTAAATGCATATGAAAGTATATACGGTACTTATAATAAAAACACATATTTTTTTAATTTTGTCTGTCTGTTTGTTCCGGCTAATCTCCGAAACGGCTGGACCGATTCCGACTGGACTTTCACTGGCAGATAGCTGATGTTATAAGAAGTTACTTAAAATATTTATAGATATTTCATGACTATGGCTTTTTTTAAAAAATGGGAAATGATCCATTGTGTACACATAAATATATATAATAACAATGAGCCCAGCTATATTTAACAATGAGCCAGGATCCTTACTATGGATGATACTTACTATTTTGTACTTTTGGTAATGAATTTGGTAATTACATTAATAAAACAGTGTTTCGTGCTAAAATCGTTGCTAAAAACAGGCTTCTGGTTTTAGCAACGATAAATCCAGATTCCTTGATCTTAATGACAGAAGCCATTCAAGGCCTTCTATTTTCTCACGATTCCAACTATCAGGAGTTTTTATATTATTTATAATTGCCATTTGATAAGCAAGGCTGCGGACGTCTTTAGTGGGTAATCCATAAAATTTTAATGTAAATTATTTGATATATTCTTTCAGTGCTTTTTCTTGGTAATTTGTTTAAAATATGCAAAGAGATGCAACATCTCAACGCAGTGCCAGTGTATCGAGCTGATCAGAAAGAACTCGGTCGTTGACGATTCGAACCGCTGTGCGCTGGATGCGGTCAAGTGGAAGGAGCTGGCACTGGGGTGCTCCGGCCCAGGGATGAGAACAGTATTCCATGTGAAGCCGGATTTGCGCATTGTAAAGTTGCAAGCGATGTGCCGTCATGAAATACTGTCTCGCTCTGCTGAGCACGCCAAGATTTTTAGAGGTTAGTTTGGCCCTCCCTTCCAAGTGACCACGAAACTGCACACTATTCGATATGTCGACGCCGAGGATTCCGATGCTAGCTGAGGCAGCAAGGGGAGTGCCTAGAAACTGAGGAGATACGACAAAGGGATTCTTTTTAGCGGTAGCAAACTTGTGTCTTCTGGGAATTGAACCGGAGTAGATTTAGTCGCCCCCAATCCGAGACTTTGTTCAGCAAAGACTCGACTTCAGACACAAGTTTGTCCCGGATAATAAATTTTAAGGAAGCTTTTTATATGGTCTGATAATAAATACATGTTTGATTTTCGTTTTAGGTTTCCTTCTGATCCCATCATTACGGCTTGTTAGACAGAAACCATCAGACACAATTGAAATCAAGGCAGTTGGAAGCCCACTAAAAATACAAAAATTTGTTCTTTACATTTTTTTATAGCATACGGTGACAAAAGAACACAGTCCACCTGATGGTAAGTGGATGCCGTGACGCATAGACATCTACAACTATTCTCAATAAAGAATCAAAATGCAGATGCGTTATCACCCGTGAGGACTATATAAAACCTGCCAAAATTAAAATGTGCTTGTTTTTTTTCGTATTGTAGCTTACATTATGCATTCAGTGAGGCGCGGTACATCATTACTAGACGATTATTAGAAATAAAATAGTTAAAAACAAACTGAAAAATGAATACCTACTGAATTCGGTCAATCCTTCGTCGAACAGTCGTGAGTCGGGTATCGGGCAGGTGTGTATATGGAACTTGCATTGGTCATATAATTATAACGTCTCTATACAGTTACAAAGACAAATATGATGCAATGCAATCACATTTAAATGACTCATTTTTTTTTATAGGATAAGGGTGACAAACGAGCACACAGTCCACCTGATGGTAAGTGGTTGCTGCGGCCCATAGACATCTACATCTATCCTCTATTACAAATCAAAATATAGATGCGTTGTCACCCGTGAGGACTAAGATGGAATGCCTCATTTCCAGTAAAAAGGGCCTCCGGCCACCTGCACTTACCAAGCGAAACGCAGAGGTAAATCTCTACTTCACGCTGGTTTTCTGTGAGGTCGTGGTACTACCCCGGTTCGAGCCGGCCCATCCGTGCGACAGCAAAAACTGCCGCGTGGCTCTGCCACTGTTAGTCATAAAAGTGTCTCACTTGGCTAGACAGGCAAATACCCTATGAAAGAATATTTTGAATTTGGCGGGCTACACTTCGGTAACAGAATTCAAACAACCTTATTTTCACATTTGTATTAGTCTAATATAGTTTCAACTTCCCTACTTTTGGGGAAAATTTAATGTATTGGCAACTTTATTTTTTCACTTGCGTGCGTTTCGTCTAGCGTAAACCCAAGATACTTACGCACACATAGATTTGGTTCTTGCCTCATTTTTGAACGTCCGCTTTGTAGGGAACTATCGTTCTAGGTGTTATTATTCTTATGGATAATCCGCCACTATTGGCGGTCCATCACTACGATTTAGTTTTCTTTCTCGCACGACTCCATTGCGGAATCGTCTACCACCGGCGAGAGACCTTTAAGAAACGAGCTTACTGCTTTTTAAAAGGCCACCAACGCGCCTGCAGTTCCCTCGTGTTGTAGTTGTTTAGTTGTTCGTGGGCGATAGTCGACACTTACCATCAGATGAGCCGCATGCTCGTTTGCCCCTCTGCTATAAAAATACAATCAGTCAGCTGTCATTTCTTCGAGCATTATTACCGGTGCCATTGCCAATTTAGCCTTCAAATACGTTGCGCTATCTGAAATACTTTAGTTAAATGCGTGTATCCTTGAATGGATTTTATTACGCGGATGGTCATGAGCTTAGTTCCAAAGCCCGCTGAAATGCTAAGCTTTCTGTTAAAAGGTAAAATGTAGTCCTACTTACAACTTACGCATCTCGTATATTATAGTTAACTCTCTGAATAAAATTAAAATAAGGTTGACTAACAATAAATTGTGTGTATAAATATCATTATTACTAATTTAAAACACATTAAAATAATTGTTCGCCAAAGTAAAGAGAACACTAACAGGTTGTTGTGATTGTAAAGGTGTCTTTATCTTGTCTTTTTCTTCGTTATCTTTCCGTTTCTGTTCCTTATCTGCACGCGTCTTTACTTTAGGCTTCTCTGTAATAATTTCTGCGGCTGCAGCTGAAGTCTCTTCTTCTTTTCTTTCGCTTTCCTTTATGGGTTTCAATTGGGACGGCTTTTTCAGAGCTTCTGCCTTTGCTTTTACTTGCTAGGAAATACAATTATGAGATTATTGTCTACTAGAGTACAAAAATATAGTACCTACGTGAGGGTAATATGGTCACTTTCTTATAACTCAAAAACTACAGCCTTGTTTGCATAGATGGCTCTGTGATACGATAGCTTTTACGATACGATTAGCTTTGAGTCAATCAAAGAATAAAGGGTCAAAAGGGCGCTGCTTTATCGACACATTTTGTCAGTTGAACTTTGCTATACTACAATTAAATAAAATTGAAGTGTTTGTAATGTCAAAATTACAGTTTTTTTGTTCGTCCGAAACGGTTGGACCGATTTTGACGGGACTTTCACTGGCAGATAACTGATTTGATAAGGAGTAACTTAGGCTACTTTTATTTTAGAAAAATAATTATAGTTCCGCGCAAAAACATAAAACTCTGACACGCGACCGAAGTCGCGGGGAACAGCTATTGTAAATATTTTAGTCGATATTAGTATTGTGTAGTATTTTTACAGCAATAAAGAGCATTTTATTTTGCCTCTTTATCGTTTTAAGAATGATGATGTTAATTTAAAACATTCTATACTTATTAATTTAAAATATTTTATTTCTGTGTCATTTTCCTTATTTAAACGACATCATTAGTTCGTGGAGAAATGATTTCCACAGTCACACTAGAGCAACCGTGCTCTCTGCTTTAGACTTCTCCCTTCTCTGGCTCTCAATCTATTAATCTATCAATACTCCAAGTATCGGGAGATTTTAAAGTTTAGTTTTACCTCAAATTGCTCGCGCTGTATACGAGCACAGTCGCCGCGGGCGCGTGACGCCGCCGTACCAGTGTACAGCGAGCCCGCCGGCTGCTGGAACAGCGCCGCGTATTGATCACCCTCTGGGTATACGCGTCTGTGAAAACCAAAATAAAATGTTTCTCTCTCTAAAAAAAGATTTTAGGAAAGAAGATGGTCGAACACGTTAGTCAAAAAGTAAAAGGTACATTTCTCCATAACTGGGACACTGTTTAAAGAGAACTGTGCCTTTGTTTGTCCGTATAATCTATATCTATACATACAAATAAATAAAATTGAAGTGTCTGTTTGTAATGTCAAAATTACAGCTTTTTACTAAATTCATATGAAAGTATATACGGTACCTACTAATAATAAAAATATAATTTTTAAAGTTTTTGTCTGTATGTCTGTCCGTCTATCCGTCTGTCTGTCTGTCTCCGAAACGCCTGGAACTATTTTGACGGGATTTTCACTGGCTACTTTTATTTTATAAAAAGGATTAGCGTTCCGCACAAAAAGCTTAAAATCCCAAATAACACGCGGGCAATATCGCGGTAAAAAGCTAGTATATTTCCTAAATTCATAATTCATTAAGCCTATGTTCCTAATGACCTAAGACCTTGTAAAGAAAAAACTTGTAAAGAAAAATGGTTCATTACCTGAAATTACCCAAATGCGTTTCCTCCCACTGTATTTGAGTTTGCCATGGACTTTTTTCAGGTTCCTTGTCTTCTGCGTTGAGACTTTCGGAGAATCTGGATCGAGAGTCATAAGTGATCATTTATGTCGGCTAATAATACGCAGCAATAAATTGGTAATTTTTCTTTTCTGTTATAGTACTCATAAAATTAATTATTATACAAGACCAATAGTGCGACTAACATAGTACTCGTAGGCGCTCGTAAATACGAAAAACTAGTATAGCGCCTGCTTGAGGCGAATACAACAATCAACAAACGCCCTGCAGAATACAAGTAAAATATTTACTTGTTGGTCTGCAGAAGTCTTTCTCGTATTCTTTTCCGGTCTTCCTCTAGGACACGTTTTTTATCACACTGCCAGATGTTCAGCATTGTGAAAGTATCGGTGAGAAGGTTTTCCTTAACTTCTCGGTCCAATTGAGTATCTGTGTGGAAACTCGGCGAATGGTTCACCTGTTAGGAGAAATTACATTTGAATTCTAACATACCTGTTTGTAAACTGTAAAAAATATGTGCCATAATTTATTCCACTGTAAATTCTCTTTTATATTTCGACTTTAGATACACATTTATGAATAAGTATAAGAACAAAATAATTTATCTGGTCCTTAGAGAATAAACATGCACATCTATATTCATTGCAATTAATAAAGCAATATTAGGTAAAACTACTTTTACTGATTTTCTCGTGGTTAATTTACTCCCGACATTACGACGCGAGTTTTTATAGACTTTAGTTTCTTATGCGTGTATAAGCGTGTCGTGATATATAAAAACACTTGTAAAATAACTTATAGCTGACGTGAAACACCAACGCTGCAGGAAATCTGCAGTCTATGATCATATCCTAGAACCTAGAAGGCCCTGCTATTACATCATATTTGATAGATCACAAATCCTCGCGAACGAACGTCGATTTCTGCCAATGATTATACGTGAGGCTATGGAAATTAAAAAAAAAACATCCTAATTTCAATAGAGAAGGTGGCTGGTTACTACCATCTGCTAGGGGTACTTGTAATTAATTAAAATTAAATCCAAACTCAAGCATATCATTGCAAGACTTCGAGATAGACATAGACATAGACATGCATTTATTCAGCAAGATACACTCATACAGTTTTGATACAGAAAATAAAATAATACATAAAAACATCAAAGATAAAAGTAAATAACAAAAAACAGTCATAAAATGATCCGATTGCATGAGTGATGTGATGCTGAAAAGGGCACTGACTCAACGTAATGCTATCGCAGGATTGCGGTAGCGTTGGTTTTCAGCAATGCCTATTGAGGTTGACTCGCCCGCGAGGATAGTAAGTTCGCTTTATTTCTATTTTCGAGAAAGATGTTATCAAAATAATAAAATAAAATAATGGAAACGAAAAAGGATGAGAACTTTATTTATGCAGTAGGTATATATAAATGTATATAATAAATAATATAATGAGTATATACAATAAAACAATATAGATATTTATATAATACTATGATAATTATCCGCCCTAAATGTTAAAGTGACAAAAATATTCTTTTACTTTTACCTTGAAAAGGAGATACAGTACTCATTCTGCGCGGGTCGGATCAAAATTTATAATTAAGAGCCGAAGGTATTCTAATTTAATTCTGATGTCGGGGCGTTAAACATTTCAGTCCCACAGATCAAGAAGAGTACTTGAGTAGTCCCCCCCATTAACAAAGAAGGTCCCTCCCCCCCCCGAGCCATGGATGCTGCAAAGCACCCGGAAAGTCGCGAGTTTAAATATAAGTTAAATCAAACGCGATAAAACCTGTAAAAGTAGTTTTATTCAATGAGTGGTGTTCGTGTATACTCGTATATATAAGAAAATTAAGCTTAAGAACTTTTATAAATTAGTATTAATTATTATTATAGTATTAAAATTATCATATAATTCACCTATAGGTCATGATTAATAACTAAATATTGCTATATTTAATAATGCATTTAGCTCTTAGATGATGGTTAACTAATAAGTTCATAACTCAAGAGCTAAATGCAGTAAAAAAAATGCAACGTACTTCTAAAATATAGGGATGAAGTTTTTGATCCAAAAGAATGTCGAAGCCGAGAATTTCAAAACATGCGTGAACCTGTGAATTTATTAAACGTTACTCAAGACTTTAATCACACATGAGTAAATTGCAATATGTTAAAAATAAGTAAAGAAGAGAACCGTATCATGCGATGGGAAGCAAGCGTGATAGCTGTGCTTTAGTATCGGCCACGCGGATATGATCGTCTTCACTATGACCTGGTCTATGGAGTGCCACAACCGGCCCAAGTCGACACCTTGCGACAGCAGGATCTTGTTCAACGTAGATATCTTGCTGACAACAGGAAATATTTTTTTTAAATATTTCAGGTAGGCATTGTAGATTAATCGTACATTAATAAAGAAACAATAATTAAACTTTTAAAGTAAAACCTACTTCAAAGGACCAAAAAAAATATAGTCACAAATCCTATCACCTATATATCACCTCTCTAACAATAATTTAAAATTAAAAATTTTGCACAACCGGCTTCAATATAAATTATCAAGAATAACTCAAAAACTATTGGCCAGACCTTAATCAAATTTAAATGAGACCACATGTAAAGCACCAGCTTTAAAATGAAAAAAAGAATCATCGAAATTGGCACACCCAGTAACACACATAAGAAAAACATACAGTCGAATATAGATATAAATAACAGGGGCTCCTTTTTGAAGTCGGTAAAAAAAGGATCATTTTAATTTGACGTGGTAAAGGCAGGGTTATATTTCAAATAGTAGCCAACATTTAAACTTTTTTTTTAAAGGATAGGGTGACAAACGAGCACACAGTCCACCTGAAGGTAAGTGGTTGTTGTGACCCATAGCCATCCACATCTATCCTCAATAAAGAATCAAAATGCAGATGCGTTGTCACCCGTAAGGACTAAGACGGAATGCCTCTTTTCCGGTCAAAAGGGTCTCTGGTTCTCTACACTCACCATACGAAACACAGCAGTGTTAAGTTGCTATTTTACGCTGGTATTCTGTGAGAGCGTGGTCTTCTTCCCCGGTCGAGCCGACCCATTCGTGCTACAACTATACTACTAATATAGCTGCAACATAGCCCTACCAATACATCACAAAAGAATGCGATTTAATATTTACAAATCACTATAATTGATCATTCCTATGTTAACCATTGAATATATTGGTACTATAATAATCTAAAAATATTAGTAATATCATGGATACACTAGATGTACAACAACATCTAAAAAGATTCATCCCAGTCTAGAAAATAATGTTTATGCTGGACTGCCCATGTATACCCACGTACCAAGGTATATAATATGCAATTTGGATACAGATGATAAACGATAAACGATAAACGAAAACGATATACGAATTGCATCGGTCAATATTTTGATTCATATGGACGATCACCTGCACGATATCATCTAGAGTTTTTAAAAAGGAATTGTAAAAGATGGGACTAGAATATTGATAGGATTCAGAATGAGTGGACTTCAGTTTGTGGAGAGTATTGCTTAATGTATTTGCTATATAAGTTTTAGGGATGTTCAATGCATAGTTTTACGAGCATATTTACAGGGAACACACTGTACAACGATATTTTAGTGGATGAGATGTTTCGCTCCTATTTTATAGATATAAATTAAATAACCAATAACATTTTGGAAATAAAAATTGTAACAAAATTAAGGAATGTAGTTATGAACAAAGACGTATAATACAATAGCACTGATAAGCAGGGTGTACAACGATTAATAGATAAGAGCGGCTATGACGGTGTTCAAGGAACAATAGATAAGAGGAAAGGCTGAACAATGGAACGCTAATTAGGGTGCAGGACCATCGGATATCAATTAGATATTGGTTAATTGATATGCACATCTGCGGAACCGCGCATCCTACGCAAAAACGAACGGAGATTCGTGATCAGAGCATGCCAAAACCTTTTTTTTTAGGATCCGTCGACCCACCGTCAGCCGTTGAGGGCTGAGGATGGTGAGTTGTACCAGTTCTGGCTCACTGAGTCGCAAACTAATTACTAACGGCTCTCACGACCGGTACATAGTTGTGTCCCGCGAGGATATTTCAGGTAATGGGGGATGCCCCGAGGCCCGAGAACTGCGGTGCAATGATGCACTTGCAGACGACATAGGATAGTCACATTGTCAGTAGTTTATCATTTTCGGACCGAATAAAATACATAAACCAAACAGGCCTGTAGATTACATTCATTACATCAGCTTTCTTGGCATAATTATTAATTTGTATAGTAAAAAGGCAGTAAAAGTGGCAATGATCTTATAAACTTACCGTTTACTTCCAGCTTCGGAGTCGTATACATACGTACGGCTGTGTTTGTTTAGTGCATAATTCGTTAAGTGCATAAAAACGTTCGTTGTATTATTTGCATTTGGATCTGCATATCGACTTGTCGCAAACCTTTAAAATAAATTCCTTTTTTACCAAATAGTTCCAGAAGGAGAGTTAATGCATGTACGATTAAGGTTGTTAATTCCTTTGTGACTTCCTGTACCCTAAAAACCTTTAGATTTTGATAGGTGAGGTATTGTTAGATTTATCTTCATCCCATGAGTGATGACCAATACGACGCTCGCAAAGCAAAGATGTGCATCTAAAGAATTTTGACTGCAGTAATATATTAGTTTACTGAAGCTGGGTTTACTGCTCCGTCGGTGTGGTGGTTGTAAGAGCGACTGTTGCTCATGTGAAAATCAGTTATTTAGTATTCAGAAATTCTCAGTAGTGGTCCGATGTCATGAAGTTGGCAGTGTTTTGCTTTTGCTCTCGTGCATAAAAAAGTTCCAAAGACATTTAAGTAATAGTAATAGACCGGACATCAGCAACAAAATTGTCACCTCTTACTTATGTCTTATAGAATATATTTCGGATTTGTGCCATTTAGTCTTAGTGACATCGTCAAAAGACAAAGACATTTAATTAGTAGTAATAGACCGGTCATCAGCAACAAAATTGTCACCTCTTACTTATGTCTTATAGAATATATTTCGGATTTGTGCCATTTAGTCTTAGTGACATCGTCAAAAGACAAAGACATTTAATTAGTAGTAATAGACCGGTCATCAGCAACAAAATTGTCACCTCTTACTTATGTCTTATAGAATATATTTCGGATTTGTGCCATTTAGTCTTAGTGACATCGTCAAAAGACAAAGACATTTAATTAGTAGTAATAGACCGGACATCAGCAACAAAATTGTCACCTCTTACTTATGTACTATAGGGTATATTTCGCATTTGTGCCATTTAGTCTTAGTGACATCCTCAAAAGACAAAGACATTTAATTAGTAGTAATAGAACGGTCATCAGCAACAAAATTGTCACCTCTTACTTATGTACTATAGGGTATATTTCGCATTTGTGCCATTTAGTCTTAGTGACATCGTCAAAAGACCTATATATTTAAATCTCTTTGATAATATCGTTGGTCCTACGCCGGAGTCTGTCTGCGACCTTGTCGCATTGCTGTCCCATCGGACTATGAGAGTGAGAGAATAGAGAGTGCATCTGTGCTTGCACACACACTCGTGCATTATAATTCTGTCGTGCGCAGATGGCTATGGTCTCCGTTGAGACTGGCTGCTGTGACCGTGATCCTGCAGTCGGGTTTTTTGTTTTATTATATATATTATTATATATCAGAAATTGAAATTTGGATATCAGTAAATTCAAACGAAAGAAGAGATCTGCATTTGACCAAGCCATAAGGATTTTATATCCGATAGTGATCTCTTACGACATTACGACAGAAATGGAAATAAATGAATTAATGGATTATGTTACGTCCTAACCACAAGGTAAATTCCTTTTATAAGAAATTTGCAGGCTCACCTTACAAGGCCTTCATTAAAAACAAAGATCCTGAGAGGATCACACGATGTTATTAGCGTATACACTCTGATATCGAATTTGAAACCATCAATAAGATATGGTTTTGATAAATACACCTGCAACGTTTAACAAAAAAAATATTTAATTGTAGAATGCCATAGAATTGTATTAAAGTAATTATTTTTAAACAATAGCAAAGTTAAAGAGGTCTTTCTAGACATTTCTTCTGCTTATGATAGTGTCTAGCTTCCTATACCTTACTTAGGCATAAAATGCTCAATTTGTGTATTCCAATGAGATTGGCTTACACTAATTTATAAAGGACTAAACACTGGGATCGGTATCCACACATACATAGAAAAAGGGTGACAAACGAGGACACAGTTCACCTGATTGTAAGTTGATGATGTGGCATATGTGTTGTCCCTCACGAGGACTAAGATGGAATACCTCGTTTTGCTAGTTAGTTTGCTAATTCATTCACACCAAAAATGATACAGTGCAATTGTTCGGAGCCACTTGAACCTTGCAATACTCTTGCAATGCTCTTACTAAATTGAATAGAATCCTTTCAAAGTGCTTACGCATAATTACTGGCGCTATGAAGTTATCCCCAATAAGCGCACTTCAAGTAAGTAGAATGCTTGGAGCGAATGAATGCTTTGTTTTTATGTAGACAATTTATTTATGCTAGATTCTTGAGCAACAAAATGCAACATAATTAAATACATCTGATTAAGTATTATTGGCTCCCAAAGTTTCCCATTCATACTCTTCTTAAAAGTTATAATAACTTTCAATCTATTTCCTACTTTATTTCACAGTTTAATAAATATCCTCAATTTCTATTTTCAATCCATGGGTATTAATAAGGACTTGCACTGTTGTTGTGCTATGAGCACAATAAAATTATACAAAGAGTCTGGCCCCACTAGCTTACGATGTTCACCGTGGCCTCGTAGGATTTTTTTTATAGAATAAGGGTGACGAACGAGCACACAGTTCACCTGATGGTAAGTGGTTGCTGTGGCCCATAGACATTTACATCTATCCTCTATTAAAAATCATAATGCAGATGCGTTGTCACCCGTGAGGACTAAGATAGAATGCCTCTTTTCCAGTAAAATAGGTCTCCGGTCCTCTACACTTACCATACGAACACAGCAACATTAAGCTGCAATTTTACGCTGGTATTCCGTGAGAGCGTGGTCCTTCCCCGGTCGAGCCGACCCATTCGTGCTACAACTATACTATTAATATAGCTGCAGCATGGCTCTACCATGTAAAAAGTCGTAGGATAGCAATGGAGTAAGTGCTGCAGTCAGCATACCTAAGTTCAGGATTATTTTGAGTGCGAGTCTGAAATACTCCTCATATCCCTTGTGCCTAATTCTAATGTATTATATAATATTTACGGGATATAATTATATTCCCTTTGCCTGCTAAAGATAATTTTTACGACACTATAAATAAGAGAGGCTCTAACTATAATAACAACTAATTACACTCCATAACTATAACGCTATTATTTTATTATTTAGGCATAGAAGAAGCATTTGCTTAGTATCCTAGCCATTTTGACAACAAAAGTAATGAGTATACTGACGAATATGCGAGACAAGCTGTACGTACACCCAGATGTCTTACGCCCAGTAAATGTTCCTTACTTAATTAATAATCTCAAAATTCCTTAGAAACAATTACATTAAAGTATGAATATCTTCTTAAGTCCTTAGAGGTAACAACAAGCAGCCTCTCTATGCTTGAAGTTGACAGGTGTCCATGGATCGCAGCAGCCACACACCATCAGGTTGAATGCAAGTTCGTTTGTCAGTTTAGATTTATAAAAAATATTTATACTGCTTTACTGTTTTTGCACTTGTTTGAGAGGTCATTTCTGTCATTATTTTTGGATCACTGTGACCAGTAGTGTCCATACTAATAGATGTTGTTTCCTCTTTTAAGCTACTTAACTGGTTTGCAGATTATACAACACCTTATTCCCACGGTCACCACCTCTAAGCATAGACATTTAATTTGTTTTAATTTTTGCTTTCTCTTATACCTACCTCTCAAGCTTGACATAGATTGCCGAAACGATGGAATCATTTTTTTTTAAAGAAGACGAAGATGTGGCAATAAAACTAATTATAAAATATATGTATAATCTCATTATAAATACCTGACAAATCAGTTTATCAGTAGGCTTAACTTCTTTAAGTGATTTTGTCAAATAAATACCGCGACCCTGACTTCCACACTCCGGTTTTATTATGAACGTCTTGTTTTTGTGAGTTTTGCTATAGTTCAAAGCTTCACCAAAACTAAAATCATGAAACTATTGACATGAATCTTGTTAAACCATATGCAATGAACAGTTTGCAGTGGTTAGACTCACTCTGCAGGCAGACACCACGTCTTCGGAAAGAAATTATATTCCTTTGGATATATTTTTTGCATTCTGTTCAAGTTTCTCGCCAGTAAATCTTTCCTAAAACATATGATTGGATAGGGCAAAGGGTTGAAAATTAATTTAATATTTAATATTGTCCTACAGATTTCTTTTAAATACGATTACATGATCTTAACTACTAACTAACATGTTTGATGGGTGGGTAAGCAGTAGATATATATTTTAAAAATAATCTGTAGAAAATATTATATGTCGTTAACCATCCCCATGTCTTTATTAACCACTTATCGCTCAAATACGATCGACATGAGGTGATGATTTTCTTTTACCGCTCATCGTCCGCGCATGTACAATTTGAAAAGAAGGGCGAGGTGGAAGAAGCCTGAAGTGCACCATGATACCTGCAAATCTCTAACATTCCCGGAAAATGGTTTATGCGCTGGAATCTCTTCATCTCCTTCGCTCTTTCGACTGAGACGCTCATATCTGTCCAGTAGAAGTTCCATGCTTCTTCTTCTGACACTTCTCGCATGCCAAACGCACTGGCTACTTTACGGATCGATTCGTAACGACAGTTAGTAAGGCAAATTGTTATTTGAGATCTAATAAAGGAGAAAAAACATTTTCTTATTTATTCACGATAATATTTTATGTTGTACTAAATTTGCCTAAAAATCAACTGAATTTCACTTTAGTGTAAAAGTTAGTCTTTATTAAATTAATGTTACCTTTTTCTTTTCTTTTTCTTTTTTGTCGTTTCTAATGGTATAATTGGCGCCGTGCGGGAAGTGGGCTGGGACGTATCATCTTCGCCATACAGTTTGCTATCATAACTTTGCATTAACATTGACATTTTATTCATGTCTTCTTTAATGTGCTGTTCAGATGAGTTCCCTTTTGTGTAAAGAAATAAGTTTAATTAAATTTAATCATTGGTTTTGAAATACATGTCAACCTGTTTCGCTGTGGTATTAAAATGTGTGATCATGTCTCAGCGTTATTAAAATTTAGCACTCGATTTAGATCATGCTTCAAAGTTACATGGCGAACCTTAAGTGCAATTGTGTAACAGTTTTTCCGACTTTTAGTTTCATTGTATTGCGTAATTGTTACCGTTACAGCCTATTAAAGTCCACTGCTGAACATAGGCCTCCTCAATATATTGCCTCATAGGGGGGATATTTGCCATAGTTGCCACTCTTGGCGAGCGGGTTGGCAACCGCAGTTTTATTCTTAGTCGTTATTAGTAGTTGTGTATCGCCAGCAACGCAAAGTCGGGAATTTGCATTTGGAAAAATCCAAAATTAGGGGCTTTTTAGGTGCTAATTAGGTGCCAAGTTTAATAATTAGGTGCTCTAAAATTTTCACCGCAACGAACTGTTGAAATTTGCGTTGTTAGCAAAACGTCTCGCCTAGCAACGCAATGAAGTTATTAGATATACGATAAATATTAATAACAAGGAATTAAGTGCTAATTAGGCGCAGCAATTATACGCAATAACAAGGTGCCCCTAATATAAATAAAGTCGTTATTTTTAATAACTTCATTGCGTTGCCAGCGATACGTTTTGCCAGCAACGCAAATTTCAATGGTTCGTTGCGGTGAAAATTTTGGAGCAACTAATTTTTAAACTTGGTACTTAATTAGCACCTGAAAAGCCCCTAATTTTAGATTTTTCCAAATGCAAATTCCCGACTTTGCGTTGCTGGCGAGACACAACTGTCATTAGTAAGGCTCTGCTGCCCATCGCCTAACTTGTTTTCCTCTGCCACCTCTTACGACGCCCACGGGATGATATAGAGTAGTGGATATAGGAATGCCAGATCGGAAGACCAAAATATCTGGACAAAATTTGAAATGTCGAGATTTTGGGGATGTTGTCGGGAGAAATAAATATTAAAATAAAAAGTTTATTTTATCTACATCTATTATTCCATTATTTATATTATACATATACAGGTATACTGATTCATTCACTGCAAACGTAACTTTGTAATCCTATATATTTATATGAGATTACAAAGTTATTTATACAGTTGGTGTATCTAGAAAACTGGACCGTATTTAAAAAATATTTCAGTTTTTCCTTGATTTATACACTAAACAATAATTGTATTCTAATTTGAAGCTTCTACGTCTGCTAAAAGTGTAGTTCTGATGATCGGTCAGTCAGTGAGTGACAAAATTAAGAAACTTTGACTAGTTATAATTCTTAAACTGCTGGTTCAAATTGAATTAAATTTGAAATATACCGTGTTTATATAATGCATGCTTGGTTACTAAAAATTGAGGTTTCTAGTTTTATCCACAATGAAGTTATGGGGGATCGAAAATAGGCCGTGCCGTTTTTTCGCTCGACTTGGCGGGGGCACTGCCGTACCCCCAGATTAACACGAAATTTTTAGGCTGCAACATATAGGTATTTAGCACTGAACTTTACTGAATCCACGAATTTGGATCATATAATAGTATTCAGAAAATATTTAAAATACGAATAATTTACTTCAAAGTTCTGTCTAATTACTAACTCAGCTTTTATTAAATCAAAGGCAGCTGTGATGTGAAGAGAAGCTGTTTGTCTGGAGATTTTGAGTTTTGTTGGTAGTCTGGAGATCATTTAAAATGTCGGGAGAATCCAGACGAATCCCGACCAACCCTAAGTGGATATTACACCGCCATTATGTGGTACAAATTGTGTAATACTCAAATACTCAAACGCTACTCAATATTAAGACGCCGTTAAGTCTCATGTTGTCTCTATCACTTTAGTCACTTAAGTCAAAGTGACAGTGACTCCACGAAATTTAACGGCATCTTAAAATTGAGTAGCGTTTGAATATTTGGGCATAATTGAATCAGTATTGATTATAAGCTGATGTATTTTTATATAAATATTGTTTCCGTTATAGGTTATAGGTAACAAAATATCGTAGATGCGTTGCCGGCCTTTTAAAAAGGAGTAGGCTCTTTTCTTGAAGGTCCCTAAGTCGTATCGGTCCGGAAAAATCGCTGGTGGTAATCGATTCCACGAGGAAGTTGTGCGAGGAAGAAAACATCTTCTAAATTGTACAGTGGTGGACCGCCAATCATCCAGATGGTGCGGATGGTATCGGGAGTTCTGCCGCGATGTGCGTTCGTGAAAGTTGGCGGCTGGGATTAATCCGAACAATTTCTCAGAGCACTGTGGTAAATGCGAAAGTAAAATGCAAAGGGATACAACATCTTTTAGCAGCGCCATTGAATCGAGCCGATCGGAAAGGACTCGGTCGTCGACGATTCGAGCCGCTCTGCGCTGGATGCGGTCAAATGGAAGGAGCTGGCACTGAGGAACCCCAGCCTAGAGATGGGAACAGTATTCCATGTGAGGCCAAACCTACGCCTTGTAAAGTTGCAGGCGTTGTGCTGGCATGAAATACTGTCCCGCTCTGGTAAGCACGCCAAGCTTTTTGGAGGCCACTTTGGCTTTCTCTCCAAGTGACCACGAAACTGCACGTCACTCGATATGTCGACGCCGAGGATTCCGATACTGGCTGAGGCTACAAGGGGAGTGCCTTGAAACTGTGGAGACACGACAAAGGGGTTCTTTTTAGCGGTAAACGCGCAAAAGGAATTACGCGGAAAAGGACTAGATTTAGTCGCCCCCAATCTGAGACTTTGTTCAGCAAAGACTCCTTCAGAAACAAATTTGTTGTTTATTCCGGTACTCGGCGACGTTTTCTCGAGAAATATTGGCACGGCTGGTGTATAGAGCATCACCAGTGCTATCATCCGCATAGCAATGAATGTTACCGGTTTGCAACATAGCATTGATATGCAGAAGAATCAGCGTTGGTGAAAACACGCAGCCTTGTGGAATACCGCTAATACAACTGTGATCAACGCATTCAACTTGTATGAAGCGGATGACACAAAATTTGAAATTGTGCAGACGTTGTGCATAATATATCAACAAAGAGAGATATAATAATAATAGTAATGTTCCTCAGACCGAATTTCCAGTCCGACCAGTCTTAACAGAGACTTTACACTTTAGTTTAGAGTGAGGTGTGGGATAAGATTTAGTGCCCCTGGTGTATGTTGTACAAGCACAGGTGCACTCTATATTTCTTCACTTTCGTAGTCCGATGGGACACAACCGGAGAGAGATCAGGCGCAGGACAACGGCTTCACGTTATTTCCGAAGCACGGGGGGTAAAACACTGCCAACATCCTGACTCCAGGTTGTACTAATTGAGTAATTGACAGTGGCGTAGCTATGTAATCAAGGGTCCCGGGGCAAAAATGAAATTGGGGTACTATTTAAACTAAATTAAATACTTTAAAGGTGCAAAACTACTTCATCATCAGCAGGGGCTTAGCTACCGCCGTATCAGCCGTATCAATGATACGGGGCCCCCGGGCTACAGGGGCCCCGAAAGTGTGTAAGCAAAATTTCCAAGGACTTCTATGGGACAGGAAAGGCTATCACTATTGTCTATAGAAGCATAAAATTTAGTAAAACTGAAATCGTCTTCAGCTATGAATGCCGCCGAATCGTCTTCAGCTATGTTCGCTGAACAAAAGGCACGTAAAGTGTATTATTGATTTGAATTGTTTGGCTAGCTTAGTTCCTAAGAGTCCAAGTGATAATTTATAATCAATATAAAATAATTTTAATTCAATGCAAGCGTTTTTGTTCCTTTTATCAAATCTTTACTCTTCATTGGGGCCCCCCATCAAATGCCATGTATCAAAATACATGGCCCATCTAAGGCACGCTACGCCACTGATCATTAGCTCTTTGTCGACCACTGCAGGTCATAATAAAGCAAAGCTACTTACTACGAGTACTAAGTATTGTGTAACGCATAAACAATGACGAAGTAGATTACAGTTAATAATATAGGCAGACAACATAACAGTGGAAGAGCCACACGGCAGCTTTTGCTGTCGCACGGGTGGGCCAAACTAGATGGAGTGACGACGTGGTAAGACATGAAATGAGGAGCTGTAATGAATGGGTGGACCGGCTCGAACCGAGGAGACTCACGAGGGGGAGAATTCCGCTCAAGACTAATACTGCTCGTGGCAAGTAGAAGTAGATAAGACAAAGGTGACCCCTGCCACGCTATCCGTGAATTTCTGCAACATCGGGGGATTTCATTCGAACGTTAACGAAGACCACTAGGTACCATCTGAAGACGGCGAGGCCAACCTTGCTCTTTCTAACCGAGGCGCAGGTGTCCTCTCCGGTCGATACTTCTCTCCTATCCGGAGTACAAATTATAACACCTTTGTGCCTCGCACTGGAGGTTGCGTATACGTCAGAGAGGACATCTGTTCTCGACGCCTCGGCAGTCTATAAGTTTAGCGACAACCATCCTCACGTCTACGAGTGCCTCTATAGGTTATGCTGACACACACCAACTCATCGACCACGACCAAATCGGTACAGACTCCGTGCTACAACAGGTCCTGTCTGCAGAGATCATGATACTTGGTGATTTTAACGGCTACCACGCTGAATGGCTTGGTTCTCGTTTAATCGATCATTTGGGAAGACCGGTTTATGACTTTGCATTGGCATATGGTCCATCACAAATGGTTACTTCACCTACGCGGAGTCTAGATGTGGAGGATTTTGCACTTTCCCTATTGGACCTTCTGCTGAACTCTCATCCGGACGGACATCAGGTCACCGTCGACGCCCCTTTTGGTTCATTGGACCATTGTCTGATCCGGATTATGGTGCCACTCACACTCTCATCGCGGTTGCGTTTTGCAGATCGCCGCCGTGTTTGGCACTATAGGTCGGCCGATTGGGACAGATTGGTCTTTTTTGCATCCTTCCTTTGAGGACAGGAGCGGGTATGCTTCTCGCCAAATGATCCCAACGTGCTTCTGTCGCTGATGTGATACTTCAGGGAATGGTACTTATTATTCTATTATCTGTAGTGTCTGGTTTGGTCACTCCTGTAAAATTGCATCGCGCTATAATAGGAGTGCTTTACCAGCACTGTTAAAAAGAAGTATAATTTCGCCTTCAGGTCGGTACGATACGGCTTACACATCGCTCGGTGCGCATAGCACTACTCTCCCTAGACGTCAAGTCTAGTGGGCCCGATGGAGTTCCTCCCATTGTGCTGAAGACGTGTGCTTCCTAGTTGGCACCGGTCGTAACCTGTCTTTTCTAAAACTCTTTCTCCCTAGGCGTAATCCCGAACTCAAAGAAGACAGCTATAGTGCACCAAATCCCTAAAAAAAATACCGAAATTCGACCGCTCAGACCTATCCAACTTGTTCTCCAAAATAATTAAAACCATTGTAAACTGCCAGCACATGAGGTTGAGTATCACCAACTGAAAAGTGACCGCCAGTACGATTTCCGTCGAGGTTGCTCGGCTAGTGATCTTCTGGGTTACCTGACTTATAAATCGGTAGAGGCAGAGAGGGTGACCCTGGCCATTAATTTGGACATAGCGAAGGCCTTCGATCGGGTTTAGCTTAAAGCGCTTCTTTCGAAGCTCCCTTCCTATGGGCTTCTCGAGAATTTGTGCAACTGGATCAGCAGTTTTCTTGCAGATTAGAGCAACAAAGTCGTAGTAGAAGATGTGTGCTCCACTTACAAGCCTATTTATTTATTTATTTATTTATTTCAACTAACAACTATAATGACAGGAAAAAAACCTAATGCGACAGTGTAGTTCTTATCATGCATAACAAAAATGTGGTCATTAACTGCAACAATATTGTAAACAATCCTACCCTAACCCTAGTAAATTCACTCAAGGTGCAATAGAATAGGTCAATGCCTTCAGCTATTCTATTAAGAATGCGTAACGTTCGCGTTAAAGGCCCTATCGAGTAAATTGGTACGGGCTCGCGGCACAGACTGCAGCCGCGGCCGCCGTCGTTTCCATACAATACCCGTCTGGAACACACAGCCCAATTCGCTCCAATATGCTCGTTGTAGCCAACCATACCCAGAATAAATAAAGTTGGGTACATTAATGGGTACATAGGGTAGATTCCATTTATGCTGGTGTTCCAGTGTGTTTTTAGTGGGTGCGAGTGCAACATAACGCATCCTTGCACCCACGAGGCGGGTATGCGTAGGCATTCTCCATATAAAAAAAAGCCAAAATTTGGTGGAAGGTTTGGTTGGGATATAATATAAAAGCATATAAATGTATAAAGAAATATATAAATACGATAAAATATACGTTGAATATTATACCATATATTATAAAAGGATTCACTTTAATTTAAACGTGTATCGATCCATTACAGCCTTTCAAAAGTCCACTGCTGAACATAGGCCTCCCCCATAGATTGCCTCATAGGGGGTATTTGCCACAGTTGCCAAGCTTGGCAGGTTGGCAACCGAAGTTTTTATGGTTTTAACCTCTGTCGCTTCTTACTACACCGACGAGATAAATTATGGGGTAGTAAAGAGATTCTCTTACACCATCACTGCACGGCAAGGATACGATGTAAAATAAGATTGACGAAGTGCGCAGTGACGAGGTGACTATACCACTGCAGATTCATGTATAATTATGATGATGATTGGATAGAGGTTTCTGTGGTCGATATTGGCCTAAAGGATAATTTAAAAATGACTTGGGCGCTTAAATATATTCTTTTCTTTTTTTCTTTAAGCGCCCGTAAAAGTTTACTGCTTTACAAATGATTTTAGATGCTTAAGTGTACGTAAGTGCGTGTTCTAACTTCTAACAAAAAGTTGTGCATGTTTCTATCTTGGTTTTTGCGTCACTCGAAAAGTACTTATGCAGCGTTGCGCCTCGTCTTTCTTTCTTCGTTGGTGTGATGTTATATATACTTATACATCATTTTAACGTAAGATACTTGAAGGTTCATTCTGTATGAAGATATTTTGCAATTACATGCTTACCTTCAGTTTTTGGATTATTTGCCACAGTTGACGACTGAAAGTTACTGTATAAAGTATCGCCGCCAAAAGATTGATGGAATTCCGACTGAAAATAAAACTCATCAATATCAGATTAAGAAAATATAACTATAATATCATCACATAGTAATGAATTGTGGTGGGCTGTCATAATAGTAGTACCAGTAGACATTATTTAGACATATTTTTATGAAATCTTTCCTACTGGATATTCGTATCTTTGGAGTTGGGAACCTACACTTGGGAGATAAACAGATTTAATAATTAACAAGAAGCAACTAACCATTATTTGATACGTTAATCCGCTTGCGATAAAATAAGGATTCAATTAAATTAATATTATACTATAAAGATTCATTACGAATTGACAGGATTTATAAAGAAATATCTTGTTGAATCTATAAACAAATTGTGCCTATCTCAAACAGTGTGAAATTAATTTTATATTGAACACAGTAATAAATATTAAAATTAAATACGGTACAGATTTTGTATGACTTTGTCATAAATATCTAATAGGTAACTTATTATAATTTTGCCATGACATTTATTGAAGCCTGACGTTTGTATTCGATTGAGTATTTTTCAATGAATCCGCTGTCGATTAAAATTTTGTTATTGTATACCCTGAATATATATGTAATTTATTTACCATTTAATTCATAGTAATATATAATATAGTGATATATAATACAATATTATAATGACGAATTCAAATAATTTTTGATCAAGCAATGATTCTTTATTAATTATTTTTCGGCTTGAAAAATAGAAGTTTTCTTCATGATTATTATTATCAACTCGAGAAATGCTCTTCTGTAGCCTTTCAAAAGAGCCTTTTTTAAAAGAGGTAAGCCACAAAGTTGGCACTACATGATTTTTTTTTATAGGATAAGTGTGACAAACGAGCACACAGTCCACCTGATGGTAAGTGGTTGCTGCGGCCCATAGACATCTACATCTATCTTCGATTTCGAATCAAAATGCAGATGCGTTGTCACCCGTGAGGACTAAGATGGAATTCCTCATTTCCAGTAAAAAGGGTCTCCGGTTCTCTACACTCACCATACGAAACACAGCAGCGTTAAGCTGCTATTTTACGATGGTATTCTGTGAGAGCGTGGTCCTTCCCCGGTCGAGCCGACCCATTCATGCTACAACCATAATATAGCTGCAGCATGGCTCTACCACGTATAAAACGATCGATCAATCGTTGCACTCCTAATCTAACATAAGTAGATTTCAGATCCCTCATAGAAATCCTAAGTTTTAGATGTCTTAAAAAAACTAAACACACGTTTTCGGCACCTTCATCAGACTCTCGGAAGCACATTTAATGTAAACGTCTTCAAAACCATGACTTGGTTATACAAGGTGATTTTGTAATATACGGCCTAATTTGCAGAGAAGGTTCAGAATAAGTAATATAAGCAAATGATGAAGAAAAAATAATTTCAAAATCTCAAACTTCCTGTCCTTTTTAACTTTTAAGTTCAGAATGCATGGTAATGCATTATTTTAGCTCGTCATTCATAAATATCTAACGCCTACTATTTTATTACAAACGCACACATTCGTAAGGTTCGCTCGGTTACAAAATTTAGGTACCGTGTCACGTGTCCTCCCGCGCCCTTCCCTTTCGTTAACCGTTACACCGCTAGGTAACAACATCCACCCGGCCGGCCAACAGCTGACTGTGTTGACCGTGACCTCATTACGTGCAAGCCGGCTATTTTTAAATATTCGTAATTAGTAGTGTCACTTCGTTACCAATGATGGTACGAAAATATTCAAACCGCGAATTCTATGAAACTATGAAAATGTGCGGTATTACATTTTAAGCAAAGAAAGTGTACGTGGTGCGCAAAAATTATACGAAAGTGAGTCTTTACCGTAGCAAGAAATTAACGTACATGTACCTACCAATCGAAGAAAAATTGACAACTAATCAAACTATTCAAGTGCAGTGAGCGATGATTTAAATCTATACATATAATAAAACTGTAAATAGCAGATGTCTGTACATTTTATATTTTTGTAATAAAAGTGATTGAGGGGTACTAAAAATAAGTAATTAAATACATTTCTACCATTTTTAGAATTTTCTGTCTGTCTGTCTGTCTGTTTGTTTGTTAACGTATCACGTATAAAGTACTAATTTATATCATAAGAATTGTTAAGGAAATTATAAAGTGTATCTTCGGGTTACATTTAGTCTTTATTTCATTAAAATCAGTTCATTCCATCAAAAGTTATGATAAATATTCTGAAGTATGGGTAGGGAAGTATAGGTACGAATTTGCTCAACGGTGGCTTTGTTTGAGTCATCAAGTGCATTTTAAACTAATATCATATCATAAATCGTAGTTAAATTATGTAAAATAATGATATAATTATGTATATCTAAAACGCAGTAAACAAAAGTATTAAAGAACCTATTAAATATATTATACAAAAATATATTAACCTTATAGATTATAGATAACTAAATCTGAAGCACAATAGTTAACCCATTTCTTCGATAGATGGTAGTGTTGTGAAAATGTAATGCAATTGCAATGTGGTTTTTTCCTGTAGATGAGTTTCATATTTACTGCTAATCTTTATTATATTACTCGCTGCCCTACTGCGTGTTGACAAACTCAATTTATTCTTTACCGCCGAGTAGTCTATGTGGTAAATCAAATTTTAAAAGAGCTATTAACAATTGCGTTGGTTTTGGCGAGAGTCAAACTTTATTTTTTGCTTACTGTGCAGGCACTGATTTATAAGTTCTCTTGCGTTTTATATAATGTATCAATCGCGTCAATTAATCTCCTTTATTTTTAGAATTGATGTTAGTAGCGCCATCTCTCTTTAAATATATACATATAATAAAAATGATGATAAACTCTTTCTGTACATTGTATATATATATTGGTGGCTAAAATCATTATGGGGAACTGAAAATAATTAAATAAGAACATTTTATAATTTTTAGAATTGTCTGTCTGTCTATTTGTCTGTTATTATATGAACGCATCACGTCTAAAGTAAACATCTTTTATTTTCAAAGAAATCGTTTAGAAAATCATAAAGCGTATCTTCGAGTTACATTTAATCTTTGTTTTATTAAAATTGGTTAATTCTATCGAAAGTAATGATTATTATTTTGAAATGTAGGTTCGAATTTGTTCAATGGCGCCATAAAATCTCAGAAATAGTAATAAAAAGATTTGTGTGTAAAAAAAAACGTTCCATAATAATTAATATATTTATACTTAAAACACAAAAAGAGATTTAAAAAGGATGTTTTCTCACACAAAGGACGTAATAGATGGAGTTGTACAAATTACAAACTTTTCTGAATTGCTGTGTTGCGATTTTTCGCCGATGAATCGTATTGAGACTTACTGAAGAAATTTGTATCCATCGAAGCCATACAACGGAACCCGACCAAAAATAAAAAATTTGTAACGAAATGTCGTGATATTGTATTTATAATATACGCAAAATCAGTACTGCCATTTTAGCGCTTTGGGAACTAGATTTAGCGCTTTTTTGGAATGTATTGCGCGCTTTTCGAAATTTTAGCACCTAGCTTAATCCAGCGCTTTTTGGTGTATTTAGCACACATTTCAATATTTTAGCGACTAGCGGGTTATTAACTCTTTTATAGCAGCACTGTTAGTCTACATTACCGATAATAATAATAATGACCTTTATTATTTTTTCCCCCAAATAGAACATTGCAGTTTATCTTTTTCAAACATATTTTTTCCACAAAACAAAGAGCATGGGAGACGAGTCCAAACTAGGATACCCTGTGCTATGGATCTCCTGGCTTCCCCTTTAGGATGATCAACTTGATTTTTTTACCGACGACTATAAGCGGGGAAATCCCCTTTATTAAAGTTTTCGTTCACGGTTTTGGCAACGCATTTATTTTGGTTTATTCAGTTTCAGTCAGTTGCTTAGAGCACAGCTAAGTTAAAAGTTACTTAGAAGTTATAACACAAAGAAACTGTGTAGCAACCGCAATCAGATGCTGACATCTGAAACTAAGTTGCGAAATACATTGCACTTTAAAACAATTAATGACATTTTTATTGTTCGTACAGTACTAACTACTGTTGACAGCAATTGCCATAATTAGGTATAAGTCGATGTCCTGCGAAGTATTGATACACCAAAAAAATATTGCCAGAAAAAAAACTTAATGTTGTTTTCTTTATTATGATTATATAAAAAAACACAAACTTTGTTTGTAGTTAATTTAGCGCGAAATCTAGGGCTTTTTTAAAGCGCTGTTTTCATGAAATCTAGCGCTTTTTGTGTTGTTCTAGAGCTGAATGAGTTTTTTTTTATCTGGCAGCACTGCCCAAAAACCCTCTATTAAGAAGTAACTTTCCTTTCAGTTTTAAGCGCGTTCAGTTCCCAGTTACAGTGAGCGTGTGTTATGCGATGACCGTAAATAAAGCGCAAGGTCAAGCTTTACGCGTTGTAGGAGTGTACCTCAGTACTGACTATTTTGCACATGGCCAACTCTATGTTGCTTTTTCCCGCCTTAGTAGCCCCCGTAACCTTTTTGTGTACACCCCGGCTAAGCCTACTTCTAACGTCGTTTGCACAGAAGCTCTATCATAAACGACTTAGAACTTTGATGATAATGATTTATTAAGTTACCACTTATTGATACAGTAATGAAATAAATCGTTTAATATTCTCTTACCTAAACGACAAATTCTTTATGTAAAACCTGTATACGCGAGCTACGCCGCGGGCACAGCTAGTAAGGATTAATATTAAAAATATTAGGCGTAAGCGTATCACCTTTTTGTTGTAAAGTAGTCGTAATATCTGTTTTAGCTATATATTCTATCGCGCTCAAGGTTTGTTCGGTATCCGAATCAATGTATATATTTAAATATTTTACGTTTCGGCGGTTTCGGTTTTGAGTAGATATTTAGATATTCTGTGATGATTCATATCGACACGGTATCGTAAAATCGTAATATCTAATACATAGTTAGTTTGTCGTCGGATATATAGATATTGGATTTTGTACTAATATATAGATATTGTAACTATATACGATTTGTATCGCCCACTCCTACTAACAACACATCACAAAAATTATCAGAAACAAGAACCAGAAAAAAGAGATATTGAAATATTTAATTATTCAACAAAACTCGACTAAAAGTCTAATGTCGTGATAGTGATATTGTTATACACCCAGAATCCCTCTAATACCAAATAACTTTCCTTTCAGTTTTAAGTAAAGTAAAGTAAAGTTGCAGCCTATTTACGTCCCACTGCTGGGCACAGGCCTCCTCTCATTTCTGAGAGGGTTTTAGGGCAAGGAAATGTCCACCGCACTGCCCCAATACGTGTTGGCGAACTTCACATGTCATCGAAATATTTATTTTATTTCTCAGACATGCAGGTTTCCTCACGATGTTTTCTTTCACCGCCGAGCACATGGTAAATCAGCACTTAAAATTGCAATTAACAATTTCATTGGTGCCGGCGGGGATCGAACCCGGGTTGCTCGAGTACTGTGAAGCTTACAGCGAGCGCTAACCATCTGAGCTACCACGGCTCAGGCTTCAGTTTTAAGATAGGGATAATAACATCGATGATGACATCGATGTTGACATCGATAGCTCAAAATCTATGTTCGATGTTTAGGCTACTCAAAACATCGATGTTGACCATTATCGATGGTTTTTGTATATGTGTAGACACTTACACATTATTTCAAAATTATGTGGGTATACACAGCAAGGGAAAAGTAACAATTAACTTGAATATCAATTTACGTAGAATAGTTATTATGCGACAACCGACAACGACACTACAAAATAAAGCGAAAGCAGTGACCATTGTGACATTAGAGGAGATACTTGACAATTAAGTTTGACTCACCATACTGACATTTTTTTAGGTTAACGATGCGTTCAGAAATTCTGAATTATTCAAAATTTTTAATCTTCAGAGCAGATGCAAGATTTAGTTGATATTGATTTCGCGAGTTCGCATTGTTTGCAAGTTCCCAATTATCGATTATGGATTCATTGACGTCGATGTTTCGATGTTTGACATATGTCAACATCGATGTTAAAACATCGAAGTTTTAATTTTTAACATCGATGATCATCTAACATCCCTATTTTAAGTGTGTTTCCCACTCAGCGTGTGTTATGCGACGATCGTAAATAAAGCGCAAGGTCAAACTTACGCGTTGCAGGAGTGGACATCAGTACTGATTGTTTTGCACATGGCCAACTCTATGTTGCTTTTTCCCGCGTTAGTAGTCCCCGTAACCTTTTTCTGTACGCCCCGGCTAAGTCTACTTCTATCGTCGTTTACACAGAAGCTCTATCATAAACGACTTAGAACTTTGAGCATATCGATTTATTTTGTTACCACTTATTCATACAGTAATGATATAAATCGTTTAATATTCTCTTACCCTAAACGTCAAATTCTTTAAGTAAAACCTATGTACGCGAGCTACGCCGCGTGCACAGCTAGTTTTGAATATGAAGATAATAGATAATAATAAGTAGATTGCTATGCCTGCAAACTATGGCTTGCAACTTGCCAGAACTTTCACCGTTAGACTTTTATTTGTGGGGTGAAATAAATAGTCGTGTTTACATTACCTTTACGTTAGCCCAAAGTTATAAAGAACACCGCATTAAATTATTGCTGCGTTCACGGAAGTAAAAAGTGCTCAAGCACACGTAATGCACTAGCACTTCTTATTAGTTTGTGCACAGGTAATAAGTATAAGAAATAATTTAAGAAAACGTGCTCGTCTATGCATGGCGACCATGGTAACGGCGGGACAAAGGGTGCTAAGAATCGCCGGTGGAGGTTTGGTTGCCACCTAAAACGTCTTGACCTGGAAACATGTAACGTATGCACTCTGAGGACTGATGAGAAGACCCTGGAGCTGGAAGAAAAGATAGACAAGTTGCGCTGGAATATTATAGAATTATCTGTCCGAAGAGAGGGGGAGGATATAGTAATCCCCGAATCCGGCAACTTGTTCTATCACCGGGAGGGCGACCATCTGTCCCAAGGAGGTGTCGGACTTATTGTCCACAAGTCTCTCGTTAACAACATTGTAAAGACGAGAGTGTGTCGACGGGAGTTGTGTACCTTATACTCAGAATTACCAAACGGTTATAAGCTGAAGGTCAGGTTTAAGCACCAACCGCAACACATCCCGATGAGGAGGCGGAGAAAATGTATGAGGATATCTCTAGAGCCATGCATTCCTCAAAAACTCACTATATGGTGTTAATAGGAGACACAAGAGATAACGGTGAGCTAAAGGTAGGGAAATTTGAAATAGGGCAACGGAACCCAAGGGCCAGTAACTGGCCGACTCCATGGAGAAAGAGGGACTCTTAATGATGAACTCTTTCTTCCAGAAGCGGCCCCACAAGAAATGGACCTGGTTGAGCCCAGACGGTTCGATAAAAAATGAGATTGACTTCGTTATGACGACCATACGTCAACTGTTCAGTGATGTCTCAGTGATCGCGAGGGTGAAAACTGGTAGCGATTACGGAGTGGTTAGACGCACACTGAACCTAAACGTTAAGTTGGAGAAGTCTCGTCTAATGAAGTCAACGCTCCGCCCCTTCGTGCTCTAATCCAAAGTTCCGAAACCTTTCAGCTCAAGCTACAAAACCATTTTCAGTACCTAGAATATTCCAATGCAGTGGACGATATGAATGACAAGCTCGTGGAAACTGTCTATGCGGTCGGAGCTAAGTTCTGCAAGACCCGCTGCAGAAGAACACAAAAACTCTCCGACCACACTCTTAATCTCAAGGCTGTTAGACGGGGAATGAAGCTGCAGTCTTCAGCAGATTTGACAGCATACAGGTAACTGAACAGACAGATCTCCAAATGCATGCGGCGGGACTGACGCAACTTCAATACAGCTCGTATTGAAGAAGCGGTCGAGTGGAATCAGGGCTCCAAAATCTTTGATAAATATCTGTCTGCCAGAAAGAACCAATTGTCGAAGCTGAAGACCGAGTGTGGCAGCATCATTTCCGGGACACCTGAGATTTTGAGAGAGTTTGAGAGGTTTTATGGGCAGCTGTACACATCATCGTTGGAGCCACACGCAAGTGTGAGTAACGATCCAAGAGCAAGTCATATCCAATACTATTCCGATGATATCCCAGACGTTAGGCTGAGTTAGATTAGAATGGCTCTCCAGCACCTTAAAAACGGCAAGGCCCCAGGCGAGGATGGAATTATAGCGGAGCTTCGCAAAATGGGTGGAAAACCAGTACTTGAAGTCCTTCAGAAGCTCTTTAATTCCATCCCCCATGGTGGCACTACACCGGAGGCGTGGAGAAGAAGTGCGGTGTTCATGTTCTTCAAGAAAGGCGACAACGCTCTCTACAACTACAGACCGATTTCCATTCTGAGCCGCGTCTACGTGCTGTTTTCGAGAGTTATTACGAATCGTCTCGCATGCAGACTCGACGTCTTCCAACCTCCCGAACAAGCTGATTTCGGAAAAGGCTTTAACACAATAGACCACATACATACCCTTCGGCAAATTCTACAGAAATCCGAGGAGTACAATTTGCCAATATGTCAGGCGTATGTGGCCTTTGATTCCGTTGAAACGTGGGTGGTGCTGCAGTCTCTTCAGCGGTGCCAAGTTGACTGTCGGTATATCGAAGCGCTAAAGGGTTTGTCCAATAGGGCTACGATGGCTATCCGAGTACAGAACCAGAGTACGAAACCCATCCAACTGCAGTGAGGAGTAAGACAGAGTGACGTTATATCCCAGAAACTCTTCACCGCTGCATTGGAAGACGTTTTCAAGATACTGGACTGGAAAGGATACGGTATTAACATCAACGGCGAGTACATCACTCACCTTCGATTTGTCGACTACAGACCGATTTCCATTCTGAGCCGCGTCTACGTACTGTTTTCGAGAGTCATTACGAATCGTCTCGCATGCAGACTCGACGACTTCCAACCTCCCGAACAAGCTGATTTCCGAAAAGGCTTTAACACAATAGACCACATACATACCCTTCGGCAAATTCTACAGAAATCCGAGGAGTACAATTTGCCAATATGTCAGGCGTATGTGGTCTTTAATTCCGTTGAAACGTGGGCAGTGCTTCAGTCCCTTCAGCGGTGCCAAGTTGACTGTCGGTATATCGAAGTGCTGAAGGGTTTGTCTAATAGGGCTACGATGGCTATCCGAGTACAGAACCAGAGTACGAAACCCATCCAACTGCAGTGAGGTGTAAGACAGAGTGACGTCATCCCAGAAACTCTTCACCGCTGCATTAGAAGACGTTTTCAAGATACTGGACTGGAAAGGATACGGTATTAACATCAATACGGATACGGTATAATCATCTTAAGATGAACATGGACAAAACAAAGATCATGTACAACGTCTATGTCCATGTAACAGTTGTTGGGAGCACTAAGTTCGAAGTTGTTGACGAGTATGTTTACTTTGGACAAATAGTCCAACTGGGTAAGTCCAACTTCGGCCCAGAGGTCCATCGTCAGATTCAACTCGGCTGAGCAGCGTTCGGGAAATTACGGCATATCTTCTCATCAGGTATACCTCAAAACTTGAAAACGAGATTGTACAACCACTGCGTGTTGCCATTGGACCTATGGAACTGAGACGTGGTCCTTCACTGCTGGTCATATGAGGAAGCTCAAGGTCGCTCAGCGAGCTATGGATGCTCGGGGTTTCTCTGTATGATAAACTTAGAAATAATGATACTCGCAGTAGAACCAGAGTGACCGGCATAGCTCAACAAGGCAAGTGGCAATGGGGCGGCCATATAGATCGAAGAACCGACAATCGATGGGGAAAAAATGTTCTCGAGTGGTAGCCTCGTACCGGTAGGTAAAGTGTAGGGCGACTCCCCACTAGATGGAGTGACGACCTGGTAAGACATGCAGGAAGTCGATCGGTGCAGGTGGCTCAGGACCGTGCTTTGTGGCATTCCTTGGGGGAGGCCTATGTTCAGCAGTGGACTTGAAGGGCTGTAATGATGAATGATGATGATGCATAGAGAGAAACGGATTCAATTTTAAGGTACTAAAATTAGTTATTGGGACTACTTGCGTAATGTTGTTGTAAATTATTAATTTAATTTTTTTTTACTTAATGCTGTACTTGTTACGCAATTTAATAAAAAATATAAATAGCTGAATTGAGAACGTGCTCCTTTTTTGAAGTCGGTTAAAACACTTGCAGATTTTATAGTATTTGTTGTGGTATTCAACACCTTTTGATGTAAATGTTACTTAAAATACTGTTTATGCACAAAATGTTTATTATATTGTTATAATATTATTATTATAATGTTTACAAATGTTGGGTATAGGCAAACAATATATACACTACGCGAAAAGAAACGGCACTTAAGCATGTGTGCACGTAAAATCACTTGCGGCTATGTGTAGGTGTCTGGATGTGGAGAGGCGTGCGGGGCGTGGAACGGGCCGTCGCCGACTGCCCTGGCTGAGGGCTGCGCTTTATACAAAACTAATGCCTATTCATTTGTATATAATTATTCTACCTTTATTTAGTTACAATATTTATTTATATGTATGACACATTTATGTTATATATAATAGTTTTAAAGTATATATTTGTAATTTTATATATTTATATTTATAAAAACATATATTTATATTTTTTTTATTAAGGACAACAAACAGTTGTATAATAAAAATTACAATGCATATAAATATATACAATGTATATATATATATATAATAGAATAGAACAGAATAATTTTTATTCAATATACATTACATGCGTAATTCTTATAGAAAGTAATTTTTTACTTTACCACTGGTTCGAAAAAAAAAACCCTCTGTCCTGGAAAGAACCAGCAAGAAACCCAGCGGGACTTTTTTTAAATAAATTTTACAATATAAATGGTTACGAACTATTTTTACGGTGGTAGAGCCCCGCAGCAGTTTTTGCTGTTGCACGTATGGGCCGGCTTGAGCCGGGTTGCAGGTAGCCGGAGGCCCAATCCCCCCCCCCCCCCTCCCCATCAACATGGTAGCGGAATTACACGAAAGACTACCTCAGGAGGGTACCAGCACCCCTGGAGAATCCTTCGCTGAGCATCCACGACCATGTTATTCCACTTCTGAGCGTGGGTGCTCAGGCTGCCCTGCGTATTCTGGGGGGGGGGGGGGGGCAAAATCAAAAACATAACTGTTCGGGGCAAACTGAACAACCAACGCAGGTTTCCTCTACCTCTCTATCTCTCCTACCCGGGGTACAAATTGGAGCACTCCTTTGTGCCTCGGGCTGGAGTTTGCGTGTATGTCAGAGAGGACATGTGTTCTCGACGCCTCGGCAGTCTTGAAGGTACGGACCTGTCCATCCTATGGCTACGCGTAGACAGCGACGACCATCCGCGCGTCTACGGGTGTCTCTACAGATTCCTTGCTACAACTGTTCCCATCCGCAGAGATCGTGATCCTTGGCGATTTTAACACCCACCACACCGAATGGCTCGGTTCACGTTTAACCGATCATGCAGGGAGATCTGTTTATGACTTTGCCTTGGTATATGGTCTGACACAACTGGTTACTTCACCTACGCGGATTCCAGGTGTGGAGGATCATACACCTTCCCTGTTGGAACTTCTGCTGACCTCTCATCCGGACGGATACCGGTTTCCGTCGATACCCCTCTCGGCTCTTCGGACCATTGTCTGATCCGGAGTGTGGTGCCACTCACGCTCCCCTCGCGGTTAAGTTATGCAGGTTGCCACCGTGTTTGGCATTACAGGTCGGCGGATTGGGACGGAATGCGGTCTTTCTTTGCATCCTACCCATGGGGGCGGGTTTGCTTCTCGCCGGATGATCCCAGCGCTGCTGCTGACTCTGTCACTGATGTGGTGCTACAGGGAATGGACATATTTATTCCATTATCTGTGGTACCCATCGCAGGCAGATCTCAGCCTTGGATTGGTCGCTCCTGTAAGACTGCATTACGCAGTAAGCAGGAGTGTTATCAAGCCTGGGCTGCGGCTTCGGCGACTCGGGATGTAAATACCAGCACACTTAAAAAGAAGTATAACTTCGCCTCCAGGTCCTTCAAAAGAGTTATTGCCAGGACAAAGTCAAAGCACATAGGCAGAATTGGCGAGAAACTAGTTCGCCTTCCTTCGGGAACCCGTGCATTCTGGTCTCCCGCCAAGGCTGCCCAAGGGAATTTCTGTAAGCCATCGCTACCATCTCTGCACAGGGAGGACGACTCACTGGCCCAAGCCGCAAAAGACAAAGCCGATTTTTTAGGCTCCCTTTTTGCGTCCAACTCGACTCAACGGTGGTAGAGCCACGCAGCAGTTTTTGCTGTTGCATGTATGGGCCGGCTCGAGCCGGGTTGGTACCACGACCTCACAGAATACCGGCGTGAAGTAGAAGCTTTGCTTCTGCCTTTCGTCTGGTGAGTGCAGGTGGCCGGAGGCCCAATTCCCCATCAACATGGTAGCGGAATTACACGAAGAACTACCCCAGGAGGGTACCAGCACCCCTGGAGAATCCCTCGCTGAGCATCCACGACCATGTTATTCCGATCCTGAGCGTGGGTGCTCAGGCTGCCCCGCGTATTCTGGGGGGGGGGGGCAAAATTCCGCTCAAAAGCATTACTGCTAGGGGCAAACTGAGCAAGAACACCAAGGCGACCCCTGCCACGCTATCCGTGAATTTCTGCAACATCAGGGGACTTCACTCTAACCTAAACGCCGTCCACTACCATCTCGAGACGGCGAAGCCGGCCTTGCTCCTTCTGACCGAGACGCAGGTTTCCTCTCCGGCTGATATATCGTATCTCTCCTACCCGGGGTACAAATTGGAGCATTCCTTTGTGCCTCGGGCTGGAGTTTGCGTGTATGTCAGAGAGGACATCTGTTCTCGACGCCTCGGCAGTCTTGATGGTTCGGACCTGTCCATCCTTTGGCTACGCGTAGACAGCGACGACCATCCGCGCGTCTACGGGTGCCTCTATAGGTCCCATAGCGGTAATGCCGAAACAGACCGACTCATCGACCACGTCCAAATGGCTGCAGACTCCGTGCTACAACAGGTCCCATCCGCAGAGATCGTGATCCTTGGCGATTTTAACGCCCACCATGCCGAATGGCTCGGTTCACGTCTAACCGATCATGCGGGGAGATCTGTTTATGACTTTGCCTTGGCATATGATCTGACACAACTGGTTACTTCGCCTACGCGGATTCCAGACGTGGAGGATCATACACCTTCCCTGTTGGACCTTCTGCTGACCTCTCATCCGGACGGATATCAGGTTTCCGTCGATGCCCCTCTCGGCTCTTCGGACCATTGTCTGATCCGGAGTGCGGAGTGTGGTGCCACTCACGCTCCCTTCGCGGTTGCGTTCTGCAGGTTGCCGCCGTGTTTGGCATTACAGGTCGGTGGATTGGGACGGAATGCGGTCCTTCTTTGCATCCTACCCATGGGGGCGGGTTTGCTTCTCGCCAGATGATCCCAGCGCTGTTGTTGACTCTGTCACTGATGTGGTGCTACAGGGAATGGAACTATTTATTCCATCATCTGTGGTACCCATCGGAGGCAGATCTCAGCCTTGGTTTGGTCGCTCCTGTAAGACTGCATTACGCAGTAAGCAGGAGTGTTATCAAGCCTGGGCTGCGGCTTCGGCGACTCGGGATGTAAATACCAGCACACTTAAAAAGAAGTATAACTTCGCCTCCAGGTCCTTCAAAAGAGTTATTGCCAAGGCAAAGTCAGAGCACATAGGCAGAATTGGCGAGAAACTAGTTCGCCTTCCTTCGGGAACCCGTGCATTCTGGTCTCTCGCCAAGGCTGTCCAAGGGAATTTCTGTAAGCCATCACTACCATCTCTGCACAGGGAGGATGACTCACTGGCCCATGACGCAAAAGACAAAGCCGACCTTTTAGGCTCCCTTTTTGCGTCCAACTCGACTCTTGATGACAGGGGGAAAACACCGCCGACCATCCCGCGGTGTGAGTGCTCCATGCCGGATGTGCTGTTCTCACAGCGCTCGGTTCGCAAAGCACTGCTCTCCCTGGACATCCAGAAGTCGAGTGGGCCTGACGGAATCCCCCCAATTGTGCTGTGGACGTGTGCTCCGGAGTTGGCACCGGTCCTAACGCGTCTTTTCCGGTACTCCTACTCCCAAGGCGTAGTCCCGAATTCATGGAAGACAGCTTTTGTCCACCCGATCCCTAAAAAAGGCGACCGCTCAGACCCATCCAACTATAGGCCTATCGCGATCACCTCCTTGTTCTCCAAAATAATGGAATCCATTATTAACTGCCAGCTCATCCGGTACCTTGAGGATCACCAGCTGATTAGTGACCGCCAATACGGTTTTCGTCGGTGTCGATCAGCTGGTGATCTTCTGGTCTACCTGACCCATAGATGGGCGGAGGCAGTAGAGTCCAAGGGGGAGGCGTTGGCCGTTAGTCTGGACATTGCGAAGGCCTTCGATCGGGTTTGGCACAAAGCGCTTCTTTCGAAGCTCCCTTCCTATGGGCTTCCCGAGAAATTGTGCAATTGGATCACCAGCTTCCTTGCAGATCGGAGCATCAAGGTCGTTGTAGACGGTGCATGCTCCGACTACAAGCCTATTAACGCTGATGTTCCACAAGGCTGTGTGCTATCACCAACGCTGTTTCTTCTGCATATCAATGATATGTTGCTAACTGGTAACATTCATTGCTATGCGGATGACAGCACTGGTGATGCTCTATACACCGGCCGTGCCAATATTTCTCGGGAAAACGTCGCTGAGTACCGGAACAAACTTGTGTCTGAAGTCGAGTCTTTGCTGAACAAAGTCTCGGATTGGGGGCGACTAAATCTAGTCCAATTTAATCCTCAGAAGACACAAGTTTGCGCGTTTACCGCTAAAAAGAACCCCTTTGTCGTATCTCCTCAGTTTCAAGGCACTCCCCTTCTTGCCTCAGCCAGTATCGGTATCCTCGGAGTCGAGATATCGAGTGACGTGCAGTTTCGTGGTCACTTGGAAGGGAAGGCCAAATTGGCCTCTAAAAAGCTTGGCGTGCTCAGCAGAGCGGGACAGTATTTCATGCCGGCACACCGCCTGCTACTTTACAAGGCGCAAGTTCGGCCTCACATGGAATACTGTTCCCATCTCTGGGCAGGGGCTCCCCAGTGCCAGCTCCTTCCACTTGACCGCATCCAACGCAGAGCGGCTCGAATTGTCGACGACCGAGCCCTTTCCGATCGGCTCGATTCAGTGGCACTGCGAAGAGATGTTGCATCCCTTTGCATTTTCTTTCGCATCTACCATGGTGAGTGCTCTGAGGAATTGTTCGGATTAATCCCAGCCGCCAAATTTCACGAACGCACATCGCGGCAGAACTCCCGATACCATCCACACCATCTGGATGATTGGCGGTCCACCACTGTGCGATTTAGAAGATGTTTTCTTCCTCGCACGACCTCCTTGTGGAATCGATTACCATCAGCGATTTTTCCGGACCGATACGACTTAGGGACCTTCAAGAAAAGAGCGTACTCCTTTTTAAAAGGCCGGCAACGCATCTGCGATTCCCCTGGTGTTGCAGTTGTTCATGGGCGGCGGTAGTCACTTACCATCAGGTGAGCCGCATGCTCGTTTGCCCCTCTCCTATAAAAAAAAAACTCTTGATGACGGGGGGAAAACACCGCCGTCCATCCTGCGGTGTGAGTGCTCCATGCCGGATGTGCTGTTCTCACAGCACTCGGTTCGCAAAGCAGGGTTATTATAGTATAAATGAATACATGGTTGATAATAACCCCTGGGAATGAGGTGGTCGCTTCCAAGCAGTTTCTAAAATAAATTTTGTTATTTTTTTTTATAGGAGAGGAGGCAAACGAGCATGTGGCTCACCTGATGGTAAGTGACTACCGCCGCCCATGAACAACTGCAACACCAGAGAGGGAATAGCAGATGCATTGCCGGCCTTTTAAAAAGGAGTACGCTCTTCTTGAAGGTCCTTAAGTTGTATCGGTCCGGAAAAATCGCTGATGGTAATCGATTCCACAAGGAAGTCGTGCGAGGAAGAAAACATATTCTAAATCGCAGAGTGGTGAACCGCCAATCATCCAGATGGTGTGGATGGTATCGGGAATTCTGCGGCGATGTGCGTTCGTGAAATTTGGCGGCTGGGATTAATCCGAACAATTCCTCAGAGCACTCCCCATGGTAGATGCGAAAGAAAATGCAAAGGGATGCAACATCTCTTCGCAGTGCCAATGAATCGAGCCGATTGTAAAGGACCTGGTCGTCGACGATTCGAGCCGCTCTGCCCTGGATGCGGTCAAGTGGAAGGAGCTGACACTGGGGAACCCCAGCCCAGAGATGGGAACAGTATTCCATGTGAGGCCGAACCTGCGCCTTGTAAAGTTGCAGGCATTGTGTCGGCATGAAATACTGCCCCGCTCTGCTAAGCACACCAAGCTTTTCGGAGGCCAATTTAGCCTTCTCTTCCAAGTGACCACGAAACTGCACGTCACTCGATATGTCGACTCCGAGGATTCCGATGCTGCCTGAGGCAAGAAGGGGAGTGCCTTGAAACTGAGGAGACACAACAAAGGGGTTCTTTTTAGCGATAAACGCGCAAACTTGTGTCTTCTGAGGATTAAACCGGACTAGATTTAGTCGCCCCCAATCCGAGACTTTGTCCAGCAAAGACCCGACTTCAGACACAAGTTTATTCCGGTACTCGGCGACGTTTTTCCGATTTGGATATCCAGAAGTCGAGTGGGCCTGACGGAATCCCTCCAATTGTGCTGAGGACGTGTGCTCCGGAGTTGGCACCAGTCCTAACGCGTCTTTTCCGGTACTCCTACTCCCAAGGCATAGTCCCGAATTCATGGAAAACAGCTTTTGTCCACCCGATCCCTAAAAAAGGCGACCGCTCAGACCCGCCCAACTATAGGCCTATAGCGATCACCTTCTTGTTCTACCTTTGTTGTACCTTGAGAATCACCAGCTGATTAGTGACCGCCAATACGGTTTTCGTCGGAGTCGATCAGCTGGTGATCTTCTGGTCTACCTGACCCATAGATGGGCGGAGGCAGTAGAGTCCAAGGGGGAGGCGTTAGCCATTAGTTTGGACATTGCGAAGGCCTTCGATCGGGTTTAGCACAAAGCGCTTCTTTCGAAGCTCCCTTTCTACGGGCTTGTCGTGAAATTGTGCAATTTGATCACCAGCTTCCTTGCGGATCGGAGTATCAAGGTCGTTGTAGACGGTGCATGCTCCGACTACAAGCCTATTAAAGCTGGTGTTCCACAAGGCTGTGTGCTATCACCAACGCTGTTTCTTCTGCATATCAATGATATGTTGCTAACTGGTAGCATTCATTGCTATGCGGATGACAGCACTGGTGATGCTCTATACACCGGCCGTGCCAGTATTTCTCGGGAAAACGTCGCCGAGTACCGGAACAAACTTGTGTCTGAAGTCGGGTCTTTGCTGGACAAAGTCTCGGATTGGGGGCGACTAAATCTAGTCCGGTTTAATCCTCAGAAGACACAAGTTTGCGCGTTTATCGCTAAAAAGAACCCCTTTGTTGTGTCTCCTCAGTTTCAAGGCACTCCCCTTCTTGCCTCAGGCAGCATCGGAATCCTCGGAGTCGACATATCGAGTGACGTGCAGTTTCGTGGTCACTTGGAAGAGAAGGCTAAATTGGCCTCCGAAAAGCTTGGTGTGCTTAGCAGAGCGGGGCAGTATTTCATGCCGACACAACGCCTGCAACTTTACAAGGCGCAGGTTCGGCCTCACATGGAATACTGTTCCCATCTCTGGGCTGGGGTTCCCCAGTGTCAGCTCCTTCCACTTGACCGCATCCAGGGCAGAGCGGCTCGAATCGTCGACGACCAGGTCCTTTACAATCGGCTCGATTCATTGGCACTGCGAAGAGATGTTGCATCCCTTTGCATTTTCTTTCGCATCTACCATGGGGAGTGCTCTGAGGAATTGTTCGGATTAATCCCAGCCGCCAAATTTCACGAACGCACATCGCCGCAGAATTCCCGATACCATCCACACCATCTGGATGATTGGCGGTTCACCACTGTGCGATTTAGAATATGTTTTCTTCCTCGCACGACTTCCTTGTGGAATCGATTACCATCAGCGATTTTTCCGGACCGATACAACTTAGGGACCTTCAAGAAGAGCGTACTCCTTTTTAAAAGGCCGGCAATGCATCTGCTATTCCCTCTCTGGTGTTGCAGTTGTTCATGGGCGGCGGTAGTCACTTACCATCAGGTGAGCCACATGCTCGTTTGCCTCCTCTCCTATAAAAAAAAATAACAAAATTTATTTTAGAAACTGCTTGGAAGCGACCACCTCATTCCCAGGGGTTATTATCAACCATGTATTCATTTATACTATAATAACCCTTTTTATACAGTTTCAGCTTAATAAAACATTTAAACTTGGTAATAGGGAGAACCTGTACACTTTCCGGGACCTTGTTGTAATAGCGTTTACATTGCCCCAAGAATGAATTACTGACTCTGTGGAGTCGAGAAACTGGCATCACTAGCTTGTGTTTGTTCCTAGTGTTTACAGAATGTATATCACTTTTTTTACTAAAACTATCTTTGTTTTTGAGAACATACATTAAAATTTCGTAAATATACTAAGAGGCCAAAATATTTATTTCTTTAAATTTATCTCTAAGAGACTCTCTCGGTTTTAGATTGTAAATAGCTCTAATGGACCTTTTCTGTAAAACAAAAATAGTTTCTGAATCAGCCACATTTCCCCATAGCAAAATCCCATAAGGCATTATGCTATGGAAATAACTGAAATAAACTAATCAAGCTGTCTCGACACTAGTGAGACCTCTAATCTTATTTACAGCATAGGCTGCAGAACTTAGTCTTCTTGCTAATTTGGATATCCCCATATATCCCCTCTGAAGCTTTGCGTCGAGAGTGAGTGAGAGTGCCAAGAAAAACAGTGGATACAACAGGGCTCAATTCCTCCCCATTTAAAAACACATTAGTATTCAGATTTTTAACATTCGTTGTTGTAAATTTAACACAATTAGTTTTATTTCCGTTCCAATGCAGATTATTAACGTTAAACCAATGCACTAATTTTGATATAGCATTATTCACTTCGTCACATTTAAATAATTGACGTTTAAGTTTAAAATCAAGGAAGGATCATCAGCAAATAATACTATATCATGACTATCCCCTAAAAGGTAAGGTATGTCATTAATATACACCAGAAACAGGAATGGGCCGAGAATCGAGCCCTAAGGGACACCCATTAGTACAGGTGACCCGGAAGAACTTTTACCCTCTGATAATAACCTTCTGCTTTCTATTACTTAAATATGAAATAATAAGTTTAAGCGCTGTGTTCTTGACACCATAGTACTGTAGCTTCCTGGTTAATGTCTCATGGTGAACACAGTTGAAGGCCTTGGAAAGGTTACAAAATATACCCAAAGCATCCTCAGAATTCTCCCATGCACAAAAAATATGTTTAATGAGCTCAACTTCAGCGTCAGTTGTCGAGCGACCCCTTGTAAAACCGAATTTATTTTTATGTAGCAATTTATTAAAGAAACTTAACATCTGATCTAAAATATTTTTTTCAAATATATATATATATATATATATATATATATATATATATATATATATATATATATATATATATATATGTATATTATCTATGTACTTATATACCATTCTGTATTTCTATTTTATGGCTTTAATAAAATTAATGTTATTTTTGTCGCCAAACCACACACGTTTTTATTGTTTTCTTGCAATCCTGTCCATCTGTCTGGTTGTCTGGAAAAGATCGCTCTTAGCGATAAGACCACCCATTGTACCACATTTGCTTTTCTCATTTTTTGTTAATATTTGTTATTTTTTGGCGTACAATTAAGTGTTATCCATGCTTCTCTGTGAATTTTCTAAAAAATTATACATACGGCTACGAATATTTCAATTGTTAGAAATAATAATAAAAATTATAAAAGTCATCGAAAAAGCCAAAAATATATAAGAGTAAGTAATTTTTAAAGGGTGGTAGTAATTATTATTTAAGATTACCATTAACTGTCAGTCACATATTGTTGTGTCGGAAATTTTAATTTTCCCCATCTGTAAAGATATTTAATAAAAGTTGATTTAAAATTGATCGTATCTTTCACTATCTAAATACATAAGTTTACATTATATATAACTACTATGTATACTTCAACTCTCACGTACAGAGAGTGTAACCGCTGTGGTATAGGTGATTAGGTGAGCACACACGAGACAATGCTGGCGTCCGTACATGTACTGACTTAAATAAAAACTTTACACTAAAATGTCTACGCGTACATAATGTGTGTTCGGTGTAAACTGAACATCTTCCCGCACAGCAAGGGAGATATAATAAAAATACATAAAAAAATGTAAAATGATTTGAGAAAAGTTATGTATAAAAATTATTCTTCATCGCGTTTAAAAATGAGGGTTCGTAATATAGGAGTATATAAAAATATAAATATGAATATAAAAATATAAATATAATAAAAATGAGTGTTGAACGCGTTCGGGACCGCGGGTGAGGACGCACGCTAGGCGCTGGCTGCGACGGGTTTCGTTCTCGGGGCGGGCACTGCAGTGGCCACAGGAGCGGAGCTTACGCCTTCCGTAGTTATGTTATCGAGGCTAATATTTGAAGTGATAGTCGTGTTTCTTCTTTGTCGTAGTCGTTTGCAGACAAGGCATATAGCTGCTATCACAGCTACTCTCACCAGGATGTAAATCGCGGCGTAATGATGTATGTCATGGAATGTTATGTTTTCAACGATCACATTTTGGGACTTCAGGTTTTTGTTGTTTTCGTTCAAGGTGGTTAGGTTGCCTTGGAAACTGTCGGCATCTTTTTCCAACTCTCCTACTTCTGGGATAGAGAGCTTGGTAATTTGGTTAATAGCAGCGATTTCAGGTGTCTAAATTTCGGGTCCGGTTTTCAATTCACTCGTAAATATTTTGTGAGTATAGATTGATAATTCTTCACTTTTGACTGAGCAACCGGGTTACAGCGCGATAACCCCAGCGTCTCTCAGCCGTTCCACGGTAACTTGATCCCCGCAAAAAAACTCCTACGTTGCATTGGTATGTTTTTGTACTTCCACACAAAATCCAGCCGTGTCGAGTCTGTTGGACAATCGGCACAGATTGATCTTCTTCTCTGTATATTCCAGGTAATATAATGTTCGAATATATGTCAGCACCCAGAAGAAGATCCAGCGGTCTGCTAATATTTAAGTCTGGGTCAGCTAGTTGTATATTGTTCAAGAATGACCACGAAGGTTTAGCAAATGTTGAATTTGGTAATTGTTTGATAAGATTTTGCATGATAAATACTGACGTGTCAAAGAAGTAGTTGTCGTCCATTGACGAGCATGTTTAGTGCAGTACTCTTTTATAGCTATTAGGTTTAACACCAACTCCAAAAATACTACCTTTGCAGTTTCATCTAGGAAGTGCTAGTCACTGGGCAGCATTCTCAGATATTATCGAGACTTGTGAACCCTGATCAATAAGGGTGCGCATGATTTTATAAGTACCATCTGCGGCCCGCACTTTGAGCATCGCTGTCGCTAATAAAATTTCCGTCACATCGTTATTTTGTTGAGTAACGTTGGAGTTACTTATGTTGACGCGATTATTTTCAGCTTCTGACGACATCGACGACTTGTTTTTCACATTCGCATTGTTTTACGGCTTGTTTGAATATGACCGGAAGGCGTCATGTAACATGGTGTTGCATCGTTGCATTCACGACATCACTTCTCAGAAATGCACGCTTTACCTTGGTGACTAAAAAGACAGTTTTGGCAAACATTTAATTTTGTTACTGTTATTTGTTTTGTTAATTGTTATGTTAATTGTTTTGTTTTCTCAAATTTCTCGAATAATCTGGGGAATTCCGTCATATATCCAAATACTACCGCTACTGTTGCAGCCTATTAATGACCACTGTTGAACATAAGCCGTTTTTTTAATAATTTTAAGTTCTTATCAGGAAGGTGCTGTTGCCCATCACCTGTTTCAATTTCCCTCTGTCGCCACTTACGACACCCTCGGGACAATATGTGATAGTAGATATTCTTACACCGCCACTACACGGTCTATCCAAACACTAAAAATGATTAAAAATATTTATTATCAGTCTAGAATATTCAAGTTTATAAATATTCTACATTATTTTAATGCTCAAAACTATTCAAAAATGATTTTAGACAGAATTGAGTAAAAGAGAATAATCTATAAATTTCAATTCTGGAATATAAATAACCTCGAACTCATGCAGAGAGAGAGAGAGAGAGAGAGAGAGAGAAAATCGAGAAAGAGTGCAGTAAACTAAAAGAAGTCAAAGTGAATAACAAAGAACAATGTCTAACGAAAATATGCGGACTAGAAAGAGATATATTAGACGTCATCCAGGGGCGTAGCTACCGCCGTATCAGCCGTATCAATGATACGGGGCCCCCGGGCTACAGGGGCCCCGAACGTATGTAAGCAAAAATTCTAAGGACTTGTATGGGACAGGATGTTGGTTTGAATTGTTTGGATAGGTTAGTTCCTAGGAGTATTAATTGTAAATAATAACTTATAATCAATATATAATTATTTTAATTCAATGCAAGAGTTTTTGTTCCTTTTGTGAAAAATCTTTACCCTTCATTTGGGCCCCCCGACAAATTTTGATACAGGGCCCCAAGGCACGCTACTCCACTGATGACGTCATCAATCAGCTGATCGAAGGGAACAAGAAAATGAACGAAGTAAAGTAAAAATGGCAACAATACACCAAAAATGAGTAACAAACGAGAGTTTAGAACTTCAAGCGTTTAATTATGATCCCAAGGAAAAGTACGGTAACATCCACGTATTGTTATCGGAAAAATAAATACGGTATGTAAATATTGCAACTCAAATTGGAAAAGAGTGAAACTGCTGGTATGTGTTGTATGATTGGTAAAGTAAAATTACCATCATTACAAATACCACCACCCCAGCTTTTTACTTATATGAAAGAGCGATACCAGAAATAAAATATTTTCTACAAAATATACGTCGATACAATTGTTACTTTGAAATTACTTCTTTCGGGGCTACAACAATATGTAATAAAGGTAATTTAAGTGCAGTTTTCAAAATCCAAGGACAACTCTATCACTGAATAGGCTCACTAATGTCATAACCAGATGAAACACCAAAATTCCTTCAAGTATATTTCATTTGAAATGCACAGCTTGAAATAGATCAGCGTTGCACTCACATTCAGTGGCTAAAGAAATATATTATTCAAGAATTACAACGTTTACTTCACAAACACAATCAACTGATTAATGTGTTTAAAACTTCTCTAGAACAAATGTTGCAGACAACTATAAGATCGTCATTCGGGTGGACATAAGACCAGCTAGTGAACACGAACGAAGATTCAATGCACCTCTAGTGAATGAAGTTGCAAGTAGTAATCGTCATATCATTGTTCACCGCCGAAGTAACCAACTGCAACATATGACTAAAACACATTGCAGTTACGATGAGCTGTATTATCCGGTTATATTTTAGCAAGGTGAAGACGATTATCACTTTAACATCCAACATTGTAAACAAAAATTTATAAATATAATCGTTTAAAAAACTGTAAATATTATGCATATATTCAGTAAGACATAATTTTTCTACTTAAACAAATTATTTTCGAATTTGATATATAATTATTTCAATAAGTTAATTTAAGCAGTGGATTTCTTATACATTTTAAGCAACGTACATTTAATGGTACAACGTTTTGTGTACATATATAAAATATAAAAAACTGATTTTATAGCCATTAAGTGTGCGGTGTATTTTGACCCGGGCAACGCCGAGTTTCGCTGCTAGTATGAACTATTTTGCCTATTATATTTGTAATACATTAAATCCATAAGAGAAAATCTATTAAAACGAAGATCCCGAATAAAATGAAGACATGGCTTAAAAAGTAAGCATCCAAGCCAAAATCTTAATTAAAAAGTTGTGAATTGACTATGATAAATGACAATATGACATGACAATGACAGTTGACGTTGCGATTGTTGATGTTGTGCTTGTGTTGTATTGTATTGTTTGCACTAGATTTTTTATTTGTACAATTGTACGATATTCTAAAGTACATGTTTATTTCTGTTTTTCTTTAGTGTTTATATTTTACTCTCAGTTAAATAGTTATCATTACGCACATTAAAATAACAATTATTAAACTATTCTGAAACATGAGGGGAATAATATCTAACGACATTAATATTTACTAAATCATTTTGCAAATATGTTTAGAATTATAGTTTCGATTCCGCTGTGATAATATTTATTTAAGACTTAGTAAGATGACAAGCAGCAATATAGGAACTGTATACTATGAAGATATTCCACCAGGAACACTTAATGAAGATGAATTTATATGCACGGAAAAAATTGTTCCAAGAAAAATTAAACCCCAAAATATTGTTATAAGACTGATGGACAGAGAAATTTATGGTTCTAGAAAGCCAGGATCTCATTTTCATGTTGTCAGAGAGTTCTATCAGAATGTGTTTCCTAATTTAACAATAGTAAATGTAGAGAAACCACCATGTTTTTTACGAAAATTTAGTCCAGATGGCAAACATTTTATAGCGTTTTCTGCAGATCAAACGTCTCTTGAGGTAATTATTTTAGTTATCTTTTTAATTGAAGACTTCTGCTCTAATGACATGTGTAATGTTGATGAGATGTCAAACGTGTCCCGTGTTCTTACCATCCTATTCCCTATTTCTACCACCATCATACCATACCCACTGTTGAGTTGCCCAGTTCTGGTTTGAAGAATATAAGTCATGTTATCTTAGTCCATAGGAGTGTCAACACGTTTATTGTTTAAAGTTGATTTTATGTAATAGTGGGGTGCAGTACTCTGCAGTTCCATGTTTAAGTACATATTTTGTATACAGGATAGAATTAAATATAATTCAAGCCACCTTAACTCCTTGAAGAATCTTAGTAAGTTTTTACTTCCAATAACTTTGAGGAGCAACCTTAGTGATCCGAAATACTTAGCTCTGTAGCTGGTAAGCCCTGTACAGTTACCACCGAATAAATAATAGTTAAAAGAACAGAAGAATCACTCTCTGACAGCAAACTTGCGAGTTTAAACTTAGTTACAACATTGCTAATGTTCAGAATACTTTGCATGCCTTGGAAGTGATCTTCGTGAAATTAACCTACTGTTTATTTCGAAGGAAAAAAAATTATATGGCGCCCATATTAAATCAAAATGCACCTTGTGTCCGCATGCGAGTGTCCGTATCACTTAGCCCTTTATGACCGCTTCTACTGTAGGGTTGGGTTGTGAGAAAACAAATTGAATTCTTTGATATTAGTTTGTATATAGTAGAACACATCAAAGTGTTATGCAATGTATTAGTATTTCTTTTATTTATATTTTATTTTGTTAAAAAAAATGTTACCCCCACACTAGGATTTTCTCCTGTATCGTGGAGGCAGTTAACAAACATAAATTGCACAAGGACAAACAAAGACCTGGAACAATTATTTGTAGGCCATACAAATACTTGTTCCGTACGGGATTCGAACCCACGGCCCCAGTGTTGCAACTCGTTGCTAAGCCACAGAGCCATCAATTTGGTGATAATAAAAGCTTTATTGTTTAATATGAGGAAGGTTAATATGCAAGATCGAGGAAAATTAAGATTATAACAATGTGAACGTCTTTGAAACTCAGATAATTTACCTACTTACCATTTTTAGCAGACTTCAAAAAAAAGAGAAGGTACTCAATTTGACTATTTTATTTTATGTGTGTTACCACAGAACTTTTTTCTAGGTAAATTGATTTTGATGATTCAATTTTTATTTGAAAGCTGGTGCTTATAATTTATACATCCCATATAAATTTGATGAAGATCTGACCAGTGGTTTTGATCCTTAAAAATGCGTATTAGTATTGAAGTCGGTTGTATAAAATTTTTAATTTCATTAGTTGTCTCTCTTCCTCACTTTTTAAAAAACATTACCTACACTAGGATTTTCTCCTGTATTGCAGGGACAGTTTACATACATAGAACAGACCCAGAACAATTACTATTTGTCATCATTGCAGCTTTTCATAAGTCCACTGCTGAACATAGGCCTCCCCCAAGGAATGCCACAAAGCACGATCCTGAGCCACCTGCATCCGTCAACTTCCTGTATGTGTTACCAGGTTGTCACTCCATCTAGTGGGGACGCACTACATTTTCCCTGCCTGTACGAGGCTGCCACTCAAGAACCTTTCGTCTTTGTCGGTTCTTCGAGCTATATGGCCCATTGCCACTTCAGCTTACTAATCCATTAGGCTATGTCAGTCATATCGGTTCTGCTGCGGATATCCTCATTTCTAAGTTTATCACTCAGAGAAACTCCGAGCATAGCCCTCTCCATAGCTCGCTGAGCAACCTTGAGCTTCCTCATCTGGCCAGCAGTGAAGGATTACTATTTGTAGGCCATACAAATACTTGTTCCGTCTGAAATTCGAACCAGCGGCTCTTAGCGCTGCAACTCATTACTATGACATGGAGCCGTTACTTGTCTGTTTCCCGTTTTTTGCTATTTAGAAACATGCGACAAGCAACTTCAATATTAATGAAAGAGTAGCAATGAGAAGTGTTGCTACTTTCAATCTTTTTTTTATCGAGCAAGTATTAAACAAATAACCAGTAATACTAGTACTGGTAGGTCTTCTTACACTGATCGAATTTTAAGGTCTTTGACATTATATGCGAAAAATTGAAAACTGCGAACCACTACTGGTCGGGTCACTAATCAAATAGTAAATCTGTAACTATGGTGTCAGTAACTAAGTACCTAATTATCTAGATCTACTATAAATAATAATATATTACCTTTCAGTATCCTTAGGAACAATAAAGAATGAAAAGTCGACATTCCTATTGTTATTTAAGCACCCGTATACTATGCAGTTTCTTTTGGCTTTTTGAGATGCCATACTTGAATAAAAACTCAAAATTAAATATCAAAAGTGCCTAGAAACACTTATTAGAGAAAAATAATTTTTATGTTAATGTAAGGCGCGCGTCAGCTCGAGCGGGCGCGTTACAACTTCACGAAATTAGCCCCGCATACGGGGCCGCGCAGCGTAGATATATTTTCATGTCTAAAGCGCGGACTGAGACAGGCCTGCAGTCACATAGATGTGAACTACCATTTCCTCGTGCTCAAGGGGGTTTACACAAAAGACTATCTGTCATACTCATATTTATTATGATCATATTTACATAATAAATAATGTAATAGTAGTCTAAAAAAAGAAACAAATAAACTGAATACTCTTTAGAGCGAAATACCAAAAATTTATGAACTAAACACTTAAAAGGTTCAGTACCAAAAATATATAAAAATATGAGTTAATATAGCAGCTAATCTGAAAAGATTGAGAAAAGAAAACAAACAAAAAACTAGTGCTTACCTGTTTCTGATGTGGTTAGATCACAATACTGAGGCAAACATTTTTAAAATTGGATTATGTATAGTAAACATAATAGATATATAAAATCACTGAAATGTACGTAAGTAGTGGAATTAAATAAAAGACTACCCCAGGAGGGTACCAGCACCCCTGGAGAATCCCTCGCTGAGCATCCACGACCAAACTACTTCACTCCTGAGCGTGGGTGCTCAGGCTGCCCCGCGTATTCTGGGGGGGGGGGGGGGGGGGGGCAAGCGGAGCAATACAACCAAGGCGACCCCTGTCACGCTATCCGTGAATTTTTGCGGTTTAAAAAGAGCGGTTAATTTCGATTAATTACCGGTAAATTTATCGCTCCTACAATTACCGGTTAAATAATTAACCGGTTTTTATTAAACCTAAACAATAAAGGTTACCGGTTACTTAATGGTTTTGACACCCAAATTAACCGGTTAATTCCGTAAAACGTAAAGGCAGCTATGAATAGGACAGGTAGATTGACGATGCGGTTGAGGCTTATGCGGCATCGCCGCATGCGCACCTCGCCTTTAAGCGATACGTTTTTTCAGTCGCGATCATGGGAGTTTGGCGTTAACGAAAAACGTCAATGTATTAAAGAAGTTTTGAAGAAAGAAAGGCAGTTATTGTGTTTGGTTTATTCGTTTAGACTGGACTTGTCTCATAGCGAAGAAAATAAGTTATTCATGTGTATCGGTTGTTTATTTATGATGGGCAGAAAAAAAGTAAGATTTACAAGAGTTTAACAGTGGTCGAGCCACGCGGCAGCTTTTGCTGTCGCACGGCTGGGCCGGCTCAAATCGGGGTGGTATCACGACCTCACAGAATTCCAGCGTGAAGTAGAGGTTTACTTCTGCGTTGCGCTTGGTGAGTGCAGGTGGCCGAAGGCCCAAGTTCCTCCACCTCATCAACATGGTAGTGGAATTAAATAAAAGACCCCAGGAGGGTACCAGCACCCCGAGAGAATCCCTCGCTGAGCATCCACGACCAAAGTGAGACTTCTGAGCGTGGGTGCTCAGGCTGCCCCGCGTATTCTGGGGGGGGGGGGGGGCAAAATTCCGCTCGTGACTAATGCTGCTCGGGGCAAGCGGAGCAATAAAACCAAGCCGACCGCTATCCGTGAATTTTTGCAACATCAGGGGACTTCATTCCAACCTTAACGCTGTCCATTACCATCTAGAGACGGCGAAGCCGGCCTTGCTCTTTTTAACCGAGACTCAGGTGTCCTCTCTGGCTGATACTTCATATCTCTCCTACCCGGGGTACAAATTGGAACACTCCTTTGTGCCCCGGGCTGGAGTTTGCGTATACGTCAGAGAGGACATGTGTTTTCGACGCCTCGGCAGTCTTGAAGGTACGGAGCTGTCCATCCTATGGCTGCGCGCAGACAGCGACGACCATCCCCGCGTCTACGGGTGCCTCTATAGGTCCCATAGCGGTAATGCCGACACAGACCGACTCATCGACCACCTCCAAATGGCTGCAGACTCCGTGCTACAACAGGTCCCATCCGCAGAGATCGTGATACTAGGTGATTTTAACGCCCACCACGCTGAATGGCTTGGTTCTCGTTTAACCGATCATGCGGGTAGATCTGTCTATGACTTTGCTTTGGCATATGGTCTAACACAACTGGTTACTTCGCCTACGCGGATCCCAGATGTGGAAGACCATGTACCTTCCCTGTTGGACCTTCTGCTGACCTCTCATCCGGACGGATATCAGGTCTCCGTCGATGCCCCTCTGGGCTCTTCGGACCATTGTCTGATCCGGTGTCTCACTCACGCTCCAATCGCAGTTGCGATCTGCAGCTTGCCGCCGTGTTTGTCACTATAGGTCAGCTGATTGGGACGGGATGCGGTCTTTTTTTGCATCGTACCCTTGGGGGCGGGTTTGCTTCTCGCCGGAAGATCCCAGCGTTGTTGCCGATTCTGTTGCTGATGTGGTACTTCAGGGTATGGCACTTTTTATTCCATCCTCTGTGGTGCCCACCGGAGGCAGATCCCAGCCATGGTTTGGTCGCTCCTGTAAAATAGCATCACGCTATAAGCAGGAGTGCTACCGGGCCTGGGCTGACGCATCAACGTCTCGGGATAAAAACACCAGCGCACTTAAAAAGAAGTATAATTCCGCCTCCAGGTCCTTCAAAACCGTCATTGCCAAGGCAAGGTCTGAGCACATCGGCAGAATTGGCGAGAAACTAGTTCGCCTTCCTTCGGGAACCCGTGCATTCTGGTCTCTCGCCAAGGCTGTCCAAGGGAACTTCTGTCAGCCATCTCTTTCATCTCTGCACAGAGAGGACGACTCACTGGCCCATGCCGCAAAGGAGAAAGCCGATCTGTTGAGCTCTCTTTTTGCGTCCAACTCGACTCTAGATGACGGGGGGAACACACCGCCGACCATCCCGCAATGTGAGTGCTCTATGCCGGATGTGCGGTTTACACAGCGCTCGGTTCGCAAAGCACTCTTCTCCCTGGACGTCAGCAAGTCGAGTGGGCCCGATGGAGTCCCTGCCATTGTGCTGAAGACGTGTGCTCCGGAGTTGGCACCGGTCTTAACGCGTCTTTTCCGATACTCCTACTCCCAAGGCGTAGTCCCGAATTCATGGAAGACAGCTTTGGTCCACCCGATCCCTAAAAAAGGCGACCGCTCAGACCCGTCCAACTACAGGCCTATTGCCATCACCTCCTTGTTCTCCAAAATAATGGAATCCATTATAAACTGCCAGCTCATGAGGTACATTGAGGATCACCAGCTGATTAGTGACCGCCAGTATGGTTTTCGTCGAGATCGACCAGCTGGTGATCTTCTAGTCTATCTGACTCATAGATGGGCGGAGGCAGTAGAGTCCAAGGGGGAGGCATTGGCCGTTAGTTTGTACATAGCGAAGGCCTTCGATCGGGTTTGGCACAAAGCGCTTCTTTCGAAGCTTCCTTCCTATGGGCTTCCCGAGAAATTGTGCAAGTGGATCACCAGTTTCCTTGCTGATCGGAGCATCAAGGTCATAGTAGACGGTGCATGCTCTGATTTCAAGCCTATCAACGCTGGTGTTCCACAAGGCTGCGTGCTATCACCAACGCTGTTTCTCCTGCATATCAATGATATGTTGCTAACTAGTAGTATTCATTGCTATGCGGACGACAGCACTGGTGATGCCTTATATACCGGCCGTGCCAATATTTCTCGGGAAAACGTCGCTGAGTACCGGAACAAACTTGTGTCTGAAGTCGAGTCTTTTCTTAACAAAGTCTCGGAATGTGGCCGACTAAATCTAGTCCAGTTCAATCCCCAGAAGACACAAGTTTGCGCGTTTACCGCTAAAAAGAACCCCTTTGTCGTATCTCCTCAGTTTCAAGGCACTCCCCTTGCTGCCTCAGCTAGTATCAGAATCCTTGGCGTCGACATATCGAATAGTGTGCAGTTTCGTGGTCACTTGGAAGGGAAGGCCAAATTGGCCTCTAAAAAGCTTGGCGTGCTCAGCAGAGCGAGACAGTATTTCATGCCGGCACATCGCTTGCAACTTTACAAAGCGCAAGTTCGGCCCCACATGGAATACTGTTCTCATCTCTGGACCGGGGCACCCCAGTGCCAGCTCCTTCAACTTGACCGCATCCAGCGCAGAGCGGTTCGAATCGTCGACGACCGAGTTCTTTCTGATCGGCTCGATACACTGGCACTGCGTAGAGATGTTGCATCTCTTTGCGTATTTTATCGCACTCACCGCACAGGAATTGTTCGGACTAATTCCAGCCGCTCAATTTCACCATCGCACATCGCGAAAAAATTCGCGTTACCATCCATACCATCTGGATGATTGGCGGTCCACCACTGTGCGATTTAGAAGAAGTTTTCTCCCTCGCACAACTTCCTTGTGGAATCAATTGCCACCAGCGAATTTTCCGGACCGATACGACTTAGGAACCTTCAAGAAAAGAGCTTACACCTTTCTAAAAGGCCGGCAACGGATCTGCAATTCCCCTGGTGTTGCGGTTGTTCATGGGTGGCGGTAGTCACTTACCATCAGGTGAGCCGCATGCTCGTTTGCCCCCTCTTCTATAAAAAAAAACATCAGTATTACATATTTTGTATTATTGGGATGAAATGGAATTATAAATTATCTCATATTGCCACCACATGGCAAAAAGAAAGAAATGGCACATACATTAAAAATAAAGAAAAACTCAAGCAAGACAGAAAAAATACTTTTCACCTTTACAAAAATATAAAAAGAAATAATATGCACCAAAATAGTCTCCCCTAAGCTTTAACTCACTAATTGAAGTTAGACATCAGTTTGTATTGCTTATTTTCAGTGGAGCAAGGAGTGTCAATTTTTCCAGACCAATATGACTTAGGAACCTTCAATAAAAGAGCTTACTTTTTCTAAAAGGTCGGCAAATCTCCTGGCGTTGCCGGTGTTCATGAGCAGCGGTAGTCACCATCAGGTGATATGCAAGTTCGTTCACTCCTCCTCTTTAAAAAAAGTGTGAGGTCGATTACAAACAACACAAAAGAAAAATATAACTGAAAACAATAAGAAAATGATCAAACTTAACATAATAAAATTCAATGTAGTAGTGTTAAGTGTCAATACTCTGTTACATACAGATATAACAAAATTGGAACATTTAAAATCAGAAAAAAAATTGTGTAAACGTGTGTGGGGGTGTGCATGCATGTGTGAGTAAGTGAGTGAGTGCATGCATGTATGTATGTATGTATGAATACTTGCCATTTATGTATGTTTGCCAGATTGGTGTACTGAAATCAGAAATTTTGTTAACAAAATTTTGAGAGGCAACTAATTTACAATTTCTGCTTGGTGGTGGTAGATCATTCCAGCATGTTTCATTACAAGATTCATTTGAGCCAGCAAAACGGAAAAGCAGCAGTGTGATGCTTCGGATATGTGAGTTGTAATGCTGTCCTAACCACACACTGCAAGAACATAAACTTTTGGAACAAGTATGATGGTTCCCTGGTATTTTACTATAAAAAGCAATGACGTAAGCTATGTCGAGAGGCTATACTCATAGTAGTGTCAATTTAAAATAAGAGCAACATGGGATTGCTAAGGGACTGTGAAGCAGAAGCGTGCACAGGCTTTTTGAACTCATTGAATTAATTTATGGCTCTAGCAAACAATCACCAATGAGTGCTTCACAAAACCTCATTTGCATGTCCACTGTCAAACACTATGAGCCGATTCAAGTATTTCAGCCTACAGAAATATTTCGTATGGTTTCTATGACCCTCAAAGCACATATCTCTATCTGTAACAAGCCCCAAGTTCCGATCTTTCAATACACATTCTAAAGGATTACCCTTGATGTCTATATGCGGATTTAGAAATAGTAAGTACGTCATTACTATGCATTTTCATAGAGATGCTTCAGCAATACCAGATACTTGCATGTATGGTTGCCACAGGCTGCATAAGGACTGGACCAACAGCAGTGTTACAAGGCTATGCTGGAGCTAAGCCTGCTTCATCTGCACATACAACAAGACCCGACTTTAGCTACCATCACACTCAAGACCCTAAATTTTTGGAGTAATAGTAGAAGTCCCTCATACAGGTATAATCAATAGAATTTACACCAAAATTCCTAGCCTACAAGCCAAATACGAGAAGATCCCCTAACAAATTGTGTTTGATAAGAGATATAACTTACAATTAAAGGAAACCATCTGGAGAGATTAAACTGAAAAGAACTTAAAATTTTCATGGATGTTTCTAAAACTAATGCAGGTGCAGGATCTGAAACTTTCTCAGAATAACTCAAATCCTCATATGTATGTCGCTGGGCACCCACAACACAGGCTTTCAGGCTAAATGTATGGGCATTATTGAAGCAGCCATAGCAATAGATGCCAGGAAGGTAAAGGACTTCTTCATCAGAATACTGACCTACAGCATGGTGGTACTACAAGCTCTGAGTTGCAATGTGGTGACCACAGGGCTAATATATGAATGTCATTAACAACTAAATGAGATATGTAAATACAATAATGTGACTCTACAAGGGATCAAGGGATACAGTGGATCCAGGGGCAATAATGCAGAAGACAAACTGGCCAGTGCAGGATAGGTTCTTGTCACCATTGGGCCGGAACCGATCATACCCTTTTGGTAATGTTCATTCACTGGTATGTAGGTACTTCACTAATCAACACACTCAGCTTTGAAAAAATCTAGAAGACTAGGCAAGCTAGGGAGGCCCTGCCAGCAATAAACAGTCATTTAACCAAGGTCTTAATGATATTACACAAACCACAAATCAGGAAAGCAAGAAGCACTATTACTAGACACGGCTCTTTTAACAAATATTTATATGTATATCAAAGGTGTTACAGACAGTCCCCAGAGCATGTATGAGGGAAGAGGAAAGGCGATCCACGTGTTGATGTCATGTCCAAAGATCGCTGCATACAGGGTTAAACATCTTAGCACTCCGAGATTACTCTGCTAAACTTCTCCGAGGAGATTTTATGGCTCGAATAATCGTGATATTCCTCTGCCCACGCGCAAAATAGCGCTTAGATGTGGAATTGCGGAAAATAGCCCGACGTAAACTAAACTAAACTATGCATTTCCAGTAACATAAATTTAGATTTAATAGAGTAGTAGTTAGAGTTTATTGGGGTTCATTTTATTTCATTCAGAAGATTATTTTCATTACACGAATCGGCTGTGTGGTTCAAATCTGAATTGATTTATCTTACTGCTAATGATGTCACAGGGTAGGGGATGGCAAATTTCTCTGTGTCTGCCTTTCAAAATCTGTGTAAATAAGGTTAAGATGTAAACAATAATAGAAAGCATTGTATAGTAACTTCAACTTGAAGAAATAATAAAAATAATCAACACAAAATTATTATTTTCAGATTTACGAGTACAGGGGGGCCCCAGCAGCCGGGGATCTTGTTGCAGGATACCCATCGGATTTGTTAAATGCTGATGCAGATGCACATCATGGAATACGCACACATATATTCTACAGGTTTTTTAAGGTTTGTGTTAACATCCAAATTTTTGTTTCTTTAAGCAAATGAAAATGTCAGGCTATCGTCATTGATAGTCGTCAGGATAAAATCTTACGTTCGTAAACTAGGTGCTCAAAATGTATATAGTATACAGAATTTAATCTTTTTCGATTTTAATAGTACTGAATTTTCAGCCAAAATTTACAGTTAATGTTTGCCAGCAAAGACTGATTTCATATCGCAACCCTGGACAGCTCCCATTCATTGAGCAACAACTAAATCGTGAGTGCAGCCTGTTTACTGAGGACGGCCGATATGTAATAGTGGGGTCGGCAGCTCATATCCCTGATGATCTTCGGCCTCACTTTTATCATATACACAGTAATAATGAAGCTGTTACACCAACAATCAGGTAACTGATTTATCTTTCTTTCTTTTCTATATGCCTTACATTGGTCGCTTCGCCTTATAAAAGTAAATATGCCTGTTTGTTAATATTTTTTGGCTTATGGACAAAGGGTTTCTTATCAAAATAACTATGTCTACACGCACTTTTCATCATTTTAAAAGGAAATTATACAGCTACAAAGTGTATTATATTATTAATGTCCTCCAGACAAAATTATGCTTGCGGTGGCCTGTCTTAACGGAGAGTAATCATCTGCACAGGACAAAATTAAGTGCATTTACTCTCATTGTTGGATGATACGACGCGACCTGCCTACAACGTATCTGCTACTGAGGATTTCTTGATAGAAAAACACAATAACTGATTTTGGCCAGACTCAGGATACGAACCTTGGACCACATTATCAGCCGTCACGCTTATGACTCCTCGACCAACGAGGCAAAAAAGCATTTTACAAATTATATAAACACACAACACACTTAGATATTGTTTTCTGATGTTAACGGGTTTCCTGAAAATCCAATTAATAAATCAAAAAATTTTTATTTTCTCTTTTTTAACATTACTCATACAAGGATTTACTCCTGTATCGTTAAGGTAGAGTTTACATACATAAATTTTACATGGGTGAGCATCCAGATCTGGGACAATTATTTTGTAGATTACAAATACTTGTTTTGTGCAGGATTAGAACCCGCGGCCATCATTTAAAATAAAATGCTAAGCCACTTCAACACGGAGCCGTCAAATTACATTATATTTATTACACATAATCGCAACTGTATATTATATTAAACTAAGACTATTATTATTTATTAAACAAATATAAATTACAGTTTTTGTCACTAACGGGGTACAGAGTTTACTAAAGCATTAATATCTGCTGTATGTTATGAGCCCCTACCTTTGCGACGATTTGCACGCTTGGCAGAGATGGGCGATCGCAACAGTAGACATTTGCTGTTCACCGTTGTATGATGAGTGGGCAGCATAAACGTCCGGTGATGGTGTAAGGAAATGGATATTCATCTCCTTACACTATCACCATTCTTTGGAAGCCATGATATCTTTCTGCCATTTTTCATAGTCATCAATGTATCTCTATAAGTATTCTATATTTTATTTTCAGATCAGCACTAGAAGATTATTCCCTTCACTTAGTAGATCTCCATCATGGGAAACTATGTGACACCAAGCACTTTAGAATTGACAAAATCTACCTATCGCACAACCAAGGAATTTATCTTTACAAAGAAGTTTTAGCGGTACTCTCTGTACAGCACCAAACAATCCACCTATTTCAAATAGTTGAGGGTATGTTAATAGAAATAAGAAAAATCGGCAGATTCTGCTACGACGACGATCCATTTATTGTAAGCTCGGTATTTGCACCGCATACAAACGAAAGACCGTTTCATGAAGAGACAATAAACAGTTTGAAACATAGACTACTTGTATTTCTTTTTAAAAGAGCTAAAACAATCAGTGATGAAACAAGAGATCCATTTGAACTGAGAAAGTTTTACAAGTACTTCGATATGTTTAAAAGTCTCAGAATGTGGAAAATGCAGCTGCTAGATGTAGACCATTTATTTATTAAATACGCAAGTGAAGAGGTTGTTACATTGAGGGTGGCTGAGCCCAACAGCCAGTCTTCGTTTTTTGTTATCTACAATATAAGTGAAAGTAAGATTTTAGAGGTATACGAAAATACGTCGGAGGCACTGCTGCAATTGTTTGAAAACTACTGTGACTGCTTTAGAAATGCCAGGTTATGTGCTGATTCACAATTTACTTGTTCACCGTCCAATAATTTATATGCAAGACTGACGCAGCAAAGATTCAAGCAAACGATTGTGAGAGCTATTTATGGCGGCCGAACAGAAGCAACTAAACGAATTTTGGCACAATTACCAATAAGTGCACAGTCATATAGTGGATCTCCTTATTTAGATTTAGGCCTTTTCAGTTACGACGACAAATGGGTATCAGTTATGGAAAGACCTAAAGCATATGGAGAGTATCCTATTAGGTATGTAAAATAACAGACTATAAACATTACAGAAGCGTCAAGTGCTTTTTCCGTTTTTCCTTACGATACTGATAGTAGTCAAGCACTGGCTTATAATAGTTAAAAAAAAGCGTAAAGCGGCTTCTATAGGTACTATGCGATTCAATATTGACCTGGCGCCATATTGTGACGTCATAACTGTCAATTCAAACCAGTTAGGTAGGATGAGCAAAACAGATATTTTTGAAATAATAATTATTTATAAAATAAAAAGTTTTAATCGAAATCTAGTCTAACACTTCAATAATTATTTTAATTTATTTGATTAATTATTTAATTTACTTTTTGGCGAAATGTTGCCAACAATGAAAAAAAACAGTTAAATTATTTTTAAAACTAATTATGAATTCAATAGATTTGGTAATAATAAAACTAAGTTAAATAAATGTAAAAGTGGAAAATTAATTTTCTTTGCAAGCCGTACTTTTCAAGTGACAGTTGACAAATCGTAGTCTTTCGAGGTCATTTACGTTCCTATTCTTAATTGAATCACATTGTAATAAAAGCGTTAACTCTTAGTGACACAACGGTAAGATCATTCTTATTTTATCCAAATTTATTTTTATTGTTTTTTGCTTCAGATTTTACGCACGTGACTCGGGGCTGCTGAAGTTCAAGATTTACGCCGGTGTGATGGGGCAGTCCGTGCCGGCGAGCGCACGAAGACTTGTCGCCTTCACATTCCACCCCACAGATCCATTCGCAATCAGCGTACAACGGACAAATTCCGACTACATTGTCAACTTTCATATAAGGAATGCAGTTTTCAGTTGATAATTTTACAAATTTGAGTTATATTTATAAATATTGTACAATACAATATGTGATATACCTACCTAAATTGTAACAACATTGTTGTATGTAAAGCTGTTGAATATGTATAAAGAGATATTATAATAAATGTTTATAATTTTAATGCTGTTTGCTTTTTCTGCCGACTTCAAAAAGGAGGAGGTACTCAATTCAACTGTATGCTCTTTTTTATGTGTGTTACCTCATAACTCTTTTCTGGGTGAACCGATTGCGATGATTCTTTTTTTTATTTGTAAGCTGGTGCTTCTCACATGGTCCCATATAAATTTGAACAAGGTCTGACTACTATTCTTAATAATTTATATTAGAGTCGGTTGTACAAAATTCTAAATTAATATAATATTATATATAAATATTTATATATAAATTTAAATTATTGTGATAACATGTTGCAATGGTATAGATGTGAATATCAGACTACTTACCTGTTACTGCTTACTTGCTAAACAACAAATATAATATGGTCTATTGTGAAAGCTTAGGTATTTCTTTCTGCTCATTCCGTTTTCATAGAGAAACTCTAAAATAACACTACAAATGGAATATAAACTGAAAAGAAAAAAACAGGTTATACAGAAAAATACAAAAGGAAAAGTTCATTCTGCTTAGCATTTTCTTAAAAATTATGTTTTTATTTTATCATTTGGGTCTGATCTTTGATGATGATGTATTCACGACAGATAGCATGGAAGTAGCCAACGTTTTTAAATAATTTTTATTTTTTTATAGGATAAGTGTGACAAACGAGCACATAGTCCACCCTATGGTAAGTGGTTGCCATGGCCCATAGACATGTACATCTATCCTCGATTACGAATCAAAACGCAGATGTGTTATCACCCGTGAGGATTAAGATGTAATGGCTCGTTTCCAGTAAAAAGGGTCTCCGGTTTTCTACACTCACCATACAAAACACAGCAGCATTAAGCTGATATTCTGTGAGAACGTGGTCCTTCCCCGCTCGCGCTGACCCAATCGTGCTACAACTATACCAGTAATATGGCTGCAGCATGGCTCTACCAGGTAAAAATGTCCTCCAGACTGCTCCAGACCGAGGTTAGATTACTGCAGCTGGTCTCGACGGAGGTTAGCCATCTGCGCAGGATAGGATATAATATGCAAACAAATGCAGTCTCATAGTGCGATGGTACGGTAATCCGACACGATCTGAAACACCGCCAGTTTCCTGATTCCGAGCTGCTACTGAAAATTTCTTGACAAAAAAACCCAGTAACTGATTTGGCCCGACCCGAGATTTGAACCCAAGATCTCAGAAACTGCGTTTGCGGCCACTGGACCACTGAGACAGTCAAGTGAAGGGGGGGGGGGTTAAGGACCGTGCTTTGGTAGTGGGGAAGGACTATATTCAGCTGTGGACTTGTGATCATATGATTTACTCCCAAAACAATTCGAATAGAAGAACAAAATGAAGTTACGCAAAGCGTTAGAGCTATTTTTCATTAAGCGATACCGATAACGGTTTTCTTCGTCATACCTATCCGTGTTTGTGGTGTGCTTTCTCATAAAGACGCAGAGCTATGACGACGTACCTAATAGTATCGATGAAATATCATCGAATATTTTTCAAACTTAATTCGACCCCTAGAACGTCCAGGGTACACCGGGCGTAGATAAAGTACGAGTACGTGATTCGTGAATGCGTCTACGAAAGAAGTCTCTTTAATATGGCCGAACCTAATTTACAATAGAGAAATTACTTTATCGCAAACTTTTAATTAAACCTTCATGGATGTACGTATCAAAGAGTATATACTAATCACTACGTTATTAAATATCTGACAGTGATATCTGAGGTATATGATCACTATAGATATCACTGCGATAAATCAAATCACTTGTCATTTGTAAGAAAAATGGACACCTTCGCGGTAGTAACAATAGTAAAATAAATACCTTCAAATATGACCCCTTCATATATTCCTTGTAATAATATCATACAGCAATAGATTATTCTTATCCAAACATGCAACGAAATCCATTTTATGGAACTGAATTGCAGAACCCGGCACCGTTTATACCATACCACTTCCGTAAGTATGGTTGTTTATCGATGACTTGCTATTTGAGTAAAATAGGTTGATTGAAAAAATGTTATTATTTATAAAACAGCATTTCGAAAAATTCCTATTTGTAGTTCATTTTACTATAATTTTAACTAGTTTTGAATTAAAACCCTACTGTTTCTTAATACATTACCACAGAATACATAATACAGGTACACTGCTGTGTGCCCCTAGCAATAATATTACCTAATAAGAATAAGTCTTATACGTGGTAGAGTCATGCTATAGTTATAATAGTTGTGGCACAAATAGGTTGGATCGACCGGGGAATGACCACGCTCTCACAGAATACCAAAGTGAAATAGCAGCTTTATGCTTCGTTTCGTATGGTCTAGTGTTGAGAACTTTGGACCCTTTTTACTGGAATCGAGGCAATCCATCTGAGTGCTCAGGAATGACAATGCATTTAGATTCTTAATCAAGAATAAATTAGATTTCAAATGGCCACAGTACCTATCTACTTTACTATCCAGGTGGACAGTGCGCTATAAAAAATGCTAAGAAGACTGAATAGCTCTAACCTTAACTTTTCTTATTACTGCCCTAGACGGAGGGTAATGATTTTCTAGTCTAAATATTACGGTTGATTTGTTTGTAAGTGCAAGTAAAAGGTGTCTTTATACCTTACTGTCTCCAGACTGTAATAGGCTAGTTAATAAACCGAAATCAGTGTAAGGAGCCCTAAATGCCAATCTCACTTGCGTGCGGTATATTCTGCTAATTATCGGACAATTCTCCTTTGGCTAGGTCTATATGGGAAGCAGCATTATCTACCTATGATCTATGGCCTATGGGGGGGTGTCGGCTCTTCGCTCACCACCTTTTCTGCGTACCTGGTGGTGGTATATGTAGGCTAACAATTCTTGGGGGCCCACCAAATTAATCAAACTAATGGCCGTTTTATCAAAAAACTATTGTCTATATTGATGTATCTTTTTTTGAAAATTAACTTTGTTGTCCTTATTTTAACTAAAACTTATGAAATATTCATAATATCATCATAATTATTTTTAAAGCTTTGTCTTCAATGACTGGGGGTCCTATATATCCATGGGGACCTGGCCTGCAGCCCAAAAAGCCCATATATAGATCCGCCCCTGAAGAAATCTTACAGATAACGCTTGCCAGCTGGCGCTTACATAGAAAGGCTGCAGTAGATCAGCAAGACTGTTTATGTAATATAGTAACTGTTTAAGCTAAAAAAGGTAATTTGTATGATATCCAATCACGTTCGACTTCGTGAGTCGCACGATGGTACCAGGTGTCACGCGCGTCGAGGTGAGGGGGAGCGGTAGGCAGCTTCCCAGCGTGTGACGCTCGTGGGCGAGGGAGTTGCTCGCTGGCCGCGATGCGGGGAACCCGCGTATCTCGATTATCGCGGCCGAAGTTCACGCGACCGTGTAGGGTCCAGATAGATTTTTAGGCGTGTTACTTCGCTACGTGGATATGTGAATTTTGCAATATTTAACTTGTTCGGGTGATGCGGAACTGTGCACGCGAGCGTCGAGTAGATATACGGTCTAGGATTCGAACCGCGCATTCCTTGGTCGAGAGCGTCTCCCGGTTGATTGTTTGGAAATCATTATAATTGTGCCGTCGCGTTAAGTGCTCTTTTTTGCGTGTTGTTCGGTTTGTTAGTTTACGTGTCAACGAGGCGTATTTTGAATTCTTTTCGCGACGTGGTGTTTTGGTGTCGAATGAAGGAACTTAGTTGTGTTTAACGCTGAACCGTATGACTCATTAAGAGATCGCGTTAGTTCCCTATTTATAATTTTGTGATAAGTGAATCCGGGACATTGAATGTCGAATTTTGAACTACTGTCCTTACTGTGTCGGGTATCACGTGTTCGATTCTACGATTAATGTGGAATGAGGCGAGTTTAAGTTAGTTAAATGTACAATGAAGCTAATAGACTGAAATAGTGACAATGAAGAAAGAAATGGTCCAGCGGTGGAGCCTGTTGGAGCGATGCAGCATTGTGGGGCAGCCTGGAACTCGGCCGCTGCTGGTCCAGGTCTCAGACATTTACACATCACTAAACACTACTTGCCATGCACCTCACACTCACTTACGGCCTGACCGAGCATTGGGGCGATCTAAGAGTCGAAAACAGGTATTTACTATATTTCCCTAGCCTTCTCCCATATAGCTTAGTATTATAGGACATTCTTCCATATGGCCTTTGGGCCCCGTCCCTCTGCTGCCCGTCGATGGGATTACTCATGGGCCCTAGTCCCGTCAACCTTTGTTGGGGCAGCTAGGGGCGTGTACATTATTTTTCGGCATTATTTAAAATAATTCGGCGTTTGCTTGATGTGTCACTATAGCATAAAATAAAAAGTCCACTGTTGAACACAGGCATTTCCCAAAGATATTGAATGTGTTTGCCATAGTCGTCACACTTTGCAGCGGAGTTAGAAACCGCAGCAGATACTTTTTATTTTGAATTGTTATTAGGAAAATGCTGCTGTCGCCTCTTTCACGCCGCCACTACTCGAAAGTTTATTCTGATTTATTAGTAGACTTCATCTGCGTGAATGTTTCTATTTTTAGAGATGTTAATTAATTACGAAAACTGGTGATAGAAAAAAATCCGGTTAAGTGCGAGTTGGACTCACGCATGAAGGGTTCCATACCATCGTAAAACACGTATCTAGTACAGGAGCCACCCTTATTTTTTTGCGGTAACAGAAATACACATTCCGTGAAAATTTCAAAGTGCTGACAAACAGACGGATAGACAGTGGAGGCTTAGTAATAGGGTCCCGTTGGTTACCTTTTGGGTACGTAACCCTAAAAAGTTGTGGAAGCCTTCATTAAGGCAAATCCTTTATAAAGAGTATAGTAAATCGTTTATACCGCAAGAAAGTCCCATATCCAGCAGTGAATTTTTACAGGTCGATAATGAAGAAAGATATAATATAAACAAACGCAAAAAGTATTTAACAGGTTTTTAAAGTTTACCCTTTTTTCTTACAAATGTCATGATACTCTGTTTCAGCTTCGCAAAACATTGGACCATTATATCCGGAAATAATAGGCGAGGGCGAAGTAACATCAGTAGTGCTTCCTAATGGCAGCATTCAATATATTTTCATTCCAACTCATAAACGTGATGCCTGGGCGGCCTACGTTTACAATCCCAATGCAATAAACTCAAACCGAAATGTGGCGACTGAAGCGTGGTTTATACGAAATATCCCGAATCCGTAGTAAGTTACTAATCTTATAAGTTCGTGAATATGTATTGTAACAATCGACAATTGCGTGGTCTAGTGTTTTTCTAAGTCCCGAGTTCAAATCCCAGTTTTAAGTGAACATTTGTGCAAAAACAAAGTGTAAAAGTATGACTGCGTTGTGATCGTTTCAGTGTCTCAATAATTATAGCCCATTTTTTGATTTTTGCGCATCAGAATTACTTAGGGCCCATGGACTCATAGCTACTATGAAAGTTTCGAAATTACGGACAACGACAGATATATTTTTAAATAGTTATTTTAGCATACACATAACCCCTTGAGCTCAATAGAAGGCAGTTATTTCGATATTCAGACAGAAAAGACACTCCAATTTCATTCGTATGGATAGATTTATTTGGATTTCTTATGAAGGCCTCCACTGCTGAACATACCCCCCCCCCCCATAGATTGCGTCATAGGGGGGATATCTGCCATTGTTGCCACGCCTTGCAAACGAGTTGTCAACGTTAACATCGTTATTAGGAAGTTGCTGCTGCCCATCTTCTGATTTGTTTCTCACTGTCGCCTCTTACGACACCGACGGGATAATATGAGCTAGTGGATATTCTTATATTACTATATTCTTACACTTTTAAGTGTTTAATTCATATTGAATTAAATACTTAAAATGTTTCAATATAATTCAGTATATATCATAATTTACAAGCTAATCTTTCTTTCAGTATGCCTTACTGTTTTAGTCAAGAATGTCCGAGGGCATATGGAGATCCTTTTATTACAAACTGTTTTCCCTCTGATTTTAACCCCAATGCTCCACCTTTAGGATTTCATAATAAGGTAAGTTTTAAATGAGGGTTTTGCTTTTCAACCGATCGTAATCCAAAAAATTGGAATGATAAAGTTTTTTCCATAAAATACTGTTTATTGCACTCTAAAGAAAAACAAAAATTACATATAAAACCACAGATGTAATACTATGTATACAACCAAAAGGCTAAATGAGAGACAAATTTATTGATAGAGTGAATTGTAAATAATACTGATCGTGATCATAAATGATGGAAAATGAGGGGAGAGAGTAATTAGAGGGAAATATAATGTTTCATAACCGGTTTTTTAAACGAATTCAGTGTTTGAGCACTATTATTTATATCTATTTGCCAAATATTTTGGAAAATTTTTACTATGCTCACCACACTGGGCGGGCATGTTAGAGACCGCAGAGTATCGGCTCTGTGTTCTCATACGTTCATATTCCCAGCGCCAGTTATTGGCTTTTCTTATGGATATTTCATCATCATTGTTTTGCCAGTGCCCGCAGTTATCAACGAAACAGGAACTAAGCCCAAAAATTAGTAAAATCCTTCTTACATATTTTTTTAATGGATATTCTTTCATATTATGGATTAGAATATAATATGTAGGTCATAGTCACACAGCGCTGTCGAGGCGTTAGTTTTATTATAGGCTCGATAAGGTTTGTCGCATACTATATTCTGTGGTTTGTCAATCCCATCATAGTATTAGGAAATGCAGTTGATAAGACTGTCTCGGGTTTCATATGAAAGCTTTCCACATCTAAGTCAGTCCATCCATGCATACAGTAAGTCTTTAAAGCCTACTACTTAACATACAGTTCAAGATCCCAGGGCCACCAGACGTCACTTATTTTCTGAGTTTAAAGCGTCTGCAAAGCGATACTGCCGACGAAGTGTCTGGAAGTATTTTGACTGATTATTAACGATGTTATCTAACATTTATGTAAAATCAGCTGGGAGGGAGAATTAACGTGAAGTGTGTAATGTTTTTACGTACCTTGATTATCTAATACCTGGAAAAGGCCCACTGGCCAAGGTAGGTATGCGATAATAGTACATACTAACACTACTCAATCATACACATTTTGTTTGTCAGAAAATACGTGACGTCTGGTGACCCTGAGATCTTGGACTAATAGGCCTCCCCCGCTGGAGGGTTGCCAACCGCAACTTTTTAATTACTTTGAGATGTTATCAGGATCTGTTTCAGTTTTCCTATATCACCTCTTACGACACGCACGGATTGATAGGGGGTAGTGGATATTCTTACACCCCCACTACACAGTTGGTTTAGTTATAGGTAATGGGTTTTTCAACAAGAACTTTGTTTTCTAAAACAAAATAAAACAAAGAGTTTAGATGAAGATGATTCAAATTTTTATTGTATTACGAAGAGAAAAGTTTGGCAATTATGAATGAAAAATGATATCTGGCAAATGTCCACCACGACCACGCTGACAGATGTCGATTCTTTCATCAACGTTTTTAATCACTTTTTGGCAAAATGGCGGGTCTATTTCGTTAATCACGTCACGGATTTTGAGTTTTAAGGCCGCGATCGATTCGATTGGCTCCGTATAGACTCTGTCCTTAACATAGCCCCACAAAAAATAATCCAGTGGTGTTAAATCACACGATCTGGCTGGCCATTTAACAGCTGAATTTCGTGAAATTATGCGATCGGGAAATTTGGTTTGCAATAAATTGATCGTTTCGTTGGCTGTGTGACATGTGGCACCGTCCTGTTGAAATCACATGTTTGTGATATCGATGTCATAAATAATAGGCCAAAATTGAGATGTTAACATCTCGCGATAACGTGATCCATTAACCGTTACCGCATTTCCAGCCTCATCTTCGAAAAAAAAAACGGCCCAATCACGCCTCCAGACCACATAGCACACCATACAGTGACACGTTGAGCATGCAAAGGCTTCTCAATAATCGCTTTAGGATTTTCAGAAGCCCAAATGCGGCAATTTTGCTTGTTGACGTACCCTGACAAGTGAAAATGGGCTTCGTCTGAAAAAATGATTTTTTCAGAAAAACCAGCGGGCTGTTCCTGAATGAATTGAGCGAATCTACGGCGATGTGAATGGTCGGTCAGCTTCAATTCCTGCACCAGTTGAACCTTGTAAGGCTTCAAAGCCAAATCCTTACGCAAAAGTCGCCATGTGGTGGTTTTGGATAACCCCAATTGTTGAGAACGTCGAGGAATTGACAAATTTGGATCTTCTTCAACACTGTGGCTCACGGCTGCGATGTTTTCGGTTGAACGACCCGGTCGAACACGCGTTGGTGTTGGCGCATTTTGTACCAAGCCTGTCGATTCAAATTTAGCGACCAAATTCTTAATAGCGGTCTCAGAAGGACGATTATGTTGTCCGAAAATATCACGAATTTTACGAAACGTAACTTTAACAGAACCGCCATTTTCATAGTGGATTTTAATTATTTTAATGCGATTTTCGAGCGAAATTGAATTCATTGTAGCAATTGCCAAAGCATCTACTACGAATAGGTCAAAAAAACTAAATGTCAAAACTGTCATGTTTTTGGTGTTGCCCCAATTAAAAAACAAAGTTCTTGTTGAAAAACCCTTTACAATATGATACACTGTTGCCATTTGAGTGAAGCGAGTTTGCCGTGATGGTAGCCTAAGTTACACACACAATTATTCCTATTGGTGTACGGAAACTATCCTTACTCGACCATATTCGACTAAATTTTAAATTCAAGTCTTAAGAAAAATAAAAGAACGTCAATTTATATTAGTTATTTTTAGTTTTAGTTTTTTATTATAGTTTTTTTTTAATATTATGTGTAACCTTTTAGTTAGATTAAAGTTGGTAAAAATTACCTTGTGTACATCCGCTAGATAAAATAAAATGATGTGTCTTGAATGTATGTGAATGAATTATACAACTGTTATTTATTATACAATCAAGTTGTATAAATAGCAGCAGTTTGGCGCTCACTTAGCGGTCAACCACCGCAGAGTCTACTATACCTGAAGATGCCTCGTGTAGAGGCGAAACACGTGTCGTATTGTCGTCGGTGGTGTGTGTTTCCTACTTTAGTGGTGTTGGGATTGGTAATGACGAGGATAGTGCACGCAATTGAGGGAGGGCGGGAGGTGCTCCTCAACTAGGTAAGACACATCTAGCGGATGTACGCAATGTAATTTTTACCAACTTTAATATAATGGACTTCCGCAATGTAACGCCTGATTATATTAATTATCGTTTAGTTAGATTAAATTTTATACTATGTTTAACAATGTAAATAATATAATAATAATTTAAATTTGACATGGTATAATTATTTTTATTTAAATTACTGTGACAAATCAAACAGCTATCAAGTAAACAATAGATTATTAAAAACCATAAATTTACAGTTTCATTATGACAATTGGACGTCGACAACAGATCTTCATTATTTTTATCCTAATTTGCGATATTTGATTCAACAAGAAAAGTCTACTGCAAGTGTTCAGATTGAAACACCTGTAACAAATACAGTCTGCCATTACGAAGTTGTTTGCAGTAAACCGTGCCGCTGTGCCACTGTAGAGTTGTCGAATGAAAATGACGAAAGAAAAGTGAAATATGCGAACGAAAAAAATTCCGAAGTTGAATGCTGTATGTCAGTTGAAGACGTTAAGGATAAAGTTCAAACGGAACATTCACATTCGAAAGTTGGCACTAGAAAAACAAAAACACAAACAAGGGATAATAACTACTGTGATTGTTCGTCGTACGGTCGCACTTCTGACAAAATCATTTCTACATACAATGATCAGGCAAGTGGTTCTACTGAATCCTTGAAGAGAACACAAGAAACAAACAAATCCACAGTCAGTAGAAAAATATATTGCGATTGTAATACTAAGAACCATAAAAAAGTTATAAAAAAAAATGTAAGAAATAAATCCTCCCCAATTAAAATAACTGGTATATGTGAGAGTGGCTGCTGTTGCAGCGGTTCTAGTGTAACTACAGAAGAGGAGATTTAAATAAAACAAACTTTATATTCATAGATTCTTATCATACATTTTACCCCTTAGTGTTACATGTATTTACAATTTAAAAGAAAATGGTACAATAATAAACAAATTAAACAGATATTTTCCGTTTCCTTTTTGACAGTTTTTTTGTTAGCCTTAATGGGTTATGAAGCTTCAGTCTAATTAGGGAACAATATAGACATGTGGCAAAAGACAGTGGGGTTGAATCTACTTTTTAACCCCCGACTCAAGAAGAGGGTTGCTATAAGTTTGACCGCTATGTGTGTGTGTCTCTCTCTGTGTGTATGTTTGTCTGTGGCACCGTACGAAGAGGTACAAAGCACCGACGCAAGAAAAAGGTTGTTATAGTTCTTAAACGGGTGAACCGATTTGGGTGCGTTTTTTTAATTTAAAAGCAGTTTTTCTAGTGGTGATTGTTAGACATGTTTTATCATCGGTTCAGCCGTTTGAAGATCATAGCTCTTATTGTTTCGGGGGTTTTTTTATTTCAATTTAAGTTATAATTATTATAAAATTTATTATTTTGATTCAATGCGCGTCTACCAAGTGATAGTATTTGATTACACTAACCAGTTCGCGCCGCTTAAGTTAAATACATTGTGATAATCTTAATTATAAATAATAAAAACCGTTTTCTAACCCCACTTTGAAAAACATAGCATTATATCCTATATTTACGTTCCCACCATACACCTCGTGTTTAGTTATACTGAGGGTAGGTATGAATTTCTTTGCATTATTTTACATGTATACTTTGGTTGAAATCAATGAACTCCTCATAGTACTATATGCAAGTTAGCGACATGGTTAACTATATTTGTTTTGATAAATAAATAAAAAAATTGCATTGTTTTTTAAATATTGGACATTCGTAATAAACCATTACAGTAGTTTTAAAACCTTACGACTCTCAAATTATTTTAAAGAAGACATGTAGTTGTTTCACAGTGAAAGAATTGAGCCAAAACAGATAGCTTTTTACTTCAACCATACAAAAAAGAATCATATCGAAAGTAAAATACTAATACAGTATTCTGATTTTTTATTGTTAATGTAATCGTAATTATAATCAGTTTTGTCTTAATTTGAGAACTAAAATAATGACTCCAAGTCTATCTTAATACATGGCAATGAGCAGGAGCTTTTTTTTAAAAAAATTGCAAATTTTATTACAGTTACCATGTGATAGTTGCAATTTAGTATTCTAAATAACTCATACATATAATACATATTAAAAAAGAACAATCGCTACCTTCTTTCAAACGATACACAGTCCAAAATTATTTCATCACCAATGTCGATATAAATAATTAGATAAAAATAACGTAACACTTACAACTAGTATTGCATAAAAATACATTACACAAACAAACATTCCTTTCAAATAACCATTTAACTGGACTTTATCTAATTTTAAATCTCGTAAGACAAGTAAAGTACTCCCATATGCTTGATGTAAGGAAACTTACACAAATTTAGTGTTATTAGTATATTTACATTATAAATATTATCATAAGATTTATTTAAACAGGTTTACACAATGTTAAACATTTCAAGCATACAAGATTACCTTATCATAATGGAATTTTAATAAAAACTACAATTTTTAATTTGAGATTCAATGTTAATCCATTTAGATATCGTAAGGGACAACTCATGGTACCAATGGCGCGGTACGTTCGCAATCAATAGATTTTCATAATGCAAAAAACAACTTACTGAATGCATATATCTATATAATAAAATAGCACACAACCTTAAAGTTGGCTGACGCAACTCTTTCATCATTATGACTAAGCACACCTTACTACTCTATAGACACAAAGTGCATAATATACCAATCTATCACATTTACTCAGATTAGCTAAATATGCACGAAATGGTTTTATAATACATCAGACTTCAGTGCTAACATCATTAAGGAATGAATTGCTTTATCCTATTCCATCCATATTCAACTATGTTTAATTTAAAAAATTGGTAAAGAATAGTAGGTATATTGTGCTCAAACTTGCACCTTATCCAAAAATAGACAAGAGCTTATTTTTTTATTAATAATAAATGTATACTTTTCTATGTGCATAATAAATGTTGCTATGGTATTATTAACAAGTTATCAGTCGGAATAATGCTTTAAATAAATGACAGAACAATATACAAACATTAGTTCAAAAATTATCTTGACTAGACAGTACGATAGTACCGACATACGGTCATCAAATTATGTAGGACTTTTACAAGAAATTACAAAACAATATTACATAGGCCTGCGAACTAATGAAGAACTTTTAGTGTTAAAATAAGAGATAATTTCTTAGAAATCTTCGACGGCCAATTATGTACTTTGATGTTGGGCAAATCACCGAGTTATCAGTTAGAATGAAACTCACTTTAAAATATAATTATCACTAAAAGTCCTTCAAAAGCGTGCAACAAATAAACATCAAATAATATAATCTAATATAACACACCATCTTTTTATATTTATTTTAAATTACTTTTTAAGCGAGGAAGTGTCTTTAAATATTTATTATCAAAATAATTTAGTACTTACATGAAAATTTAATTAATACGCATATAAAATACACGTGCATCTTCACAGCGCATCATCATAATGTACAGTTTAAATTTTTCTCCATCCCTTTGGCCCAACGATGTTTACTGAAAATAAAAATAATAATTATTTAACAGGAAAATAAAAACTAATTTAATTTACCGATTTGAATTGAAATTGATTTGCCAGATTGACATTAAAAATAGCCGAATTCATTCCGTCAAATAAAATCATGTACTGGGTTTTCGATTGACAATTATTTCATATCTTATCTAATAAACCAAATGATATAGGTTTGCAGTTGTGCGCGCATCACGGAAAAACTACTGGATAGATTTCAATTAGGTTTACTAAGTTTTATTTCTTAGACACTTGACCCCTATCTAAAAAAAATATTGCGAAATTATTTAATATAAAGTTATTAGTATTAAGAAACAATGGTTTTTATAAGCAAGCGTGTTTCGCGACGTGTATAAGCAATGCGGACAAAGTCGCGGGTATCAGAAATCTCGTGTCACGATGTTCGTTCACGCTAATCTCTAAAACAGCTTACCGATTTTAATGAAATTTTGAGTGACACGATAGATAGTTAGTAGTATCCCGATAAGTGACCCCTAATTTTTTTAACTTCCCGCTATGAAAATCAATGATTTAAAAAAAATCGGGAAATTATTGGTTTCACCCGTTTTCGAAAATCGAAGTCTCATCAGATCTCGACGATTTGTGTTCTAGGAAGCTATTCTATTCCTACGAGGATGTCACTGTCTGTCTGTATGTGTCCGTGTATCTCTCTCTCTCTCTCTTTCTCTCCCTCTCTCTGCGTGCGTGCGCGTGCGTGCGTGCGTGCGTGCGTGCGTATTTGTCCCCGTTAGATTTTTTATACCATTTGAAGCGATTCGGATGGGTGGATTTTGAGAAATCTCAAAAACGAAAAGTTAAAAAAAAAGTTTTATGAAATAACTTTTAAACAGATGTAACGATCAATTCCAAAACCTAATTAGCTCTTAAGCTCGAAAAACTATTTTTTCCAAATAACTGAAATTTCTTCCCGGATCGTTGGTGATGTAATAAATTACGTCATAATAGGTGGATTTTGGAGCGCTTCGCATTTGAAATTAGCGGGAAGTTCCAGAGATGGCTAGGGTCAACCCTATTATTCATTGCGAATCTAAGGATTTTTCAAAGGATAAAATCTGTCTGGCCAGCTAGTATATATATATATATATATATATATATATATATATATATAAGGTTATTTTTCAAAGAGTAGCCAAATTTTAAACTTTTCAAATATATAAATAATGATATTTATTTTTGTTAATTTTACCAACATTTCCATTTCTTTATTTTTTTTTTCGTTTATTGTAGTACATGAGCCTTGGTTCCGCTCGATCGCTTCTTCAATACGAGCTGTATTGAAGTTGCGTAAGTCCCGCCGCATGCATTTGGAGATCTGTCTGTTCAGATGCCTGTATGCTGTCAAGCCTGTTGAAGAATGTAGCTTCATCTCCCGTCTAACAGCCATGAGATTAAGAGTGTGATCGGAGAGTTTTTGTGTTCTTCTGCGGCGGGTCTTGCAGAACTTAGCTCCGACCGCATGGACAGTTTCCACGAGCTTGTCATTCATATCGTCCACTTCATTGCAGTCTTCTAGGCACTGAAAACGGTTTTGTAACTCGAGCTGAAAGGTTTCGGGACTTTGGATTAGAGCACGAGGGGGACGGAGCGTTGACTTCATTAGACGAGACCTCTCCAACTTAACGTTTAGATTCAGTGTGCCTCTAACCATTCGGTGATCGCTACCAGTTTTCACCCTCGCGATCACGGAGACATCACTGAACAGTTGTCGTCTGGTCGTCATAATGAAGTCAATCTCATTTTTTGTCGAACCGTCGGGGCTCAACCAGGTCCACTTCCTGTGGGGCCGCTTCTGGAAGAAAGAGTTCATCATAAAGAGTCCCTCTTTCTTGGGAACACTAAGCTCGAAGTTGTTGACGAGTATGTTTACCTGGGACAAATAGTCCGACTAGGTAAGTCCAACTTCGACCGAGAGGTCAATCGACGGATTCAACTCGGTTGGGCAGCGTTCGGGAAATTACGGCACATCTTCTCGTCAGGTATACCTCAAACCTTGAAAACGAGACTGTACACCCAGTGCGTGTTGCCAGTGATGACATACGGAACTGAGACGTGGTCCTTCACTACTGGCCGGATGAGGAAGCTCAAGGTCGCTCAGCGAGCTATGGAGAGGGCTATGCTCGGAGTTTCTCTGCGTGATAAACTTAGGAATGAGGATATCCGCAGTAGAACCAGAGTAACCGACATAGCCCAACGGATTAGTAAGCTGAAGTGGCAATGGGCCGGCCATATAGCTCGAAGAACCGACAACCGATGAGGAAGAAAGGTTCTCGAGTGGCAGCCTCGTACCGGTAGGCGAAGTGTAGGGTGTCCCCCCACGAGATGGAGTGACGACCTGGTAAGACATGCAGGAAGTCGATGGATGCAGGTGGCTCAGGACCGTGCTTTGTGGCATTCTTTGGGGGAGGCCTATGTTCAGCAGTGGACTTGTGAAGGGCTGTAATGATGATGATGATGATGATGCAAAAACCAAGCCAATTCCCAAACGACATTCACGAACTCTAACGAAAACTACTGTAATAATAATTCTGTTGTTTTTTCTATAAAGAAAACTTCAGCAACGGGAACTTCAAACATGACATCAAAATGTAAATTTCACGTTTTTGGTAGTTACGTCATTATTCCATTGGATGAGTGACATGTGTAATTCTTATTGAAAGTCATTTTTACTTTACCACTGCACTGGTTCGAAAAATCCCTCTGTCTTGGGAAGAACGGGCAAGAAACACAGTGGGACTTTTCTGCCGACATCCAAAAAGGAGACGGTACTCAATTCGACTGTATTTTTTTTTTGTTTTTTTTTATGTGTGTTACCTCATAACTTTTTACTGGGTGAACTGATTTCGATGATTCTTTTTTCATATGAAAGCCGATACACTCGTGTGGTCCCATATGAATTTGATCAAGGTCAGACCAATAGTTTTTGAGTTCTTCAGAATAACTTATATTGAAGTCGGCTGTACAAAATTTTTAATTTTGAATTATTTTAAAGTAAATTTTACATTAATGGTTGTAAAAACTACATACAAAATTTATTTTAGAAACTGCTTGGAAGCGACCCTCATTCCCAGGGGTTTTATCAACCATGTATTCATTTAAATTATAATAACCCCTTTTATACAGTTTCAGATTAACAAAACATTTAAACTTGGTAATAGAGAGCCTGTAAACTTTCCGGGACCTTGTTGTAATAGTGTATGCATTGCCCCAAGAATCAATTACTGACTCAGTGGAGTCGAGAAACTGGTATCACTAGCTTGTGTTTGATTTGTTTAATTATATCATCGTCATCATTATAACAGCCCTTCACAAGCGTGCTTTGTGGCATTCCTTGGGGGAGGCCTATGTTCAGCAGTGGAACATAGGCTTCCCCCAAGGAATGCCACAAAGCACGGTCCTGAGCCACCTGCCTCCATCGACTTCCTGCATGTCTTACCAAGTGGTCACTCAATCTAATGAGAGGACGCACTACACTTCGTCCGCCGGTACGAGGCCGCCACTCGAGAACCTTTTTTACCCATCGGTTGTCGGGTCTTCGAGCTATACGGCCGGCCCATTCATTGCCACTTCAGCTTACAAATCCATTGGGCTATGTCGGTCACTCTGGTTCTACCGCGGATATCCTCATAGCTCGCTGAGCGACCTTGATCTTCCTCATACTGCCAGCAGTGAAGGACCATGTTTCATTTCCATAGGTTATCACTGTCATCACACACTGGTTGTACAGTTCTCGACCAGGTCCACTTCCTGTAGGGCCGCTTCTGGAAGAAAGAGTTCATCATAAAGAGTCCCTCTTTCTCCATGAAGTCGGCCAGCTGCTGGTCCCTTGGGTTCCGTTGCCCTATTGCAAATTTCCCTACCTTCAGCACCGTTTTGTCTTGTTGCCTAGTTTTGCGCTGAAGTCTCCCATTTAACACCGTATAGTGGGTTTTGGAGGAATGCATGGCTCTAGTGATATCCTCATACATTTCCTCCACCTCCTCATCGGTGTGCCAAGGTTGGTGCGTAAACCTGTATGACCTTCAGCGAATACCGTTTGGTGATTCTGAGTATAAGGTACGCAACCCTCGTCGATACACTCTCAATCTTTACAACGTTGTTAACGAGAGACTTGTGGATGATAAATCCGACACCTCCGGACAGATGGTCGCCCTCCTGGTGATAAAACAAGGTGCCGGATTTGAGGATTACCGTGTCCTCCCCCTCTCTTCGAACCTCAGATAATCCTATAATATTCCAGCGCAACATGTCTATCTCTACTTCCAGCTCCAGGATCTTCTCGTCAGTCCTCACGGAGTGTGCGTTATATGTTGCAAGGTCGAGTCGTCTTAGGTGGCAACCGAACCTCCACCGGAGATTCTTAGCCTGCCCTGCCTTTAACATGCTCGTCACCATAGCCAGAAATAGCGGGGCCGACGGAGACCGGAGACCATCTCTTCGTAACTTGGGGTGTATATTGCCATAGTTGCCACGCTTGGCGAGTGGTTTGGTAACCGCAGTATTTTATTGTTGTTATCAGAAAGTTGCTGCTGTCCATCCTCTGCCTCAGTTTCCCTCTGTCGCCTCTTACGACACCCACGGGAAGATATGGGGTAGTGGGTATTCTTACCCGCCACTACACGGGCTTAATTATATCAGTACAAAAAAAAACATAGTAGGAGAGATTTTTGAAGTTAATTTTAATCTAATAATCATATTAGAATAAATAAATTAAACAAAAGAAATTGAGTGTTATTTTTCTCAATAAAAATTTTAGTCGTATCTTGCAAACGCACGCAAAAAACGTTCTGGTGAACCGTCATCCGCACCATGCTACAATGTAGACTATTGTGAATTAGGTAGGTAGAGCGCTTCTTATTCTAAATATATACCGCTCAACATGACAATGTCGTGTGTACCTGCTGCGTGTGCTGCTGGTGCTGCGCGTGCTGCGGGTGCTGCTGGTGCTGCGGGTGCTGCGCGTGCGGCGGGTGCGCGTGGTGCGCGGCGTCGCGCAGCGCGGCGAGGCGCAGGCGCGCGGCGGCGAAGGTGGGGCGCTGCGCGGGGTCGGCGTGCCAGGCGGCGCGCATCACGTCGTACGGCCCGCCCGGGCACCCCTCCGGCGCCTCCATGCGGTACCCGCGCTCCACGTGCCGCACCACCTCCGCCAGCGGCTGCAGTGTTCACGCTCATCACAATCGACAACACTTTAACGACGTATCAAAACGAACTATTCACTTCATTTCGATACAACTTTAAAATAAATTACTTATTCGTTTGTTTATAAATAACGAAAATACAAGCTATTCATTTACAAAGACCAACCCAGAATAATAATTTAATTTAGTGAAAGCTATCCAGCTCTCCAGATATCGCTAGTTGAAACTATGGTAAACTTATTTATTATGCAGATGGTTACAGTGTCAACCTCATAAAAAATTGCGATTAAAGGAGAATGGGATTTTGGGGCCTGAAGTTAACTAATTGGTTTATACCTTAAAAAATTGGCCATATTTTTCATAAGTATAATACAAAAAAGTAGCTCGTTTTACAATCTAGATTTCGAAAAAACAATATAATAAGAAATAAGTTAGAAAATCGATTGTAGTGCATTATTTATGGCAATAAATCGATTACCATAAAGAATACACTAGTGAAATTCTCGTTTCTGAACGTTATCTTCCAAAGAGGACTTCTCATTTTAAAACTTGACTTGACAGTTCAACCTTCAAACTATTTACTTAAAAGAAAAAGACAGATTTTCGATTCGTTTTAAAACGAGCGCAATATAATCGATTCTCGATTAAATAGAGCATTTTAATATCTTTTTTCGATTATATTTCTGTGTTAACTAGGGAGTTAAAAAAATTGCGTACATATCTGCAAAATAATAATAAAAAATACAAAACATTAAAATTCCAAAAAGTAACAGTTACAACAACAATTCAAATAATCGATCTTAGATCGATATCCCTAATATTCACTTCACTTAGCTGTTGTTGTTTTAACTTTCGTTAATCGTTTCACCATTTCGTTTCCTTATTAACCATAGCGTTTTTGGTGATTTTATACTGAACCTGCTTTTATATCATTAAGTAATTATAGTGAAAAATAGCCTGTCACAGTATAATAACAGTGAAAAATCACCTGTTACAGGGTAGGTAATAGATAATGTCGCTTTTACTTATTCTACAATAACTCAACTCCTAGATTGACAAATCTTGCCAGATTTTCAGCTATGAATTATTTATATATACGCTTGCAAATGGTCCTACTTTCATTTTGTTAACACTTCGGCCCAATAATGTATGGAGACGTCTCCTTCTCCTTTAAAGTTTCTCGGTTTTTAATGTATGTGTATAAATATAAAGAAACCAATGCATCAGTGCTGCATTTTTTTATTCGAGTACGCCCCATTAGTATTTTACATCGATCGACTCATATGAAGTTCAGCATCACACTTGAATCTCTTTCATATTAAAAGAAACGCCTACATATGACACACATCATCATCAAAAAATACTTACAATTCTTGGATATGGCACTCTTCCGAATGAATAAATCTCCCAAAGTAGAATTCCGAAACTCCACATATCTGACTTGTTTGAAAATTTCTGCAAAAATAAAGCAAATAAACCATACATAATATTTAATATGAAATTTGTGTTTGTACATTTTATTAACAATAAACATAAGTGTTTTATTTTTTAAGTCCTAAAGTTCTAATTTTAACAAATTAAATTTGTTTCTCAGCTTTTTTGGTTATTTATATACTTTATGTATTTAAATATAACTTAAATATATATAGTTGTATAGTATATATATAACTATTTGCATGGTAGCACAACAGAAGCTATTATATTACACATTCGCTAAACTTAAACTCGATCAGAATATATTTGTGATCAAATATGAAAATAAGAAATCCTGCATCTGTTAATTTTAAAGAATTCAAAACGCAAAAGTAGAAGTAGGGATTCAAATTCCTTAAAATTTCAGTAACGATCAATAAATACATACCGATTGGGTCACACATTAGACAAAAATATTTAGTAATTTTTATTCAATTTTAAGATTAAAAAATTTGTTTAGCTCCAGTGATTCTGTTGACAGCGTTACTAATATTTAAAAAAATTAAATGATTAAAGGTTGGTTGATAGAAGTTTTTTTTTTTGTAGGATAAGAATGACTTACGAGCACACAGTGCATCTGATGGTAAGTGAATTCTGTGGTCCATGAACATTTACAATCTACCGTCGATTAAGTATCAAAATGCAGATGCGTTGTCACCCCCGAGGACTAAGAGATGGAATGCCTCGTTTCCAGTAAAAAAGCTCTCCAGTTCTCTACACCCATCATATGAGACACAGCAGCTTTAAGGTGGTATTTACACAGGTATTCAGTGAGAGCGTGGTCCTTCCCCGGTCAAGCCGACCCATTCGTGCTATAACCATAACACCTATATTACCTATATACTTGAAAGCCTCGTTTCCAGTAAAAATGGTATCCGTTTCTCTACACTCAGCATACGAAACAAAGTTAAGGTGGTATTTTGTGAATAGTTTAGTAAGTAGTAGGTATGCGCACGTTGTACTTGAGCGCCTCGGGCGCGGTCCACTTGATGGGCAGCTTGGCCTGCAGGCGCACGGCGTCAGCGGGGTCCTCGGGCGCGGTCTCGGGGCGCGCGAGGCCGAAGTCGGCCACCTTGGCCGTGCCCTCCGCCGAGATGAGCACGTTGCGCGCCGCCAGGTCGCGGTGCACCACGCGCTGCCGCTCCAGGTACTCCATGCCGCAGCATGCGTCGCTGCACACACACACACACACACACAAATTATTTATAATCTATATTGATTAAAAAACTTTCTATTTAATTATGGTTTAAAGGACTAGCATCCAAGCCAAAAGTCTTAATAAAAATATATTTAATTAAAAGAAGAAATTAATAAAATTAAGAATTGTGTAACATATATGATTGTAAGATGTTATTTTTTTTTTTTAAAAAAAAATCCTTCTGGATTTCTTGCTGGTTCTTTCCAGGACAAAGATTTTTCCTAACCAATAGTAAATTAAACAAAAGAGGAACTTTTAAGTATTATTTTCAATCTATATTGAATAAAAAAATTATGTTTCTATTCTATTTAACACACACACACTCTGTCAGTTGCATTTTTTTGCTGTCGTTAACGACGGTGTTGTGCAAGCAAGAGGTGAATAGAGGCGACACCAGTTACAATCAAATTATTTTTCCACACGGGTAGTACATGTTTTATCTCACAAGGGCGGGCAAGCCTTACGAGTACTCGTAGTTATGATTTATGTGGAACGCATGTGTGTATACGAGGGCGACACTGAAAGTTTTTAGAACTGGCCACTTGTAAACGATATAATAAAAAAATAAGTGTAAATTGTGAAAATAGAACTCTGCCAATATTATTGTGTAGGTATGTATTTTATTCATTTTTCATTTATTAACAATTTGGCGGCAAATTGAAAATTGTCTGTGTCACGTCAGCATGAATTTAACGCGAGAAAATTTTCATCCAATGATTTTTTATGACTTTCGATGTCATTTAAGTCAACAAGAAAGTTATCATAGACTTCGATTGGCCTTTCATGATGAAGCCCCATCTCTTGCCACTGTTTACAACTGGTTTAATGAGTTTAAACGTGGTCGCACTAATCTCACCAATGGTCTGCGTGGGGGACGAGCAGGTGTGCACAGGAGTGCACAAAATTCTCCATGAAAATTTAGCGGTCAGGAAGCTTTGTGCCCGGTGGATACCTCATAATTTGACAGAGGCCCAAAAACTCCGCCGTGTTGATTGGTGTCGTGAAATGGTTCAAAGATTTAACGAGATGCCTCAAATGCTGTTCGACATACTTACAAATGACAAAAGCTGGATTTATTGTTATGATCCTTAAACTAAGAGACAGTCTGCTGTCTGGGTGTTTCCTTCCGAGGAGTTGCAAACTAAAATGAAGAGAGGTCGAAGCGTGGGAAAAAAGATGGTGGCCTCGTTCTTCGGAAGGACAGGTCATTACGCAACAATTGTTTCAGAGGATCGAAAAACAGTTACTCCAGACTGGTACACTAACAATTGTTTGCCACTTGTTTTGGAAAAAAGTTCGGGAGAAACGAACTCGCAGTAAGATCCTCCTTCACCACGACAACGCCTCGTCACGCACCGCCAAGCAAATAATCGACTATTTGGCGACGTCAGACGTATAATTACTGGGTCACCCGCCCTATAAGCCAGGACCTCGCACCTTGCGCTTTTATTTATTTCCGAAAATAAAAGAAACACTCCGAGCGAGGAAGTAGTGGCTGCTTTTCAAAATGCTGTCGATGAGACCCCAAAGGACGAGTGGGCAAAGAGCTTTTCTCAGTGGTTTCATCGGATGCAGCGATGTATTGATATAAATGGACACTATTTTGAAAAGATATAATAAAACTAATAACTTGGTAGTTTGTTCAGTTTTTGATTTTCTAAGAACTTTCAGTGTCAACCTAGTATAATTGAATGTAGCGTTAGCCAGCCCTTCGTAATTGTACAAATCATATATTTTTTTTTTTACTCTCGAGTGCACACTATAAGAATGTACATATGCACCCTTCACTCACAAGTAAGATTAATCCGCCAGCGTAAGATAAAAACACTATATGCGTCCCACTCCTGGGCATAGGCCTCTCCTAATTTCTAAGAAGGTTATAGAGCAAGAAAATGTCTACCGCGCTGCCTCAATATATGTTGGCGGACATCACATCTTCAACATATACTTTATATGAAAATAATTAAATAATAATAATTTCATAAAACCGTATGTTATATTCCGCGCGCGTTCAGAATATGATATTTTAGAAATAAAGGACGCACTGACTATTTTAAATTATTTGGTTGTTACTTTAAGTTGCACTTACTACGCGAAATTAATCTGATCGAGTTGCGTGACGTAGTGTCGTCCGCGACTCCGCAAGTAATCCAGCAGCGAGCCCTGCGCGCAGTGCTCCGTCACTATGCACGTGCTGCCGTTCGAGCTGAACACCACGCAGCCCAGCAGCCGGACCAGGTTCTCGTGTTTCAACGAACTGCAAACAAATAATTAGAACATTTTTAAGTAATAAAATGAATGTGGGTGGTATTGTCGTCTCTATCTAACAGTTTTCAACGAAAGCAAGTGGAAATATAATATGAACGGAGGCTATCTTAAAAAAAACTGACAGAAGCTGCAAGCGCCGCCCTACTCGACACAACGTGCGATAAGTTAACTTACTGGTTTAATTTAGTATTAATGCGTGTAACATCGTCGCATTCTATCTATAAATCAGAGTATCGACGCGACACGCAACGTGACGTGATTAAACGTGCGTTAATGGGATGATTAAAATAATAGCCAATGTACTTACGACATAACGCTAGCCTCCGCGCGGAACTTGCTAGCAGCCTCTCGGTCTTTCAATATCTTAACGGCCACCTTCTGATTGCCGTTTAAAATTCCCAGCATCACATCACCGAATTCCCCTTTGCCAATATTCTCTCTTATCTCAAGATCACGCTCAGGAATCATCCAGCCTAAAATAAGATACAAAATTTACATAAGTTTCAATAATAAAATAAATTAATAATACAAAATATCGGCTTGTATTCAAAAACGCGCATTTTTTAATTTGATTATCATACAGAAACCACAATTTATATTGCTTATGTTTGAACATGGACAACATGCGTATTGGGGCCCCTTTTCTACTACGTTTGTAGGAATATATTTAATTCTATAGTCGCATTAAGAAATTAACATACAACATGAATACAGTTAAATATTATTTTGAAAATATAAAAAACACTACTAAGAGAGGGTAAGTATGTAATGGGAGAGGCCCGTGTACAGCTGTGAATTGCTGCGGGTTAATGTAACATAGCTTATTAAAAAACACGAGTTTCCTGCCAGATTTTAAAGTTGTTAAGAGTTTTTAACAAGCCTATAAAATTTTTGGTTTTAATCTCGATGAGGAAGATGAAAATAAAAAAGTTACATAGTTATGATTTGCACACGGATCCCATCATCAGATCTTGATCAAATTTATATAGGACCACCGCTGATAATTGGTAGGACTCCTTTTCTGTCCAAGAGTCCATCTGTGTAGTTACCACTCTTACCTATTTCTGGCACCAAATAGCAGAGCTCGCACTGCTGTGTTCCGGTCCCAAGTGTATAAAGAGCTACGAGGCACATCTTCGTACTCAGAAATGACAACGCAGGTAACTTTCTGTTTGAAGCTGAATGACTGCAGTAGCCACTTACCATCAGGTGGGACTGTGAGTTCGTTTGTCATTTTTATAAAAAAAAAATATTCCGATGAATTGAAAACCTCTGCCTTTTTCTGAAGTTGGTTAAAATAAATAAGGATAATATGTTTGTAGTACTTACGCGCGTCGACGAACTTCTGGTGGTTGTTGACGCCGTCGGGCTGGTCGGTGGCGGGCGGCTGCGCGCCGTACGCCGGGAAGTGCGCCACGCTCGGCGTCGGCGGGTACGGCGGCGGCTGCTGCACCACATACCGTTACCGTTACAGTTACAGTTAGTGTCCACTGCTGCACATAGGCCTCCCCTATACATTGCCTCATAGGGTGATTTTTGCATTAGTTGCCATCTTGGCAAGCGGAATGGCAACCGCAGTTATTAATTTTTAATCGTTGTTAAGAAGACGCTGCTGCCCATCTCCTGATTTGTTTCCCTCTGTCGCCTTTTACGACACCTACGGATGTTTTGGGGTACCTACTGAATACTCTCACCGCCGCTACACAGTTAGTTACACGACACATTTATACATTGTCTTTTATAGAATAAGGGTGACAAACGAGCACACAGTTCTCCTGATGGTAAGTGGATACTGTCGCCCATAGACATCTACATCTATCCTAGATTAAGAATCAAAAACCTGATGCATTGTCTGCACCAAGGTTTCCCAACCTTTTTTTGGACAGGGAACACTGATTTATTTGTGTTAGCAGGGATCACAAAGTAAAAAAAAAATATGTTAAGCTATCAATAAATTGTAATCACAACTTCTAACATAATCATACAATAAGCTGAAAAGAAGCACTCATTCACAGTATTATTTGTGTATTTTTGCAAAAGAAATCATACATGTTTTGTAAACATGTATCATTTCTTTTACAAAACCGTTTGAGTTTGCGCTCAGCACCCTGCCATTAAGATACTGTCGCTTATAAAGTGATTCCATATGGCGAGAGAATAGAGAACCGGCAACCCTTTTTACTGGAAATGAGGCATTCCATCGTAGTCCCCGGAGATGACAACGCATCTATAGCCATCTTTATTTGAAGGTGGCTGGAGATATCCATGGACAGCCAGTACTCTCTTACCATCACACATACAGTAAGTTCGAATCTGAAGTAGAACATAAAAAAATTCAAACTTTGAACCTTTTCAACCTAGAAATTGTTTGAAATTTTCACAACACAATAATAATTATAACTTTTAACAAGCGGGATCCGGGGAGTAAAGACTATGTAAGAACCTCCGAAGGACGCGGACTTATAGCCGAAATAAGAATTTTGAATTTTTTGGTTTTTGGCCATTTTGACCCCCTAGGAGGATAATGATAACTTTTGCCCCTATTCAACCATGACCCCCATGACATCGTCTACATGATAGACTATACAAATTGACTATGCCTAAAGTTCGAGCCCCCCCCCCCAATTTTTTGGTTTTTGGCCTTTTTCACCTCCTAGGAGTGTAATGTGAACTTTTTGCCCCTATTCAACCATGATCCCCATGACATCCTCACATGATAGGCTATTCAAACTGACTAGGCCTATAGTTCGAGTCACCCCCCCCAACTCATTTCTAGTCTTTACTTCCAACAAAAAGAACCGCCTTCAAATTGCTAAAAAATAAGTTATTTATTTGCTACCCTTAGTGTGTGGAATTTTTTCCCCAAATTTATATGGGGACCACCCTTGAAGTTGTATATCCTATTTAATTAAAAAAATCATCAAAATTGGTTCATAATTTGCAAAGATATTGCGTAACAGAAATACAAAAAACATACACACACGAAATGAGAACCTCCTCACTTTTAAAGTCGGTTAAAAAGTAAGAAATTAACATAACTTACAGGTGGATGTGGTGGATAAGGCGGTTGTAAGACACCATTATTGTTGGCACCGTTGAGTGACGCCTTAGGTAAGCACCGGACCAATTTTGTACAGAGGCCGTCTGCGTCTTGAAGATAATGCTGTAGAAAATAAAGCGACTTTAATATAAAAACAAATCTTCCTTATACACAGTAAATGACAACAAATAGAAAAGAATTACAATAGAATAAATCTCTGTCCCGGAAAGAAGCGGCAGCTTATTAGTCGGGGGACTTTTAATATAATTAACAATAAAAGCCAGTGCTCACTAAATGCGGATCATCATCAATTGTAATATCGAGGGTATACTGGTAAAACCAGTTATCTGTCAATTTTGCCAAATTGGGAAAACTGCTTCTAAAAGTTTGAAAATTCATAACTCATTACAGACACATCGTGTAACGTTTGATAATGACGCTTAATGATAAATTGACTATTAGCGTAGAGCTATTAGAAAGAAAAAAAGGCGTTTTAATAATAACTTTACCAGAAAATTTAATAAAGTTGCAAAAGATCGTAACCATTCTGGTTTTATTTGGTCATCTTAAAACTTTTACGTGAACATTTTTTCACCTTTCCATGGTGATATACGGTAATGCCACGAAATGTCTTCATAAATAGTGGTCATATGAAATAGTCTGTTTTACCAGAAAATTAAGAAAAAAATTATAAGTCGAAAAATTTTACAAAAAATTGTAGATAACTGGTTTTACCAATAAACACTCGATATGTTAAGAAACTGTAAGCAAAGAATTTTTGTTGTGATTGTACATGTTTCTAAAAACTGCTGCAAATCACTAACATCATCATTTCGTCTTATCGAAGCCCACTGCTGAACACATTGTCTGTATTTGTCATAGCTGTCAGGCAGGTTTACAACGCAGTTTTTTAACTATTTTAGTGGATAGATCTGGGTAGCAGCACTAAATTATGAAGTGTCAAATATACTTACGTGTATTAAATCGGTCATATTGTCGAAAAACTCTTCATCGTCGATAGTTAGACGTTGCGTTTGGCTATCGGAAGCTGTTGCCCATTTCACCCTGAAAATTATAAACATGTTGGTAAATTATTAGAAAATATTTTTTTATGTCGACAAATAGACAGTATCATACTGAATACTGATAGAGTACCGTGCACTTCTAGTATTGATTGTCAATCTACGTCTGTAAAAAAAGTAACTACATAACCTGCAGAGATAGACCCAAGTAGACATGTGTTATTCATTCATTTCTAGTAAGCCGATCAATCAAGTGTTGATTCGCCTTACGAACCGGGTCATTCGGATCGATCATTCAAATGGATCATTTCGACTTTCAGTTCTCTGTGATCTGTGAGACCCGCTCAATAATTTCGGTCATCTGAACCAACTTGAAACTAAAAAGGCTACAGACGCGTTGTCACTTTGAGGGGCTAAGATCAAATGCGTTTTAACCAGTACTTATGCTGGCTCTCTTACTTATCAAAGCGAAAATCGGCAGTAGGTGGACTGCTTTTTGACGGCAAAAATAGATAAGCGTGTGGTTTTCATTTACTGTGGTATCGGATATCGAAGACCTTTAGCCAAAAGCCCAAGCTCTGTTGTACATACATTACATAAAATAAGAATAAAATTATGTTAGCAATTTTGTTCAAATATATTGATATATTTTTATTTTTTTTATAGGAGGGGGCAAACGAGCATGCGGCTCACCTGATGGTAAGTGACTACCGCCGCCCATGAACAACCGCAACACCAGGGGAATTGCAGATGCGTTGTCGGCCTTTTAAAAAGAAGTAGGCTCTTTTCTTGAGGGCCCTAAGTCGCATCGGTCCGTAAAAATCGCTGGTGGTAAACTATTCCACAAGGAAAGTGCGAGGAAGAAAAAAAACATCTTCTAAATGGCACAGTGGTGGACCGCCAATCATCCAGATGGTGTGGATGGTATCGGGAGTTATATACATCACATTGCGATGTTCTCAGAAGATTTAAGATAGCCTATGACAGTTATATATTTTAATGCACAAGTCACTGTAGGCAAATTAAATAGATATTTAAAATTAATATCATCATTCGAACACTTTTTCAATGTTTACATGCGTATAATTTAAAGCGCATAACCACTTTTTCTTATCATAAGCCATCTTAAACCATTAGACCTTTAAATGCCAATATAGGAGAAGCAATCCTCTGGCGGTCATGTCCCCCGCTAAAACTCTCCATACGGAATTAACGTAGAAAACCGGCTCACTCTATCACCAAGCAAAATAAATTTATGAAATGAAATGACTACTTTTGTTTATTAAATTTGTTTCCTGAAACGAATTAAGTGTGAGTACAGAAGGATGTCAGTATCAGTAGCAGTATGCAGTGTGTAGGCGTGCGCACCGGTAGTGCTCGACGCGGCCCCGGAAGCGCACGCAGAGCGTGTGGTCGCCGGGGAAGTTGGTGCTCTCGCGCACCAGGAACACGCCGTCCGGCGACCCCGACAGCAGCGCCTCGGCGCGCTCCCGCGATATCGCGCCGTGGTGCCATCTGCAATTTATATATTCATACGTTATTTATCTGTAAAAAAATTGTGACTCGACTACAAAGAGCCAGTAATTCCTTCATGGGGCAATGCATACGCTTTTACAACAGTCCCAGAAAATATGCAGTCATTAACTTATGATTTTTTTAATCGTCACCCCCCCCCCCCCCCCCTCTAGGATTTATCGTGGAGGCTGTTTACAAACACAAATTGCACAAACATCCAGACCCGGAACAATAATTTGTAGGCCATACAAATATATGTACAGTGCGGGATTCGAATCCGCGGCCTTCAGCGCCTCGCAACTAATGCTAAGCCACTGCGCCACGGAGCCGTCAAGATTAAAATTTAAATAAAGTTTAATATACTGATAAAGAGTACATGATTAATAATAACCCCTGGGAATGAGGTGATCGCTATCATGCTGTTTCTAAATGTTTTCATACTAACGGGTATAAAATGATATATTTTAAATTAATTTTATTAAAACAAAAACCCGCTGTGTTTCTTGCTGGTTCTTCCCAGGACTTCCAACACGCATTCTTATGATCTATAATAATATAATAAATAAAAATTTTGTACAGCCGACTTCAATATAAGTTATTTAAGAATAACTCAATAGCCATTGATCTGACCTTGATCTAATTCATATGGGACCACACGAGAACTATCAGCTTTCATATAAAAAAAGAATCATCGAAATCGGTTCACCCAGTACAAAGTTATGAGGTATCTATCACACAAAAAAAAAACAAAAAAAATATACACTCGAATTGAGTACCGTCTCCTTTTTGGAAGTCGGCAGAAAATGATTTTATTCTATTCTATTCTCTTAGGTGATTTATAAACATTATATGTTCATTTTAGATTAATTTATCCTCATCATGCCTACTTTCTTCTCATTTAATCATAAACTCAAGAAAATATTAATATTCATAAATGCAATGAATGAATAAATAAATAATAATATAATGAAATAATAACAAAACAAAACACGATCTACAAGCTTTATTGCGTTGAGTAACATGTGTGTAAAGCTCGATATACATATATACGTAGAATTCATAGCGCATAGATCATTCATCCCAAGTCTCTGGATGATTACAGATGCGGCATATTTGAATAAATTTTCCACCATATTCGGCCATCAATGCCTTGTCCGCCCAGGTGAAGTTTTTACACCTTATGTTTTTAAACGAGCACACAGTCCACCTGATGGTCAGTGGATGCTGTGGTCCATAGACATCTACATCTATCCTCAGAGAATCAAAATGCAGATGCGCTGCCACTCGTGAGGACTAAGATGGGATGCCTCTTTGCCAGTAAAAAGAGTCTCCAGTTCTCTACACTCACCATACGAAACACAGCAGTGTTAAGCTGCTATTTTACGCAGGTATTCTGTGAGAGCGTGGTCCTTCCTCGGTCGAGCCGACCTATTCGTGCTACAACTATACTACTAATATAGCTGCAGCATGGCTCTAACACGTAAAAGATTATGTAGTTTTTTCTCGAAATGGTTACACTACATTTTTTTATAGAATCCATTGTTAAATATATAATAATTGTTGAAGACATACTCGCTACTCGTAAAAAAACATTACATATCTTAAGAGTCCACAGAAGCGGTTTGGCCATCAACTTTTCAAACATTTCACTCCTTCCTTATATGCTGTAAATGTACATCTAGTATATCTTCTTCTTCATCATACCGTAAAAATTACAATTAAAATGTTTTATAATTACAAGAACAATAAAAATCTTATTTGTAAATTTAATATTGATTAATTAATCATTTTTTAATTATTATTAACATTATGTATATTGAAATTATATAGAAGATACTATAGAAAATTTAAACAAAAATATTACTCGCAATCATTATATGACGTTAAAGATGAATTCGTATTTTCTTCTTGGTCCTTATTTGAACACTCACGTACGTCACTCTCCATATTTCACTGTGCGACTGTGACGATTGTTGGCTCCACCTCTCAGATACGTGTTAGATAGATAAGTCAAGAATCTTATCTCTAAATACATTTTGATATTATTCTTTTCAATAAGTAACATAATCGCTACATTATTATCAATATGAAATTATATGAAATATTAAAACTTGGGCGGGCCCGCGTGAAGGCCGTTTCCGAGAAACCAATTACATATATACAAGAATTGCTTATTTAAAGTACAGGATATTGAGAAGCTGTGTCGTTTTATAAATTGGATTAAAGTATGAAATTAAAAAAAAAATTATAACGTTTCTGCTTGAAATCTGTAAATGTGTATCGTGACTGTGAATGTGATGTCCGTTAACTGTGATGGAACATGGACCCATAGAAAAAGTTTTGCAGACCTCGTCGTTCAAAAATAAAATGTAATATAACAATTCACTATTTGCAACGCATTACACGTCCACTACAGAAAAATTTGAAGGAGAAAAAAAATCAGAAAGTTCTAGCTGCAGCAATTGACTTCAGGTTGATTTATGTGTCTTGTGTATTGTCAAAATATTGCAATGTAATATATTTTTTCAAATATAAATCGTATGGTGGTGACAGCGTAAGAAAGGTTACCTCATTTTGTCACTCTAAATGTAGACTGAGGAAAACGGCAAGGTAATATAATGGTCTCCAGCAGCTTGTTAATATTACTCGAGAACATTAAAGTAAAAAAATACCCAAGCCAGTGACTAACAGCAGGTAACATGAGAGGGATCTGCCAGGCTTTGCGATTACAACAAAACCTTGAAAAGGTTACATTTTAATAATTCTAGTGAGTCTAATAATGTCCAAGCCTGGGTCTATTTCTGGGCCGATACTGTATTTAACTGATTGGCTAAATATTATCAGTAGTTTACTTTAGTAGTTTATACGTTTTACTAGCTTACATGTCTCACAATGTACACAATGTCGAGCCATTACATAGTTTTTATAATTTTAATCTCTTTTAGGAAAATGGTTTTATTCTTAAATGTATGTTTATAGCATGTATATAAAATGGAATTGATTGATCGATTAAAGATAATCGATATGAAATACGTTCAATGTATTGATTTACTTATCATCAAATGTTCATTGATTTACATGCATGATAAAATAGAAATTTCGTGATTTGAAAAAATGTAAGATGGACACACTCGAATTTTCTTCCGTATCTTTATTTTAAAAATTCAAAGACAGTGTAATTTTATTGAATACTAGCTGATACCCGCGACTTCATCCGCGTTGCTTACACACATCACTGAACACGTAGTGCTTATAAAAATCGTTGTTTCTCAAAATTTTAACAACTTTATATTACATGAAGATATCGCAATTTTTTTTAGATAGGGGTCAAGTGTCTAAGAAATAAAACTTAGAAAACCTAATTGAAATCTATCCAGTAGTTTTTCCGTGATGCGCACACAACTGCAAACCTATATCATTTTATTCATATAGATGATAGACGTTATTTTAAATTTTGCATTTATTGTCACATTGAATAAGTGCTCCGTTTTGCTGAATTTGGCACGGAACACTAAAAACAAGCTCGCAGTTCACCTGTTGATATAAGTGGCCACTGAGGCCCATCGACTTTACAACTAACTTTAAGTAAAGAAATCCACAGGTGCATTGTCAATTCTGAGAACTAAAATATAATGCCTCATACATAGTGTGACGCTTCATAATTATTATTAATAAATAATAATTAAATTCATTATGAAGACATTTAAAAACGCCATAGAAATTATATTTTAAACAATTAAAATGCAATAATAAGCATAAAGTTCAAATATATTCATTTGGAATATTGAATATTATATAGTATTAGTAAACGCATAAATTGTCTTTAAAAATCTCTAAATTTATTAAAATTCTGTTTAAAATATTCAAAATTTATTAAATCATATAAATACAAGTCGATTATATTGCAATAATAAAGATAAATAACATTTAAAACATAATAGAAAAAATGGATCAAAAAGTTGATGAAGGTGTTCTTGTATTATCGTTAAAATTTTACAGTCCTGCTGCGATCCCTTTTCCTTAAATATTGGGACTATAACGGCTTTGCACCAGCCACCGGTACCCGCTTCAGTTCCCAACATAAATTAAACAACAGTGTACAGCAGGCCTGCAACCACACCCTCTCCAGCCCTTGTTAGCATTTCGAGTGATACTCTATCATATCCGGCTGCCTTACCTGCTTTCATGCTTTTCGATTCTGATTTTTTTTGATGATTCTGAAATTCTGATCGGTTTCCAAGAATCTCGCAATGAAATTAACCAAAATTTTCACTCTGTGGACATAACGAAATCTGATAGAAAAAAACAAATGAAAATGCACTTACGGCCACTGCGTCATGTTGACGAGCCGGTTGGCGGCGGAGGGCGGGTTCTGCGTTGAAGAGTTGACCAGGATGTCGCTGGCGCCTTTGCTCAACACTAGACAGAACAGAAAAATAAAACGGTACAGGTATGCCGCAGTTATTTAATGGTCATTCATAATCATCATCATCATTACAGCCCTTCACAAAGTCCGCAGCTGAACATAAGCATATAAAGTTAATTAAATACTTAACACACGGGCAAGTCTGCTGCGCTTTAGTTAATTACACAATAAACAATAGCAGAAAAACGATGGTATTAATATAAAAATTCTTTAACATTCATATATTTGTCTATTAGAATGCTATTTTAAGTCTATCTCTTCTAGGTGGTACGATAAAAGTGTCGTGAATCAATACAAATTATCATTATACAAACGACTGTCTTATAGATAACCGGGTCACTTGGCCAGGTTTTGACCGTAATTGTGCCACATTGCATCGTTTCTCTATTTTATCGTAAATATAACGACTGCATAGTGCATATAGATGTCCACGAATAGTTCACGTCAAATTATATTAATGCTAGGACATAATTGGATGAATTACTTTTCATACGTTTTGGAATACCAAATATACTTTGTTTTGAGGGTATCAAAAATTGTGGGCTCTTTGTTTTTCTTTTATGTCGTCTGGAGACAAGCCTTTAAAGAATATGGATGCATTATTCACTACGCATACGGGTTAGTACATGCTTCTGCATCACTGGTCTGATAAAGGTGGGTTTGGCAATTATGGACAAATTTTCCGCCATCGGTCGGTCATAACTAGAGTGAGAGACACAGCCCAACGGATCGCTCGGAAGCTAAAGTGGCAGTGGGCCGGCCATATATTGGTCGTGGTAGAAGCGACTACCACACACACACACACCCACTACTACAGAAAGGTTTCCAAGAGGCAACCTCGTACCGGTAAGTGAAATGTAAGGCAGACTCCACTAGATGGTGTGACGACCTGGTAAGAGTTGCTGAAGTTTGTTGATGCAGGTGGCTCACGACGGTGCTTTGTGGTATTGCATTGAAGAGGTTCAGCAGTGGATTTGTAAAGGGTTGTAATGATAATGATGATTATGATGAGTCGGTCATAATATCCCCGACTGTCTACGAGCTCTTGCAAGATGCACCGCGTACAGGCGAGTGGATATTTGAAGAAATATATATATATGAAAATTACGTGTCACATTGTTTGTCCGCGATAAACTCTTAAAGTACTGAACTGATTTCAATGAAATTTTGCACACTGTGCAGTTTGATTCAACTTGAGAGATAGGATAGTTTTTATCCTGATAAGTGACACTCAATATTTTTTTATTACGAATTTAAGGATTTTTTATATGAAGGGTCGTCGAAAAGGGCAGAACGTCTGCCTGGTCAGCTAGTATATATATATATATATATATATATATATAATAAGGGTGACAACACAGTCCATCTGATGGTAAGTGGATGCTGTGGCCCATATTCATCTACATTTATCCTAGATTAAGAATTAAAATGCAGATTTGTTTTCATCCGTGAGGACTAAGAAGGAATGCCTCGTTTCCAGTAAAAACGGTCTCCGGTTCTCTACACTTACCATACGAAACATAACAGCATTAAGCTGCTATTTTACGCTAGTATTCTGTGAGAGCGTGGTCCTTCCCCGGTCGAGACGACCCATTCGTGCTACAACCATAATAGCTGCCGCGTGGCTCTACCACGTGTGAAAAATTTAATTTGTATAATAATCTCCCTTACGCTACTAAAACTGAAGGTACGCTCAACCATTGATTGATTTTCGGGCGAGCAGTTATAAACTACGTAATACGTAGAGAGGATTTTAGTTTGTCATATATTAGGCATTAAACTGTCGTATCATACATATTACGACGAACCGTAACACTCCTATTTATCATCATTAATATTAATATAACCCAGACAATTTTTGAAGTGGCTATTCCGCTATCTGTTCGTTCCAACATGCAATACCTTAGTTCATTTTTACACCCATTTTACATTAGGTTTAGGAAATGCGTCTCTGCTAAAGAGTCCACCAGAGTTACCTAAATATTTCGATCGCCAAGCAACACTTATACGTGGTAGAGCCATGCTGCAGCTATATTAGTAGTATAGTTGTAGCACGAATGGGTCGGCTCGACCGGGGAAGGACCACGCTCTCACAGAATACCAGCGTCTAATAGCAGCTTAATGCTGTTGTGTTTCGTATGGTGAGTGTAGAGAACCGGAGACCCTTTTTACTGGAAAAGAGGCATTCCATCTTAGTCCTCACGGGTGACAACGCATCTGCATTTTGATTCGCAAACGAGGATAAATGTAGATGTCTATAGACCACAGCAACCACTTATCATCAGGTGGACTGTGTGCTCGTTTGTCACCCTATCCTATAAAAAAAAGCAGTTAACCTGTGTTTTAGTTCCAAAAGTTAAAACTAGTATAATTACAGGCAGTGAGGCATTCTTTTTTAGTCTACAGAGATGACAACGCAGCAGCAGTCTTTCTTATTAGATTATTATTTGAAGTTTTCTATGGGCTGCAGTAGCCACTTACCATCACGTGTGCTGTTAACATGTTTGTTAACTGTCAACTGCGTCACTTTATTGTTATAAAAAATCTATAATACAAAATGACATTAAAATTCATAAACAAAATTTGTTTAATAAGTAAAAATAGTTTGAAAAATCCAAAAGTGGACGCCTCATGAGCCTTTTAATTTTTTTTTATATATATTAAATAAAATTTCAATTGAAAATTAATATCTTTAACGTGTATCAGTCTGATAACAACCAGCAATAGGGATCATCCTGAGGATAAATGGAAAATTAGAGTTATTTCATTTCGTTGCGTATATTTTTCTGAAACGTGAAGACAAACAAGTGCACAGACTAACTGCCAGCCGTACTCATAATTTTTAACTACATTTTTTGTAAAATATAACTAAACAAATGAATAAAAAAATACACTGACTTTATGATTTAATATATCTAGTTTTCTAAACATCCCTTTTTAGTGTCTAATATAATAATGTCTAAATTGAGACGTATCTACTAACAATTTTATATTAGCAAAACTCCCAAACGCTCGCGCGTTGTTAGGGGTGCAAAACTCTCATTCCACCTTATAGTAAGTGGCCCAGCAAACTCTAAATGAGGAACATGGAATGGCTCACACGTCTATAGTGTATCGCTAGACAAACTTCAATTAAAACTTAGTATAATATTGGTTACCTGTCGTGGTCTGCGACGTGTGCATGGCGGACGGTGTGGGGGCGGGGCCGGCGGGCGCGGCCGCTCGCACCGACGTCGACATCACGTTCTGTTGACCCAACGCAATGTCACACTTTGCACTGTACGACAGCTGGAACAAAATCGTAGCGATGTTGCGTTCTGGCCATCCACGACAATAACGATTGTCTTCAACTTATGTATAAGAGCAGGTAGAACAGTTAGTTCTGCTGCCGCCATAACAAATTATTGCAATAAGTATCAGACACCATTAATAGAATTATTACATTAAAAATAATGTAATGCAACGAGATACCGAAATTTAGTACAAACAAATATTTCCTAAGGAGCATAAATATAGTAGTAGTTGTAGAGCAAAAGTTATATCGGAATAAACGAGCGAGGCACGTTCACTATTGTTACAAATTGTCGGACCTCTTTAAAGGGGATATATTGTTATAGTCGTCACACGTATCTGGCGGGTGCGGCAACCGCAATTTTTTATTGTAGTGATTAGGAAGATGCTGTTGCCCATCTCCTGTTTCAGTTTACCTCGATCACCACTTACGGCGCCCACGGGATGAATTGAAGTAGTGGACTTGCCGTCACTACACGACATATAAGCACACATACATACAAATGAACATAAATACATATATGTAAGTATATATGTTAATTCTGTAAAATTATTTATGTATTTGATAAAACTTATACTTAATTTCTACGTCGGGTACTTACGTTAGTTTGAATAGAATTTTGCAGTGATGTGGGCGATAGAGGCACGTGTGGACCATTACTGCTAACAACTCCGCCTCCGGACTAAAACAGAATAATATAATATACTTATAATGAGTAATCAATTATAAATTAACGGCAAACATACTTTTATGTTTTCCAGAAAATCATAATATTGTCCGTGAAAACAATGCGACGTAAATAGCTTCTCATGAATTGTAAAAAATAATGCGAGGAAAATTGTATTTTAAATAGCATACGTTGAAAACTACATACATATAGTGATATTTTAAACATGTTAAAGTTATGCTACAGTTAATGTACTGTTTATAACATGTAAATGGACCGAACAGCTGGGGAAAGTTGCGAATTACCGATTTTTAATAGATTTAGTAGTATGTGAACAAGTCGAAATGTATTTAGTTTAAAGTTTTTGCAATTTACCATCTTGATTAGTCGTCGGCCCAAAGACAATCCAAAGCTGGGCTTGAGCGTCTCCGAAAATCAATGTGATTTCAGGTCGAAACAACAATTCTTGAAGATATTTCGAATATCATTTACATATGTGCTGTGCCCACAGCTTTCGTTATATCTACATTCTACAACTTCTTAAAATTTACTCTTCACTCTAAACTACAACTTTTTAAAAATTGTATTAACAATTTTGTATCCTGCGAACGACATATACTTCTTTGGGTTTTCTACCGACTTTAAAAAGGAAACGGTACTCAATTCGACTGTTTGTTTTTTTATGTGTGTTACCTTATAACTTTTTTCTGGGAGAACCGATTTTGATTATTCTTTTTTATTTGAAAGCTGGTGCTTCTCATGTGGTCCCATATAACTTTGATCAAGGTTTTTGAGTTATTCTTAACACTTTATATTGAAATCGGTTGTACAAAATTTTTAATTTTTAATTAAAATTTTTCAGCAACGGTTACAAAAATTTCAACCCGCAACAGGCACTAGAGATTATTTTCCAGGTCAATTGCTATCTCGGTCATTAGTCGACTCTCAGCCATAAAGTGAACTTCAGATATATTTCAATATCACCTAAAATTTAGGTATTTTGTGTTATAGTTGGCACCAAAGCACAAACAAGTAAAATTATATGTAGTACTAAAAGGAAAAGAGGTAGAAAGGAACAACATGCTAACTTTAATATTTTACGATCGGCGTTTGAAGAATTAAAGGAACAATGTATTAAACTGCGGGAATCAGTTCAATTTGTAGCGGCAAAATATGATGAAGCGATAAAAAAAACAAATGGAAAAAGAAAGGTCAAATGACCAAAAGCAGTGATATTGCTAGATGAAAAATTTCAGCAGTTGGAGCGCCTTACCAGGTCATCTAGTTTATAAATTCGCAATGTGCCTAAACAATCAGGTGAAACAAAAAATGATTTATTTAACATAGTAGCTAATTTAAGCAAAGTGGTTAGTCTACCAATTCAATATCATGACGTATATGACGTGTTCCGTATCAATGGGAAATCACAAAATAAACCGATTATTGTCGAGTTTACCTCGGTTTTATTGAAAGAAAAAATAGAGAAAAATACAAAGATATTCAATAGGGAACACAAAAATGAAAAACTTAATACAGGACATTTACAAATCAACGGGCCAAAAATGCCTATATATGTCTCAGAAAATCTTCCACCACGGACAAGAAGGTTATTCTTCCTGGCACGAGAATTCGCAGCTGCATATAAGTACAAATATTGCTGGACTATGCATGGAAGAATATTCTTAAGGAAAATTGATGGTGCCCAATTCTTAAGAGTTAACATCGAGGAAGACATTGAGAAAAAAGCAATGACTATATTTATGTATAAATCAAATATCTTGCAAGTTATTGATAGTTGTATTAGTTGTAATAATCAATAAAAGTGATAAGTAATTTTGCCATTAACACAAAACACAAAAAAAAAACACACATGCACGAACACTTACACTATATATTTTACTGTACATCAAACAAAACTCCTGTGTCGTTTAGGTAAAATATTAAAAACTTTTACTAGGATATTTAATATGACAATATAATCTTTTACAGAGTAGTTTTGAAAACTTACAGTATTTTTAGTTACATTTTGCGTGAAGATTGCTGCACATTTTGTTTACTTTTTTATACATAATTTAATTACACATTTTATTGTTTTTGTTTGGGAGTTGCAATGAACAGTGCAAGTGTAAATTAATTAATTAAATATAATAGATCGGATTAGGGATGATATTTGCGCGAATATAGATAACACTAAGTATTATTCCTGTATAAGTTTGTCGAACCCTGAAAACATTACAAGTGTTCTGCTTAATACGAGAGAAAATTGTGTATCACTCAGTGTCCTTACAGTGAACATTCGCAGTGTTAACTGTAATTTTGATTCATTTCTTGTTTTTGTGACACGCTTAAATTTATCGATAGATGTAATTGTTTTGACGGAGTGCTGGTTAAACAATGATTTTAACATACCAGAAATTGACGGATATAAAGTATTTCACACTAAGCACTTAATTAATCAAAATGATGGAGTAATCGCATACGACAAAGATATAATATTTCAAGTATCTTCATACGAACCTACATGTCATGAAGGAAATATGCTGGTATTAAAACTTAAAAATGATATTTCCATTCTGTGTACATATCGACTACGATGTTTTCAAAATCCGAATAAGTACCTCCAGTCAATTAGTGAGATTATATCCTGTCTCAATTGTACTAATATAATATTTATAATGTAAATTTAGATATAATGCCAGAAAAGTTGACAAGTTATTCTGCGGACTATGTTAATATGACGGCTACATAAGGCCTCAAACAATGTATAGATTTAACCAACTAGAAAGAAAACGTGTCTAGACCATTTTATGGTCAAAACAAACAATTTTGTTCAAACTATTGTATACGAAGAATTTACAGATCACTCACCGATACTACTAGTTATGGAAAAAAAAACTTTGTGGTCTTACACAAAATAAAATTTAGATTTGAAGAAAATAAATAAGGATATTGAGAGTATCGCGTGGGATAGTTTTTATCAAGCTACTAATGTCAATAAAGCTACAGATATATTGATTTCTTTACAAGACATAATTGAGAGAAATACAATTTACTCCAAAATCGTTAACAGGAATAAACCATTAAAATCCTGGATTACACTAGGTGTTGTTAAATCAATAAGAAAACGTGACAGAATGCATAAAAACGACGAATTTCATCCTACGATATAAAGTTAAAAAATGAATATATTAAGTATAGAAATATATGCAATAACCTAATAAAATCATTAAAAGCGGAATACTATCGAAATCAACTTGAAATAAATAAAGGTAAAATAAAAGAAACTTGGAAACTAATTAAGGAAATTTTTCACGTCCCTCATCGAAAATTTTGCTCATCGGAACTTACTGAAATCGAAGCCACTCCAGTAGATTCATTAAACCAAGTTAATAAGTTTTTCACCTCCGTAGCCAGTACCTTAGCATCACACACACTAACCAAGATGAATAAAACTGAAGCCGAGCTCAATGCATTCCTTATCGCTATTTTATACAGACCCTTTGGAAGTAAAATCAACGATTACTACTCTTAAAACTAATAGTGCTCCAGGTTGGGATAGAGTTACTACAAAATTGGTTAAAAATAATATGCACGTACTTTGTAAGCCATTCGCACATCTGTATAATCTAAGCTTTGAAAATTGTGTATTTCCATCATTATTTAAAAAAGTCATTGTAATACCAGTTTCTAAAACGGGTGACGAGCTAGTTCCATCTAATTACAGACCTATTTCTCTGTTATCAACATTATCAAAAATTTTAGAGACGATAGTAAACAAAAGATTAATAGGTTTTTTGGAACGTAATAAGTTACTGTCATATAACCAATTGGGTTTTAGATCAGGACGTTCTACGGCGGATGTTACACTTAAGTTGGCATCGAAAGTACTTTCTTACTTGGATAAAGGTAGCAAACGGTCAAAATTTAAAAAAGCTGAAATATTTATTCGAATAATTATTCACTACTACTCGCTTGCATTTTTTATCAATGAGCTGAACTTTTTTCAGACATTTGTTATCAACAGTAAATATATTTATTAATATAGTTTAACATATACTATCACCGCGGGCGCTCATTGGTCAAATCATATATCACGCGCTCTCCGGCTTGTTACACACTTCCGTCCCTATTCACGAAATCACTCTCACTGATTGTAGGAAAGCGAGAGGAAAGATCAAACAAAAGACAGAGAGAAAGAGAGACACATCAAAAATCTGGTTTTGCAAAATTATAGATCTGAATTTTACTAAATTATATTTCATTGACGTCATCGATTGTTATCATTCAGTATCATAATAACAATGCCAACCAACAAGTTGCTCAAACCTGTTGGTTAACTGTTTACCACAAACAATTAAAATTAATTAATGTATTCTAAAGTAATAAAAACTGACTTTGATAGTAATTATTGAAATTAAAGTCTACAACTCTAAATTCCTCAACTTGTAATATCGCTCGTTGTTTTTTGAAATTTCATTGACAAATTTTTGCGGACTGCTAGAAGTTAAAATTTTTCAAATGCCATGGGTCAAACTAATTTAACATATTATTATGCAACATTTATAACGCTTTAATAAATATAACCAAGTGAATCCATGTATTCAAAAACGCTGCACTTTCTATGTGACAAATATCTTACTTGGATCTTCTTTTAGCAAAAATATACCGTTTTTAGGTGCAAGAGAAAAAAATCCTTCTTCAATAAACTAACAGTTCTTTTTCATATTTCGTAAATGTGTTATTATACTATTATAATATTATAATATGTATACTATTAAATGTATTATTTATTCATCATCATCATTATTACAGCCCATCACATGTCCACTGCTGAACAAAGCCTGTATCCAGTTAGGAGTACTTAGGCTACTTATAGTTTAGAAAAATAATTCGAGTTCCGCGCAACATAGTTAAAACCCTAAATTACACGCGGGCGAAGTCGCGGGGAACAGCCAGTGCATCATATTATTATTAAATACTAGCCTTACTCCGCGACTTCGTTCGCGTTGAATTTATTACGATTGGATTACATGGGTTTTAATTTCTTTTGCGCGGAACCCTAGCTCTTTTTAAAATAAAAGTAAAGTTACTCCTTATAACACCAGCTTTCTGCCAGTGAAAGCCCCGTCAAAATCAGTCCAGTCGTTTCGGAGATTAGCCGGAACAAACAGACAGCGAGAAGCAGACAAAAATTGATTTTTTTGTTATAAGTACCGTAAATACTTTTATATGCATTTGGTAAAAAGCCGTAATTACAGACAGACAATTCCATTTTATTTATTTGTATAGATGTACAAGCTGATATCCGCTTTGCTTGGGCTTGGGGTAAATTAAACTAGTTAATAATTGCCAGTTAAATATCTTATGATGGTCTGTTCCACGAGCTAATCGATATTGTTATATTAAAATCCGTTAAGCTTTTCAAACGTGATTGAAGGACAAACTTCCAAACATATTTTCACATTAATAATATAAGTAAGTAGTGTTAGGGCTCCTGCTCGTTTTCTGCCTAGAAGCCCATCTGTGTAGGAACTACCCTCTCCCCTATTTCTGCCGCCAAATAGCAGTGCCTTGCACGGCTGTGTTTCTGTCTATAGGGATAGGGATACGGATAAAAATCCAATATAATTAAAGCCTATAAGGCATTCCATCTTAGTCCTAAAAGGTGAAACGCACCTGTAACCCTTCTGAAGTCGTTGCAGATGTCCATGGTGTGTCCCAGATGGACTGTAAGTTCGTTTATCACGATAATATATTGCTATTTTGGTAGTAAAATGTAAGTATCAGTGTCCTATATGTTTTCAGTAAGTCTAATTAATCATTTAAAATAAATATTATTATGAACAGCACATCAAATTACACAGTGTCATAAATAATGTCAAGGATAATTGTTCTCTTTGAACAAATGGTGAAAATGCGAACCTAGGGCCCACGATCGAGTACTATTAGGCCACTTGATCAGGTGGACCAATGACCACAAATTAAAGCGATAATCAGTAAATTATTTTATCTATTTTTTTATTCATTTATCTACATAAGCATTGTTAGAATATTTGGAACTGAATAGAATAAAGAATAATTGTTTATATTGGCGAAACTAGCATAGCACAGTAAAAAACTGACAGCAGATCTCACCGACGCTGTCGCTTACTTAGAAGCTCTTAAATCGAATGTTGGGCTATGCAAAAGTACTAACCGGTAGCTGGTGCGGCGGCTGCGTTCGCTTGAGGCGCGCGGGTGCGGTGGGCGCGGGCGCTGTCGACGCAGAATACCAGCCGCAGCCGACGTTCTGCGCGCCCGTGTGCACACCGTGCTGGAAATCATACTAAATTAGTATTACGAAAGTACTCTAATGTTTATTATGGCATCCTCGACATGTAGGTATATACTAAATTAGTTCTCAGATAGGCACAGGCCGTACATTGATTTCGAAGGTGGATATTATATGAACGCGGTATCTTACGCCAGTCTTAAGCCTCGTACCTTGTATTATTTTGCCTAACATTTATCAGATGTCAGGGAGTTTTCCCTTTAAACTTTATGTCGGCATTTTGTAGTCATAATACTTTCATGTAAGTATTCTATCTTAATATCATCAGAATAATAAAGAAAATAGCCAACTTTTACAATAGTTTTACCTTTATAATTAGTAGCTATTATAAAAAAAGTTACACAATAGGGTCACTACCTATCTAACACTATCACTTTTTCTTCTGACAATAAGTACTACTTTACTTATCGCAATGGCGAAGCAACAAAGTTATTTGTTCATTTATTATACGTAATTTTGATATTTTTATTTCATTGTTATAATTGCGGTCCAGTGCGGCCCATAACAAGACAATTGATGACATAGGTCAATTATAAAAACTGTCACGAATCGCGGTCTTAAACCACTTGTCTGCATCTAATAACATGCCTCATCAGATCGCTACCTCATCTAATGGGGAGTTGTCTCGCATTTGGCTTTTGTTATTCTTAAATTTAAGATAATATACAAAAATAAATTAAAGATGAGATACAAGAGTAATACGTTGGCTGAAAATATACAAAACGCAAAATAAATGATCGCAAGATAGCTAGACCACAGACCGTTTTATCCCATTTTAAACAAATAAGTTCCCACACAAAAAGACAACACTTAACGATCTACTGAGAGGCAGAGTTGGCTGAGCGCCAAAGCAATGCAGAAAGCACTTACAATATATTATCACTGTGAATTTGTTCACACGAATTCCCTTATGCACTCAGTTCTCTTTTGTTAGAAATCTATTCATAAAATATTCATTGGCAAATTGAACAATAAAAACTATAATATGTATAACTGAGACCTTTGTTACAGGTTTTTTAAAAACCGATAAACTATTATTTTCTTTATGACGCGTCGTGTGAATAACATTTTTATTAAGTTTATTTTACCCGTATAATATTAAGTGTAATAAATTGACACTACTGCGCACTGGGTGCCTAGACACAACAACAAACGGACGCATAATATTGTCATTAGTATGCAATGCAAAGGATAGCTAATTCCTAGTGCGAGCGCCCACAAGAGACGTCACGTTGCTATGAGTAATAAAGAATACAGCAGATTTATTAAAACCAGTTCTCTGTATAAATTTTACAATAGCTATAACTTATCACGATACTATTTGCACACATACATGAAGTAAGATGCAAATTAAAATTTAACCAACTTAAGTATTATGTTGTGCTATGTTAAGTATATTCCTTCTTCATCAGTCTTCCAGACTGAAAGTGTTGTACCAGACGTATCGCAATTTTAAGTTGCTCTCCATCGTCGGAACTATCGGATCTATCGGAAGTCATGATCGCAAGACAGCTATATAGATATATTGCGAGATCTTTCTGATATTTTCCACATAGTATATACCTAATTATAGATCAAAATCCAGATGTTCCACTTCCACTACAGAATTTCTTATTATAAGCTAGACTATAATTCCACCTAGTGATAAACCGTGAAGAAGCCATACATGATATATCGCACTGTCCTAGCATAACTAAAGCCTATTCACTCTTGATTAGCCTATTGAAGACGCCTATATTGTAATAGGATGGAAAGACAGACACTGGTAAATTACTCCACTTGGTGTATCAAAGTTGAAGCAAATTGTTTAGTTCGAATGCGTAGTACCTACTTGTAACGTGGTAAATACACGTATAACGCGTATAATGGCTGTAGCACGTATAGATCGGCTAGATAGGGGATGGAACACGTTCGCACAAAATACCAACGTGAAATAGCAGCATCAAACTGCTGTGATTTGTATGCTAAGTGACGCAAACCCAAGACCCTTTTTCTTAGTAAAAAGACATTCCATTTTGGTCTAAATGACGGGAATCGGACACGCTTTTTACTAGTGACAACGCATTGTATTTTTATATAAAAAAATCACCTAGATTTACAAGTGCCATGATTTACTCAAGTACGGAGACATTATTCATTCGTAATCAAAGAAATCAATCGAAGACAATATTCGCTCCCTGAAAATAATTGAATATAAAAACATTTATTCTGAATGATTCATGACTACAGAAGAATTTATTATCAGAAATGATCGGTGCAAATAACAGATGTTGATGTATCTTAAGAATACAATGTGAAAGTACCTGGGCAAGTGGTGGATGGGCTTGGTGACGATGCACGTCCGAGTTCATATCGGCCCACGTCAAAAACGCCTGTACCCTAAGTACGCCTCATCATCTGTGAACAATATTATGAGTTAAAGATGAAATAAATGCAAACTATTAAAAACAAAACAATTTATTCCATTAACAAACAAGTGATATTTTAATAATTAAATATAAATCATACATACATACATATATATATATATATATATATATATATATATATATATTTATATCTGTCAAATGTCACTTGAAAATTACGACTTGCAAAGAAAATTAATTTTCCACTTTTATATTTATATAACCGAGTCTTAGGTATTTATTACCAAATCTATAGAAGTTGTGGCGGCGCTGTCGTCACGCCACGTGCGAAACACATCGAAGCCTAAATCGCGCTAACAAAGTTCCGAAGTTAAAGCAGCATATATAGAATACCTCCGAACTACCAATCGGAGCGTTGGCCGCTCCCCGGGCAGAACACCTTGCCCGGCGGAAGATCTCCCCTTTTCCTTCCACCGGCTACAAAGTCATTGGTTTTAAAAATAATTTTAAAATTTTTCTTTTATAGTTCTTTTGTATTTATTTGCAAATAAATATGATTTCCAAAATTCTGTTTTGCTCACCGTACCTGTTTTAAATTGACAGCTATGACGTCACAATATGGCGCCAGGTTAGCCCTATTCTTATTTGAATCGCATAACACATAGTTACATTAAATATATCTATAATACAAAGTAAACAACATGACAGCATTTTTATTTCACAAGAAATTTTCAATTTAGATTTTAGCAATCAATAAAAAATCTCTTTACAACGAAATATTTAGACTTTGAACCTTTATACTAGTGATGCAACGAATACTACGTTTACATAAAATTTGTAGATTTTCTGGTTTTAGGCGATTTCTTTTTTCAGTTTAGATGTTCCCAGCCGTTGAAAAAAGACTTTACCGAGGCACATAGTTTCAGTGAAAAATATTTTTGGGAGTCCCCGTCGTTGAGGCTAAGGGCCAAACAACACGTATTTTTACGCGCCGACGACGCGCGTTATCCAAGTCCGCCAGTAATTAGAGTTGAGGAACAAAAATATTAGTTTCTAAATATTCGTGATCAGTGTTCGCCGAATACGAATATTCGTTAAATGTCTACTATTCGGCGAATACGAATATTCGTACATTCGTATTCGTTGCATCACTACTTTATACCGTTTATCGTCGGAGACGTTTCTGCACAATTTTGACTTCGTTTGGGATTCGAATCCAGGACACATGACGCGTGAATCAGGTGCTTAACGAACGCGTACACAATTTTTGGTGTATTCGATTTCGTAGTGGAAACTTAGATTTGAAGAATGAACTACGAGGAAGATCAAACACTCAAGGTCAATAACGATGAATTAAAAGTAATGATGGAGGCCGATCCTTATCAAACAACCAAGGAATCGGCGTTATGGTTTGACGTTTTACCCACAACATTGACTCATTTGCACCAAGTTAGTAAAATAGAAAAGAAATAGAGAATGGGTGCCTCATGAATTGCCAGAAGTTAAAGCTACTTGCTGTAACATGCGTAGGTACAGAAATGAAGAGATTTTGAATAGAATTGTGACGTGTGATGAAAAGTTGATTCTCTAGGATAATTACTGACGAAAAACGCAAAAACTTAACAAGGTCAAATACCGGGACAAAGCCCTAAAGCGAAGCTCACCCATACAAAAGTAATGGTACCTGTTTAGTGGTCACTTTATGGTGGAATTCACTATATCTTTTTGAGATCCAGTGTATCAATAACAGCAAATGTTTATTGTGAAGAACTTTGGACAATGATTGCGAAACTAAGAAAAAACGTAGGTCGTCGATTTCGTTGATAAGTCAACGAAAAGTTCGTTGGTAAGCTCGTCGATAAGCACTCAACATGACTTCGAAGTTAGCTCTTTATATACTAACACTATCTTAGCTCGAAAGTAAAGTCTGAAGTCAAAGTACGGTCTATAGATCTCAGCCTTAGAGAAACAACCCCAACTTATCAATCGACCATCGCCATCATTGCTCCATGACAACGCAAGACCATCATTGATCGACAAACCATTTTAACATTACATAACCTGGAAGTTAACCATACGTCAACACTTCCGTACTCGCAATATCTAACCCCAACTGATTATTACCATGTTTTCCGCAATTTGGATAAAATTTTGTTCTCGGGAAGCGTTTCCGAATTCCTTCATAAACTGTAGAGTCCTGATCCCAAGAGTTCTATCGCAAATTAATCTTTTCTCAAGATAGCAAAAATATTATAGATAATGACGGTAATTACTTCTATTCAATAAATAAGCTAAGTACAGTATTTTTTTAATGTATATCTATACATATAATAAAAATGTAAAAAGCAGACGTCTGTACATTTTGTATTTTTGTAATAAAAGTGATTGAGAGGTACTAAAAATAAGTAACTAAATACATTTCTACCATTTTTAGAATTTTCTGTCTGTCTGTCTGTCTGTCTGTTTGTTTGTTAACGTATCACGTATAAAGTACTGACTTATATCATAAGAATCATTAAGGAAAATATAAAGTGTATCTTCGTGTTACATTTAGTCTTTATTTTATTAAAATCAGTTCATTCAATAAAAAGTTATGATAAATATTCTGAAGTATGAATACGAAGTATAGGTACGAATTTGTTCAACAGTGGCGTTGGTTGAGTCATCAAGTGCATTTTAAACTAATACTATATCATAAATCATAATTAAATTAGGTAAAATAATGTTCTATAATGATATAATTATATCTAAAACGCAGTAAACAAAAGTATTAAAGAACGTATTAAAAAAAATAATATACAAAAATATATTATAACCTTATTAACTAAATCTAAAGTGAAATAGTTAACCAATGTCATCGATAGATGGCGGTATGGTCTGGTTTATAAGTTCTTTTTGTTTTATATATATAACAAATAACAATGTATCAATCGCGTCAATTAATCTCTTTTATTTTTAGAATTGATTGCTGTTAGCAGCGCCATCTCTCTTTAAATATATACTTATAATAAAAATGGTGATAACATGTTGTGTCTGTTTTTGTACATTGTATAGAATATTTGTCACTAAAATCATTATAGGGAAATGAAAATAATTAAGTAAACACATTTTTATAATTTTTAGAATTGTCTGTCTGTCTGTCTGTTTGCTTATAAACGCATCACATCTAAAGTAAACATTTTTTTAAAAGAAATCGTTAAGAAAATCATAAAGCCTATCTTCAAGTTACATTTAATTTTTGTTTTATTAAATTTGGTTAATTCTATCGAAAGTTATGATTATTAGTTTAAAATGTAGGTTCTAATTTGTTCAATGGCGCCATAAAATCTCAGAAAAAGTAATAAAAAGATTTGTGTGTAAAAAAACGTTCTATAATAATATATTTATACTTAAAACAAAGTAAACAATAAAAAGATGTTTTCCTTAAATTAAAAATTTTTCTCACAACGAACGTAATAGATGGCACTGTACAAATTACATTCTTTTCTGAATTGCGGCGTTAAGATACTCCGAATCGTATTGAGACTCACTGACGTGCAGTCACAGTCTCACTAATAACCATACATTACCCAGAACCAATGAAGATATTATATATTTTCAATTTCAACTTAATAAATTAAATTAAATGATATATATTATGAGTTATAAATTTATTTTGTATCAGATTATAATGAACTTACTAATATCCGAAATCACAACTTCCCACAACTCAATAGCGAACTTATATCCCAACTTCAAAGGATGCTACATGAAATACATCCATACGTTCATAGTTTTAGGGTTGCATTGCAATCGATCCGTCAAGATTTAATAAACAATTATAAAATAGTTATTAACGCTGACAGACGTCCTGTTACTAAACAAAAAGTTACTGAACACCGCGGTAGCAACGTTCCTGTCACTGATGAAGTGGCAGTGGTATTAGTTGACCAGGAGTGCGATAGACGTGACATCGTGTTGCACACACATGACGATCGACTGCCAGGGATTTATGAAACGCATCGATATTATGATGCTCGACAATATCCATTAATATATTGTCACGGTGAAAATGGGTACAATTTCGGAATTTATCAAGTTAATCCTAATACCAGAGAGACCAATTTTAATAAAAAAATATTTACTCTGCAATTTTATTCGCACCTGTTACATGTAAGGCATATATCTTCTTGGGTATCTGCAAAGATTTTGGGGGTTGTTTCACCAATTTATAGTGGACATGTATGCGAAAATAGAGACGGAGCGCTTAGTGTATATACGCACTAACCAGAGACGTCTGTTACACTGACGTCTAATAAGTGATATTGATACAGTAATGATATAAATCGTTTAATATTTTCTTACCTGAATGTCAAATTCTCCAAGTAAAACCTATTCACGCGAGCTACGCCGCGGGCACAGCTAGTTATGAAATGTTTTTTTCTGAATGAGAAAGCTGTACAAAGTAAAAAGAAATGTTACCTAAATATGTCATGCAGCTGGACAGAGGCCTTGTCTGATTTATGAATGGGTTATTGAGCATTTAGGTCCTCACTCTTATAGCGAAATCAATTTTAGTATTGTCGATAGGTCAAAATAGGTTTTGCTCAGCCCAGAGTTACCACGACTCACAGACTAATGACAATTAAAGTGAGTTTATATTTACAAATTACTTTGATGAAAAAAAAACGGTAATGAATAATTGGAACGTTCAAGCCAATGTTTCACAGAAACAAGAAAGTGTTCCAGTTTTAAAAACTTTCACTTTCTACAAATGCAATTTAATGTTAGTTTGCTTTTCTTTTGATATTGTTTGTCGAATAGCTGTGGTTAAAAAATGTGTTCAACGGCAGAACGTGTATGAGCACAAGTAGATCTATCAGCCTATTTTACTATGAGGATATATTAAAATTCGATCGAATATATCTAATATATAAAAAAATATTTTCGTTTGTTCGTATTTTATGCGCTGGCATACCGTTCGTCAGACTGCGCTAAAAATTTGTCAACTTATTGCTTGCACTTGCGCGAAGGTTATAGGCATAGTGCATTTACGGTGGCGCGCGTATCGTAACGACACATTTATTTGAAAGTTATATATAATTCAATTTTAATGAATTCAATATCATTCCTAATAAAACATATACCTCCAAACTCTTAGAAATTTGAAACGGTATTTTCCATAATTATTTCTTCTAAGGCTGCAATGCGTCGGCTACCAGCTAGTTGGAAATAAAAACCAGTTTACATGCACGCACACACGCACGCACGCACGCACGCACGCACGCACGCACGCACGCACGGACGGACGGACGCACGCACGGACGGACGCACGCACGGACGCACGCACGCATGCTCACACACTTTCTTGAGGGAATTTATAACAAATAGGCTAGCAGCCCAAAATAAACAGGTAAAACCTCAAAAGGATGTTGTTTCATAGATCGTTAGCTAGAGGAACTTGCACTGAAATGGAGAGGAAATTGTACCATTTTACTCATTGTGCAAACAATAACACGAGGCGCCGTTGAAGCGTGGCGGATGTCGTGCATACCTCTGTTACGCTCTGAAGCGAGTGAAGCAACTTACATAACCGATTATATATTATGACAAGCTATTGAAGAATCAACAAGACGCGTGGGCAATGGCTGTTCGCACGTTCATTAGCAAAAAAAAAAACTATACGTAATGTAATTATTGTGTATTACTTAAAAACTTAACATTTATTCAAAAATTATCAGCATCACTAAATTTCTAATAACAGTAATATATTTTAATATCAATATGTTACTTGATTTAAGCCAAGCGAACAGACTCGGGTTTGCTTAAGTGTAAAAACTGGGAGTACCGGCCCATCGTATCCTAAGAGTTATGTAAGTATGCCTAGCCGCTGGACCTACTGAGATTATTTTAGTTGTCATCATCACCGCCATTATAGTCCACCACAAGTACGCTGCTAAACATAGGCCTCTCCCAAGAAATGTCACTAAGCACTGTCCAGAGCCACCTGCATCTATTGATTGACTTTCCAAACTTCTATACCATCTGGATGACTGGCGGTCCACCACTGCGTAATTTGCTAGAAGTTTTCTTTCCCGCACAACATCCTTGTAGAATCCACTACTACCAGCGATTTTTCCGCACCTATACAACTTAGGGACCTTCAAGGAAAGAGCTTACTCTTTTTTTTAAAGACCGGCAACGCAACTGCAATTCTTTACTTACCATCAGGTGAGCCGCATGCTCGTTTGCCTCTATTCTATAAAAAACATAATTGCTGTTGTGTAGTTCCAGTTTGTCAGCAGTCAGCACACAATGATGAATATCCAATTTTAAGCAGATTAAGTACAGTAACGGAAAATACATAACGCGCGTAGAACACTATGTCGTCTACCCGGCTCTGCTTCATACCATTTCACCAATTATGACCATCGCTTATAGAAAAAATATATATTTAACCATATCCAACAAATTTAAAATGAGGCAAGCTATGAATATAATGAAGGATTCCTATTAGCGGATTAAACACACATCCCTTGTTGCATATCCGCGCACATCTCTAGTATCTGACATCCTAAACTTTTGATTGTACGAAAACTTTTTGGTAAAAACCTATTGATCAAAATAAGTGACTTTGAGCGGGTCCTACCGCCCGCGCCGTTCTAATCACGCGGTTATCGTAAACTTTCACCTTTATACAAACTCATTCTGCTCACAACTATTTACTATATATTACACAACAAAGGTAACTAATGCTAGTTTTAGCACGATAAACGATAAAAATTGCGTAGCGCTACTTACAGAATAAGTAATAAAAGTATTAGAAACGAATGTAAAAGTGGTTGTAATCAAAATAATAATATTACAATATTTTAAATATAAACTTAATTGAATTAAACCGAATGCGTCGCGAACGTTTTTCCATGCGTTTAGGTTCACCCATAAAATCAACAAAATCCATTTGCTTGAAATTTGTAATGTATTATGTACATTTGTAGATCTTAATCTAGATTAAAAATGTAGTAAAGCCACACTGCAGCTATATTATTGGTTGTAGCATGAATGGGTCGGCTCGACCGAGGTAGGACTACGCTGTCACAGAATACCAGCTTAAAATAGCAGTGTAAACTGTTGTGTTTCGTATGGCGAGTGTAGAGAACTGGAGACCATTTTTACTGGACACGACGCATTCCATCTCAGTCCTCGACAACGCATCTGCATTTTGATTTTTCATCGAGGAAAATGTAGATGTTTATGGGCCGCAGCATTCACTTGCCATCAGGTGGACTGTGTGCTCGTTTGTCACCCTTATTCTAAATAAATAAAAGATTAATATTTTCTTTTTATGGTGGTTTTAAAGCATTCGGATTCATATTGTTCCGTACGTCAAGCAACTTGGGGGGTGACTCGAATTTTCGGTATAGTCAGTTTGAATAGCCTATCATGTAGAGGAAGTCAGGGGGGTCATAATGGCCAAAAACCAAAAAATTAAAAAATTCTTATTTCGCCTCCTTTGAAGGTTCTTACACAACACAGTCTTTACTTCCCGCAACCCACTTGTAGGTTGTGATTTTATATCTATAGTCACTCGACAATGGTTACTTATCGAATAAGCAGCTGTCGCTTAACATTTAACTAAATTGACTGACATTCAGCTATTATTGGTTAGCAAGCACGTAGATAAAAAAAGTATTTATACAGCAGATAAGCTACTGCAATGGAGTATGTAAGGAAAGGAGAGAAACGAAGTTGGGAAACTAAAACTGGGTAGGCTGTTTTGTCGACATGGTCGCGGATGCAAGTATGAAAGGAATAATAATTGTTTAATTTTTTTTTTACTTAATTGCTGTTAATGATATAAAATGTAATATGTAGGTTTAATTTATACTTTTTGTGTCGTATAGTCATTCAAAATGATTATCATAGTATTTTATTCCCGTAGTATATAAATAGCTAAATACACAATACTACGGCCTGCGCAATCGACAGTCGACATGACAGCCCGATGGTTATATTATTGTTTCACATTTTTTTTTAATTTAACTGTGAAAATATGCAACATCAATACCAAATATAGAATAAATTACGTAATATTTTGTTAGTGCCTAAATGCTTGTACAAAACTGTTCGCGACATTTTGAATTCGAACTGACATTAATTTTACCAATTCCTAAGTTAGGCTACTGGCTAAAATGACAAAATAAACCATAATGTACATTCTAAAACTTCCTCTCGATTGACTGAATATTAATTATCACGATGAAAACCTAGACTACTGCGATGAGTCAGTCACATGTAGCGCGCACGTGACTGACTGCGTGCGACGTTACTGCGCTGTTTACATCGTACTGTGAATGTCAATGTTTTTATACAACTATCGTTTATTTCAATACAATTATCACGCAAATGAATCTATAGTTCATGATAAAAAAAAACTCATTAAATTTATGATCAGCAGTAGTAAATATTTTTTGATTGACGAAAAACTATATTCAATACTAGCTGTGCCCCGCGACTTCGCCCGCGCGTAATTTATTACGATTGGATTTCATAGGTTTTAATCGCGCGGAACCCTAATTCTTTTTCTAAAATAAAAGTAGCCTAAGTTACTTCTTATAACATCAGCTATCTGTCAGTGAAAGTCCGGTTAAAATCTGTCCAGCCGTTTTGGAGATTGGCCGGAACAAACAGACAGAAAGACAGACAGACAAAAATATTAAAAATCGTGTTTTTGTTTTAAGTACCGTATGTACTTTCATATGCATATAGTAAAAAGCTGTTATTTCGAGATTAAAAACAGACGCTTCAATTTTATTTATTTGTAAAGATTATGTGCCAAATCTAAAATATCTACGGTATAGTCATCGGTGATCGATGGGTATAGTAGAGAAAAGTTCTGATACTGAGATCGCTAAATATTAGTGATGCAAAGAATACGAATACGAATACGAATATTCGTATTCGCCGATTAGTAGACAATTACCGAATATTCGTATTCGGCGAATATCTACTAATCACGAATATTTAAAAACTAATATTGTTGTACGCAACTCTATAAATAAAAAGGGATACCGTCGTTTGCTCAGTGAACTAGGCTCCAAGGTTTGTTTATTTAAATGCTATATTTTTCCCGCGACTTCGCCCGCGCAGTAGTTGGTTTTATGCACTTTTCCCCTCCCATGGGAATTTTATTTATCGGGATAAAAAGTAGCCTAGCCCATGTTTTAATCTGAATTAAGGTGTATAAGATATCTTCATTCCAAATTTCAGTCAAATCTCTTTCAACTTTCACACAGCCTTTTTGAATTCCTGACTGTTATTTTTTACAGACATATTATATCCATAACCCACCTTACAGAAACAAATCTACAAATATTATGTTTTTTAAATAAAAAATTGCCTATTGTGAATTTTAATTATTAGCACAATAGAAAATATTCAAATAGTTTTTTATTACCATGGCGATATATTCGTATTCGCCGAATAGTAGGTTTGATATTCGTATTCGTATTCGCATACGTAAAAGTAGTATTCATTGCATCACTACTAAAAATGTAATGGTAATATTAAAATTGAAATTTTACTTTCTTCTTGGGAGTGAACCCGACGAGGGTGCCCTTTTTGACCGATACGTGCAACTATTCTTCGTTCACGAATACATATATTTAATACAAGATATGAAATTTCAATAAAAAAGAAACGATATTATCAAAGCTAGATTTCGCTAATTATGAGAACAGTGGTTTCAAACAAAATATAGATAGATGACACACAACATACAACCTGTTTTTATGATTATTTCGAAATGAGGTCAAGATGTAGTAAGATGATTTCATCGACTTTAAAATTTAATTAAGTATCAAAATGGATTAAATAAAAAAATAAATTGACTTGTCAAACATATTGTTCCTACTATTACTGTTTCAAATCAAGATTTTTCTGAAGAAACGGCGAAAATAAACTGCGCAGATACCGTCTTTTTACAACAGTAAATAGTTTAAAAAAAATGAAAAGTAACATCTATCGGTGACTAATTAATTTCCTATCATAAACTAAAAAAAAACTAGACGTAAACACTCTGTGCCCTACACAATTAGCAACCCGAATAGACCAGTCTGCGGAATCAACGTGTTTTAATGTATAATATGATCTACGTTATTAGTGTATATGTATAATATAAACATGTTTGTAATCAATATCAATATCAAAGTATGTTTAGGGGGACGAGGTTATTCGCATCCGTAGGAAATACTTAAAATCTGACACCCTACACGTGTCCCCCGGGTAGTGCTAAAATAGCAGCACCAATTCTGGTGGTAGGTTTCGGCCGCTGGCTTTTCGGTTACCACCCACCAATGCAATGCGGTTTCGGGCGTCCCCGCAGTCTCCAGATCAAGCTTCCATGGGCGCAGTAACTCTGATAGTATCGTTTGGTTGCTAATGCAACGCCTCGTTCAACTGCCATTCTCCATCCTTATTCACTCTCAACATTTAATATGCGCATTAAAAAGAAAAGTAGTGTTAAACAGCGGTTGCACGTCCTCTCACTAAAAGTGCACCTCACTAATATTCGAGGATTGCACTCTAATCTCAGCGCAGTCCATCACCATCTTGAGACTTTTTCGACAATCTGGGTGATGGTAGATACAGGTATTGATAAAATCCTTTATGGCTGTGTCTATCGATCGCACAGCGGTGACCAGGAGACAACACGATTATTTGATCACCTTAGTGAGGCTGCTGACATGGCCCTAAATCGGTATCCTACTGCACAGTTGGTCTTTCTGGGGGACTAACGCTTGTCACCAAGACTGGCTGTTCCCATACCAGAAGACCAACCATGCTGGAAGAGAGCGTGGAATTTTGCTTTGATGCTAGGTCTTTCTCAGATGGTAAAGGTGGCGGCGACTAGGGTACCCGATGTAGACGGTCACACGGCAAATTGCTTGGACCTTCTGCTGACTACCGAACCAGACAGATATGAAGTACAGGTTGCCTCTCCTTTGGGTACATCTGACCACTGTCTGGTGAAATCTGTATCGTCATATTCTCCACCTGATTAAGAGTCCCAAGGTGTTCGACGATTATGGCGGTATAAGTCAGCTGATTGAGATGAGATGTGACACTTTTTTGCCTCTTATTCTTGGCGGGAGGTCTGTTTCTCTTCTGCAGATCCATCGAGCTGCGCGGTTGCGATAACGGATGTGTTGCGTCAAGATATGGAGTATTTTATCCCCTTCTCTGACGCTCCCACCGGTAGCAAAGCTCGCCCATGGTTTAACGCTGAATGCGCCCAAGCTGAAAAGCGTAAGCATTTAGCGTACCTATCCTGGGTTGACGCTCGAAACCGCAAAGCTCCGGATATTAGCTCCAAGAAGAGAACTTTAAATCAGAAAAATAACATTACGGAAAGCTAGTCTCAATCGCATTAAACATTTTGGCGCAAAACTCTCTACCAGACCATCCGGCACTAGAGCTTTTTGGTCTCTCGCCAAAGCGGTCGAGACAAACTTCTGTCGGCCTACACTACCTCCGCTGGTAAAACCGGATGGCACACTGGCGCATACGGCTAAATAGAAAGCGGACCTGTTCGCGTCCCTCTTTGCCCACAATTCACGTCTGGACAGTGGCAACAAGTTCCACCAAAATTACCTCACTACGGAACCTCTATGTCGGAGGTTCGTATAACAAATAAGGGGGTTCTTGAAACCTTGCGGTGTCTAGACGTGAATAAAGTTAGTGGACCAGATGGTATACCAGCTATAGTTCTAAAGGCTTGTGCACCTGAGTTGTCTCCTGTGCTGACACGCTTGTTCCGCCTCTCATTTAGGACTGGAATAGTGCCAAAATCCTGGAAGCTGGCCAACGTGCAGCCTGTTCCAAAAAAAGTCAGCCGTGCCGACCCTGCCAATTATCGGCCAATTACAATTACCTCCACACTCTGCAAAATTATGGAGCGTATATTGAACGCCCGTTTAATAGCATACTTAGAACAAAATGACCTCCTTAGTAACAGGCAGTATGGGTTTTGTCGAAATCGGTTATCCCCTGGTCTGATTGAATGGGTAAAGGACTTTCTGAGTGAACGGTCTCTCCGGGTCGTCGTCGATGGCTGCTCATCCGACTAACGCCGGTATTCCTCAGGGGTTGGTTCTCTCCTCAACTCTCTTCCTGCTGCATATTAATGATCTGCTTATGCCCGGTATCTATGGGTATGCAGACGATTGCACAGTTGTGGAGAGATACCAACCAAGTCCTCGGGCCAGTCGGGATCAAATCCAGTCCGAAAGAGAAGCTATGGTAGAGCGTGTGAATCTCACTTTACAGGCAGTCTCCGAATGGGGCGATGCCAATCTTGTGAAATTCAACACCTCCAAAACACAAGCGTGTCTCTTCGCTGCAAAAAGAAGCCAGCTTACATTAGCTCCTTCTTTCCGAAATGGAATATACCGACCGCCTTCAGTTGTTAGGGTTTGAGATATTCTCAAATCTGAACTTCGGGCGGTTCATTGGGTCCAAGGCCAAAGCAGCTGCAAGGAAGCTGGGAGTTCTTAGAAAGGTGCGGCGATACTTCACGCCAGGAGAGCTGCTTACTTTATATAAAGCGCAAGTCCGGTCGTGCATGGAGTATTGCTGCCATATAATATGGGCTGGTGCTGCAAAATGCCCCCTAGTAGCTTTGGACTCAAAGGAAAAGTGTGCTAAGAGGCTTATTGGTGACCCGAATTTGGTTAAAACCAATCTTACCAGCCTCGAACACAGACGGTTTTCTACAGGATGCATTTCGGAGAGTGTGCGCAGGAAATGCATAATTTAATTCCTCCCTCTCCCTTCCACCATCGGACAACAAGACGTTCGGCCAGTCTCTACCCTTTCGTTGTTGACTTACCACGCATTCGAACTAAACGGTTCGCCACGTCGTTCATCATGCGTACAGCAAAGGAGTAGAATAAGTTGCCAGCATCTGTCTTTCCATCCGATTACAGTGTGGGTGTCTTCAAGGCAAGAGTGAATAGGCTTTTGTTAAGTCAGTGCGCTTCACCGAGCTACATCACCACTTACCATCAGGTGGGATCGTAGATAAGCGTTGGCTTAGTAGAATATAAAAAAAATGTAATATATACACACACATATAATATAAAGGTCGAATACAGAATCTACATTTATGAAATCGGTTAAAATTTCCCAAGTGTGCGTTTAGACTTTGGACACGCATGAAGTACTATACTGCTATTACTTGGTAGGGGATTTGGATGTGCAGATTATCACTAATATTTAATTAATATTAAATGCTACTACAAAACTCAGAAAATTAGAAATTCTGAAGATATTATTCTGAAAAATAATCTTTCCAAATATTAGTTGCATTATTACATCATGTAATAATAAATGATTGGCAATCACTTATTATTACATTTGTAAGTTGCGATATTGCAGGTAAGTTATTAATATATTACAAAAACTTATACACGAACAACTTAAAATCTAAGATATCCGCAATAGAACCAGAGTGACAGACTTAGTCCAAAGGAGTAGTAAGCTGAAGTGAAACTTATGATTATTTAAAAACTTAACACCACTCCATATAATATTCTGTTTAGTTTAGTTTAGTTCTGTTTACGTACATTAAATATACATACATTTTTTTCGCATTGTAAGCTCGTGTAATCGCTACATTTTTAAGGATACCCATACAATAATTGATTAAAACATCTTCAATGGTTAGAAAACATTCGCAAGGGCGCATAAAAACACAAAGAACAATTTTATGAATAATGTTATAAAAACGCTGCCACATCTAAACGAATACAATTCAAGGTCAGCCTCGTACCATTTATGAGTAAACACGATAACCAAGTTGTTTAGAAGTTAAGACAATTAAAACTACGATATTTTACTAATTTATATGTATCCAAAGTAAGTAAGTAGTATATTACAAAATGCCACAATATTTTATATTCAAAGCAAACAACTAATTAGAATCTAAAAGCTTAAGGGGGCCGGAGAGCCATTCATTTAGTTCAAAACCTCTTAATGGTACTCCGTCGCTGCTGACTTGCTTTTCTGTTTTTCTTAGCTTCTCTTTGGTCAAGGGCACAATTCCTGTGACCTATTGATTTTACTGACCAGATAGTGAGTGACAATTACAGGCCTGATTTTGTATATGAGAAGGTTTTTGAGCACAGAGATACAGCGCTGCCTCAATAATGCCTGTTGCTTAAAAGTTGGGTAAATGATTAAATTTATTTTTTCAAAAATTACAATTTGTGATCTAAATATTAAAATTGTGCAAGCAATTACTTTTAATTTTTTTTAAGGTCCTTAGGTCATACATTTTAGGATGGTAGAAGGCCCGCAGGTCATACTTAATATACTACAGAAAAGTTCTTTAAAATCATTCAATTGCTTGAAAATAAATTGAACTGCTATGAACTGCAATGTAAATGCTATAAGCAATACAAATAGAAAAAAAATAAGTAATATTTACGTAAACTATTACCACATTCCTGACATTTGCCGTTGCTGGACGAGAATCAATAAACTCTTCAGAACATAAATTCTCGTCTATCAAAAAGTTTTTTACACTTCCAAAATAGTGAAAGTCTGGTGAGGCAAGGCATGGAGAATATGATAGATGAGATGATGTACCGAGAAGGATGTTTACTTTAACTCTAGTAATTTTGCCAACGGCTGTGGTGAAGGGAGCCAAATGCGTGGCTAACAATGCGCTACTGAGCCATCAAATAACTCTGGAGACTGTTAACTTAAAAAATAAATTTTGTGGCCGGGTGTAATCATGAAGAAGCAATGGCCAAGAGCAGACCAATATGGGTCTTTTGAGTGTCAGCTTTTCCATATTCATTCATCACATCATTCGCCATTTTTGACTATGCCTGTGGCACTTAGATGGCATGAAGCTATCAGTGGACGCCAAACTGTCGCCATTAGATTTTTCTGGCTACTCTTGCGTTTCGAACACTGTTTGGCTTTAGTATCTGGACCTGACTTAACTGTGATAATCGCTTGCTATTGCCCTATAGGATCTACTTCGAATCGTAGGTAACAATGCGACTCAAAATTTTCTTTTTATGCCCAAGTTTGGACGCGGCCCGCTGCTTTATTTTCCCGATTTCCCACAAATAATATAATATTGTTTTAACACTTACATGAAAATCCGACCTAGTGCTACCATTACCTTCAGTTTATCATTTGATAATGACCTGCTTCTCAAACAGCCGTGAGTTTCATTTGTGAGTAAACTTTAGCGAGCACCGACGGAGACGGGACAATTTCTAATCGATGCTTTTGTAACTTTAAAACATTAGTAAATATTAGTTAGTTAATTTTGCAACATGTGGGCGAGCATCAACATGAAATGACAGACTAAAAGCAATCGGCATGTCTCCGTTGATGAATGCGAGCTTGTACATCAACTTTTTGCAAAACTTTAAACTCGGTATAACTCTACAGTTTGTTATTATTTATTTTAATCTCTGGCTGTATACGGGGCTCGTTGTTGAGGTTAAAATATTACAAACGGAAGCAATCATTCTATAAATTTCGTCTTTTGGCAGTGGTGGTAAAACTATAATTAGACGTATTTTTTCGACATAACATAATAATATGTTACGTCGAAAGAGATGAGTTAAAAATACATACAAATACAAAAATCTAGACAGAAAAACAATATTAAATACAAAGCCGTTATAATATGAACGATAGTCAGGTGAAATGACTTAACCTGAAAAGGCATCAAAAACAAAGAACGAGTTAAGTCTGTCTTGAAAGTTAATATTTCCAGATTGAAAACAGTATGGAATACAGAATTTCACAATATACTTCTTTCCTCTTTTTACTCCTTACTCCCTCTCAAATGTAAAATAACAGATATTAAATGTCACTTCACTAATTTTCTAGAAAGCAATGAGGTTAAAATGTTCGTTACGCTACTCAAATTATTGTAGCATACAACATTTATCGTTATCATCATCAACATTCTATTTATTTAAATTCACTGTTGGACATTAGCTTTTTCAAGAATGCGCCAGCTGGCACGCAGTTCTAAGAACATAGATATCTATAGAATCCATTATTAACTTCATAAATTTAAAAGAAAAAAAAAGAAATTTTTTCATTGAATAAAACTAATTATAGGGATTTTATCGCGTTTAATTTTAATTGTTTTACTTTCCCGATTTCAGGTGCTCTGAACGGGAATTAAAAACAAGTAAAATTATGCGTGATAATATCCGTGAAACTTGTTTTATTCTATGTACAGCGTTCGTGTAAATATAAAAAAATCATTAATCGTGTACACTTAATTTGAACTTATCAGATGTGTTAATGATTAATAACGGAATTATTTGAATACCTTTAAAGTATAATTTGTACGACCTAACATTAAGATGATAACGAAAACCATTTCAGTCTTTACCGTAAGCCTACATTAACTCTGAATTTCTGAACGCAACGTCGGCTGCTTTGCTTACGATTTTGAAGTTTAATTTTTTATTTCTAATGGACGACATTATATTTTGTGCATTATTCACAAAAAGTGATCTATTTAATGTGTAAATAAATACAAAACCGTCTCAAACATTCGTGATCGATTATGTCAATTCTTAATTATTTCACGGAAATACCAGTTTCTGCATTCTTGACGTAGCCTGGCCGGCAAAATTCAGTAGCAACGAAAAACATAATTACAATACGAGCAACGAGAGCGGGAGGCGAAGGATGCAGGCGCGTGCCAAGTTGAACGACCATGCGCGTTTCACTTTCATCCTCCCCGCGGCCCCGTGAACCGTTGCCAAACCAGACAACCTACAACCATTTATAAGATACATACATTTTTAAATAATGTTACATTTGTTCTAAAACTGGTCTTGAATTTGGCTGGCATTCACTTTTCATTTTATTTTGTAGTATTTAGTGTTGTGTAGTAAAAAGTCAATGTACAACGCAAAGGCCAAACGAACTATGTACAAACTAGTAATTTAACCGATTCGTTGCGGCACCAATTTTCGACAACTTTTAGCTGTGGCGGCGAACAAATATTTCATGACACGCCGGGCGTGTCAAGCGCCACAGACAATTAAGTTTATTTGACATCAAACATAAGTTACAAATGGAAGGATACTTGTTTTTAGTGGGTAACTACGTGTTTTTTTACGCGTCTTCTTTGAAATTGAGAGTAAGTGACTTTTTTTATGAAGAGATTACATACTATTTTTTGTTGTTATAAAAAATAATTTATATAAGTAGGTACAGCTAAATCACCCTGGAAACCTTGGTTTTTATTAAATTAAATTTTCACCTAATAATAACATGAAGAACCTTAATTTGAAAAAAAAAATAAGGTATATCATTCATTGATATTTACAAATGTTAAATATTATTTAATGTTATACAAATGTAAAAGTAAAGTCGATATGAAAACGTCTAATTAGTAAGAATAGCAAAACGCTATACGGCGGCGAATTGACAAAAGACTATTTTACTTATCAACCATTTTAAGCAAAATAAAAACAATAAGACAAACGCATTGTTTTTTTTAACATGAGACTTGTTTTCCAGAAATTTATTTACAACTTGAGTTTGTGAGCGATCGCAATGAGTGCTATTATTTGTTACTTATTAGACAATTTTTCCATAACATGATTGAAAACCCACAAAGTAAAAATAGTACCATGTACACGTTAAAAAAAGGTTGTCAACCCCTAAAAATTTCAAATTTTCAAAATATCCAGAAACGAAGCTGCATGCATGAACTACTCGTAAAATAATGAATATTTTGTTCTGAATAAATTTTCCAAAAAGCAATTCGAGCGAGTTATAACACTCTAAGACACGACTCGCGTGTCATACGCCACACACAAAGTAATCGATGGCACGCCTGGCGTGTCACTCACACTGAACCGGTTAAGCCACGATGTGGACATACACGGAAACATTAATAAAACGTATAAGAAAATTTTCAGAGAACCAGTACAAATAATATTTTTCTTAATATTAATTGTTGAATTTAACTGTGGTGAAGTTTTATTTATACTACTTAATATTTCACATGTATCGAATTATTTAAAAAAAAAAAAACAACAAGTTTTATCGATCACTTCCAGTATGACAACGAATGAATGTGTTATAAAAGGTTTGAAAGCCCTTTCAAAAAGTGATAGTTGTCCCAAGTCAAAGACTAAGAACCAATGGTGTTTCTGTGTCGTATTCAATTGCAGATTATACTAGCATATTACATAACGTATTGAACGGATTGAGACGGCGGCCACTTTCGCGAACCGAATTATCCAATGGAAACTATACAAGTTAAACATTCCGTAACGTTTGACCACGAGGCGTATTAGGTGTGCTCCACTCCAGAACCGGTTCGACGATGTAAACATTGATTCGTGAAATGCCAGGCATTCGTATGTACATACTATACTATTGCTTCTTCAATCTTTAGATAACAGCAATAAACTGAATAGTTATTATATATATACTTTACAGCAACTATTATAGTAAAGTAGGACGATTGTTAGTTGAGAAGTTTAGATCTATGCCACCTATTTTTTTTTTACTTTCGTTTGATACTATATTCACTAGTTGAATGTAAGTAGGTAGGTACAATCCGCGTTTGACCGTGTGATAAAGGTCGAAACGGCCGTTGACTTTTGGTCTTAAATGAAATCAGGAAGTAAAGTGATACCCGCGAACTATATTTGTGTAGGTGACCACGTTTCACTGCTGTTTACTTTAACGGTCTCATATTTACGGTCAAGATTTATTTCAGTAAACCACCATCCGGAACTACTGTCACAGTCCCAGGTACACGTTGCGTATGATCACATTGCTTGTTATTAATTACATGGAATATAAACCAATTTGTATTTAATTACATACATATTACATTAATTGAATTCCAATTCTAGCCTAAATGTTTTGTGCAAAAATATTGAATTATTGGTTTTGGGCCTGGTTTCTTCTGTTCTGTTCTCGTCAGTTGCTAAAATCGACCCGAAAGACAGCTTTTCGAAAAATTCAATGTAAAAATTAAATCCAAAATACATGAAGTTATCAAAATCATATCCAACAACGGTTATTTCTTAGATGAATGACAAGTTTATATTCTCTAATTTCTAAAAAATGTTCCGGCCTTTCATCAAAACAAACAAACAAATATAATAATTACCTACCTATCGAATAAAATTATTGATTGCTGTCGAATAACTGTTTGCCTAATTTTTAATTGCCATTTTTCTCTCCAATAGCCTCCGAAACGCTAACATCTGGGAGGTGAAACAATATTATTGCATTATCAACAGCGCAGGCAAACTATTTCCATTGTCTGTGAGGAAATCAAAACAGAAAAAATGTTAAATAATTTTCATACAGCCTAGTTTACTAAATTATTTTGTTAATTTTTTATTGTATATAGATATAGAATAACAGGCTACACATACACATATAGTACCTTAGTATAATAACACAACCTCTACATTTATAATAAAAATTAGTACTTTGCCTCTTTTACTGAATATTTCTGTTATTTCGGAAAATTCTAGTTTTGTAGATTTTTATAAATAGAACAGATAAAAACAAGCTGTAATTTTATTAAAAGCTGTAAATTTATTAGTCATTTATTAACACCAAATTATGTCATTAAGCTAGTAAGTTTTAAAAAACAATTACGTATTAAACATACCTACAAGGCGTTGCTACGCAAAGGCAAAGCTCCCCAACCCCAACAAAACAATTTTTTGATTTATACTTCCTGCTGATTAGGAGTGTCTCGGTTACTCATATTTTTTTGTATATAAAGTTTAAAGGGTTAAAATAACTTATTGGACTTAGAAAAGCCAGTTCAAACTAGCTATATTTATATTTATTTTATTAATATAATTTCTTATATAACCTACTTAACTTTTCTCCTTAATGATCCTGAAATATAAGCATTTACTTATTTTTGAATTAGATACAGCTTATCTCTATACTAAGCTCATTACAATGGCTATTGTCATGCTTATATTATGTAATAAGATTGGAGGTAGGCTAGGGTGCAGTAAGAGACAAGAACATTCATATCCAATACGAGAAGACCACCATATTAAAAATTTATTTTTGACTATAAATACACTTTTTTGAAACGTATTCACACTAAGCTAAATTCGTACCACACGACAGCGCATTCAGGCTACTAAAATACCCATAGCCGCAGGACAAACGGATCGTCTGGATAATCTATATAAAGGTCAGACAATCAATAAGTACCTAATGGTCGGCGCAGTTTTATTTGTAACACCGCGTAAAACTATTACATACTTATATTATGCCAACTATCGTTGTTACAAATTGCATTGTGATTGTGGCCAAGAGTTATTTCCTGCTCGTCGTAGCCGCGTTTTACCGCAAAAAAATGTAATCTTACCTACATACGCAACGTCTCGGCGATTTTCGTTGAAACGTAATAACAATTACAAAAAAAAAACAACATACAATTAAAAATTGTATTTTTATATTTAATCAAAGGCAACACACTATACAAAGGAACAAACTAAATAAACGATTACTGATCAGAAACGTTACAATGAACGACGAAGTAACTGTTTTCAAATCATTTTTGTGATTTAGAAACACTTGTATTACTAGATTCACAATATTTATTTTAAATTATTAATATACTAATTATAAAAACCGAGTTTCGACTCACGGCGTCTATAAGGGTATGGTATGTGTCAAAAGTGCTGTGCAAATACCGAATCAATTTTCTTTGACGTCCAAATGTTCATAAAGAGTACTGTGTTTTCAGTGGGTATTTTATCTTAAATAATTTATCCAGAGTATGTGTGGTATAAAAAGCGTTATGTTTTTAAATCAATTTACCGGCACCGTATTTAAAGAGCGACAAGAACCCGTAAAAAAAATCGTTGTCCTAATGTGCCACAGTATCGTAAGTTCTAGTTCATAATTATTTTTATTACTCCTTTGGTATAAAAAAATATATTAATCCAGATTCAGACAATAATTAACGCACACAATGAATCAGCCAATTTGTATCACATATCTATACAAATAAATAAAATTGAAGTGTCTGTTTGTAATGTAAAAATTACAGTTTTTTACTAAATGCATATGATAATAAATACGGTACTTACAACTAAAATACAATTTTTTAAATTTTTGTCTGTCTGTTTGTTCCGGGTAATCTCCAAAACGGCTGGACCGATTTCGACGGGACTTTCATTGGCAGATAGCTGATTTCATAAGGAATAACTTAGGCTAATTTTATTTTAGAAAAATAATTAGGGTTCCGCACAAAAACATAAAAACCCTAAAACGCGAGCGAAGTCGCGAGGAACAGCTAGTATATATATATGAGCAGAATAAATTCACTACTTGTCCGTTAGAAAAACCGCTAGTTTTAACCTAGCACCACTTTTTGTTAAGTTTTCATAATTAATAATCTATACAAATAAATAAAATTGAAGTGTCTATTTGTAATGTCAAAATAACAGCTTTTTACTAAATGAATATGAAAGTACATACGGTACTAATAGCAAAAATACAAATTTTAAAATTTTTGTCTGTCTGTCTGTTTGTTCCGGCTAATCTCCGAAACGGGTGGACCGATTTTGACAAGCCTTTCAAAGGCAGATAGCTGATGTTATAAGGAGTAACTTAGGAGTAATTTAGAAAAATAATTAGGGTTCCGCGAAAAAAATTAAAACCAATGAAATCGTAGTAAATACCACGCGGGCGAAGTCGTGAGGGACAGCTAGTATTATAATATTATTTCAATTAATTTTTAATTGGCGACTTTTTTTGTAAGGATCAATACACAAAGGCAAAGACAATGTCAAAACACAAAGGCAAAGACAACAACGTCGTAGATTGACTCAAAAGCACTTCAACCACTCTATACCTGTCGAAATTGAAGACCGACTTTGACAGTCATTTCAGGATTACCTGAAATTTTGAGCGAGGTTGAGAGGTTCTACGGATAGTTGTACACATCTTCGTTAGAGCCACTCGCAAATGAGAGTAACAAGAACAAGTCACAACCGACATTATTCCGAAGTTATCCCGGACGACACTTTGAGCGAGTTTAGATTAGCAAGGCCCCGGGAGGAGATGGAATTAGAGTAGTTTCAAAAAATGAGTGGAAAACCGGTGCTTAAAGACCTTTAAAAGCTCTTCAATACCGTCCTCTATGCTGACACTACTCCGGAGGCGTGGATCAAAGAGTGCGGTGGTCTTGTTTAAAAAAAATGGTGACAACGCTCTATTAAAGAACTGCAGGCCAATTTCCTTAATGAGCCGCATCTACAGGCTATTTTCGAGAGTCATTACGAATCGTCTCGCACTCGGTCTTGATGATTTCCAGCCCTCCGAACAAGGTGGTTTCGAAAAAGGCTTTAGTACCATAGACCACGTACATTCCCTTCGGCAAATTGTTCAGTAGGTAGAAGTGTACAATCAACCACTTTGTATGCGCATGTTGACTATGAGAAAGCCTGATTCCGTCGAAATTTAAGCGGTACTAGTCTCTTCAGCGGTGTCAAGTCGACTGTCGGTGTATCGGAGCTGAAATGTTTGTACAATAGGGTTGCGATTGCTATCCGAACACAAAACTAGAGTACGAAACCTATCCAACTACAGAGGGGTGTAAGACAGTGTGTAGTTATATATCACCGAAACTCTTCACCGCTGGACAGAAAGACGTTTTTAAGTTACTAAGGTGGAAATGATACAGTATTTAACATCAATAGAAAACAATGTACTCTACATTACTCACTTTCGATTTGCTTATTCGTTATCGTTTATTACTTTCCGTATTCGATTAACTTCGTATTAAAACTACGCCGAAATTCATTCATCTAAGCACTAAATCAAAAATCTCCCCTTTGATGCAATTTATGGGAGAGGTCTATTTTCAGCAGTGGTCTTCTGGTAGGTTGTAATGAATGAAATACGGAATGAATCATACATCGGAAGACTACCATCCGTGTTCTCCCCATGCATACATTAAAACACACATTTAACTTTTTTTTATCGTAAACACGCCAATGCCATTTGCTTCAACACCTAACAAGTGGAAAATTGGCACCTTAATTTATATTAACAATTTAACATTAATCAATCAAGAGTCTGTCGATTAACCTTGCGATTTATTTGTAAAATACAACTTTTAAAATTGGCAAATATATGTTATTAAGATGGTCAATTACAAATTACGAAATAAATGATCGTAGAAGTTACAAATTGAGCTTTCTAACCTTCAGCATCTAGTTTCGAGAAGTGAATGATACCATTTTAATTGCTTAGTCCGAATAGGGATGGGTATGGTGCGATGACGCATCGAACCCACGCCGATTATGTCGAGGTAGTCGTGTTGTGGCCTTGCCGCACGCGACTCAACGGCGACACTTGAAAATAACTGCTTTTGTGTTTTGTCGCTCCATCCAAAATATCTTGCGAAGAAATTAAACGCGATATAGGTACGAGTAAAATATGAATCATATGGTATTCTGTAAAACAAAGTTGTGTTGAAAATTTTACTGATTGAAGTTATGTTTATTACTTTAATTCAATCATAACAAAACTTATTAACATGATAAAATGATTCAATCAAATTCAATGAGAAAATATTTAGCAAATATATTTTTTTTCAAAACTGCATAGTAAATATATAGTATAACCACAGAATAAATAATAGTACAAGAACTATAACTTATGTTAATTATTTTACAGCTACATATGTGTGAATTGAGCCTAAATTATGCAAGGTGTATTGTAATGTGATGTTTTTATTATTATAAAATTAAAGGACTCCGGCTTTTTACCACTTTTTATTAAGTCGCTTTCTTGTTTGTCTGTCTGTCGTTCAGTATGGAATGTTCCAACTCAAATTTCGAGCACTTGCTCTTGCAGCCAGAGGCTTGAAATTTTAAACATAGCTCAGAATCGGATGACAAGAATATGAATGAAAAAAAAACGTGGTATATAATTTTTTTTAGTCCAAATAATCACCTGCTTTACTAGCTTCTCTATGCCATCACTATGCTTTTATTTAGCTACGCGTGTATCTATCTATGTAACGGAATCTTTTTACCCGATCTTTTTTCTCAATAAAGTTAAGGAAGGAAGTGACTTGAAATAAGGTCGATAAAACCCTGTCTGTATTGTAATGCAAATTATGCCTGTGCCCAACTCTTTGTTTCTCAGTCGCGAGAAAATTATAATAGGACAGCTTTTGGTACATTTACCTTTGCAGTATAAAAGCAAGCTAATATAAATAAAAAAGTATATAACTACGATAAAGTAGATGAAAACCAATATTTTTATCCTATGTTGGTCTGAGACTTAGAGTTACTATATATTTATGTAGACATGATGTATACATGTGACTTATAAATCTTTCATCTCGCATCCTACCAGTCTATCTATAGTTCACTGCAGAATATGGACTTCTCCCGTAGTAGGAAATTTTTCCCGAATCGCCACTCTTGCCTTGCGCATTAGCGATGGCACCCATCCGTCAGCCAAGTGCGACAAAGATTGCACCGTGTTTGCCTTGCATATCGTAAAAGGTGTCTAGAAGGTTATTGAGTTTGTGATTATGCAGGTGATATAGTCTATCACTTCCTACCTACTACATACTTCTTTCACAATTTTGCATCTAAACTTTTTTGGATGAACGTTATCAGTTGCTTTTTTGATGAAGCTGTATACAATAAACGCAAATAGAGAGGTATATATTCTATTGGTGTGTGTAAGTTGATCTTTTTTTTTTCTTAACTTCGTTTATCATATCTGTTGTATAGCGGTCTATAATCACGTATATTGCCTTCGTTCGTTAGATAACCATTACGAGGAATCGGTGCACCAAATGGCAACCGTTCGTGATCGAGAAATACCAAGGAACTTTAATGACTATCGTTGCGTGTGGACCGGTGGTAAGCATTGCGCAATGTTTAACTATTCAAGTGTTTGTAAGAGCAGAACGTTCGTATGATATTTACTTTGCATGCAGTAGTCACTATAGAAATGCAGGAAGACATTCTACACCTTCACTTGAGTACATGTTTATACACATATATACATACATATGTAGTGGGTAATTGGTGATACGCCGCCAATTCATGATTTGGGCGAAAAATTATATCTGTGACTTCGGTTACGAAAACAATTAGTAATATCAGCGACAGTAGTTGACTAGTTCAGGACCACGGGCCCAAGGACCACCTCAGCCAGTCCCATACTCAAACATTTAATTCACAATAAATTATGTCGGTCTAGTGTCAAAGACAATCACAAACACTTGACCCGATAGGTGGTGCTGTAGTCACCAGATCCAGCTCCGCAAGCCCTAGTATTTTTTTTATTTACACCATAAAAAAAACTAATTAAATATATTATATTATTAGGTCTCTGAAAAGAATGTTCTTCAAAGACAGATTAATGATGTATTGCTGAAGTGAAATCCAAGCGAAAAATGCCGCGGGAAAAGGCTATTACTTAAAAACGATTACAGAACAGACAATTACCTACAATGGCCTTCAATGAATTTAACTTATATATTCAACAATTAGCAAGAACTGGACATGAAATAATTATGATAGCTCGGTAGTGCCATGGCTAAACGGCTGCGATCCTGGGCAGAGCCGCAAGTTCGAATCTCGCATGAAACAAGTAAGTTTTTTTGTTTGGTCTAGCATATTTAGTTGATAGCCTTTTTAAGATAGTTAATAGAATCAGGCGTTACTTTGCGGAAGTCCATTATACTAAAGTTGGCAAAAAATTAGTTCACGTACATCCGCTCGATAAAATAAAATGATGTGTCTTACCTAGTTTGAAGAGCACCTCCCGCCCTCCCTCAATTGCGTGCATTCATTTCCTAGTGTAGTGGTGTTGGGAGTAGTGGTGCTGGGATTGCTGGTGACGGTGATAGTGAGATAATGAGATCATTTAATGTGTAGCCATCTCGTAGATATAAGAAATCATTACCTAGTAATTATCTTAAAAAGGCTAGCACGGCCGACCAGGCAACACTAACACACAACAATATTTAGTTGTATTGTTAGAGGTCTGAAGTTTGCATGTAGTTTAGTTATTCGAGGTCAGAATGTTTGTCCTTTTGCAATATATGTATGTAAACCTCAACGATTCAGGAGAAATTCCTAGGGCAGGGGTAACTTTTTTTAAATAAAAGTACTAACCGTGCACACAGTCCACCTGATGGAAAGTGAAAGCTGTGCCTCCTATACATCCACATACTATCCTCTATAGTCACTTTTTATTTGACTCTTCTTTTATCTTTGTCTCTCCTAAGGACTAAGATAGAATGCCATAAAGAAGTAAAAAGGAAAGCACGGAATCATTATGGTATTATTTTTATCTAGAATTTTGTGCGAGCGTGTTCTTCTTTCCCGGTACAGCCGGCCTATTCGTGCTGCAATCATAATATAACTCCAGCGAAGCAATATATTTTGAAAGAAAAAAGAATTCGGATAACATATTTTTGGCCCACTGAAACTAAATGCCATATAAAAAGTTCTTGTCATTTATGTGAATATAAAATAAAATTACAAATTATTAAGGAATAAAATAAAATTACAAATTTGTAATTTTATTTTATATTTGCCCTATCAGGCTAATTATTCTCCCACACCTAATTGTATATTAACTTTGCGGTAGGGGACCGCAAAACTAGACATTATCGGTTTTTATTTAAATTTTTACTGTTGTTATGTGTTTCCTGTACATTGTATTCTTATTTTTACCTGTTCTTTATTCGAATTTTCACCTATTGTTATCAATCGGAAATAAATTATAAATTTCAAAAAATCCCCGAAACAAAAAGAGCTGATGATCTTCAAACGGCTGAAAAGATTTTCTATTTCTATTTAAAAAAAAACGTTACCTCCACATTAGGATTTTCTTCTGTATCGTGGGAGCAGTTTACATACATAAATTTCACAAGGACAAACATCTAGACCCGGAACAATTATTTGCAGGCCATACAAATACTTGTTCCGTCCGGGATTCAAACCCGCGGCCCCTATCGCAGCAAGTCATTGCTAAGCCTCTGTGACAGGGAGCCGTCGATTACCTTGAAGCTAAGTGCTAAGAACACTCGATCAAGTCACCTCTCAAACAAAAGAAACTAAAAATCGGTTCATCCGTTTTTGAGCTACGATGTCACAGACACAGACATACATACAGATACGTTGAATATATAACACCCCCCCCCCCCTTTTTCGTCGGGAGTTAAAAAGAAAGTTCAGCGCGTGCTTGTGGGGCGCTATACATGTACGTGGTGGAGCCATGCTGCAGCTCGACCCGGGAAGGACCACGCCCTCAGAATACCAACGTAAATAGCAGCTTAATGCTGCTGTTTCGTAATATATTAATCGAAGGCGGATGTAAATGTCTATGGGTCACTGCATTCACTTACTATCAGGTGGACTATGTGCTTGTCATTTTTATTTTATAAATAATTTTAAATTAAAATTTTTGTACAACCGACTTTAATATAAATTATTAAGAATAACTTAAAAACTACTGGTCAGACCTTGATCAAATTTATATGAGACCACATGAGAAGCACCAGCTTTCAAATAAATAAAAAAGAATCAACGATAACACACATACAAAATAAATAAAAAAAACATAGTCGAATTGAGTACCTCCTCCCTTTTGAAGTCGGTAGAAAATGAGACTACACGTGGTCGAAAGCAGTGATGAGTGATGACCGATGCGTCATACACAAAGAAAATGAATTAAGAACCCAGAAGCAAGCTACGTGGTCGTGAAGGCCTGATCCTATGGCTATCGTAAAATGTAGGTAAAGACTCGACCTAGGTATAACTTGTATAATGTGGACTATAAACTGCCTACTCGTTATTACGCATGCAATGAAAAAGTATCTGTATGAGATTTAGGTATTTATTCAATGTTCAAAAAAGACGATTTTTTTTATCCACATTTAAATTTACTGCGTTAGAAAATATCACAGACGTCTTCATTACATTACAGTAGTAGGAACGATGGCTTGCAACCTAATTAGAACTCTCTTCGGCTGTAATTGGATATAAGTGTTGCTAACACTTGCCAAACAAAATCGATAAAAACAACGTTTCGCTAGTATCAGAAAAAGCCTCGTCTTTCTCCGATTCATTGTACGTGACACAAGCAGTAACAGTGTAACTTTACAACATAAATTTAGTAATATCATTATCATAACAAAGTAAATTACATAATAAAAATGTTATTACATTTTATATTACGTTAGAAGAATATTTGTTTTTAATTGGGGGGGTGGTGGAGAGTAATTTGATAAAATAAGATAAATGTAATTATTTAAAACAATAGAAAACCTAGCAATACTAAGTTCGATGTAACAATTTTACTCCAGAACACCCGATGCTCACCAAAATACGAGTAGGAAGAGTTATTCGCACACTGTTTAGATTTACGTCTAATGCTCCTATAAATTTATACTCACGAAACTAAATACCTATTGAATATTTTTTTAAGACGCAGCGTGTTGTAGATATGTTTTGGTTTGAGAAACAAGGTTCAAAATTGTTGCTTGTAGTTGTCCCTAAATAGTAAGAATCATCATTATCATCATTACAGCCTTTCATAAGTCCACTGCTGAACATAGGCCTCCCCCAAGGAATGCCACAAAGCACGGTCCTGAGCCACCTGCATCCATCGACTTCCTGCATGCCTTACCAGGTCGTCACTCCATCTCGTGGGGGGTCGCCCTACACTTCGCCTACCGGTACGAGGCTGCCACTCGAGAACCTTTCTTCCCCATCGGTTGTCGGTTCTTCGAGCTATATGGCCGGCCCACTGCCACTTCAGCTTACTAATCCGTTGGGCTATGTCGGTTACTCTAGTTCTACTGCGGATCTCCTCATTTCTAAGTTTATCACGCAGAGAAACTCCGAGCATAGCCCTCTCCATAGCTCGCTGAGCGACCTTGAGCTTCCTCATACGGCCAGCTGTGAAGGACCACGTCTCAGTTCCGTAAGTCATCACTGGCAACACGCACTGTTACAATAGTAAGAATACTAGAAATTTAATTTAAAGTTAGGTAGAGCATAATGAAAATTTTCTATAACTTAATATGTAATAATTAATTAGTACCTGGCAAGCCAAGCTTTGCTCGCCGTTAGAAAAAAAAAATCTCAGGGATGTCAGCTACCTTACTAGATATACTTGAAATCATCTAAATATAAAATTTCTTCCGAATCTCTAGAGCAGTTTCCGAGAAACCACCCTACATCGTAGGTACCTCGGATATGTTAAGAGACGACAGAGGGAAATTTAAGAATTAGGGATTTAAATAGGAAATGAGCAGCAGCATCTTCCTGATAACAAGTCAATAATAATGATAAAAAAGTGCGATTGCCAACCCTGAATTACTTAAATTATAAATAATTTTTATAAAAACTATTATTAAAAATATTATATTAGCAACATAAGACGGCGAACTAGATATATCGCGTCACAATATACCTTTAATTATAATGTATTATATTTGTAACGAAATATACAATAATATATATTTGATTTTGACATATAAACTAACTATATCACGCACTGGGAGCAGCGTTAAAGCTGACATCGAGTACTTCTTCATATCCTCTGTACTATAGGAGGCCTATATCCGGCAGTGAAGTTGTGTTGACAAAAAAGAAATAGGTAGTACCTATCTATACCTATGCCAAGTTACGTAGGTATATTCTCGGAATATATTTTATTATAATACGTTATTCTTTATTTATTTAACATAAAATTAATCTACCAACTTTATGATTGTGTAGTGCTATGCTATGTAGATTATGTAAAAATTAATTTTTCAAACAACAATTAGTTAATGTATTTTACATACCCGTAATTTTTGACAGATATTTACAGTAAATCCTGTTATAAAAAAATCCACTAAAATTTTTGCCTTTCTCCAACACACTCAACATATTACGAGTACACCATATAACAAGTCTATAACAATTATATCATCATTCATCACAGACATTTCGTAGTAGTATACATATTATGCGCACAGAAAATTCACTGGTGTCTTGTTTACACCCGACGTCGCACAGTGAGTCAACGAGGGCTACTGTCATATAGATAAACGGAACAGAGGCAAAGCTTCATAGGAACGTGCAAAATTGTTACCTATTTTGATAGGGTTGTCATAATAGGTGAAGAGAAATTAAACAAAACATTTTGTTAAATAGTTTTCTTTTTATAATCTATTGTTTCCTTTAATGCTGTGGTAAATTTATAATCTAAGATAAAGTTTTTTCAAGTAATTTAACGGGAAACACTCGCATGGCATATCAAATTTACAATATTTAAAATGGACAATATTTATTTCAAGATCGAAATACTCGCGAAACTTTTAAAATCGCGAAAAAGTAATAATCAAATATATACTTAACTATTGTACTTCTTGGGATAGTTAAAGTATGATATATTTTTATTTTTTCTAGTATTACATATTCATACACAGTACAATAAACAACAATACCACGCTTTTACATTAAAATATTCAAACTTGCAACCACTTGCAACTAAGAAAACAAATAACGTCGACGCACGTTATTTGTTTTGTTGCAAGTGGTTGCAAGTTGAGCACTGACCCTGAGATATTGTCCACTGGGTGTGATAGCATTTTAACCTACGCTGGCACAGCCAGTGGACGTCACAGCACATGAGTAAAGAAACCGACCAGAGGGGAAGCTACATACAAACTGCTCGCTGCGAATACACAGCGCAGCGATGTGTGCGTGAGCTCTCACCGATAGGTTCACCGACGCTCCGTCGGGGTACAAACCGGTTTGCGCCGGCTCAATCAGAGTATCCTTGAAAGGGCTGTTAGTCGTGCGCATTTAAATAAATAGACCAACAATATTTCGAAAATTTATACATCAATTAATTTATGAAGTATTTTTGCAATTATTAAATAATTAGATTTAACTCTTTTAATTAAAATATTTAAGTTATTATTATAGGTAAATAATATATATTGTTTAAAATTAATCGATACGGAACAGCTCTTGATTTAGAAAAATTAATAGATATTATGTTGTTACATTATGTAACATAAGTAATAATTAATACGCATCTTATTTTATACACTATATAATATTTTATTTTTTTCCATATTGTTTAAAATTAATCGATACAAAACAGATCTTGATTTCGAACAATTAATAGATATTATGTTGTTGCATTATGTAAATAAGTAATAATTAATACGCATGTTATTTTATACACTATATAATATTTTATTTTTTCCATATTGTTTAAAATTAATCGATACGAAACAGCTCTTGATTTCGAACAATTAATAGATATTATGTTGTTACATTATGTAAATAAGTAATAATTAATACGCATGTTATTTTATACACTATATAATATTTTAATTTTTTCTTATTGTTTATAATTAATCGATACGAAACAGCTCTTGATTTCGAACAATTAATAGATATGTTGTTACATTAATATAGGTTATAATTAATGCATATGTTGTCTTATGCTATACAATATTTTTATTTTTTCCTTAAATTTTCACATGCATCGTGATACCCTATCAGAATAGGTATACATTTTCAACGTTGTTAAGAAGCTTCCCCTCTGGTCCTTACTCTTTACTCTGTGGTCACAGCGAGAGTCACGCACACATACCCCGCGTGCTTGTAGTAGTGCAACCGATTCGCGCAGTTGTATAAAGCTCTATCTCTGTTCCTTCTATCTACTCACGTGCTCCTGTGTTTGTTTACATCGTAAACGTGACGAGTAAGTGCGGAAGGCGATTGCGATAAACATTTTAGACGACCATGAAAATGCAAGTAATCGACTTTCGGAACTGGTTCCTCTCGATACCGCGCGATCTTCACCGCGAACCACGAACGTCCGCATACGACTGAACCTGAACGGACTGATCGTGGAGAGTCGGGGAGGGAGCGAGATCAGCAAACTACAAACGCATGATTATAATGATTCTGTCAAATTTCAACAGGTTATGTATAACTACTCGTATACCTAATTATATAAATATAATATTTAATCGAGCTCACTAATATCATATTTCTTTTGTGCTAATATGCTGTTTTAATTTATTAACAGACGAAACCAAAGTTAAGTTAAAACTAAAAATGCTAGGCTATATTAAAAGTTATTGATGAGCGGGTCAGAGAGTGCTAAAATAGTTTTTCATTCCCTAATAACTCAAGAACTTTAATGGGTTTATTGAAATTTTGGATCCCAGGTAATCAAGAATTCCTTTTATTAGTTATGCAAATTACAAGTGTGTAAGTGTAATAGTTTTTGAGTTATGAGGGCATAGAAAGTGGCCCGAAATGGTTCGTGAAAATATGTACACTACCGAGGCGTCGCCCTTTTCTTTTCCGAACTTGGTTAACATACACTTTTTGTAGTTGATAAATATTCCCTTTATTGTATTAGTAAAAAAATCATTTCCATCAATTATTGAAAAAAAAAGATGAACATACCTTCATGCATGCATAGGTATGTTCTACTAGCGCCTAAAAATCAAGATTCCAACCTTATGTCGCATAAAATCGTATTTTTATTTATAGGATAGGGTGACAAACGATCACACAGTCCACCTGATGGTAAGTGGTTGCTGTGGCCCATAGACATCTACATCTATCTTCGTTTGCGAATCAAAATGCAGACGCGTTGTCACCCGTGAGGACTAAGATAGAATGCCTCTTTTCCAATAAAAAGGGTCTCCGGATCTCTACACTCACCATACGAAACACAGCAGTGTTAAGCTGCCATTTTACGCTGGTATTCTGTGAGAATGTGGTCCTTCCCCGGTCGAGCCGACCCATTCGTGCTACAACTATACTACTAATACAGTTGCATCATGGCTCTACCACGTATAAAAAAATAATAATATTGAACACTGAACATATAAATGATATAAAAAGCACATTGTCAGAAAGATAAATGATTGTTGAACTTATTAATATTTTATTTAAGTCGATTAATTGCTATTTTTACATAAAAATGTGGTTTTAGTAGTTTATGGTGTAGATTTATCAAGTCCGCATGGAGTAGTAAACACGATAACTTTTGAAAATATCAATTGTTTCAAATGTGGGAAGCCATGGAATAGGAAATGTCAATGAAAATGGCAGTTTAATTTTCTTTTGTTTAGTTATAATTTTTTTTCCGCGTAGTAATCCCGAAATTTTCACTGTTTTAGCAGCCTTGTAATAATTTATTTTCCTAAATAGGCTGCCTCACTCACTCACTTCGGCGTCAACCGCCGCCGTGAGTTGATACTGTATCAGTTGTTTGCAGTGGCTCAAAAAGGTCGCTGTACAAATACAAAATATTCGAAAAACCAAATTTCATAATACTTTATTAATGATTATTATAATAATCAGAGATTTTTATTACTTTATTTTAATAGCACAGAATAAATAATAGTAGTACGTACTAAAAGTAAGTAGGATGTATATATTTAAATACGTCTTGAACTTTATGAAGTGACCTGAATGATGATCATAACATGAGCATTATGAGTCGTGCACTTTTGGAATTTCCAAACTTTTTTTAAAATTGAAGTTTGAAATAAAATTATTGGAAAATCGGAAGTATAATAGTAAGGTCCTTAGTGAAAACTTTGTGTATTTAAGCTAATTTAAATAATGTATGTATAATCATATAAAAAAGGTAATTTTTTTAATGCGCTTTGGGCATGCACAATTGGATTTACCAATAGTTTTTTTTTAAGTTTCCTTACGTATCATGTATTAAAATACATATAAATTGATATTTTTGAAAAGAAAACTTCGCTATAAAACCACTTTATCTTCTACAAAAGTGAAAATTCAGCTACCTTTGAATATACACAAATAGAGTCCAATAGAGACAGATGATTTAGATACTATAGCACCTTATCTAGCCACAATTTTTAATACAAGCGTCAAATCTGGTGTGTTTCCTGATCTAATGAAATATAGTAAAGTCATACCTTTATATATGTAAACCTGGTAGTAAATTAGATCCCGCCAATTTTAGACCAATTTCTGTACTACCAACATTAAGTACAATTTTTGAAAAAATTACTTTAGATCCGATGTTAAGTTTTTTTTTTATTATATAAATAAATTGCTTCATAAACATCAATTTGGTTTTACAAGGGGTCGCTCGACTACCGATGCCGGAGTCGAACTTATAAAACATATTTTTGTGCATGGGAATTCAGAGGATGCTTTGGGTGTGTTTTGTGAGTTGTGACCTTTCCAAGGCCTTCGACTGTGTTCACCATGAGACATTAATCAGGAAGCTACAGTACTATGGTGTCAAGAACACATCGCTTAAACTTATTATTTCATATTTAAGTAATAGAATGCAGAAAGTTATTATCAATGGTAAGAGTTCTTCCGGGTTATCCGTAAAGATGGGTGTCCCTCAGGGCTCTTTCTTGGCCCATTCTTATTTTTAGTGTATATTAATAACTTACCTTCCCTTGTAGGGCATAATCATGATATAGTATTATTTGCTAATGATACTTCCTTGATTTTTAAGCTTAAACGTCTATCATTTAAATGTGAGGAAGTGAATAATGCTATATCAGAATTAGTACATTGGTTTAACGTTAATAATTTGCATTTAAACGGCAATAAAACTAAATGTATTAAATGTACAACAACAAATGTTTAAAAATCTGAATACCAATGTGTTTTTAAATGGGGCAGAACTGAGCCCTGATGAATCCTCCGTTTTTCTTGGCATCACTCTGGACGCAAAGCTTCAGTGGGTTCAGGACCACTTTATATCCAAACTAGCAAGCAGACTAAGCTCAGCAGCTTATGCTGTAAAAAATATTACAGATCTCACTAGTGTCGAGACAGCTAGATTAGTTTATTTCAGTTATTTCCATAGCATAATGGCTTATGGGATTTTACTATGGAGAGATGCGGCTGATTTAGAAACTATTTTTGCAGAAGAGGGCCGTAAGAGCTATTTACAACCTTAAACCGAGTCTCTTCGAAAAATTTTTAAAGAAATAAATATATTAACTTTGGCCTCTCAGCATATTTACGAAAAACAAATATGTTCACAAAAACAAAGATAGTTTTAGTAAAAAAAAGTGATATACACTCTGTAAACACTAGGAAAAAACACAAGCTAGTATCACTAGCTTGTGTTTTTCGGTCTCTCGACTCCAAGAGTCAGTAATTCATTCTTGGGACAATGTATAACGCTATTACAACAAAGTCTCAGAAAATATGCAAGGTATCTCATTACCAATTTCAGACCCTCCCTCAATCGCGCGCAATATACCCGTCACCGTCAATCCCAGCACTACCATCCCCAGCACCACCACACTAGGCACGACACATCACTCTCGAAAATACGACACGTGTTTCGCCTCTACACGAGGCATCCTCAGGTCAAGTAGACTCTGCGCTCGCTTGGCGGCCAGCCTCCGCAGGCTGGGATTGACGGCGACGGGTATAGTGCGCGCGATTGAGGGTGGGTGAGAGGTCCCCTTAAAAGCGAGGACACATCATTTTCTTTCTTTACGCGGAATTAAGCAAATTAATTGATAACAACCCCAAGTTTGTAATTATTTATATTGTAAAAATTATTTAAAAAAGGTCCCGCTGGGTTTCTTGCTGGTTCTTCCCAGGACAGAGGTTTTTTTTCGAACCAGTGGTAAAGTCAAAAAATGACTTTCAATAAGAATTACTTGTAATCAATATTGAATAAAAAATTATTCTATTCTATTCTGTATTTCGCGTTACGACACTGCATAACCAACTTCATACTTACTTTACTCTATTTTATAAGGAACGGTGAGATAGCATTGGTTACACTATAGAATTTACATAATTATTGTACGACTTCACATACAACATACGTATCTTATTAAAAATTATACTTACTTTCACAAGATACGTAATATTGAAAATAACATCAATGTAACAAAAATATGTTTTATACGTAAATGTATGGGTCGGTTCGACCGGCGCACTGTTTAACATATCTCATTTCAATAAATTTATAAATACACTATTTTATAAAAAATAAAAGTTTTTGAAAAAATTGATACTTATCTCGCGATGTACTTTGGATCCGCCCGTATCAAAAAAGGAGCAAGTAAGTATAATTTTTTTTATCCCTTAACAGAGTAATGTGTGAAGATCTTAATACTTTGTTATTTTTTGTTTAATTAACTAATATAATATTATTTATGGAAAATTTGGACAAGCATATAAGCACCTGTTGTAAATGTGTAATACTTATATACTTAAATGGAAAACTTTCAAGTAATGTGGCATTGAATCGTAATAACGTATTCCGTCAACATCATCTAATCGAACATGACTAAGATTTGATTCTCTTTTATACTTATGTTAAACATACAATATAAAATAAAAATTAAAAGAACTTTTTTTATAATAGTAAGTATATTAATTTATAATTTTCATCACATAACAACGAATTTCGTTAAAAACAGTTATGAGACGGCTTTGTATGGGGCTTTCCCATAGTGCGGCGTGGGATTACGCTCTCACATAATACCAGTGTATATGTGTAATAGTATCTTAATTGCTGCTGTGTTCCGTGTGGTGCAAGGAATATAAAAAACTTGTTTTATATATTCCGTGGTATGGTGAGTGTAGAGAACCGGAGACCCTTTTTACTCGAACGAGGCATTCCATCTTAGTCCTCAGGGGTGACTGCATTTTGATTCTTAATCGAGGATAAATGTAGATGTCAATGGGCCACAGTATCCATTTACCATCAAGTAGAATGTATACTCGTTTGTGACCCTTAATCTATAATAAAAAATGAAAATGTTTTTAAAGAAGTTAACTAAAACTACGTACGCTGAGCAAATGCCAAAAATTTTTTCAATATTAAATGGGACGCACAAATCAATTAAAAATTGAAACAAAAATGACCTCACAAAAAACCGTTATCATTTAGAGTATATTACGGTTATGGTACGGCTATGTTACCATACCATATGCAAAAAGTACGAAACAATAAGGATAAGAAAGACAACGGTCGTTGCGAACACTTCCTGTCGTGTTCGTTATGGATATCTGATTGCGAATAAACGATGTGAGTCAAACGCTTACAGGAAATGCTTCGAAATCTCGGTAATTGAGATACATAAATGAACATAATATGTAGTTGGCGCTGGCGGCACGTGTCCTAATCCAGGAAGCCACATTAACAGTTAAACTACACAACTGCAAATGTGAGTTAGTAATTGCAAAAAATATTTTTATGTAATATAACTAAAAATTTAAGATTTTTAGTTATATCATGTAGTACCCCATATCATCATCCCGTGGGCGTTGTAAGAGGCGACAGAGTGAAACAAATCAGGTGATGGGCAGCAGCGTCTTCTTATTAATGACGAAAAAACTGCGTTTACCAAGCCACTTGCCAAGCGTGGCAACTATGGCAAATATCTCCCCTTTGAGGCAATCTATGGGGGCTTACTGTAACGGTAACTGTGAAGATATTCGGATTTTCAACTACCAAATTTCATGATTCTAGGTTAAAGACTATTACCAATTTTGATAAGCTAGTTTGCAAGTATCAAAATATGTGATATAAAAGACCGTATCTTTTGATAATGTTAACTTAGAAGCTTGAATTTTAGACTAGACGTCAGAGACCGTAGAGCTTATTATTTTATATTAATATTAGTGTGCTAACTTTATCCGTTCCTGAGAAAAAGGGTCTTGAGTCTTGACAGACGGACAACAAAGTGATTCTGTTAGGTTTCCTTTTTACCTTTTGAGGTATGGATAAACTTACTCTAAAAATAATAACAAAGTAAATACTACTGAAAATGATTTTAAGTTAAGTGTTGAAACCTAAATAAGGTTCATTTGATATTGAAGAAATGAGACTCCGAATCAAGCTCGGTCCGCAATTTGAAATTGAAACCCGTTGGAGTGCTTATTATCAAATCAAAGTATATCCCTACATCCGTCTGTGCGATGAAAAATGCGTTGCATACAATTAGTGTTATTTGCAGCAACTGGAGCGTGAGAGGAATCCGGTATTCAGTAATGTTCGCCCCGCAGCAACGCCCCGTGACCGACGCGACGCCAACCACGAGTATGTCGGAGTAACCTTGTTTATTCAAGTCGTGATTGTTATATGGTATTTTCTACCATAGAACATTACTCGCGGTGCACGTGTACCTCGCTCATTTGTTGTTTTTTATTATTATGAAGTGTTATCAGGAAGATGCTGCTGCCCATCTCCTATTTGAGTTTACCTCTGACAACTCTTACGACACCTGCGGGACGATAATATGTAGTGGATTGTCTTACGCCACTAGCTACTACACGGGATTATTTAATCAAGAATATTTAAAAGAGAAAAGTGAAAAAGTGATGTTGGTCTGAGTCTTATGGGTTCCATGTTTGTCTAGGACTAAAAAGAATATATAACAAAAAAGAATATGACAGCTGTGTAACTTGCCTAACATGTCGTAAAGGATTAATGAGTTAGTATGTGATTGTGTAGCGGATGGGCTAAACCCTTTATCACTTCTTTCACTATTTTCCATCTGCTCCGATATTTTTGGCTAAACGTAGTCTAAGTAGATATTCTTTGAAATCTGCCTGCCAGCCAACATGTAAGAAAATTAAATAATATACACTTGATATTTACAAGTTTGGCAAACATAAAATGTGTAGATTTCTTTTAAATCTTCCTCTAAAATAATCCTATGATAGTTTGGCGCCTTTGTTCGTCCATTTGCATATTGCGCGCGGGTAGTGCGGATGGCGGAGCGTGGTTATAATTGTTTGTTGCTTGTTATCGAGGTTTTAGTCTTTTTGAGTGAGTTTTGTGAGTTAATTTTTTTAGGAAGTCAACCACCAGAAAAGATATTCTCGAGAACTATCTTCAAGAAGAACAGAATAAAACTGGTTTGATCCTAGACTGTAAAAACTAGGTGGAGCAGTTTAGCCGATATGATCACAAGATTTTTGGGATTAAAAGACCCTATATTGATTTAAAGTACGATACCACGTCTAGTTCTGGTGAGCTGGCTTTACTGCAGGAATTGTCCACTTCTTTCAATATTGTAAAGGCAACAGTAGAGGCGCTGTGCCAAGAAAATGCAAATCTGCTTACTGCGGAAACAGCCCTTCAATTTATGGTTGCGAAAATTGAAAAGACAAACAGTTTTATCAGTGACAGGCTACTCAAAGCGCTGAAGAATAGAATTGCAGAGACGCCTACCAAATTTAATCTGCACATTAAAATATCTCCACAATCCCAGTAAATATTACGCAGAGCCACCTTCGTCTACCTTTCCATCACCAGGCAATAACATTATTACAGAAGTAATAACTGAGATTAACGAGAGATACTTTTCTAAAAGACAGAACTCAGATAAGGACGAAGATGACATAACCTTAGTTCAACTTCAGCAACGGCAACGCCAACATCAGCAACAAAACGAATCACCCCAGGAAACATCTGAAATGACCTTTAAAGAAGAGTTACAAAAAATGATAAATGACACTAATTCCGACACTCCTTCGACGCCTACAGCAAATTTATCAGATAGAGAAGAGTTAGAAACGTCAGTACGAATGCAGATGGCGCTATTTGACAGAGGAGATCCTAGACAAGTCCATTTGAGCCAAACGTATGACTTCCTCGTGTGTATACCACCTACAAGTGTAGGGTGTGAAAGGGTGTTTTCATCAGCAAAATACATTTTTGCAACCATTTAAGATGTTCTTTAAAAGATGATTCCCTAGACGCACTAAGTTTCCTTAGGTCCCACTTCCAAGGAAAACGTTGAAGATTTATTTTTATTGTAGGATAGGCTTGCAATTGACGACAATCATGCTTAGAAGAAAGCAATGATGAGGTCTAGGTTGGAATGCGCTTGCATAGAAGAGTTGTACGTGTAGTAAGTGTAAGAATAAGCCAAAGTAAGATGATAAGATTAAAACGTATTTTATTTTTGTACAATGTAGCGTTAATCTGATTCTGATCTCATAAATTCTAATACTGATTTGTATTTTATCACAGTTTAAAATTTTTAAGTTTTGTAAGTAAGCAATATGTAAGTTTGATATGTGCATCATGTGCGACAGTACGAAATACCAACAATAATGTTAAAAATTTAGTATGTACTTCATTTCTAGTTACATAAAAGATTTTAAGCATGTTGTATTTGTAGTTGACTATTTGTTTTTATTATTATATAATTATTATTACAATACCCAGATCTCGATTTATAAGAATCTTGTGGTTGTCTTGTTAAGCACCAACTTTTTTATAATTTTTTGTAGAACTGCATTAGTTCTTTTTCAGAGAAATTCCAAACAGTTCTTTAATTTGTAACTAAGATTTGGTTTTGATTGAGAGAAATTAGAATCTAAGTAAGAATTTGGCTATTAAAAACATGATTATTATAACAAATTTGTTTTTTTTAATTATTCGAATAATACCCGAAAAAAGTCGAATATTCGAATACCATAAATTTTCGAATATTTGCAAGGCCTACCCTCTGCATAGCTCGCTGAGTGACCTTGAGCTTCCTCACCCGGCTAGCAGTGAAGGACAAAGTCATACCGTATACCCCCGAAATGATTAAAGACATTACAATATCTTTAATAAATTAGAAAATTAACAAAAAACTCCTTGAAACCCACTTGAAAGTACCTGCAAAACCTGTACCTGTTTTTTTTTGCATAGTATTTGTTTTCAGTTACTTACTGCATTACACAATTTCAAAACTATTTCAGAACTTCTGTTTTATTTATCATTACTTATACCATTAATAATTAAGTTAAATTTAAAACTTCAAAAGTAACATTGTTTTTTATATTTACCTACGTACATTTACAAGTAAATAATATGTAGTTATTGTTTAACCGCACATTCCATTTATTATTACTAAATACAAGGACGAAACACAAGCTACCGTTGATACAATTACAAAGCACGAGTATGTATAACATTACACGACGTCTACATGTGTTTTAGTAATTATTCTAAAGGTAAGCCTTGTTCATCGAGTTAGATTCATACCATGTGCGGGTACCTACAAGGTGATGTCATCGCCAGCAGCGTCTTATACAATGTAAACAGTCATCAAGGGTCTCGGTACTCGTGTCACAAAGTCACCATCATCTGAGTCATTAAAGTTCGCATAACGCTTATAAAAGGTTTTTTAAAAAACAAACACGAATATTTTTTTTAATAAACCAGTTCATTTCTTGTATATTTTTCTTTCTTCTTCATTTATAGAAGAAAATAAATTAATATATTATGTTAATTATTTAAGATGAGAAAGTTATTTCCCTCATCTCTTATCTTTAATAGACTATGATTTAACAAAAATGTTGCTGTCACATCGCCACAGAATAAATATTATTACTACGTACAGAAAGAAGTTACACTCCTTTGATGTTGACTGCTTACCGACATTTTAATAGCCTACATAGTTATTATTAATCAGATTGATCGCGCACGCAAGCTAACTTTATCGCCGCGCGCGAGTGTCCGTATTACTTTGCATCTTTTCTCCTACCTACGTCACAACGGACTTTCCGTGGTTAAAAGGGCTGTTAATAAAGAGTAAAAAAACATTGTGAGATTGTAAGTAAGTTATTATCGACCATATTTCTGCTACTATGTGACTTCTGTGATATCTATCGCATGCAACTTGCATGGCCATTCGTCGGTAATCGCGATGCTTGGCCCGGAAGAAACAACAAATAAACCCGAAATACGATTCCTAACAGAAATGTGATAGTATTCTACTTAGTCACAATCTCATAAACAAAGTTTTCATTACAGTATTTTGTGTTATTACAACTTAAAATATTTTAATTACAAAAGACAAGTATAAGTATGTAAGTAGGTACTTCGGTAGTGAAGTAAATTTCACCTAAGTTTTGTAATAAAGCGCTTAGGTATTACTTCTGTAGTTAAATTATTACTTAATTATTTTTTCGCTATAAGTACATATCTAACAAAGAAATTAAATAAATTTACCTTGCATTATCCTTCGGTAACTTAAAAAATTATATATCTGAATCCTTTTGTTTAGTTATTAGGCATCCATCCCCATCCCCGCAACAATTATAGTAGGAACGACGTTTTGCCATTATAATTTATGAAATAAATAGTCAATATACATAATATAATATATTATTATTCTTAAATTACATTAAAACTTTTTCAACTGTTTTATCCCACAATTAAATATACTAAACTAAAACAATTTCGATGAGTATTTCAACAAGTATTTACAAAAAACTACCTAGTCAGGTCATAAATTCTGTCACATGTTTAATATAAAATAATTGAAACAAGTTTATTCATTATGTAACCATTTATATACCAAAATGAACTTAACAAAACATAGATTCTTATGACACTAAAGTTTATTCAAAATGACCTCCGTGATTTTGAATACAGGCCTTTAATCTGCGCGGCCAGTCGTCTATCGCAGCACGAACGAGGTACATGTCAATATCGGCGGCTGCCTTAATCAAGGATGTCTTGAGTGACTCCAAATTGGGATGAGGCTTTGAGCACGCCTTTTCCTCTAAGTGTTGCCATATCTTGTAATCTAACGGATTCAAATCTGGACTGGAGGTGGGCCAGTCTTCGTGCCGGATGAAGTCGATTTCACGCGCCGCCAGCCAGTCTTGTGTGCTCTTTGCTCTATGAGCTGGCGCCAAATCTTGTTGGAATACCCAGTATCTGTAATTGAACATGGTATGAGAAACAGGTACCACAAGGTTCGTCAGGACTGTATTTTGATACACAACTGCATTCGTTTTTACACCTTTCTCACAAAAATATACCTCTGTTAAGCCCCAATAAGAAACTCCCAACCATACCATGAGCGAGGATGGAAAATGACCTCGTTGGATACGCGGAATACGGTTGCTCGCTTATTCACTACTGTGTGCGTACGTATCATTTTGTTTGTTGTGGCTCTCTTCTACGGTTAAAATTTTTTCATCCGAAAAAAGAATCTCCCGATATTTTTTTCCCGCGTACCGCTTCAACAAAGCGCGGCATCTCTTCAGTCTCAGGTCCATTAGACGAGCATTCAAACGATGTCCTGTTTTTCTTCGATATGCCCGAAGTCTTAAATCTTCATTTAACACCCTTTTCACCGTGGACCTGCTTAACCCCATCTGAAGGGCCAACAGTTTCTGCTTACGTTTGGGATTTTTTTGAATTCGCGCCTTCACAGCTTTTATCACTGCTGGAGTCCTAACAGACCGAGGGCGACCACTTCTTGACCTGTCATCTACGCTAGAGTCTTCATTGTATCGTTTGATGGTACGATAAACGAATCTTTTGGTTATATTCAAATTTTTCAGTATGTCAAAAATTTGAATTGACGCGTAACCGCAACGATGCAACGCAATAACTGCAACACGGTCTTCTTTAAGCGTCCACTCCATATTTAAAAATGAGTAAAATTCTAAAAAGTATACAGTTTTATTTTCATTACCAATTCGAAATTCGAATTCAATAAACTTTTTTGTGGCCAGCATTCTAAAAGAAAAGTTTTTACTGTGTGACAATACTTATGACCTGACTAGGTATTTACGTAAACAGCGTTAAAAAGCTTTAACATTCAATTGCCTAGAACGCGCTAGCCCCGACTGCGTTCTGCCCCGGGGGCGGCTCGCAATTGAAGGTCATTATTTCACGCAGGTAGCAAGAGTGACAGCGGCCTGACATCGCCAAGTATCGCCTTGGTTCCTTGGTCAAACAACAATCAAGGCAATATCACTCAATCCCTACTTTTAAAAATATCCGAGTAAGAAATAAAAGGGCCAAAGCCAAAGGCAAGGCTTACGCTTTAACACGCGGAAACGAAACTTAGAACAGTACAACTAAAATTACAGTTCGATTTTGTTTCTATACATAATAGCGCGCTTCCTTAATTCGAAGGAAAACGGCCTCGAGCTGTTGAAAAAATGATAAATCTTTACTTACGAGGGGCGTTCAATGTATTCTCGGTATTAGGGTGATTTACTAATAATGTGGGTTAAAGTTATCCCACTGCTGGGCACAGGCCTCTTCTCATATCTGAGAGTTTTGGGGTAAGGAAATGTCTGCCGCGCTGCCCCAATTCGTGTTGGCGAACTTCACATGGTTTCGAAATAATTTTTTTCTTATTTCTCAGACATGCAGGTTTCCTCACGATGTTTTCCTTCACCGCCGAGCACGTGGTAAATCAGCACTTCAAATTGCAACTAACAATTTCATTGATGCCGGCTGAGATCGAACTCGGGTTGCTCGTGTAATGTGAAATTTACAGCGAGCGCTAACCATCTGAGCTACCACGGCTCTAATGTGGGTAATTAAAAAAAATCATTAGCCTGATTACCTGAGGGTATAAATATATAATTTCGTCTTGTTAACTTCATTACTTCTTATGTAACCTTCAATCATAGACGACGGGAATGACTGACACGACAATGTTGAAAAATATCGAATACCGTGGTGATTAAATGTCTCACTAAACAAGGAAAAATTCAAAAAACATCCATGGAGAAATGGTGGCCGTTTACCAACACTCTGCTCCTTCAATGTTAACAGTACAGAAGTTGTGAAGTGAATTCAAAAGAGGCACGGAAAGCATCGAAGAAGACCCCCGCCCGAGTCGGCCAATTACCGCGGCTACAAAAGAAAATGTGAAAAATATTAAAAAACCTGTATTAGAAGATGCACGAGTAAGAATTAGGATGGTAGCAGACACAACTAACCTATCCGTTAATACCATACACACCATATTGCATGACTATCTCAACCTCACAAACGTCAGTGCAAGATGGGTGCCGCGAGTGCTCACTGCGCTTCAAAAGCAGGCGGGGGTTGACTGTTGTAGGGAGTTTTTAGAGCTGTGTGATGACGACCCAACAAGTGTTTTCGATAGGATAGTTACAGGAGATGAAACGTGGGTTCACCACTATGACCCTGAGAGTAAACAGGAGTTTATGCAATGGCATAAAAAGGGATCAGACCTCCCCAAGAAGTTCAAAGTCACTCTGTCAGCCGGTAAAATCATGGCCGCAGTGTTTTGAAATTCCAAAGGAATACTATTGATTGAGTACACAAAAAAAGTGAAACCATCAACGCAGCACCAAATACTCAGCCACTTTCCGCCGTTTGAGAGAAGCCATAAAGGAAAAGAGAAGAGGAAATCTGACCAAGGGAGTGCTATTCTTCATGACAACTCACCGGTTCACACGACGCGGGTCAGCAAGACTGCTGTACGAGAATGCGTATTTGAGGAAATTAACCACCCACCACACAATCTAGATCTAGCCCCTAGTGACTACTTTTTATTCCCCAAACTTAAACAAAGATCTTTGGGGAAAGCAATTTGCTAATGATAATGAGTTCAAGTCAATAATAACTATGTAGGCTATTAAAACGTCGGCAAGCAGTCAATATCTTTTTATTCTTGCTATAATCAAACGGAACAAACCTCAAATTAAAACGAATAGTTTACGTGGTAGAGCCATGCTGCAGCTATATTAGTTGCAGCTCAAATGTGTCGGCTCCACTGGGATATGACAACACTCTCACAGAATACCAGTGTAAAATAGCAGCTTAATGCTGTTGTTTTGTATGGTGAGTGTAGAGAACCAGAGACCATTTGATAAATTTTGATTCTTAATCGAGGATAAATGTAGTAGATATCTATGGGCCACACCATCCACTTATCATCAGGTGAACTGTTTGCTCTTTTTTTCACCCTTATTCTATATAAAAATTTGTGCATAAATGAACAAGGTTTCTTTAATAAAGAGAGTCTACATGAGGCATGAGGAAATGGCAGCTCATAATCTAATTGATTCTTCAGCGATTGCAGACTACAGAGCTAAGTACCTTGGATTCCTAAGATCACTCCCTAATGTCATTGGTAACAGAGTCAGTAATTCATTCTTGGAGCAATGTATACGCTATTACAACAAGGTCTCGGAAAGTGTACAGGCTCTCTCTATTACCAAGTTTAAATGTTTTGTTAAGCCGAAACTGTATAAAAAGGGTTATTATAGTATAAATGAATACATGGTTGATAATACCCCCTGGGAATGAGGTGGTAGCTGATAGTTTGTACAATCATTAATGTAAAATTTACTTTAAAAAAAATCCGCTGGGTTTCTTGCTGGTTCTTCCCAATACAGAGGGTTTTTTTCAAACCAGTGGTATAGTAAAAAATGACTTTCAATAAGAATTACACATGTAATCTATATTGAATAAAAAATTATTCTATTCTATAAAGAACAAGCTAATATTCCGCAAGAAGTTTGGGTGCTTTAAATATATTTTATTGCTGCCTACAAGCAAATTTTGCACTTAGATGTTGAGTCGCAGACACCAACCAGGCTCAATCAATCACATATCCAAGAAACATATTCTCCAAAGCTCGTTATCCATCAAGGTGGATGCTCTTAAAATGAAACCACTTTAAGCAGTTTGAAAGTAGTTAAACCAGTATTTTGTTTTACTAAAAAAGTTTTTCATACACTCTATGTGCTGTAAAACAGGTCAAGGACATTTTTCAAATAATATAGTAACTTGGCATAAGTGTACCTGAGCTCAAAATATAAATTTGTTTTGATTTATATAAAGTTTGATTTGGCAGTTAGCCAAGCTTTTTATTTCTGTGTAATTTCTTTTAGGGGTAATTATTAGTGTATATATGACTACAACTTAAAAAAAAACACTTATTATTGTATAGATCAGTAAATAAATATCAATAAATAAATATTTTAACAATGTAGTACATTAATTCCATATTTGGTAGCAACAAAAATTTGAGATGTAGTGACCCTATCATTCAAGTATTGATTTGTCTTACAAACCGGGTCATTTGGGTTGATCATTCAAATGGATCATTTCGAACTTCAGTACTCTGTGATCTGTGAGACCCGCTCGATAATATCACTCATCGGGCATTACTATACTCTTTGGTCGTAGGTCCAGTCAATGAATAGTTATCATCAATACTTTGATCCGTCCCGGTTCAAATGAACGAATCATTCACAGTTGACACATGTCTAATTCAAGGATGCAATATTATAGTTGCAGGGCATTTGCTAGCAATGTTGCAGAGCCAGGGATTCGACACCTGCACAGAACATGTGTTTGTATGGGCTAAAAATAATCATACTGGGTCAGGATGTTTGTCCTTGTACAACATATATATGTAAAAGTCCTCCATGATACAAGAGAAAATCCTATTGTTGGGATAACAATTTTTTTTAAATACAATATGTTGTTAGTAAACTCAAAAATAGATATTATACTTGGGTGGTTAACTTTGGCTGCTAAGAATGAAATAAGAGTTTTTTGATAATCACTATAGATGTTATAAAACACGTTTTTAAAGTAGAAGAAATAAATGGATACACAAACAACAGAATTTCCCCTAGTGGAAATTTCATTAGGGTAAAAATAGACTAAAACAAATATTGTCGGACATATAAATTCACAAGGCATTTGCATTCAAGGTATGACAATAATAAATCTATTGCAGTTTTATGACAGTTTTGCACTGTTATACACTATAAAATAATACAAACATATTATAATAAAAAATTATATTCCCCAGATCAATTTTAACAAACAAGATCCACCATTAAATACTGCCAGAGTCTATCAAAGTGTGTAAGTAATAGTAGTGTCACAAGTGTATTTTTTATAGGATAGGGTGACAAACGAGCACACAGTCCACCTGCTAGATAGTAAGTGGTTGCTAACATCTACATCTATCCTCAATAAAGAATCAAAATACAGATGCATTGTCACCTGTGAGAACTAAGATGGAAAGCCGCTTTTCCAGTAAAAAACGTCTCCAGTTCTCACACTAACCACATGAAACACAGCACTTTTAAGCTGCTATTTTATGCTGGTATTCTGTGAGATTGTGGTCCTTCCCCAGTCAAGCCTACCCATTTGCACTACAACTATAATTCTACCATGTATAAAATTATAAGTACTACCACATACTACTCGTACCACATATAAGGTGCGTTGGGGTAAGATCGGTGATGGGGCAAGACCGTAAGATTTAAATTTCCGACGAATCGTGCTATATTTTTAAATGCTAGCAATATAGTACACGACGCCATTTCATTCTGCCCCGACCCCAAGTTCCCGCCATTCACTAGGGGAAGTAGGACGCATGCTGAGCGGCATTTTATAAAACAAGATAATTTTTGTATTTTTTTGTCCATCCGGTCTTTCCCTATCACTTTTATTTGTGATTTTATAGAGCGAGAATATAGCTTCTTTTGTTATTATTTTGTCTGAATACTAAGTTTTATGAAGTTACAGCCTGATAAAATTGATTCAGTGGGCTAAGATCGCTGTAGGCCGAGATCCGATGTTTCCCTGTGCGAGTGAAGATCGGATGAATTTTATCTTATCTTTACCCGTTATAAATATGGCAGTGATTGTTAAACTTTCATTTGTCATGTATTTTCTTTCTAAACTACAACCATTAATGATTTGCACCATGTTCCAGAAATCTGATGTATATGGATGTTGAGAAAATAAAGTTTTTGCCAGACTCTTTCAACTAGTCGAAAATCTGTCCGATATTACCCCAACGCACCTTAATATCTATTACCACATATGCATTAGCACCAACTCACTTACTTATATCTTACCTGTACCAATGTAACACAATACTATTAATAAGATCAGACAGCACAACACAACCAAATGAAAAAATAACCAATTATACACATTTTTAACTTCATCTGGAGTTCAAAATCAGAACACATGGTTTAATATCAAGATCTATAAATACTGTCATTGGCATCATGTATTACAAACTATCTATTATATTATATTATTTTATATATGGTAGAGCGGTAGTACAGCTATATTAGTAGTATAGTTGTAGCACGAATCGGTTGGCTCAACCGGGGAAAGACCACACTCTCACAGAAAACAGCGTAAAATAGCAGCTCAACGCTGCTGTGTTTCATATGGTGAGTGTAGATAACCGGAGACCCTTTTTACTGGAAATGAGGCATTCCATCTTAGTCCTTACGGGTGACAACGCTTCTGCATTTTGTTTTGTAATAGAGGATATATGTAGATGTCTATGGGCCGCAGTAACCACTTACCATCAGGTGGACTGTGTGCTTGTTAGTCACCCTTGTCCTATAAAAAAAAATTAAAGGTTTCACTTTATCTTAAGTTAAACTTAAATTTTATTCCCAACTTATTCAACTTGAAAGAAAATGATCAGCTTATTCAGCTGCCTTTAGAAATCAATGTAACACACAAAGTCAAGAAACAATGAAGTTTTCATTCCCACATTATAGAAAACTAGCTTTGTACTAAATTACTACATAACTGGAAATCAATGGATATCCTTTTTAATAAACGTAAAAAAATAAGTAATATTAGTTCATAACAAAAGAGACTGACTGTAATTTTTAAAATACTAAAAATAATAGATTATTTTCATATTGTTTGTCATGAAATATTCGACAGAAACCAACACAACATGACAAACTTCAATAAAAACAATATTGTGAATATACGGTTCAATAATTATTTATTCAAATTAAATGAATATTAGGGTAAATTGGATTAGTACTTTATAAATTACACTGTAACATGAATTTCGTAACAGGCTGCGTGCGTAAATTGTGGACATAATATAAACAAATGCTCGTGTATAATGGATAAAGTCAAGAAATTTAGACATCAAATGAACAAAAAGATAAAGTCTTATTACGACATAATGAAGGAATACTTATTTTTTATAAGTCGTCCGCCTACAACTTGGTATTGCCTCAACACCACGATAAAGTATAAGTCATGCGTCATCATTTCAAATTTATTAATCAAACACTTACCACACTCTTGTAAATATTTCAAATAAATGTTCCAGATAAGATAGTCCTCAATTCATTGTATATCACAGCACTAAAAAATTTTACGAATTCACAAACACAACACATATACGTCACTCGCTACTATCCGCCATTTTATAAATATATTTCTTTTCTTTTTTCTTTTTTTTTTTGGAGTTTATGGCCTGGTATCTAGACCTTTAGGCCAAGTCTTAAGTATTTTTATTCGGTTTATTGTAATTTCCCCACTCCTTCATAGTATACTGCTTCACAATATGTTGATGCGTCACATTGTGCAGTTCTTGGGAGATTTTGGCGGCAACTTGATCCAGCAGACAGCTGATAGTTGGCGATGGTATCTAAAGGTGCCTATGCAAACAAACAGCTTATCTTGAGAATCCATCACCATCAGAGCACTTGTTTCACTGTTTCCACTAATAGTTCACATGCGTAGACACTTAATACACAAAATCGCAATACTTTTACATATCAAAGTCCACTTTAAACCATTATTTAAACAATAATACAGGAGCACCAAACCGCCGCCGGTCAATTTCCCGCCAAAACTCTATATTTCTTTTCTTTAGGAAACAGTGTTGCCAACAACTTGGACCCGGATATCGCCATTTTTCACAAATTTAGTAGCCTCATATAGCCGAAGTTGAGCTGAGGTAGCCTAAAGTAGCCCAAACATCAAAACTTCGCTATGAATAAATAAAAACGTAATTTTTTACAATTTGTTTATTCATAAGATGTACATAGATTATCATATTAAAAAAATTAGGAATGATCATCTGCTGCCAGCAGCAATAAAGCATCAGCAAGACTTTCACCGTCAAAATATTCTATAGCCTCTGCTGTGCTGGTGCTGGCACAAGCTTCGCTGGAACTGGAAACATACATATTTCTCCCAGGTTACTTAATACGTGCAACAGGCTAAGTTAGAAGCCCTTTTTTACATGGGGAAATGCCTACGCATACCCGTCTCACGGGGGCAAGGATGGGTTATGTCGAACTCGCATCGACTAAAACACCATGGTGTTCTACTTTCGTTCCGTGGCATGGCCACGGGGATGATTTCGCACACATACGCGGCTCCACCAGTGCTGACCGCCCCATGGCGGCCCCTCCTCGAAAGAGGACTACTCCTCCCTCATCTCCTTCTCAGGTAAGGTGTTCCAGAACACATGGCGCGCCCTCCTCTGCAGCCTCCAATTACGCATGTGCAACAGACGCCCCCGTGTCCACAATGCGCGAAGGCCATAGGGCCAGGAAATACTAGCACTAGGAAGTACCAACCTCCCTGACCCAGCGGCGGGTCTGATCTATGGCTCCACCGCCAGCCAAGATTCGGCTGCGGAGGGCAGGGAGAGCTGCGCCTTGCAATACCGACACTCCTCTGCCCCCGCAGCCCCACCACCACCGCATCAATTAACGGTGTGGCCCCGTCAGAGTCGCAGAGGATAGGGCGAGTGTTGCATCGCCATACCAACACTCCTCTTCCCCCGCGACTCTACTTCGACTGCAGCGGTAAGGGAAGTGTCGGTGGGCTGCGGCGAGAGGGGTGCCCATCCCTCTAGCCGCAGCCCACCGACACACAACTCAACTCGCCAAGCCCACTCGGAGAGGCTACCTCGGGCCGGACCTACAACACGGGCCATCCAAGGGGTTCCCCTTTGTTCACCGCGGGTGACCCCCTCCGCCAAGGCAAGGCCCAAGATGCCCTATGGGTAGATCCGAATACACGGACAAAGCGTTAGGGTCGCTTTGTCCGTGTATTCGGATCTACCCGTCTCTCTTGCGCACGTCTGGATATGAGTGAGAGTGATCCTTAATTTTGGGGTGTTTCCCGAAATTAACAGTGTTGCAGTGTAGGAGGTATTTTTTTAACGCTTATATTAACTTCTGTTGTGATTCAGTCTCATTGACGGTCGAGCGTTCGTCTCTCAAGTAGCCTATTTGGCGACCAGTCACCTGTCAGAATTTTTTGTAGCCGATTTCCATCCAGAGTAACTTAATTGGCGAAAAATCGCCTACGTTGGCAACACTGTTAGGAAAGTCAAATCAGACCTCGTATAAAATATCTATTCATACTCTTTGGTTAAAAACACAGAGTACATTTTATAAAGTCAAAGAGTATTTATAAGTGTAGACGGAGGCCTTAATTAGAAAAGTTCTTAGGCACGTATTAATATTAATAAACGTTACTCAGCTCGAATACACGCACTTGAGTACAATCTTGAGGTTATGATTTTATTAATAAACATATCTCAAGACGCGGCTTAGGTTTACGATATCATCTTAGTTATTTTTTTATAAAATAAAGGTGACAGGCGAACACTGGGCGAGCACACAGTCCACTTTATGGTAAGTGGTTGCTGAGGCCTATATACATCTACATCTATTCTCGATTACGAATTAAAACGCAGATGCGTTGTCACCCGTGAGGACTAAGATAAAATGCTTCGTTTCCAGTAAAAACGGTCTCCGGTTCTCTATATTCTCCATACTGATTAATAAACTTCAGTGGCGCACTGATTAATAAACTAAACTCGCCTCTCAAGTGTTTGTACTTCTGATGCTAAAATCTGAGTGCGGGCAGTCCGTGACTTAAGATCGTGATTGTTTACATGGATATTGAAAATATTTTAGAAGAAATTAATTATTGCGAAGAAATTAAGTACAATAAAGACATTTTATGGCCTTCGCAATATCTTTTACCAAAAGAAATTATAAGGGATGCCTACGATCCTTTTGAGTTACAGAAACATTAATAAAAGACTCACTGGTGAAATACAATAACAGAAGTCTTCCAATTTCCCCAAAAATAGCCTTCCTATTAACTTTAAGTGTTTTTGTCAAAGCATCATTTCAGTTATGTATATATTGTATATTTATTTAAATAGGTATAATTTATTTCATTATTTAAATTAATCATCATCATCATTACAGCCCTTCACAAGTCCACTGCTGAACATAGGCCTCCCCCAAAGAATGCCACAAAGCACGGTCCTGAGCCACCTGCATCCATCGACTTCCTGCATGTCTTACCAGGTCGTCACTCCATCTCGTGGGGGGACGCCCTACACTTCGCCTACCGGTACGAGGCTGCCACTCGAGAACCTTTCTTGTCATTGGGGGGTATTTGCCATAGTTGCCACGCTTGGCGAGCGGGTTGGCAACCGCAGTTTTTTTATTTAATTAATATAATGTATTAAATTTCAAAGTGGGTAATGAGGGCATCCACGATTTGTACGATTTGTAAGATAAAATAAATGTCATAACTATTTATATAGCAGCATGTAATTACATGCTGCTATATAAATTCAGATTACTATGTTGATGTTTGAAAAGTGATATTTGTAGTAGGTACTATAATTACCTACCTGGCTAGAATCGTATGGACTAACGTTTGATTATACAGTTATTCTGCTCCAGGTCTCATTTTTAATACGTAGAGACGTGCCATCGGTCTCCTTATTTTTCACCATAGCCCTATATTTATTTTATAATACCGAGAATTATTTTTTATCAATCGGAGTAAATACATGCTTCTTGCTTTCCATTTTTGTATAAATTAAATTTCCTGCAAGATCAAAGTTAAGTAATTAAGATGTTTTCCAAAATGTTAAAAATAATACGTCACGTTTATATTTAATTTGATTTTATATTTGTTATTTGTACATATTGAATTAAGTAGTAAACTCGTAAAAACATTCGTATTTAGAAATACATACATAACAGTTTTAACAATTTTAGATTTTCGAAAGTAGAAAAAACTTTATAACGTGATACAGATCTATTTATATAAGTTATATCAAAATAAAAGTATTCAATAAATCTCACGATATAGCAAAAACGAAACGTGATGAATGATATTCTAAACTTTGGTCTATGTGACGTAATCGTTTACGAGATCAAGCCCTCTAGTCAAGTCACAGAACAGTATTCTAAAGCACAGCATCGTGAGATACTGTTTTTATTTGTTTATTAATTAGCAACGATCTTGAGATGCTGATATCGTAATGACCGCGTATCAAATGGTTACGCACTTGAGTTCGTCGTTGACTAACATTTGTTTATACGGGCCTTAGAGAGAGTAATGTTATTTTAGAAATAGAATATACTGGCGACTAAACGGAGCAACGATAGGGCTCAGTATGAAGCACATATATATTTATCTATGCTATGAAGGAGAGCGAATCCCTCCCCTGCCTGCGACGTATGCGGTAGTACCGGTCGCCTTCGCTAGCGTACCGGTACCCCGTGTTTAGGAATTTCGGATTAGGAGTATCCCGTACACGGAATCAGTTGCATGCTTTTGGTGTTCACCCAGCAACGTAATATTACTCGATATTATTTTGAAATATTGGGAAAGATTGTATGACGCTTTAATTAAATTTTAATTCTAATAACCATGTGATTGCTTTCATCACGATTTTTAATTGAATCACATGTAAGAATGAGAATTCATTATATCATTAAATTCTACAAAAGACAATTAAAAAACCTCATAATAGATGTCGTAAATATTTGTCGGTTGCACATCTGTAACGAGGCTGTTGAATAAACAGAACTCAACGAATAATTTTAAACTGTTTTATTTATTCTGTTCAACCCCCTATCAAATATTTTAAGCGTAATACAGGTAAAATATAGTGAAATTAGATAGGTATCTATCAGCACATGCCTTTGTTTCCACCGCAGCGAATCAGGTGAAACTGCAGAAGTTGTATCTTTTATAGAAAAATAAATTATTATGAGGAATACTGATAAACTATAATGTTATGAAATTTTTATTTAAGGAAATGTTTTTGTGAAGACCCTTGCATATTTTTGCGATTTGACGTCGATACAACCTTGTAGGAGAACAGCATATTAATTGATTATTTAAGTACGTTATTACTCTACAAGTATATTACTCTACTCTTGGGAGTAAAAGTAGGGTTCATCCGTTACTAAATATCTTATTATATTAATTATTATTTTTGTGAAGAGTTGTATGTACATTGATAGAGTAGACATATTAAAGTTTTGTAGTTATTATTATCTATATTATATATTACAATCAGCGCGAAATTCATGATTCACTCGACTACCAGCAAGCTATACTCCAGGGACGGTACACTTAGACCCCCACTCCAGCCTGCAAAATAATGATATTTGTTATAAAAAATATACTAGCCGACGTATTTTTAATAGCACATTACGATTATACTTGTATTTGTAATTGCACACTCGCCAATTTTTTATAAAAAATCAAAAAGTAAATTATGGTTTTTACTAGTACTGCAATATCGATATCTCCGTAAATAAAGTTTTTTTTTAATTGCACAGAGTGCCAATAAATTGCACATATCTCGATTGTAATTGCACAATACCGTATTGTTATTGCACATACTTATTTAGTTACAAAAATTAATAATTATGTAAAACTGTTTAATATCATAGTAAATAATCTCTTATTGAAATTTGTTTTATTTTAATTAATTTATTTTTATTAGGGCAGATAACAAATAAAATAGGTTAGGTTCATCTTGTGTCAAAGAATCGAATTGATTGACCCCGACTCCACCTGGTACGAGTCTGTCCTACCCCTAGAGTGGTTATATAGAGCCGGAGGCGCGTAGGGGGAGCAGCCTCCGCCTGCTGTAACAAATCGTAGGCATCGGACGATCCGGAGCGGCTGAGGCTAGTCGCCGAAGGCGACCAACAAGCCGAAGCTGCGGAGGCGAGGAGGGATGCCTGCGATTTGTTACGCAAAGGCGTAGAGGCTGCTCTCCCCGCAGCGTCAGAGACGTTGCAGTCTCAAAATTTGTAATTAATTATGTTCTTTTATTCAGCGCTGTTATAGGCAACCCAAAAAAATACCTCAAATAAACCCCCCACCCCCAAAAGAGCAACATTCAAATTTTCCCGCCACAAAAAATTGCAAGGGCTGACTATAGATGGAGCTAGTGGGTGTATATTAGATTTATTTTATTTTGTATGAAGTTGGTGTTCATCTCCGCTAGGAGTAATAGTGTTCTGTGGTCCATGGCATCTCCACCATAGAGAACCTGAACAATGTCTCTTGTAGAATTTCTAACTGTCGAATCGTAGTGCAGGCAAAGGTCTTCCAAACTCTGCACTAACTTTCTCTGCATGTATCCAGTTTCAGCTGTTTTCACCTCAGTATCCACAGAAATAACAAAAAATAATACATACTGCTTTTCATTTCCTTAAAATCTGGAAATGGATAGAAACGTGATGTGTTGTGGTTAAAAAGCAGAACGACTTATGGCCCGTTTTCATTGATGGTATGCACTATGCCCGTCGTCTGCTGCGTATAGCGCATATTGGCGGCGACCGTCAGTTTTACTTAATTATTAATTTTTGTAACTAAATAAGTATGTGCAATAACAATACGGTATTGTGCAATTACAATCGAGATATGTGCAATTTAATGGCACTCTGTGCAATTAGAAAAAAACTTTATTTACGGAGATATCGATATTGCAGTACTAGTAAAAACCATAACTTACTTTTTGATTTTTTATAAAAAATTGGAGTGTGCAATTACAAATACAAATATAATCGTAATGTGCTATTAAAAATACGTCGACTAGTATTTTTTTAATTACAAATATCATTATTTTGCAGGCTGGGGTGGGGGAGGTGGTACACTTCTATACTATAGGTAGAGGTCCAATAATTTGCAAAGACACTACTGCCATCTTATACGATACCCGCATAAACTTTTGAACATTAAATTCTAAAAGATGCGCTAGATGGCGATTACACCAATTCTGGTTATTGGGTATGGAATTTAATGGAATTCTCTAAAGTTGTAACATAAATATAAAGGATTAATAATTATACGGACATGCAAAAACCTAATTTAAAATATATTGAATAAAAATATCACTTGGATCGAGGTGGAAAAGAGGGTATATCGAGAGACCCCCACTTGTTTGTGCAGTATAAAGTTCACTGTAGGTGCCGTGCGCGAGAGATTCCGCTTCAGTCATTCAACGAGTGTGGTCATTCTACCAGTGCTAAGATAGTGTCGTGGTTTTGTTCGTGTTTGTAATTCTTCTAGTGCAGGCAAGGAGGATTGGTGTTGCTGAGAGGCTGCCCTGTGTTACATTGAGTTAAGTAGTGTTGCTGTTGGTTTACATATTTTGGTGTTATCATGTAATTACGTACCTCACGTTACACTGGTCTGTGATTGTGGCGGAGACGTGTTAGGGTGTGGTCGAACTGTGATTTCACTATACTGAAAGTATAGTGCGTTACGTTGTCTTATTACTGATAATGATTAAACTGAGTAAGTAAAAGAGCAAGTTGAACATCCGCTCTCACAATTTTATTTTTTTAACAATTAATGCTATCCTGATGTATTTCCGAGACCAAAAGCGGGATCCTCTGTTGTAATCTCCAACATATATTTTTATTTTAACATTTTTTTAAAAATTTCTCAGAAATTGATTCATATCAAATATATTTGGACTGGATTTTGTTAATAATGTTGTATATTTCTGCGAAAAGTTACACGGTAATTTACACCATAGACTTGGAATATATACGCCAGTATATTCTAAGTCTATGATTTATGGATATCGATTTATATTGATGGAACTATATTTTAAACAGTATTGATATATATCGCGTGATAAATATCGATATATCGTCATCATTTGCATGATGTAAAGATAAGGCCCAAAATTTTATTTACTGACGGTTGAACGACGAAAAAAACGATACAACATGTTATAATATATCGATATTCATACGAATTCGATACTCTAAAATAAATATCGATATATCGCGATTTAAAATATCGATCATATATTTCGATACTTTTATTAAAAAATATTGATACATTGATATTTTTTGCCCAAGCCTATTATATTTAATCTACACTCTACAGTAATATTATCTAGAAACAGGAGTTTTGGCGGGAACTTGACCGGCCGCGGTTTGCTGCTCCTGTATTATATATATAGTTTAAATAATAGTTTGAAGTGGATTTTAATATAAAAGTGCTGCGATTCAATGTATTAACCGTGAACTATGAAGGATAACTATACATTTGGAAAATTATAATAAACCGAATAAAAATACTCAAGACTTAGCCTAAAGGCCTAGATACCAGGCCATAAATTCCAAAAAAAAATATCTAGTAACACCGTATTTTTACCCTTGCAACACGGTAACTCTTGATTTACATAATATGGGAGTTTTGGCGGGAAATTGACCGGCGGCGGTTTGCTGCTCCTGTATTATTGTTTAAATAATGGTTTGAAGTGGACTTTGATATGTAAAAGTGTTGCGATTTTGTGTATTAAGTGTCTACGCATGTGAACTATTAGTGGAAACAGTGAAACAAGTGCTCTGATGGTGATGGATTCTCAAGATAAGCTGTTTGTTTGCATAGGCACCTTTAGATACCATCGCCAACTATCAGCTGTCTGCTGGATCAAGTTGCCGCCAAAATCTCCCAAGAACTGCACAATGTGACGCATCAACATATTGTGAAGCAGTATACTATGAAGGAGTGGGGAAATTACAATAAACCGAATAAAAATACTTAAGACTTGGCCTAAAGGTCTAGATACCAGACCATAAACTCCAAAAAAAAATTTACATAATATGGATTATGGAGACACTGTCACAGTGACAGTGTCACTGTCCGTCACAGAGTACATTATATTGCTGTCCGTGGTTAAAATTATTTGTGGTTATGGCGGAAAAATTATATTTTCGCTTAGATTCTTTAAAAAATATTTTCTTAGCGTATAGCAAAAGAAAGTCAATTAGATATGGATTGCCATTTATTTTATTCGTTGTTGGTGGGTCATTTGGCCTCAGAGAATGGACGCAAATTAGGTAATTGACATAATTTTGTACTTTTTTATTTACTGTTTGTTTTATTAAGAATTTTGCAAGAAAAAGATGACTGTTTATTTAATAAACATATATATTCATTAAAGAGTAACCAATAGTTAACTGGTTTTATTCAACGTAAAAGATTACATATTTTATAAAAACAGAATAGAGAATTGACAAATAATATGATGTTAAGGTGACAGTTTATTAGTTTATAGTTTTAATGAATAAAGATGTAATTTATAATAAAAAGGTAAGAGTATACAACAATCACCCGCCTTGAAGCTCCAACATAATCGCGTAAATATGAGGTAAGCCCTCTGTCGGGAATGGCAGTACGAACTAAAGTTCTGTACCATTATCATTTTGAACATTTTCGGTTTGTTCAGATTATGCAGGTACTACTGGTTCATTGCATGTATTCATATAAGGACGGAATATATTTCCATTAACTTGGTCATATTCATTTTTCTCTTCACTAATCTAAACCATAGAGATACTACACAAGTGGTTTCAATAGCATCCATAACTTCAGTATCGACAGTGTTTACAGTTGCAAACACTAGCGAAATTCTCTTTCGGGTTGGGTTTAAAAGTAAGTCGCCTGAATTTGAGGATTCTGTCACTGTGATGCACCCTCATGCGATAGTTGCTGCTGGAGCAGCGTCCAAGTATTTTTAATTATTTTTTTAAAATATTGGCAAATCACTAACTAAACGTGAAATGGAACGTATATTTAACTAAATTCTAACATTTTTGATGTTGCATCTGATAGTCATCTCAAAATGTTTAAAATGAATCTGCAATTCTGAGGATCTGCGATTAGAGGTGTGCCCTGAAAACATACAATCTGCTGAGGTTTTCGTGCCCTTAATTAAAAAACGTAGAGATAGGCACTACAGATTTTGGACAGTATATGACTGCCTAGAGGTACATCGGTACACCCACAAAAAGTGAAGCACTCGAACCCTTACAATCCATTCATGGCTCCAGATGGGACTCGTACACAAAGAATAGAGCCACAATAGAAAGTCGTGAAACGTTTTTCTAAAAAAGACAATTATAAACATCCAGAAATTTTTTATGATTTTTTTATTAGTGGAGTATTTGTGGCGGTGAAACACTGCAAAATTTTGTGAAGATCCTTTTTTAGAAATGGTGGCAGCTATAAATTATGTTTATAAATTAAAGTAATTATGAAGTTATTATTTTGGTGTTTTATTGAGTGCAAGAGCAAGCAAAGGGAGCTTGGGACTTGGGACACCCTGACTCTGACAGGTTAGGTTAGAAGGGGATGGTGGGGTCGAGTGAGCAAGGGAATAGACCCCGCCATCCCCTTTGTGGTTATTTTTTTTAAACCACTCAGAAGTAGGAGTTCTGAGTGGTTTGCTATATATCAAGTGCTATGCAATCAAGCAATTAAATAGCAGCTATATAAGAAGAACAGTCACACATAAGAGATGAGAATGTCACTCTTTATGTGTGACTGTTGATATAAACACAATATTACTGACTAGTTAGCAATCACTTTGACAGGAGCATCTCCATTACACTTTTGGTTATGAAACTCTATCATCATCAGCCTGCTGCTAGACATAGGCCTCTTCCAAGGCGCACCACTTAGCCCGATCTCAGGTTTCACCTATGCAATTGCTGCCAGCAGCCTTGTGCAGATTGTCGTTCCATCTAGCCAGGGGGCGTCTATGACATCCCTGAATGCTATGTTTCATACATTTTATTTGTTTTCCCAGATATCAATTTTCACAAGTAAAAGGTGTGAGCAAAGAAGAAGCTGAGAAGATGGGCCTGCACAAAACTAAAGAAGTGACATTAGAAAAAGCATTTGATGACATACAAAAATTGGATATAGATAATTGGGAGAATAAAAGAGGACCTCGGCCATGGGAAATGCAAAATGAGCAAAGAAAATAATGTTATAAGCCAAAGCTTAGTGACAAGGTTTATAAGTAAATAGTTATTGTAAATAAATGTATATATAGTAATGTTTTGGGCATAATTTTTTTATTCAGGTGTTGTGCTGTCTTTTACTGATGCAATTTGATACTTCTATGTAAAAAACAACTTTTCCTAAAAAGTGAAGACAAGTGGTCTAAGACAGGGGTCGGCAACCTGCGGCTCGCGAGCCACATGCGGCTCTTTGGATGTGAAGCTGTGACTCTTTAGTTTCATACGCAAATATTACTTTTTTTTTATAGAAATAGGGTGACAAATGAGCACACAGTCCACCCGATGGTAAGTGGTTGCTGTGGCCCATAGACATCTACATTTATCAAAATGCAGATGCGTTGTCAGCCTTGAGGACTAAGATGAAATGCCTCTTTTCCAGTAAAAAGGGTCTCAGGTTCTCTACACTCACCATACGAAACAGCAGCATTAAGCTGCTATTTTACGCTGGTATTCTGTGAGAGTGTGGTCCTTCCCCGGTCGAGCCGACCCATTCGTGCTACAACTACACTACTAATATAGCTGCAGCATGGCTCTACCACGTATAAATATACTTATTTTATAAAAAAAAACATTTAAAAATCGATCCACACTGAGCCATTTGGAGTTGATACAGGATCTCTAGAAAAGCAATAGATCGATTTAAAAAGTAAAGCTTTGTGTAATTGAAAATTTACAGAGTTGAAAAGCAAGTTGAAAAAGTTGGATGTCCAGAAATGTATGTACGTAACGTAACAAAAATGAACAGCTTTAAAAGAAATGCCGTGAGTTGAGGCACTTATATTCGACGCATGGAATAGTCTTCCAGATTGCTACAGTGAGGTGAAGAAGTTGGCATTTGGAGTGCTAAATATCTTCGGATCGACATATTCGTGCAAGCAAGCATCCTCTTGCATGAATATAATTGAAAGTAAAGTAAGAAGCCAACTAACAAATGAAATAAACAAGTTATGAGCCAAATTTATTCAAACTTTCTAAAACCACGCAAAGCCAACGCTCCCAAAGAATTTGTTTGCTTAAATGTATGTTATTGAAATACAAGTTAGTGTTTACTAATTTATTGTGAAAAACACTATTTATGTATGAATAAATTTATATTTTTCTTTTGAATAAATAGCTTAGTTTTTTTTATCGGAAAACTTTATTTATGCAAGTACTATTTATGGATGGCAAGAAAAAAATTGTGGCTCTTAAAAAACCTTGAAATTTTGTAAATTGTAATTTTTGACTCTTCCAACTCAAAAGGTTGCCGACCCCTGGTCTAAGATATAGTGTATAGAAGAATTAAAGTAAAGCTTCCATTTTGGAATGAGTCTTCTTCCTTAGTTCTCTTATCTTCGATCGATACTTCTCTCCTATCCGGGGTACAAATTATAACACTTTTGTACCTCTGGTTAGAGTTTGTGTATAAGTCAGATAGGACATCTGTTCTCACTGAACTCTCTGAACTTACTGGTGATCCTTGGTGATTTTAACAGCCACTATGCTGAATGGCTTGGTTCTCGTTTAGCCGATCATGCGGGAAGATCTGTTTATGACTTTGCCTTGGCATATGGTCCGACACAAATGGTTACTTCACCTACGTGGATTCTAAATATGGAGGATCGTGCACCTTCCCTGTAGGACCTTCTGCTGACCTCTATCCGGACGAATATCAGGTCTCTGTCGATCCCCCTCTTGGCTCATTGGCTCATTGCCTGATCCAGATTATGGTGCTCATGAGGTTGAGGATCACCAACTGAAAAGTGACCGCCAGTACGATTTCCGTACGGGTTGTACAGCTGGTGATCTTCTGGCTTATCTGACTCATAAATCTGCAGAGGCAGACAGGAGACGCTAGCCGTTAGTTTGAACATAGCGACCCTTCGATCGGGTTTGGTACAAAGCGCTTCATTCGAATCTCCCTTTCTATGGACTTCCCGAGAATTTGTGCAACTGGATCAGCGGTTTTCTTGCAGATCAGAGCAATAAAGTCGTAGTAAAAGGTGCATGCGCCATTTACAAGCCTATTTATTCTGGTGTTCCATAAGGCTACGTTGTTTATCTGCTTATAAATAATATATTGTAAATCAGTAACGTGCATTGGTGATGCTTTATACACCGGCTGTTCCTATCGGGAAAACGTCGCCGCGTACCGGAACAAACTTGTATCTGAAGTCGAGTTTTTGCCGGATAAGGTCTTGGATTGGTACAACTAAATTTAATTAAGTTCAATGCCCAGAAGACACAAGATTGCGCGTTTATCACTAAAAGGAACATCTTTGTCGTAACTCCTCAATTTCAGGATACTCCCCCCTCAGCCAGTATCGGAATATTTGGCGTTGATATATCTGTAGCCGGTGGAAGGAAAAGGAGAGATCTCCCGCCGGGTAAGGTGTTCTGCCCGGGAGCGGCCAACGCTCCGCGTGGTAGTTCGGAGCTATTCTAAGTATATATACTGATTTAATTTCGGAACTTTGTCAGCGCGATTTAGGCTTCAATGTGTTCCGCTTGTGGCGCGACGACAGCGCTGTCACATATCGAATAACGTGCAATTACGTGGTCACTTGGAAGGGAACGCTGAATTGGCCTCTAAAAAGCTTAGCGTGCTCAGCAGAGCGGGGCAGTATTTTATGCCGACACACTGCTTGCAACTTTACAAGGGGCAGGTTCGGCCTAACATGGAATACTGTTCTCATCCCTGAGCCGGGACTCCCTACTCCCTAGTACCAGCTCCTTTCACTTGACCGTATCCAGCGCAGAGAGGCTCGAATCGTCGACGACCGACGAATACGAAAGACGAGACGAAGAGATGTTGCATCCCTTTGCATGTTTTATCGCATTTACCACGAGGAGTGTTCAGAGGAATTGTTCGGATTAATTTTAGCCACAAAATTTCATCAACGTATTTCACAAATCCACATGATCGGGATGCTAGGCTGTCTACGACTTAGGGAGCTTCAAGAAACGAGCTTACTCTTTTTTAAAAAGCCGGCAACGCGCCTGCTATTCCCCTGGTGTTGAATTTGTTAATAGGCGCATGTCGACACTTGCCGTCAGGTGACCCGCATGCTTGTTTGTCCAATTCTTATATATAAAAAAGACAATAAAACGAAGTAGACAATTATCTTTAACAATGTTATATTTATTTTCTGGAAGTGGGAGAAATTTTTGTGATTTCAGTTCGAGCCGTTCACGGTCAGGGGCCAAAAAGTTAAAACTAGAAAATTCTTTATACAACATTCGTTATACAACTAGGATAGTACATAATTTTTCGAACGTTGTTCTTGGAGACCGAGGGGCCCCTTTAGCTTGTGGGCCCCGGGGCATTGCCCCGCCTAGCCCCTGGGTAGCTACGCCACTGGATCATGTATTGGCTTTATATTGATATTTACTTTATGTAATTGATTGCACACGGGTTCAAGTTTGACAGAATATGCAGCAATTATAGTAAGACACTTTTACAATGCATATTGAGTAGTTACAGTTGTGAAGAGCTGATACGTTTTCTTTTAGAGTTCGGTGCGTCCTGTGAAAGTTCTTCTAAAACTTGTACATTAGTCAGAATTTTTTCTGATATTTTGTACTTTGCTGTCCACAAAATAGAGGTATATTTGGAATTTTATACCGCCGCAAAGTACTCTCTCAAAAAAAATTATAATGTCCTTTTTAGTCCCAGCAGTATTACTGATTTCACTGACAGTATTCAGGTCATTAATAACAAATTTTAAATGTTAGTTAATAGTATAATGCGTAGATATAGATGCACCTCCCTGAAAGTAATCCTGGCTGCACCCACAAATACAAACATTTCAACACTTCGATATACCGACAATCTGACATCATTGTAGTGACTAGCAACGCCCAAACTTCGTCTGAATCAAGGTTTTATAGTCGCTTGTTATTGGCTTATTGGTATTTAGACGCACTGCAGGTATCAGTCTGTATAATAATTTCGGTTGACTTGGAAGAACCTTGGAATCGCTGACTGTAAATCGCATGAATGAAAATAACCCCTGGGAATAAGGTGATCGCCACAATGCTGGTTCTATGAAAAATCATTTAAAAATTGTATAAACGAAATTATTGTTAAGTGAAATGTTTGAAAAAAAATCCCGCTGGGTTTCTTGCTGGTTCTTCCCAGGACAGAGGTATTTTCCGAACCAGTGGTAAATAAAAAAATCGGTTGTCTGTAAAGTCGATTTACTGACGATAGTTGAACGTGACAACGCCGATTGTGCCTCTTTGTCGCTCGTTCCGCGCTCTCGCTTGCACTTTAAGCCTTAAATGGAGCGCCTCAGAGCGAAGTATCGCCGCATGAGGTATGTTTTTTCGTGCCTGCAGCCAGCTTCATCGAATTATAATACGTTGTCACGTCAAAATGACTTTCAATCATTGAGATACTACGTAGTAACATATTATCTCAATGCTTTCAATAAGAATTATGTAATAATCAATATTGAATAAAAAAAATATTCTATTCTATTCTATCCACTCTGCGACGCGCCGCGGGGCCGGTCGACGCCCGCGCTCAGCTGTTTGCGTTGCGAGTGCCTACTAAACCACCTATTGCACCAGGGCGCCACTTTAAAAGACTTTACATTAACTTTTCATATACTTCTTCATTTTGCATAAAACAATTTGATGAACTATTTGATTCTTTCATTAATTTCTTTACGAATTAATAGACATTTTGGTAGTTTTTTACGAACACTGATTGCTAGCAACGCTGCCTTCATCCAAGAGGCAACGTCGCACTTGCGACGGCCCAAAGCCAAGCCAAAGATATATGACGTCGACACAGGTGTCATCGTCATCAAGGACGCCGCCTGCCCTTTTCGGTTTGTAGCCATCGATCACTATTTTTATTGGTAATCGATGTTTGCAGCACGTGCAAATTAAATGTTGAGTATTATTAACAATTTTTTATTTCTTAATGCAAGTTGTATTTAAAAATGGATGCAGGTTAAAATAATTACAAATATTACAATAAAAGGATTATAATGATTAAATACAAATAATACAAATTAACATTAGTTGAATAAAAATATTAAAATACCAACTTAAAAATTAGGATTACCTAGGTACTCGTTCGCAGATAGCGGTGAGTATCGCGCACATAGCGTTCAAAATAATCACCTCCACATTCTATGCATAGGTGACACCTAAAAATTAACTGTTCATTGACACGAGATAATACTTGATGATTCATATTGATTTAATCGAATGCCCAAATTATTTTTTCTTTCAACAGGTTTCGCATGCGCGACCAGTATACACTGTTTTTACATGCCCCCACAAATAAAAATCCATTGGTGTGATATCTGGCGATCTGGGAGGCCATGCACAAGGCCCGCCACGACCATTTCAGCGACCAGGGTATTCTCTGTTTAAATAATCCTTAACTTGGCGAGCATAGTGAGCCGGCGCCCCTTCATGTTGGTAATACATATTACGAAGAGATGCAAGTGATATGTCCTCTACCAATTTTGGCAGCGTGTCGGTGAGAACACTGTAATAGCTTTCACTGTTTAATCTTTTATGAAGACAGGTCCCAGTAACGCTGTATTAATAACGCCTGCCCACACATTGACACTAAACTGGTGTTGAAAGCTATGCGGTTTTAGTTCATGTGGATTTTCATAACATCACAAGTGTTCATTGTGCAAATTAAAAAGTCCTATTTTGCCAAATGTTGCTTCATCAGTCCATAAAATGTTAGCTCGTTCAGCAGCTAGTAACCAGCTACAAAATGTAACTCGCGCTAGTTTGTCAGCTTCCCTGAGTTCATGAACACGATGCAGGTGGAAAGGGTAATTTCCCTTCATTGTGTATGACACTTCATACGTAGTAGTGTGATACATTGAACTGTCGAGCTGCCTCATAAGTGCTTGCTGCTGGATTTTGTTCAAAAAACTGCAGGTATATCTTCCTGCTCATGTACTGTGCGCAGCGGTGGACGACCACGATCGATTGATACAGGCTGGAATTGCCCGTAATCTCGCAATCGCTGTGTAGCGCCTAGCATCGTAGGATAGCTCGGTGCACGTGAGTCGGGAAATCGCCTTGAATATTCACGACAGGCTTCCCTAACATTATCATTGCAAATTGCTAAAATTCGCACCATTTCGATATACTCAACATTTGAGTGTGGGTAAGCCATCGTAAAAAGGTAACGTTCGCAATATTAATCTCACAACGGCAGGAGAAATGTCGCGGGCGCACCAAAGGCGACTGACGATGACGACACAGGTAATTAATTAGGTCAAGTTCAAATAAGCAAGCGCCGCCTCCTCCACCCCTACCCCGCCACGCGCTTTCTTTTGCTAACTAGGGCTATTACTGTTTAGAAGGTCCAATTAAAATAGTTTTATTGTTGTATGAAAATAAAAATTGAAGAAATATATTTTTTTTTCTTATAGAAGTTGTTGTTATGATGTAAATAATATATTCCCTAAAGGTCTTTAGTAAATTAAAAATTACCCTGTATATCATTATATGCGGCTTTCACTATTTTGTAACAGGGCTCAAGGCTCTCCCGAGCCCTCGATCAAAAATGTTACGGCCCACAGCTGCCCCTTCAGAGTTCAAATCACCCGGGGCCCATGAGCGGAAGATTCAACGGACAGCCGCGGGTTCGAGCCCGAATGGCCATATGGAAGAATTTCCTATAATACTAAGCTATATGGGAGAAGGCTAGGGAAATATAGTACGTACCTGTTTCCAAGTCTTAGATCGCCCCAAGGCTCGGTCAGGTCAAATTACTACGCGGCTCAAATATAAATTAATTAACAAATAACAAATACAAAAAAAATTAACAAATAACAAATACAAAAAAAATTAACAAATACCGTTCCTATCAAATCAAGTTAAATACTAATTACTATTTATTTGATTAAATACAAACCACAATACAAATAAAGATACACATCACAGTCGATCTACAAAAAATGTCTCACTCAGACAACCGACCCTTCGACAATTAATCTACTATAATTATACGAAGACGATAATTATCCAATTACGTGATAAGTGGCTCGACGCGTGGGCGAAGGAGGGTAACTCGCTGGCCGCGATGCGGAGAACCCGCGTATCTCGATTATCGCGGCCGAAGTTCACGCGACCGTGTAGGGTCTAGTTAGATTTAGGGCGTGTTACTTCGCTACGTGGATGTGTGAATTTTGCAATATCTAACTTGTTCGGGTGATGCGGAATTGTGCACGCACGCTTCGAGTAGATACGGTCTAGGATTCGAACCGCGCATTCCTTGGTCGAGAGCGTCTCCCGGTCGATTGTTTGGAAATCATTATAATTGTGCCGTCGCGTTAAGTGCCCTTTTTTGTGTGTTGGTTGGTTTGTTAGTTTAAGTGTCAACGAGGCGTATTTTGAATTCTTTTCGCGACGTGGTGTTTTGGTGTCGAATGAAGGAACTTAGTTGTGTTTAACGCTGAACCGTATGACTCATTAAGAGATCGCGTTAGTTCCCTATTTATAATTTTGTGATAAGTGAATCCGGGACATTGAATGTCAAATTTTGAACTACTGTCCTTACTGTGTCGGGTATCACGTGTTCGATTCTACGATGAATGTGAAATGAGGCGAGTTTAAGTTAGTTAAATGTACAATGAAGCTAATAGACTGAAATAGTGACAATGAAGAAAGAAATGGTCCAGCGGTGGAGCCTGCTGGAGCGATGCAGCATTGTGGGGCAGCCTGGAACTCGGCCGCTGCTGGTCGCCTAAGCTGGTCTAGGTCTCAGACATTTACACATCACTAAACACTACTTGCCATGCACCTCACACCCACTTACGGCCTGACCGAGCCTTGGGGCGATCTAAGAGTCGGAAACAGGTAAGTACTATATTTCCCTAGCCTTCTCCCATATAGCTTAGTATTATAGGAAATTCTTCCACCAGGCCGTTGGGCCCCGTCCCTCTGCTGTCCGTCGATGGGATTACTCATGGGCCCTAGTCCCGTCAACCTTTGTTGGGGCATCTAGGGGCGTGTACACTTCTGTTTCCGTCTTTTTGTCGCCTGTCGCGTGTCGACGCAAGCAACATGTTTTCGGTATTTCTTTAGTAATCTGCGGCATGAATATATAGTCGCCGAGTGGCCGAGGTAGGGGGGGGGGGTTTGGAGTTGTAGAGTCACCCCCCACTTCCATTTCTTGCCGGATGTGCTTAGTTTTAATTTTTAAATTCTCATTTTGAGGTTATTCGCTCGCTCACTCGACCCCACCATCCCCTTCTAACCTAACCTGTCCGAGTCGGGGTGCCCCAAGTCCCGAGCTCGCTTCGCTCGCTCTAGCACCAAATAAAACACCAGAATGTTTACTTTTATAATTACTTTAATAAATAAACATATTTTATTACTTCCACCATTTCGAAAACGTCGTAAAATAGCAAGCAATCGGTCTCCAGAGGGATCTCAAAAACAGGAGGCAGATAAAAACAATAAGGAGCACATTTACATAAACTCGGAAGCAACGGAATGACGCTTATGACGCGAGTCGCGAAGTCGAAAATAAACGTAAAACGGAATGATTATATTCTCTTTGGTCGAATTTATCTGTGACTGTCAATGTCAAAAGTTCAGTTTCAGGTATTAATCATTGAGATATAATGTACTACGTACTAGAGAAGACGCCTCAACTCGATTGTTTGTAACACGCGTTAGAGTGCGCGCTCTCAAACTCACTTAGTCTGTGTCAAGCGGTTGTTGCAACGTGAGAAGTTAGAGTGAAGAATTATTTTTAAATTAATATGCCTTCGTGTGCATTGAGATACTGTTCAAACTACTCGAGAAATATAAGGAAAAGTCAAGGAGTGAATTTTCACCAGTAATTTAAACTTATTATTATCTTTAAAACACGCTTAATTTAATTATATTTTATCAACTGCAACGTATACGTGAATGTCAAAGAGTAAAACGTTTTTATGCGCAGACTTGACACTATCGACGTATAATATTAAGTAATTATGAACGGTAAAATATTTATATATAATCACTGTAGGAAATGTAAATGCATTAAAATTAATATTTTTTTATTATTATTTTTATTTAATGGTTTCCTCGCTGTGTCATGAAACAAAATAATCATGGATCAAAATTGTTCAGAAGAATTGCAGCGAAGAAACGTCAGATTATTCACGCATATTTTCCGTGCAGTTAAAAAAAATGACAAAAACACCGCAAAATCAGGAAGAGTGTACTTCAATAAATAAGCAGTACCATGCGACAATTTAATTATATAATTATACAACATTTCTGGGATTTTTGTTTTATTTTTTGATTAGACGACGAACGAATGTTTTGTAATGTTCAGTATATTTACGGGACTTAAGAGAGGCGAAAACCTCGGCGTGCGAGTCATTCTAGTATATGACGGTTTTTTAATACTGTAACACTAGAATTTTTGCAGGCTTCCCAAATAACTAGTATCTTTTTTTCAGCCAACAAAATGTGGTGAACAAGAATTATCAGAACCATTGTCTGAATCAATAAGCAGTACAAATTCAATTTTAGATAGTCCGAGCAAAATTGTACTTAAAAATAAATTACGCAAGTGATGTCTCCTAAGCTAAGTTTGAGTGATGTAAACGAAGCCTAAGCTTTTAAATATAGTTCTACCTTAATAACGGAATCAATAATTCTAGGTTATTATAAAAAGAATAAAATATAAGCACGTTGTAAAATTGTGTTTGTATTTAATAGCAAGGAATCTGCAGCTAGAAAGAAACTTACTGAGAAATTTAAGACAAAATATTTATCTAAAGAAAAAATGTGCTTCTTACAAATCAATTGTAGAAAATTTGAAACATAAATTCGGTCTCAACTTAAATCGTGAGATTGATTTAATGGGTAAAGCAGAAGTTATGGAGTAACATAAATCTTTAACGAAAAAGAATAAACAGAGCACGCATTATTAATTATACACTGCATGCACCTTTACGTAAATTCGCATTGATTTTACACTATTATTCACCAGCTGCGTATAAATACGTTAGAGAATGCTAGAAAAGTAATAATAATGATCTTTGAAAATAAATGCATATTTTTATATTTTACATATTTACCTTTTAAAGTATTATATAAAATATCAATAAAATGTAATTCTGGCATAATATTATGTTATATTATATTAAATTAACACATATGCAAATTAAATAAAAATTAAGAAATTGTACTCGATATAATTAACAATACAATCTAAATAAACAATTACTTATTACATGCTGCTGATCATTCTACCTACGCATATAATCTATGATGACAAAAACCGCGCATGCGCCACTGCACTATTTACCGCGCATGCGCGAAGACATAGAGTAGTGCACAGTTTTTGTTCGGAATAGCTTCTCTAGTACGTAGTACATTATATCTCAATGGTATTAATTAGTGATTTATGAATATTTTTAGAAAATAATTTTAAATATTTTGACGCAACTCCGGCAACTAAAATTGCATGGGGGCGCTTGAGGCTTACCTCCTTGACCTCCCCACAGTGACAGACTCTCTAATAATTATATTGTTATTTCGTTTTCGTATCATTTTAAAATGGATATAACCTCAAAACTATAATTATCGATATCTCGAAAACTAAAGATTTCCGGCGTAAAAAGCAGCTAGATGGTAATCAATAACATTATTGCCTATCACCTAAAGCTAAAATGATGACTTAAATCGTGCCGCAGATTACTAAAGCCGACCCATGCTTTCTAATATATCCGCCGATTTGGAAAAATGGCGTCGGGCCACGATGCGTACCTTTATCTTTTGCTCCATAATTCCAATAAAAGGTCACCAAATGTAGAAAATTATCATTGCACGTTTGAAGCTGTAGGTTGATTGGCCTTGTTTTTACGATGAAGGTATAGGAATGGCCCTTTAATCCACCGGATCTTGACACCAAAATAAAACACCGGCTGCTCGTCATGTTCCTTTAATAGAAGCGCAAGGAACTCTCAAATTACACCAAAATGTTTCCACAATGTTTTCACGCCATAGGTTATTGATGAGTTTCATAGGTAATGTCAAATTTCTTTTTTCATTTCAACTTTTTTATAGGACTGGATTTACATTAGTACCACAATATTTTAACAGTTTCTTAACCACATCGTTTCTTACAAAAACTTGCTTGCATGTTTTCAAATCTTGATGAATGAATACTGATTTATTATTTTTGTGTGATGATGTGTGTATCGACGATAAAGCTTAGTTGATTAATTCTCGAAGTTGAGTTACAAAATGGTAATTCATTTATTGATTATTTGACGATGTTGAAGTGAAGAAGTCACACGGTAGTCTTATGCTGCGGCCGTAGGTTAGCTGAGCGGCGCTAAGACTAGTGTCTGCACGCGGTGTTGCTCGTAGTCCAAGTAGCACTGTAGGTAGCTCATCAATCCACTTTGTATGTTGAAATAAACAAGTTTTGAGTGCGGTGTTCAATGTACGATGCCATCGTTCGACTGTTTCGTTTGATTGCGGATGGTATGCCGTTGTACGTGTCTTCTGTATTCCCATAGTTTGAAGAAGTTTGAGGAATAGGATGCTTTCGAAGTTTCTTCCTTGATCCGTTGTGATATATCCAAGGAATACGCGTCACAAATCCTAGACAGTACATTTACGAGCCGCGCCTAATTATTCCGAGTTCCCGATAAAAATGACAGCGTGCTGTCCCAAGCACAGCTGGCAGACGACTGACTTGCACTCGCGCACGCCCGATACATCCAACTAGCCCGAACTACCAAACCGGTATCGCACCGAGCTGCGCGCCCTCTGACGTCGGTTCCGAAAACAGCGTTTGGCGCGAACAAACCCCCGTCCCGTACATAAGGATTTAGGTCCGCGAGCAAACCGGTCAGCGGGACAAGGTCGCGACGGCAAGTTGCAAGACCGAATCTACAACCAAACTAGGCCACCTTAGGCACCCCATCAGATCTTGCAACCCTAACCAACGCCTCAAAATTACAGCCCCAACGTGGGCAAGCCGGAGGGTCAGCCTCCACTGGATGCCCCTCCTGGGGATCGCAGCACTTTAACAAGTCCTGTACTGGACAGAAGTCCGACGACCTCTTTCAAACACCTATCTGTGCCCCTACGATTATTTCCGCAATCCGACCGGATCAGGTCTGCAAACAGCGACGCGACACGAAGCGGCCCAGAGCGGCCTCCTAAGCTTCAGTGCAGAGAGCACCCACAAATTCCATATGAACGTCGTCTGTGGAGAGCTGAACGAAACGCACAGATAGTCCCTAGTATGAATTTTCAACAAGTAGGCCTAGCCATGCCATCCACCATATAATCATTTACCAAATGGTGCGACAGCTGATTTCCATCTGATAATCTACAACTAGCCAGCCTGTTAGGCAAGTAGTCCTATTCTCATATTTCAACTAATTTTTAAAAGCATCAATGTTCAACTACAGAATCAATTCAACCAAATTAATCAACGATGCACATAGGTCAACTTGGCAAATTAAACAAAACAATAAACACAAGAGACAGCCCTATTTCTCATTTAAATAACTTAGACAGTGCCAACAAAATGTAAACCAAAGGAGAATTGACTTTTATTTACTTCGGCACAAATAGGGTAATCTAATTTCAGCCTTCCTTTTCACAAAGCAAAATGATTAAACACTATCACAAACATATACATAATTTTCCAAACAGCGCGACATTCAATTTCAAATGAATTCAAACTTTCCTTTCAGCAAACAGACGCAACAATCAAATACCGTGATTAAATATATTTACAAAACATATGCAGCAGCATTTAAAGGAGTAGATTAAATTCAATTCTTTTAATCACAACCGCTACAAATAGGAAAATTTCGCGGAAAGCCCAAAAGCATTTTTTAATTTTAATTTAAAGAATTTTTAACTAAGTGCTCGACCAAACCAAATCTAATACCCCTTGACAGCGTGATTTAACGCTCCAGGGGGGCCCTAATCTTCCCACCACAAAGTGGAGGCCACACGGCGTGAACCCGAGACCAATAGAGCGCGAGCCGCTAACAGTCGCCACTCGGGTTGTACGCCTTCACTGAGGCCGTCGGCAACAGGACATTTTGAAAAGTGGACTGTTGACGGCTTAAGGCTCAGTGGAGGCGGCCGTGGTGGGAGCTAAGGCGGCAGCTAGCCAGGGCCGCCTCCATCAAATGGGGAACAGTGGTACACCAGTCGCGGCCACTCAGCTAACGGGAGTGAGAAGGCCGGCGGGTGCCGATTGTCGCCCGGCAGAGGGCGTGGCTGAGCGCCCCCGCCCATGGATGTCGAGGGCCTGGCAGAGCCCCGAGAGGAGACGCCGTTCGCACCCAGGCACAAAACTGCATGGTGATTGCCCTGGCAATGCAGACAGGGCCGCCGATGCGGACAGTCTCGCTGGAGGTGCCCTCCCAAACATGAGCAGCACCAGCGGCGCTCCTTGGCGATAGTTCGCCTCGCCGGAACCGGCTTACCTAATAATTTCGGGCACGACGTTTCCCGGTGATCAGATGCTCGACAATAGGAGCAGGGGGGGTTGACGACGACTTGCCTGGCGGATTCAGCCTCTCACTGGGCACGGCTCGTAAGTCGTCAACGGTCGCGTTCTCGATCTGCTGGCACTGCTCCTCCAAAAACCGCAGCAGGTCATAGAAGGGCGGAATATAGGAGGCCTCGTCCCCGCCGTACCTTTCCTCATAATGGATTCGAAGGTCGAGAGGCAGACGGGACAGCACGATGCGGAGCAACAAAAAAGCCCATTCGCCCACTGGTAAATCCAGCCGCCTCAACGTATTACAAGCCACCAGGACTGGATCCAACAGGTCCGGACGTAGTCTGGCCCGGTCACTAAGCCGCGGGAGGCTCAGAAGCCGCTTAATATGTTCGTCCGCAATTCGCCGGACGTTGGCGTATCTTCTGGCTAGGAGGTCCCGAGCAGTCTGGTAGGCGTCGTCTGACAATCTCAAGTGGCCGACGACGCCCTGGGCCTCCCCCTCAAGTGAGGCCAGGAGGTACGCCATCTTTTGTCTCGGGGTCAAGTCACTCCGGGCGTCCACTAGGCTGTCGAAAAGACCAACGAAGGTCAGCCATTCGGAAAGGGCCCCGGAGAACTTTGGCAGGTCCAGAGTTGGGAGTCGTCCCAACAGCTCCGGGTGAAGCTGCTCCCGGGAGGACTCGGGCAGGCCACTCATCCGAGCTTCACGCGCCTGCTCGGCATACCTGCCTTCAGCCTCGATCAACTCGTCCGTGAGCGAAAAGAACTGCTCATAGTCCGCGAAGCAGGAGTCCAGGACTCTCTTCTCCACATCCGAATCCTCGAGCTCAGCGTAAGCCTCCTCCACTGCGGCCCTTCGAGCATCCACCTGCTCGAACCGCTTCATCAAGTTATACCCTATCCAGTCGACCTATCAAAGCATGGGCGCTTGTGGCTCAGCGTAACTCAGTCCGCAGGCAACGGATTAGTAGCTTGGGCGATGACATCACTACTAAATACAAATTACGACGCAGCTCGAGCACAAATTACAAAGATAACAAATAAAAAATACAACAAAAAATTAACAGTTAATAAATGCAGTTCCTATCTAATCGCGTTGAATAGAAATTACACAAATACGAATTACTACGTATCAACCAAATACAAGTTAGCACAAAAGAAAAGACACAAATCAAATTAATAAATAACAAATACTAGTGCGATCAAATCGAGTTAAATTCAAATGGCGCAAATACAAATTACTACTCTTTAGTTCAAATACAAATTACAATACAAATGAAGATACACATCACGGTCGATCAACAAAAAATGCCTAGCTCGGCAATCGACCCTTCGATAAGTAATCCACTACAACTATCCGACAAGGATAATTAACCGATTACGTAAAAATAACCATCTACCCGCATGACGTATATCTCTGGAAAAACTCCCGCTTGCGCAACCTAGGGCGCGGCTTTTCAATCAACCCACTAACCAAAAAAGGGCAAGCAATAAAGCAACAAAGGAAAATAATTTTATTATTACGTACAAAAAAATATTTTTACGTATTACGGACGGACGTGATTGTAGACACAAAATTAACCCAATCAAACCAACGCTCCCTGCCACCAGAATTGCTTAATTTTTATCAAACACTATGGTCGGGATCGACCGGGGAATCGAACCCGGAACCACGCTCTGCTACCAAAATGTACACGCCCCTAGCTGCCCCAACCAAGGATGACGGGATTAGGGCCGATGAGTAATCCCATCGACGAGCAGCAGAGGGACGGGGCCAGAATATGGCCACGTGGTATTTCCTAATTACAATAAACAATAAGGGAGAAAGCTAGAAACACGTAGTACTTACCATTATCCGAAGCTTACTTCGCACCAAGGCTTGGGCAGGCCATGAGTGTGTGTAATAGTGGATGGCGAGTAGTGTACAGTGAGGTGTGAATGTATGGGGTCTTGGCAAGCATAGGCGACCAGCAGCGGCCGAGTTCCAGGCTGCTCCAAAATGCTGCACCGCTTCAGACTGCTTCGGCGCCGGACCATTTATCACTTTCCTCGTTCGTCACGATGACAGTCCATTAACTCTATCGTACTATTAACTAACTTACAGAAGTCACTAACTCTCGTTTGTTATAAGGTTAACGCACAAAACGAACACGAAGTGTCCGAATCAAAGGACACTACCGTTTCGCATAGCAACAGTTATTTCTAGAATATCAAAGGCCGCACTAGCTAATATTGTCGAATGCACTTATACAGATTCTGAGTCGGACCCAATGAGTCCCGGTGGATGAAATCGGGAGTTCTGCCGCGATGTGCGTTCGTGAAATTTGGCAACTGGGATTAATCCGAACAATTCCTCAGAGCACTCCCCGTGGTAAATGCGAAAGAAAATGCAAAGAGATGCAACATCTCTTCGCAGCGCCAATGAGTCGAGCCGATCGGAAAGGACTCGGTCGTCGACGATTCGAGCCGCTCTGCACTGGATGCGGTCAAGTGGAAGGAGCTGGCAATGAGGAGCCCCAGCCCAGAGATGGGAACAGTATTCCATGTGAGGCCGAACCTGCGCCTTTTAAATACATACATATATATTAATATATATGTATAAATACATATAAATATATATTTTTATAAATATAAATATATAAAACATAAATGTGCCATACATATAAACAAATAAATCCATTTGGGCATACCTTAAGCGCATTAAAAAAATTCCGTATAACCATATTAAAGTAGTTTAAATACATTTCGACAGCACTATTTGCTTCAACACCCTCGAAAACCATGAAAATGACACCCATGATGAAAAAATTGATACCTATTGCAGCCGCCATCTTGGATTTACATTTCGACAGCACTATCGGCTTTAACACCCTCGAAAACCATGAAAATTACACCCATGATGAAAAAATTGGTACCTACTTCAGCCGCCATCTTGGATTTACACTTCGACAACACTATCGGCTTCAACACCCTCGAAACCCATGAAAATGACACCCATGATGAAAAAATTGATACCCATTACAGCTGCCACCTTGGATTTACATTTTGACAGCACTATCGGCTTCAACACCCGCGAAAACCATGAGAATGACACCCATGATGAAAAAATTTATACCTATTGCAGCCGCCATCTTGGATTTACATTTCGACAGCACTATCGGCTTCAACACCCTCGAAAACTATGAAAATGACACCCATGATGAAAAAATTGGTACCTACTTCAGCCGCCATCTTGGATTTACACTTCGACAACACTATCGGCTTCAACACCCTCGAAACCCATGAAAATGACACCCATGATGAAAAAATTGATACCCATTACAGCTGCCACCTTGGATTTACATTTTGACAGCACTATCGGCTTCAACACCCGCGAAAACCATGAGAATGACACCCATGATGAAAAAATTGATACCTATTGCAGCCGCCATCTTGGATTTACATTTCGACAGCACTATCGGCTTTAACACCCTCGAAAACCATGAAAATTACACCCATGATGAAAAAATTGGTACCTACTTCAGCCGCCATCTTGGATTTACACTTCGACAACACTATCGGCTTCAACACCCTCGAAACCCATGAAAATGACACCCATGATGAAAAAATTGATACCCATTACAGCTGCCACCTTGGATTTACATTTTGACAGCACTATCGGCTTCAACACCCGCGAAAACCATGAGAATGACACCCATGATGAAAAAATTTATACCTATTGCAGCCGCCATCTTGGATTTACATTTCGACAGCACTATCGGCTTCAACACCCTCGAAAACTATGAAAATGACACCCATGATGAAAAAATTGGTACATAATTCAGCCGCCATCTTGGCTTTACATTTCGACAGCACTATCAGCTTGAACTACCTCGAAAACTATGAAAATGACACCCGTGATGAAAAAATTGGTACCTAATTCAGCCGCCATCTTGGATTTACATTTCGACAGCACTATCAGCTTCAACACCTTCGAAAACCATGACCCATGATAAAAAAATTTATACCTGTTGCAGCCGCTACCTTGGATTTACATTTCAACAGCACTATCGGCTTCAACACCCTCGAAAACTATGAAAATAACTCCCATGATGAAAAAATTTATACCTATTGCAGCCGCCGCCTTGGATTTACATTTCGACAGCACTATCGGCTTCAGCACCCTCGAAAACCATGAAAATGACACCCACGATGAAAAAATTTATACCTATTGCGGCCGCCATCTTGGATTTACATTTCGACAGCCCTGTCGGTTTCAACACCCTCGAAAACCATGAAAATGTCACCCATGACAAAAAAATTGATACTACTTACTTTTAGTACGTACTACTGTTATTTATTCTGTGCTTTTAAAATATTGTAATAAAAAAATCTCTTATTATTATTATTATTAAGTATTTAAGAAATTTGGTTATTCGATATGGTGTATTTATACAGCGATCTTTTTGAGCCGCTGCAAACAACTGAAACAATGTCCACTCACGACGGCGATTGACGCCAAACTGAGTGTGTATAAACTATACTATAAACTAGTCTGTGGCTGTAGCTCCCCATTTACAGAAATAATTTACATACAAGGCTACCAAATCAACGAAAATTTCGCCATTTTGGAGCAGAAAAAAATTAATTATAACTAAACAAAACAAAATTACACTGCCATTTACATTCAGTGGCTTCCCACATGATAGATGAAGAGATTAAAAAATAGATTGAGTTAAACAATTGATGTTTTCAAAAGTTATTGTGTTTACAAGCCTTGGGGGCATGATAAATCCACACCATAAGCCACTAAAACCCCTTTTATTATTTAAAAATAGCAATTAATCGATTTAAAAAAAATATTAATAAGTTCAACAATTATTTATCTTTCTAACAATGTGCTTTTTATATCATTTATATGTATAATACTAGCTTCTGCCTGCAACTTCGTACGCGGATCCTGTTGCTTATGCCAGCGACAACGGGGTCGTCAAAATCGAAGATCTGAAACGTCTGATGTTGAATTCTAAGATCCAGGGGACGGTAAAACAACGTGATTCGCGAGACGATTCGAGACGTTCTAGATCTTTCATTTTTGTAAGTCAACAGAAAATGCCCATCAGACTAAACAATATTTGCTAAGACGTCATTCCTATATATGTTATAGTGTCGCTGGGCTTTGGATGGAGTGTAACTCCTTGTGTGTTATTAAGTTAATATATTGATAATATTGTTTAGATCACGTTCACATGAGGCTTAAGTACTTATAGAACAAAAATACTTCAGCGCAAAGCTTCCGGGTAAACTATGTTGAAAGTTGACCCGTCCGGCACGTGAACATAAAGATTTCTAGAACTGCTAACCCGGGAAAGAGCGACGTACAACTGACCATGCGAAAAAACCACCGAGATCACAAAAAGTCTGCCCTTGAGCCTTATTAATTCATTGCATAACACAATGATATTGGGAATTGCGTTCTTTTAAATTGGAATGGAAAATTATTTGGTAATATGGGAATTCTGGGAAAAAGACGGTTTATCCTGCACCGCAACCAGTTAAAATTTGAGCTTCGATTATATTTTGTTGCAACTGGGTTACTTTTAGCCGAGTTCCATTGCAAAGTTGTGGTGGTCTTAAATTTCGGAGCAGAATAATCGTAATGCCAATTTTTAAACAAATTTCATGAGAAGGAAGTCCGGGCATATTTAAAGAATTTAAAAATTCTATCTATAGGTAATTAGTTCTACTGTCGAACTAATTACCTATTCTATAGGTAATTAGTTCGGCAGTATTTTGTTATTAATCTCAGATGCCTGGTCATTGCGAGGAGTTAAAATGGATCTTTCGCATAGCCAAAAATTGTCCCTATTTAATATAATTGTTACGTCACCGTAAACCGACGATATAATATGTGGTTGTAATTGCACTATACAACATAACTCAGGCGTCAGAATAAGTTTTCCTTTGTGTAGTTGTGGATAGGTACCTTCCCCAATTTTTAATAATTTATCAGAAAATTGACGATCATCCGGGTTATCTCCAGTTCTCACCCACATGTTTATAGTCAAATGTACCGATTGTATACCACGCCACAAATAAGAGCTTTTTAGGCAAGCGCTAACCTCGTCAGCTCGGGTTCCCCGTGGTATCACCGGTAAGGTTTGTCGGAAATCACCACAAAATAAAACCGTGGTACCGCCCATTGGTCGATCATTTTGTCTTATATCCCTTAAAGTTCTGTCTACCGCTTCTACTCCTTTTCGGTGGGCCATCGTACATTCATCCCATAAATTACACTCACGTAATACCTTAGCTTTGTCACTATTTCTTGAAATACTACAGGTTGCACTTTCCGTGCGATCTAAATCAATTGGTATTTTAAACAGTGTGAGCAGTTTTACCTCCTGGTAGCAATGTTGCAGCTATACCTAATGAAGCCACGGCAACTTTTACGCTGATTTCGAACATAAGCTAATATTAATTTAGTCAAAAAGGTTTTCCCAGTTCCTCCAGGTGCATCTAAAAACCATATTGTTCCCAAATTATTCTGAACACTCTCGCACACGCGATCATAGACTGAACGTTGTTCTGCAGTCATCATTGGGACACCATTTTCTAATGTTGCCAGCAGTTCCATTGAGTTGTAACCAATCTCTGCAGAATATTCCCTATTGCTAACCTCTCCGACTGATGTTGGTGTTGGCAAACCATATTCACAGAGTGATTTACCGCCTACTGCTGCTAAGTCTTCTTGAAGAGCTAATAAGCACAGATTTATGGCAAGATCACGGAAATTATCATTAGTTGCGCCTTCATCATTGTGGGATATATTCCGAAGAAAGTCTTCTGCAAATTTTACTTTATATTTTTTCCATAATTGTACAGCATCTGACAAATTACAAAATGTGAGTAATGTTACAAATAAATGGCGTAACCGTCGTGGATTATCACTAACACAGGATTCTGCTAAAGCATCATCCCAATGCTGATCATTTTCAAGCAAACGACGCGCTTGGCAAGTTGCATTATAAGTTGGATAAACAACATAGTCTACTTTTCTCAAATCTATAAATGATGTTGGTCCTCGCACTGTATGTAATAATAATCGCAAATAGAAACACTCAGCGTTGTTAGGATGAACGGTATACACTCTACCAAGGACATGTTCTTTGAAAATACCTGACTCGCCATCTACAGGCCTGCCACGGCGTCTACGATTAAAGACACCTCGTTGCTTATCGTAGGTATAATACGATGGAACTTCCTCATACAAAAGAGATTTTGCAAAATCATCAGTTTGGCAAAGTCGAAAGAATGCTAATAAAGTTGTTTGTCTAAGGTTTTCTAATCGTTCTGTAACATTTTCGGCGTTGATATATATACGTTGACCGCCTTCAAGATGAACATCCAGGTGAGTCACAGGTGGATATCTTTCGTGAATGTTGAAACTTAAGATCCGCCATACAGCTTCTGAAGAGCTGATATATCTGCCTGACTGAAATCTAGTAACTTCATCATGTTCATTTCTCAACGCAAATGTAGCTTGGTCACTGCCCTTGTTAATATACTTACAAATATATTTTATTGACTCTACACTATTACACATTTCAACATTTATGTGAGCTTGAAATGCTCTAGACATCACAGGCGAATACGGAACGACCTACCTATTATCTAAAGTAACCTGTTGTACAGACACTCGCTTTTCAAGAGTAAAACCACCATTGTCTCTTGAACTGCGACGATATAATGGGTATCCATCATGTCCTGTTACAGTTTTATCCACTAATGCTTTTGGATATCTTTTAGTGCAACGACCGTCTTGCATGCAAGGAGCATTCCCGTTAAATGCACCACATGGACCATGTATCATATGAGTTTTAACAATGTCGTATAACACGGGATCTGCAATCGGATCTGGAATTTCAGCACTGATTGAACTGTCTACATCATTAGGTCGAACCTTATCTTTTAATCAAAGCAGGATATGTGCGTAAGGTAAGCCGCATTTTTGCCACTCAACACTATACATATAACACAATACATCTCCAAAAAGTTATCTTTGTTAAGTAGATCTATCATTGATTTTAATTTTAAATGAATAACTCTTGCGATAATATCATGGCGGTCATGCGGTGCTTGACCCTCAATAAGCTCCCGAGTGATTTCAACCCACTTGGGATTGGTAGTTACAGTAATAAATAAGTCGGGACATCCATATTTTCTTACGTAACAAAAAGCATCTTGAGTACGTTCGTGCATGTAGCGTGGACCACCAGTAAAAGAAGAGGGTAAAATAACTAAACGGCCCATATTCACCGTATCATTATCTTGCTGCATGGCGTCGCGAAGCTGCACGTATTCTTCAGCGCGCAGCTGCCTTTGATTAGATCGTATATAAACTCGGTAATCTTTCGGTTTCAATTTTTGCGTACATGTCAACAATAAACTGATTGAATAAGCCACGAAAACGTTGAAAGTATATAAATCTATTCCGTCTCACTTGCAAGTGGTAACAATAAAATTGAAGGCATGACATCTTTTTATTATAATTAGGTGCGCCTATACGCGGATCAGTTTGGTATAAAGCGAAATTATAACCATATTCCCCTCGAGAGTATATCAAACGATATTGCAAACTGTCGTAAGCCCTGTGGGTTTCGTAAATACGTTGCAAACGATTGTCTCTCGAACGGATAACGATATCACGCCTATCACATTCCTGGTCGACCAATACGACAGCAACTTCATTCGTGGATGAAACGTTATAATGCCCAGGGCCCAGGGTGTTCCAGAGTTGGACGCCTATCGGCATTTATAACAATTTTATAATTGTTATCACCATCTTGAGGAAGAGCTTCTAATGCCAATTTAAAACTGCATACATACTGTTACGCGCCACTATTAATGTCTTGTACATGGCAACACTAGTTACACTAGTGCCCCCTAGTGTCGAGTAAATGAAAGTATTGCGCGCCACTATTAATGTCTTGTACATGGCAACACTAGTTACACTAGCGCCCTCTAGTGTCGAGTAGCAGAACTAGGAGAGCCGAGATCCTTCCAGAAATTTCGGAACCGATATGTACTCGAACATTCTAGATGTCGCTAAAGTAGAAGGTTCTGGAAACTATCTGAGGCCCTATATAAGGCCGGTATAGACCACGACCGGGGCAGTATTGAATTGGCGATACAAGAGAATACTTCGAAGCGAAATAACGGCGAACTGTGTTTTATTATTAGTGTGATTTTAGATTGTAATTAGTGTTGTGTAATTAAAGTGTCAATTTTGGTAATTCAATCGGCAGTTTTTAATTGTCTCGAATCCCAAGCTCGTAACAATTGGTTTCAGAAGTGGGATCAAATATGCCGATTTTACCTAAAGACGACACGGAGGGTATCCGTACCCGAAGTCAACGCCAACAGGAGACGGACCAGAGACGATTTGGTAATGCAACGCCGCAAACGTCGGAGGGCCAGCTGCAAACTACGGAGGCCGGCCCGTCAGCAGCTCCTGCATCTGCAGCACCTGACTTAGGTGCTCTGATGGTGATGCTGCAGGATCAGGCTCGCCGACAGGAGGAACAGGCCCGCCGACAGGAGGAACAGGCCCGCCGACAGGAGGAACAGGCCCGCCGACAGGACGAACAGGCCCGCCGACAGGAGGAACAGGCCCGCCGACAGGAGGAACAGACCCGTCGGTTGGAAGAGCAGCTACAGCGCGGTATGGAAGAACAGATGCTCCTTAGGAAGGACCTTCACGCTACCTTCGGGAGAGAGATAAAGGAGGTGAAGGATAGGGTTGCTCAACATGAGAACCGCCTGTTGGAAGCTGAAACCCGAATCGACCAAGTGAACAATCGGGTTGACAACGTGATGGCTGATGTGAAGAAAACGCTGGACGACCTCAAACTTGGAGATGGAATTACAGTTCCCGTGGTAGCTACAACACCTTCGCTACGTGGATTCAAAGTGCCGCCGTTCGACGGGAGTTCTTCCTGGTCGGCCTACAAAATCCAGTTCGAGGCTGTCATGAAAGCAAACGGCTGGAATAAAAGTCAGGCCATGACTGCTCTCACCCTAGGCCTACGCGACCAGGCCTTAACTGTTCTGGAAGCTCTCGGTAAGGAAGTGACTTACGAGCAGCTCCTTGAGGCATTGGAGGCGAGATATGGCGATGCTCACCTGGAACACGTCTTTCGTGCGCAGCTCAAAGATCTAGTGCAACGCAGTAACGAAAACCTGCAGCAGTGGGCCCTTGAGGAGGAGAAGCTGGTTCGAAAAGCGTACCAGTCTGTACCTGCGCTCATTGTAGGGAACCTGGTGCAGACATTCATCGACGGCATCCGCGACCTTGAAGTCAGAGCTGCTGTGAGGCTCGGGCACCACGAGACGCTTAAGGACGCCTTGACCCATGCACTGGAGGTGGAAGCCGTGCGGCAGGATTATCGTTCCCACTGCGTCAGGGAGGTTGCAGCAGCTACAGTTCAGGACCGCAATAAGGGCTACAGCCCTAGGTGCTACGGCTGTGGGGAAAGGGGCCATCTTCGATCCAGCTACCCTAAACGAACTGTAGAAAGGGAAGGTGATCGATCTCGAGAGGGTAGTGCGGATAATAGCACCGCCCAGCAGCAGCAGGGAAACGAGTAAAAGCCAGGACTGCGGGGTGGGTGCTGGCTGATGTTAAAAGAGCCCCAAGGATTTCGATCTCACAAACCCATGACGGGAACAGCCTAATCATCAAGGGCGAAGTCAACGGAACGCCGTGTAAACTGACCATAGACACTGGAGCCTCTCGCACGGTTGTCAGTTCCCAACTTATAAGTCGGTTCCTTGGGGACTCCGCATACAACCGAGAACACATTAATTTGGTGACAGCCACCGGTCAGCGCATACCCGTCCGTGGAGAGAAGGAGATGGAGTTGAAGCTAGGCAACATGATCTACCTGCATAATGTCATAGTGGTTGATATAATGGACGACTGCATCCTGGGCCTAGACTTTATGAGGAAGAATTGTTGTGAGATCGACGTTAAGCAAGGTGTTTTGAAATGTGGACAAGAGGAACTTTTCGTGGAAGGGGCGTTACCAGGGAATGTGTACAGCCTTAAGAAGATTGTTCTTCCGCCGAGATCGGAAACGATTGTGCCGGTTAGACTTCCACGGAATCCTGGGCAAACTCTTCGTTGTGTACTCGTGGAAAGGGTAGACAATGACCTTCCATGGAAAGTGGCTCGAACATTGGTCAGAACCGCTGACATCTCAAGAGTACGTGTGCTGAACCTTTGTGATCAGGAACAGATTATAGAAAAAGGCACATTGGTTGGTACTAGTGAGGAAGTGGATTGGTTGCGTCAGTGCCAATATCTATCGACTGGGACCCCCAGCAAGGATGGACAAACTAGAGAGACCACACTTTTAGAAGACTGTCGCAGCGTTCTCTCTCCGAATGAAATGGTCAAAGCAAAGAAGTTGTTACTCAAGTACGCCAATGTTTTCTCGTCAAACGAAGCTGACATAGGAAAGACTGGCTTAGTTCAACACAAAATAAACACAGGACAAGAATTGCCTATTCGTCAGCGGCCAAGAAGATTGCCTGTAGCACGTGAAAAGGAAGTGGAAACCATGATTGAGGGAATGGTGAAGGATGGTGTTATTGAACCTTCATCTAGTCCATGGTGTTCACCTGTGGTGCTGGTAAAGAAGAAGGACGGCAGCATGCGGTTTTGTGTTGACTACCGCTGCCTGAACGACGTTACAAAGAAGGACAGCTATCCCTTGCCAAGAATTGATGACACGCTGGACATGCTTACAGGCGTAAAGTGGTTTAGTACGCTGGATCTGAAAAGTGGCTACTGGCAGGTTGAAATTGACCCTAAGGACAAGGAGAAAACTGCATTCTCCACAGGAAAGGGTCTGTGGCAATTTAAAGTCATGCCGTTTGGATTGTGCAATGCTCCAGCAACGTTTGAAAGGTTGATGGAGCTTGTACTTACCGGGCTAATTGGAGATGCCTGTCTGGTCTATTTTGATGACATCATCATCGTAGGCCGTACGTTTGAGGAACACCTTCAAAACCTGGAACGCGTGCTCATGAAGATCCAGAGTGCCAACCTCAAGTTGAGTCCAAAGAAGTGCTCACTATTCAAACGGCAAGTTAGTTTTTTGGGGTATGTAGTGTCGGAAGAAGGTATCCGCACGGATCCAGAGAAAATTGCTGCTGTCAAGGAGTGGCCGGTCCCAAAAGACAAGACACAGGTTAGAGCATTTTTGGGTTTGTGCTCTTATTATCGGCGATTTGTGAAGAACTTTGCAGATATAGCCAAACCTCTGCACAAGCTAACCGAGGAGAAGCGACAATTCTGCTGGGATGAAAGTTGCGATATTGCATTCCAGGAGCTCAAGAACCGCCTGTGCAAAACACCTATTTTAGGGTACCCTGATGCGAGCAAGGAATTCATAGTTGACACAGACGCAAGTGATATTGGACTTGGCGGTGTGTTGTCTCAACGGAATGGTGATCAAGAGATTGTGATAGCGTACTTCAGCAAGTCGTTGTCAAAGCCGGAAAGGAACTATTGTGTCACAAGACGGGAATTGCTTGCTGTGGTAAAGTCTTTGCAGCATTTTAGCAAATATCTTCTAGGGCGGAAATTCCACTTACGGACTGACCATGCTGCACTGAAATGGCTATTGCAGTTCAAAAATCCGGAAGGACAAGTTGCGAGATGGATAGAACTACTGCAGGAATACGACTTTGTGATCGAACATCGCAGCGGGAAATCTCATGGCAATGCAGATGCATTGTCAAGAAGACCTTGCCCTGAAGATTGCAAGCATTGTACTAGGCAAGAGGGTAAGGAAGTGGTTTCTGTGAGAATGCTCAGGACAGACCAGCTCAGCAATGAGTGGAAGGACAGCCTACAACATGCACAGCAGGAAGATTCGGACATTAAGCCGATTCTGGAATGGATGAAGGCCAGTGCTCCTAAGCCCAAGTGGAGCGACGTCTCAGCAATGAGTTCGACCACGAAAAGCTATTGGGCCCAATGGGACAGCTTGCTGATTCAGGATGGAGTCCTGTGCCGTAAATGGGAAAATGGTCGGGGAGACAGGTGTCATTTGTAAATGGTTGTCCCTAAGGCTAAAGTGCCGGATATTCTACAGCTGTACCATAGTGGTTGTTCAGGAGGCCACCTGGGAGTTAAACGAACTCTCCTGAAGATCCGAGAACGGTTTTACTGGGTCCACTGTCGTGACGATGTCGAGGACTGGTGCCGCAAATGTACAAGTTGTGCGGCTGTAAAGGGACCTCAAATTCGTAGTAGAGGCGCATTGAAATTGTACAATGTTGGTGCACCATGGGAGAGGATAGCCATTGACGTTGCGGGGCCGTTTCCAGAAGCTGAAAGTGGTAACAAGTATTTCATGGTCGTGATGGATTACTTCACTAAGTGGCCAGAAGTCTTCGCCATTCCAAATCAAGAAGCTTCAACCGTTGCAGATAAACTAGTTCATGAAGTCTTCTGTCGTTTTGGAGTACCTTTAGAGATTCACAGCGATCAAGGAAGGAATTTTGAGTCTCAAATATTCCAGGAAACTTGCCGAGTTATGGGTACTCAGAAAACACGAACAACTTCTTACCACCCACAATCTGATGGAATGGTAGAAAGATTTAATCAGACATTGGAGAGGTACCTAGCAAAAGTTGTGGAAAAACGGCAACGAGACTGGGACAGGCACATACAACCGTTTTTGTTGTCATATCGAAGCGCTGTTCACGAAAGTACATCAGTGACACCAGCTTTCGTAAACTTTGGGAGAGAATTGCGGCTGCCTGCAGACCTGATCACCGGAATACCACCTGATGCCCCACGCAGTATAACCGATTATGCAAATGACTTGCGGAACAAAATGAATGACATTTATGAGCACGTCAGACAGACGGGCCAGCAAACGTCTGAGAAGATGAAAACACGGTATGACCGCAAAATGAACAACAAGGGGTTTGATGAAGGTTCACTAGTGTGGTTACACAATCCAGTTCGCAGCAAAGGGAAATCTCCTAAGCTTCAAGCTAAATGGGACGGACCGTACCGGATTGTGACAAGGATCAATGACGTAACCTACCGGATACAGAAAGGTGCCAGAGGTACTCCTAAGATTGTCCATGTGGATCGACTGGCGCGTTATTATGGGGCCAATAATGCTCGGGACGAGCATGTCTTAGGAGGGGGCAGTGTTACACGCCACTATTAATGTCTTGTACATGGCAACACTAGTTACACTAGCGCCCCCTAGTGTCGAGTAAATGAAAGTATTGCGCGCCACTATTAATGTCTTGTACATGGCAACACTAGTTACACTAGCGCCCTCTAGTGTCGAGTAGCAGAACTAGGAGAGCCGAGATCCTTCCAGAAATTTCGGAACCGATATGTACTCGAACATTCTAGATGTCGCTACAGTAGAAGGTTCTGGAAACTATCTGAGGCCCTATATAAGGCCGGTATAGACCACGACCGGGGCAGTATTGAATTGGCGATACAAGAGAATACTTCGAAGCGAAATAACGGCGAACTGTGTTTTATTATTAGTGAGATTTTAGATTGTAATTAGTGTTGTGTAATTAAAGTGTCAATTTTGGTAATTCAATCGGCAGTTTTTAATTGTCTCGAATCCCAAGCTCGTAACAATACGAATTAACCTCATGCAACATGTTCTGAAGTTGTGAAGTAAGTTCAGGGAAATATTGATTTCTTATATTCGACTGTTCGTTGTAGTCGGATACAAAATATATTTGAAGAAACTTAGGTTAATCTTCAGGCAAAAGGGATCCTATCAAATGGTAAACCTGACCTTGTATCTTAAAAGTAGGCATGAAAGGACCTTCTGAGATTTGTTGAGCACCAAAGGATGTCATTTGAAACGCACTATTATAAGTGCGAATATTGTCTAAGAACTGTTTAGATTGCACATGTTCCCCTAAAAGTAGTGACTTCAAAGGTTCCGGTGGATCTTCGAACGAAGGCAAATTTATTTCACCTCCAGAATAACATAAACCAGCCGACTCCTTACTCCACTTTAAAACATTACAAAAAGAACATACTACGTTCATATCGCCTATTACAGAAGATGATCTGTAATCAATTGTGAGGTTATAAGCAAACCCACTTTTATTTTATTTATTTTTTTATTTATTTATTAAGATATACAAACAAATGTACAAAGGTATTTATAAAAAAAAGTATTATCAAAAAAGAGTATAATATATGTACATTCAACACCGTATACCACATATTAGTATAAACAATAAGTAACGAGTTGAAGAGAAAAAATTACTATCACAAAAAAAATATAAGTATTAAACATTATAAGAGACTTTTACACAAATAAAATTTTAAATTTGTAATACCTGTAATTTATTCTTAATATATTTTTTAAAGCACATATTTGAGGCAGTAAAAATATAAATATCGCTAAAGTAATCATTATATGATTGCACTATGCGTCTTAATGGGGAACGAAGACCAGCGATAGTACGACAGATTTTTGTCATAAATAGTTTATGTGAGTATTTCTCACGAATACGTTGTGAAACACTTGGAACGCGATAGAATATTTGATTAGTGAGTTGAATACAATCGATATCATTATGACATAGTTTATACAAATATCAATTATTTATAAGTATCCTTCTTTTGTAAAGAGGTAGGAGCGAAAATTTGTCTAATAAATTAATATGACTTGAATACGCACTGTGATAGCATCTATAGTTAACGGTTTTTAAGAATTTACGTTGGATTATATTTCTCATAGAATGGGTTCCATATGATAGAGGTGTACTCCAATATCGGTCCGATCAGAGAATTAAACAAGTTGATATATGAATTGGGTCGAACGAATTCACTACAAGAGCGAATAATAAAACCAAATATACAATATGCTTTGTTGGTAATATAGTTAATGTGATTGTTAAAATCAAGTTTTGTGTCTAGTATAACTCCTAGATCTTTAATTAGATCCACTCTGTATTATTAATAGTATATGTATTATTTATAAGATTACGCTTCTTTGTAAATGTTATTGATTTACATTTATCAACATTAAGCTGTAGTTTATTTTTAGTACAGTACAAAGATAAGCGATAAAGATCACTTTGTAACTTAAAGTTGTCATCAGCGCTTAAGATTGGCAGGTATACCTTTAGGTCGTCAGCGTAAAGTAGGAAATGGCTGTGATGAAAGCAATTGTTGATGTCATTGATAAATAAGATAAACAGCAAGGGACCGAGAATAGAGCCTTGTGGTACACCTGATATGACAGTAACTAAGTTAGATGAATGGCCGTTAACGACAACTCTCTGAGTTCTTTTTGTAATGTAAGAATGAAACCATCTGAGCAAATCACCACGAATCCCATTAAAAGCGATTTTCTTGAGTAATATATAGTGATCTACTTTATCGAAGGCCTTACGGAAGTCAGTATACACAGAATCGACCTGTATTCCCTTATCCATATGTTCAAATAAGTATGTAGTATAAACGAGGAGATTACTTAATGTGGATCGTTTTTTAACAAATCCGTGTTGTTCGCGTATGATTATATTGTGATAGACAGGATAAATATTATTATGTACTAATCTTTCAAACACCTTTGACAATACGGATAGTAATGGGATTGGCCGATAATTCTCTACGTCGTTCTTGGATCCCTCTTTATGAATAGGCGTGATATTTGCTGTTTTCCAAATAGCAGGAAAGACACCATCTTGAATGCACTTATTGTAAATAATCGTCAGAGGAACACAGATTGTGTCCGCTGTATATTTAAGGAAGAAAGGAGGAATACCATCCGGTCCAGATCCCTAGCAAACATCTAAAATTTTCAAGTTCTTTTTTACCATATCAACAGTGAAATTTATAGTAGAAATAAAGTCATTCAGACTTCTCTGAATCTAAGTTAGATGGTTCAAATACGGATTTAAAGAAGCTTGAAAACAGATTACATGCTTCGTCTGGTAAGTTAGTTGCTTCCTGTTTGTATTTGATATTATCTGGAATACTATTGCTATCTTTACGATTATGAATGTATTGCCAAAATTTCTTAACATCTTTTCGTAGGCCATCTTCTATGGTGTTCATGTACTTGCGAAAACAAAGGACACATTCAGCTTTGAATCTGGATCAAATCAAAAAGATTCGTAGTCGGAATACGACTTATACTTTTTCCATTTTATCCAAGCTCTATTTTTGTTTTGTATATATGTATTAGTGGTCTTGGAAACCAGATGGGAAAGCCTGAGGGTTTAAATTGTTTTTAATAACTAAATAAATCTGTTCATAAAATGCGTTTACAGACGATTCAGATGTTTTATTATAAAATAAGGAAACCCAGTCAATTTTCTTAATACTATTGTTAATTTCATCATATTTGGCTTCAAAAAAAGCGTATTTCAAAACAAGTCCGCGCGGCATAGCCCGAGACAAGGAAGATAGATAAATACAAGTGTAAAAAGGCGGATAAAAAGGATCTAAGGGGACTAATTCCATTGAGGGTACTAAACATAAATTATATTATTATTGTTATTAATAAATAAATCAAGTAAGTTTCCTTGGTGATTTCTTAAATAATTATTTTGGTAGCCGCCAATTATATTAATAAAATTAAGCATGTATTTTCCAATCAAAGTTAATTCGCATTCATTAAGCAATGCCCAATTAATAGAAGAAATATTAAAGTCGCCTAATATATAGAATTTGTCAAAATTTCCCGATAACAGGATGTTTTGCAATGCATCCAAGTTTGACTTCAAACGGCCATTGCGGAGGAATATAAAAGACGGCAACATCTAAGCAATAAGATGCTGTAATTTAACATGTGTCTTAATGGGTGAAAATACAAAACATCTTTAGCTATAAAAAAATAAAAACAGATAATCTTAATATAGAAAAAAATAATACAAATATTATAAGAATTTGAATCATGCGGAGTTTTTAATATGTATTTTCGACAAGTCGTTTCTATAACGGATGGAAAACACTGGAGATGTGTCCTTTTCTCGGACAAGTATATTACCGTGCTTAATACATACGAAGCGAAAGTTATTCTTTTTTGCCACTTCTCGTGTCTCTTGAAACAACTTTTTCTTTTGTAATGTGAGGTGCTCATTAACATATATTTTACGAGGAGACCCAGCAATGCCTATTTGATCAGTTGTTAGACCTTTGTTTTTGCGATATGCTGTTAGAAAACTGTCACGAATGATACGCGGACTGAATTTAACTGTAATATTTTTGGGATGTGGATTGCCAGTGTTTGCGTGAGGCACTCGGTGAATGGCAACAATGTCATTAGACACGGTGGTATGTTTGACTGCGGTTGCAATACTTTCAATAAATTTTATATTTGTCGGACCACGCCACCGAATTTGTAGATTGATCTTCTATGTGAATTAAGACAATGTCGAAATCTGTCTGCAGTAAGACGGTCCTCTCGCTGTTCGTCCGTTTCAAGAGACCGAATATTTTCAATTCTTAATCTTTCATTAGACAAACTTATTAATCGTTCTTGTCTCAAAGAATTGTAATATTCGCGTCCCGACTCTAGTCGTTGTTCATGCCATTGTTCATCTTCAAGAGATCGAATAATATTATGGTGCACCCTATTATTTGTCAAACGGTCTTCATATTGAGTAAAAGTTTCAGATTCTCGAGACAAAATATGACGTTCGCGATCAGCTGTGAGACGTAATTCCCTCTTAGTGTAGGTTTCGGACTCGCGAGATAATGTATGCCGTTCGTGGTCAGCTGTGAGACGTAATTCCCTCTCAGTGTAGGTTTCGGACTCACGGGATAGTACATGCCATTCGCGATCAGCTGTGAGACGTAATTCCCTCTCAGTGTAGGTTTCGGACTCGCGAGATAATGTATGCCGTTCGCGGTTAGCTGTGAGCCGCAATTCTCGTTGTGAAGCAGTTTCAGCTTCTCGGGATAACACATGTTGTTCTCGGTCAATGGTAAGCCTTAGCTCTCGTTGAGAAGAACTTTGAGACGCCCGTGATGTAGCTCGTCTCGCTCTGTCAGCTGCTAATCGCATCTCTCTTTCTGGAGAGCTATCATTGGCTCGAGAAGTTGAGGCACTAACTCTCATAGAGTTAAACCGATGTGCTCTTTCCTCTGCCGATTCTTGAGAACGCACATTTCTCATTCTCTTAGCTTCTCTCGAATTTCGGGATAAAGATAATCGTTTTTTGGGTGACGTTGTGTATTTTATTTTTAATCGACGGCATTCAGTTACCTAACAAAATAATCTACGTTAGAGGTCCTAACTATAGCTACCATACACTTAAAAAAATCTAAATGCCTACTTAAATAATAAAACGGATCCTAAATAAATCCTTAAATCCAAAATTAAATTCTTAAAAATATATAAGTAGGTACCTAAACTACGTATAATAGAATGAAATAACCTATTTGATACCTAGGTACCTATTTAAAACTACAACTAAATAAAAAAAAAGTTTAATTTATAATTAAGCTAATACTAAGAAATATTTAAACACTACCAAAATAACTAATACCTATTTTATAAAATAACAACCAAAGAAATCTAAAAATAAATTATTAAACGTAAGAGTAGACTAAAAGTCGCGCTGATAAGCACGGTTTGTTAAAATCAATTATTGTCTGTCAATAAGGTCGAATACTCTGAACGTCTGTCTATTCGCATCAACAGCCAAATATGTATGAAGCTCGCACTTTTTTTTTGCGCCCAGAAGCAATTGGAAAAAGGGCTACCCATTACGTAGGGAGGCGGAAAATGCATTTATGCATACCACGACAGCCGGTCTGTCGTGGTTATGCGGGACTCACTGCCTACGGGGGACCTAAGTGATATCCGCTAAAAACCACCTTTGGGGACTGGCAACCAGCTGTTTAAGCGTCTTATGCCGGATCGGAAGCGACCCTCTTTTGGGAAAAGAGGGCGCAGAGCTCGCACTCGGACCCCCCGCCTTTTTATACCTCCCGCCGCGAGCCGCGTCGAGCGCAGCGACCGTTACACAAAAATAATCCTCCATTGCGCGTGATTCAGTATTCACGCGCAATGGCTTATTAGCTTATTTCATGTATAACTTTAGTGTTTCTATACCGATTTCTATGATTCTTTTTTATTGAATAGATGTTAACTTTTTTTAATTAGGGATGAGTGAGAGTGTTATAAACGTAAGAGTAGACAAATATCATCAGAAAGCTCCGAACTGCTAAGCTATCTGGAGTTACACGTGTTATTGTGAGTCAACCATAAAAGATAGACATATGCTGTCGTGGGATATTTTTTATATAATTTTAAGGAGAACATTTCCGTTATACATGATTTCTGTGTAGCTTTAACCATTAAGGCTGCACACGCGACGGAAGCTTGAAAAATGGAGTAATTTCTCCAGTTTCCCCAACATTTACCTTCACTGCTCTGCTCCTATTGATCGTAGCGTGATGAAAAGTACTATAACCTGCCCAGGAGTATGAAGAATGATTGTACCAAGTTTCGTTATAATCCGTCGAGTAGTTTTTGTTTCTATAACGAACATACAGACAGACAGACAGACAAAAATTTTACTGTTTGCATTTTTGGCATCAGTATCGATCACTAATCACCCCCTGATAGTTATTTTGGAAATATATTTCATGTACAGAATTGACCTCTCTACAGATTTATATAAGTATAGATGATTGCTAGATACGATTTTATTCGATAAAACGTTGGTGTTACGGCCTACGGTTGCTCCCTTAAAGGATCCAATCCCCCGGGGCCCATCAGCAGAAGACTTCCCGAGCAAACGTAGGTCGGGCCTCCTAAGGCCACGTGGAAGTTCTCTAATTACACTAAATATATGGGGGAGCGTTATACTACGGCCAGTCGACCGGAAGGAATTTGGCGGAGTTCACTTACCTCTATCCAAGGCGACTGGTTCCTCCGGAGTCGGTCAGGTCGCATGTGGTTGTGTAGTGCAAGGGAAAGAATGGTGATGTGGTGTGTATCTGGGTGTGACTGATGGTGATTGAACCTAGACCTTAGCCGTCGGCAGCAGCCCGAGCGTCGACACCGCTCCAACTTGAGGGGGCCTTTCGAGGTTATCCACAGTCACTTTCTTGGTTCACCACGATGCCAGTCACTTAACTCTATCGTACTATTAACTAGCTTACAGAAGCCACTAACTATCGCGGGGTATAAGGTTACCGCACAAAACACGCCCGGAGTTTCTGGGTCAAAGGTCACTACCGTTTCGCGTGGCAATAGATAAGTTCTAAATACAGAGGCCGCACTAGCTTATATTGTCGAATGCACTTATACAGATTCTGAGTCGGACCCAATAAGTCCCGGGAAAGGCTATCCAAACAGGGAATGCGCGTTATAATTCCTAGACAGGATATTTACTAGACGCCCTAACTATTCCGCGGTTCCCGCACAAAATTAACAGCGTGCAAACATTAGCACATCTGGCAGATGACTGACTCGCTTGCGACCCGCGCGCCACTGTGACGCTCGGAAGAACTTCAGACCGGAATCGCGCCGAGCCGAGTGACATCTGGTGTCGATTCCGACAACAGAGTTTTGCGCGAACAAACCCCCGTCCCGGACATAAGGATTTAGGTCCGCGAGCAAACCGGTCAGCGGGACAAGGTCGAGACTGCAAGTTGCAAGACCGAATCTACAACCAAACTAGGCCACCTTAGGCAATCTATTAGGTCTTGCAACCCTAATCAACGCCTCAAAGATATCCCTAATGTGGCAAGCCGGAGGGTCAGCCTCCACTGGATGCCCCTCCTGGGCATCGCAGCACTTTAATAAGTCCTGTACTGGACAGAAGTCCGACGACCTCTTTCAAACACCATCTGTGCCCCTATGATTAGTTCCGCAATCCGACCGGATCAGCTCTGCAAACAGTGACGCGACACGAAGCGGCCTCGAGCGGCCTCCTAAGCTTCAGTGCAGAGAGCACCCACAAATTCCACATGAACGTCGTCTGTGGAGAGCCGAACGAAACGCACAGATAGTCCCTAGTATGAATTTTCAACAAGTAGGCCTAGCCAGGCCACCCACCATATTATCATTTACTAAAATAGTGCGGCAGCTGATTTCAATCTGATAATCTCCAAAACTAGCTAGCCTGTTAGACAAGTAGTCCTATGCTCATATTTCAACTAATTTTTCAAAAGCATCAATGTTCAACTACAGAATTAATTCAACCAAATTAATCACCGATGCGCATAGGTCAACTTGCAAATTAAACAAAACAATAACGTAAGGGACAGCCCTACTTCTTAGAAAACAAAAATGATTAAACACTATCATAAACATAAACATAATTTTTCAAATAGTGCGCCATTCCATTTCAGATGAATTCAAATTTTCCTTTCAGCAAACAAACGCAACAATCAAATACAGTGATTAAATATATGTACAAAACACATGCAGTAGCATTTAAAGGAGTAGATTAAATTCAATTCTTTTAATTTAAACCGCTACAAATAGGAGAATTTCGCGGAAAGCCCAAAGCAATTTTTAATTTTAATTCAAGTATTTTTTTTGACTAAGTGCTCGACCAAACCAAATCTAATACCCCTTGATAGCGTGATTCAACGCTACAGTGGGGCCCTAATCTTCCCACCACCAAGGGGAGGCCACATGGCGTGAACCCGAGATAAATAGAGCACAACCTTTAACAGTTGCCACTCGGGTTGTACGCCTTCACTGAGGCCGTCGGCAACAGAACATTTTGACAAGTGGACTGTTGACGGCTTAAGGCTCAGTGGAGGCGGCCGTGGTGGGAACTAAGGCAGCAGCTAGACAGGGCCGCCTCCATCAAATGGGGAACAGTGGTACACCAGTCGCGGCCACTCAGCTAACGGAAGTGAGAAGGGTCCAGCGGACCGATGAGTGGCCGTGAAGTTCCTCTCCACACGCTGAGGGGGGGTGATGACACCCCCGCCCCTGGGGGAATTACCCCCCGACTGGTCGGGGGAGGGACTCCTTTCAAACTTAGGGGCCTGGTGGCTGGACGGCGGGCGCCGACAGTCACCCTGCAGAGGGCGTGGCTGAGCGCCCCCGCCCGTGGGGGTCGAGGGCCTGGCAGAGCCCCGAGAGGAGATGCCGTTCGCACCCAGGCACAAAACGGCATGGTGATTGCCCTGGCAATGCAGACAGGGCCGTCGATGCGGACAGTCTCGCTGGAGGTGCCCTCCCAGACATGACCAGCACCAGCGGCGCTCCTTGGCGATAGTTCGCCTCGCTGGAACCGGCTTACCTAATAATTTCGGGCACGACGTTACCCGGTGATCAGATGCTCGACAATAGGAGCAGGGGGGGGTTGACGACGACTTGCCTGGCGGGTTCAGCCTCTCACTGGGCACGTCTCGCAAGTCGTCAACGGCGCCCGCCGCGTTCTCGATCTGCCGGCACTGCTCCTCCAAAAACCGCAGCAGGTCATAGAAGGGCGGAATATAGGAGGCCTCGTCCCGTACCGTACCTCTCCTCAAAATGGATTCGCAGGTCGAGAGGTAGACGGGACAGCACGATGCGGAGCAACAAAAAAGCCCATTCGCCCACTGGTAAACCCAGCCGCCTCAAAGTATTACAGGCCACCAAGACTGGATCCAACAGGTCCGGACGCAGTCTGGCCCGGTCACTAAGCAGCGGGAGGCTTAGAAGCTGCTTAACATGCTCGTCTGCAATTCGCCGGACGTTGGCGTATCTTCTGGCTAGGAGGTCCCGAGCAGTCTGGTAGGCGTCGTCCGACAATTTCAAGTGGCCGACGACGCCCAGGGCCTCCCCCTCCAGTGAGGCCAGGAGGTACGCCATCTTTTGGCTCGGGGTCAAGTCACTCCGGGCGTCCACTAGGCTGTCGAAAAGACCAACGAAGGTCAGCCATTCGGAAAGGACCCCGGAGAACTTTGGCAGGTCCAGAGTTGGGAGTCGTCCCAACAGCTCCGGCTGAAGCTGCTTCAGAGAGGACTCGGGCAGGTTACTCATCCGAGCTTCACGCGCCTCCTCGGCATACCTGCCTTCAGCCTCGATCAACTCGTCCGTGAGCCACAAGAACTGCTCATAGTCCGCAAAGCAAGAGTCCAGGACTCCCTTCTCCACATCCGAATCCTCGAGCTCAGCGTAAGCCTCCTCCACTGCGGCCCTTCGAGCATCCACCTGCTCGAACCGCTTCATCAAGTTATGGACCCTATCCGGTCGACCTATCAAAGCATGGGCGCTTGTGGCCCAGCGCAACTCAGTCCGCAGACAACGGATCAGTAGCTTAGGCGATGTCATCACTATTAAATACAAATTACGACGCGGCTTGAGCACAGATTACAAAGATAACAAACAAAAAATACAACAAAAATTAACAGTTAATAAATGCAGTTCCTATCAAATCGCGTTGAATAGAAATTACACAAATACGAATTACTACGTATCAACCAAATACAAGTTAGCTCAAAAGAAAATACACAATCAAATTAACAAATAACAAATACTAGTGCGATGAAATCAAGTTAAATTCAAAGTACGCAAATACAATTACTACTCCTTAGTTCAAATACAAATTACAGTACAAACGAAGATACACATCACGGTCGATCAACAAAAATGCCTAGCTCGGAAATCGAACCTTCGATAAGTAATCCACTACAACTATCCGACAACGATAATTAACCGATTACGTAAAAATAACCATCTACCTACATAACGTATATCTCTAGAAAAACTCCCGCTTGCACAACCTAGGGCGCGGCTTTTCAAATTACCCTCTAACCAAAAAAAAGGCAAGCAACAAAGCAACAAAGGAAAATAATTCTATTATTACGTACAAAAAAATATTTTTACGTATTACGGACGGGCGTGATTGTAGATGCAAATTAAACCAATCACACCAACGCTCCCTGCCACCAAAATTGTTTAATGTTTATCAAACACTATAGTCGGGATCGACCGGGAATCGAACCCGGAACCACGCTCTGCTACCAGTTTGTTACGGCCTACGGTTGCTCCCTTAAAGGATCCAATCCCCCGGGGCCCATCAGCAGAAGACTTCCCGAGCAAACGTAGGTCGGGCCTCCTAAGGCCACGTGGAAGTTCTCTAATTACACTAAATATATGGGGGAGCGTTATACTACGGCCAGTCGACCGGAAGGAATTTGGCGGAGTTCACTTACCTCTATCCAAGGCGACTGGTTCCTCCGGAGTCGGTCAGGTCGCATGTGGTTGTGTAGTGCAAGGGAAAGAATGGTGATGTGGTGTGTATCTGGGTGTGACTGATGGTGATTGAACCTAGACCTTAGCCGTCGGCAGCAGCCCGAGCGTCGACACCGCTCCAACTTGAGGGGGCCTTTCGAGGTTATCCACAGTCACTTTCTTGGTTCACCACGATGCCAGTCACTTAACTCTATCGTACTATTAACTAGCTTACAGAAGCCACTAACTATCGCGGGGTATAAGGTTACCGCACAAAACACGCCCGGAGTTTCTGGGTCAAAGGTCACTACCGTTTCGCGTGGCAATAGATAAGTTCTAAATACAGAGGCCGCACTAGCTTATATTGTCGAATGCACTTATACAGATTCTGAGTCGGACCCAATAAGTCCCGGGAAAGGCTATCCAAACAGGGAATGCGCGTTATAATTCCTAGACAGGATATTTACTAGACGCCCTAACTATTCCGCGGTTCCCGCACAAAATTAACAGCGTGCAAACATTAGCACATCTGGCAGATGACTGACTCGCTTGCGACCCGCGCGCCACTGTGACGCTCGGAAGAACTTCAGACCGGAATCGCGCCGAGCCGAGTGACATCTGGTGTCGATTCCGACAACAGAGTTTTGCGCGAACAGTTGGAATCTTAATTTTTAGGCGATAGTAGGACATACCTTGCGCTTTCGCTTACGGTATACAATAACTAAATAAAGGTAGAATAATTATATACAAGTGCCGTGTAGTGGCGGTCAAGAATACCACTACCCCATATCCTCCCGTGGGTGTCGTAAAAGGCGACAAAGGGAAACAGGCAGGAGATGGGCAGCAGCATCTTCCTGATAATAGCCAATATTACAATAAAAAAACTGCGGTTGCCAACCCGCTCGCCAAGCGTGGCAACTATGGCAAATACCCCCCTATGAATGTAACAAAGAGACGGCCCCCAGTCCCCGGCGGCCCCGCTATTCCTGGCTACGGTGGCGACCATGGTAACGGCGGGGCAGGGGGTGCTAAGAATCTCCGGTGGAGGTTCGGTTGCCACCTTAGACGACTCGACCTGGCAACGTACAACGCACGCACCCTGAGGACTGACGAGAAGATCGTGGAGCTGGAAGAAGAGATAGACAAGTTGCGCTGGCATATTATAGGATTATCCGAAGTCCGAAGAGAGGGGGAGGACACGGTAATCCTCGAATCCGGCAACTTGCTCTATCACCGGGAGGGCGACCATCTGTCCCAAGGAGGTGTCGGATTTATCGTCCACAAGTCTCTCGTTAACAACGTTGTAAAGATCGGGAGTGTGTCGACGAGGGTTGCGTACCTTATACTCAGAATCACCAAACGGTATTCGCTGAAGGTCATACAGGTTTACGCACCAACCTCGGCACACCCCGATGGGGAGGTGGAGGAAATGTATGAGGATATCTCTAGAGCCATGCATTCCTCCAAAACCCAATATACGGTGTTAATGGGAGACTTCAATGCAAAACTAGGCACAAGAGAGAACGGTGAGCTGAAAGTAGGGAAATTTGGAATAGGGCAACGGAACCCAAGGGGCCAGCAGCTGGCCGACTTCATGGAGAAAGAGGGACTCTTTATGATGAACTCTTTCTTCCAGAAGCGGCCCCACAGGAAGTGGACCTGGTCGAGCCCCGACGGTTCGACAAAAAATGAGATTGACTTCATTATGACGACCAGACGACAACTGTTCAGTGATATCTCCGTGATCGCGAGGGTGAAAACTGGTAGCGATCACCGAATGGTTAGAGGCACACTGAACCTAAACGTTAAGTTGGAGAGGTCTCGTCTAATGAAGTCAACGCTCCGTCCCCCTCGTGCTCTGTTCCAAAGTCCCGAAACCTTTCAGCTCGAGTTACAAAACCGTTTTCAGTGCCTAGAAGACTGCAATGAAGTGGACGATATGAATGACAAGCTCGTGGAAACTGTCCATGCGGTCGGAGCTAAGTTCTGCAAGACCCGCCGCAGAAGAACACAAAAACTCTCCGATCACACTCTTAATCTCATGGCTGTTAGACGGGAGATGAAGCTACATTCTTCAACAGACTTGACAGCATACAGGCATCTGAACAGACAGATCTCCAAATGCATGCGGCGGGACTTACGCAACTTCAATACAGCTCGTATTGAAGAAGCGATCGAGCGGAACCAAGGCTCCAAAGTCTTTGCCAGAGATCTGTCTGCCAGAAAGAGCCACCTGTCAAAGCTGAAGACAGGATGTGGCAGCATCGTTTCCGGGACACCTGAGATTTTGAGTGAGATTGAGAGGTTCTATGGGCAGCTGTACACGTCATCGTTGGAGCCACACGCAAGTGTGAGTAACGATCCAAGAGCGTGTCTCATCCGACACTATTCCGAAGATATCCCGGACGTCAGTCTGAGCGAGATTAGAATGGCTCTCCAGCACCTTAAAAACGGTAAGGCCCCAGGCGAGGATGGAATTACAGCGGAGCTTCTGAAAGCGGGTGGAAGACCGGTACTTGAAGTCCTTCAGAAGCTCTTTAATTCCGTCCTCCATGGTGGCATTACACCGGAGGCGTGGAGCAGAAGTGCGGTGGTCTTGTTCTTCAAGAAAGGTGACAACGCTCTCTTGAAGAACTACAGACCGATTTCCCTTCTGAGCCGCGTCTACGTGCTGTTTTCGAGAGTCATTACGAATCGTCTCGCGCGCAGACTTGACGACTTCCAGCCTCCCGAACAAGCCGGTTTCCGAAAGGGCTTTAGCACCATAGACCACATACATACCCTTCGGCAAATTGTACAGAAGTCCGAAGAGTACAATTTGCCACTATGTCTGGCGTATGTGGACTATGAGAAAGCCTTTGATTCCGTCGAAATTTGGGCGGTGCTGCAGTCCCTTCAGCGGTGCCAAGTTGACTGTCGGTATATCGAAGTGTTGAAGTGCTTGTACAGTAGGGCTACGATGGCTATCCGAGTACAGAACCAGAGTACGAAACCTATCCAATTGCAGAGAGGTGTAAGACAGGGTGACGTCATATCCCCGAAACTCTTCACCGCTGCATTGGAAGACGTTTTCAAGCTTCTGGACTGGAAAGGATACGGTATCAACATCAATAGCGAGTACATCACTCACCTTCGATTTGCCGACGATATAGTCCTTATGGCAGAATCGCTGGAGGACCTAAGCACGATGCTCAATGACCTCGATAGTGTTTCCCAACGGATAGGTCTTAAGATGAACATGGATAAAACAAAGATCATGTTCAATGTCCATGTCACACCTATGCCGGTAGTTGTTGGGAGCACTAAGCTCGAAGTTGTTGACGAGTATGTTTACCTGGGACAAATAGTCCGACTAGGTAAGTCCAACTTCGACCGAGAGGTCAATCGACGGATTCAACTCGGCTGGGCAGCGTTCGGGAAGCTACGACACATCTTCTCGTCAGACATACCTCAAAACCTGAAAACGAAATTGTACAACCAGTGCGTGTTGCCAGTGATGACTTATGGAACTGAGACGTGGTCCTTCACTGCTGGCCGTATGAGGAAGCTCAAGGTCGCTCAGCGAGCTATGGAGAGGGCTATGCTCGGAATTTCTCTGCGTGATAAACTTAGGAATGAGGATATCCGCAGTAGAACCAGAGTAACCGACATAGCCCAACGGATTAGTAAGCTGAAGTGGCAGTGGGCCGGCCATATAGCTCGAAGAACCGACAACCGATGGGGAAGAAAGGTTCTCGAGTGGCAGCCTCGTACCGGTAGGCGAAGTGTAGGGCGTCCCCCCACGAGATGGAGTGACGACCTGGTAAGACATGCAGGAAGTCGATGGATGCAGGTGGCTCAGGACCGTGCTTTGTGGCATTCTTTGGGGGAGGCCTATGTTCAGCAGTGGACTTGTGAAGGGCTGTAATGATGATGAATGAATTATATACAAATGAATAGGCATTATTTTGTATAAAGCGCAATCAGTCTGTGCTAGCGTGCGGCCCGTGAGATCAGAGAGACGAGATGCGAACTACTACGTACTAGGCGTGTGTATCTCTTTACGGAAACGACTCACTGATATAAATCACTGAAGTGACACAAAAGATTGGTTCAGTAACAACGTTTCAAATGTATCATTTGTATCTGGAACAGTGAAACATTACTTTGCTCTTTGCTCATTTCGCGCGACGCGTCGCTTGCGAGGCGACTGAGACATGAGCGAGAGAGACAGACTGAGACAATGATTAATAACTATTGACTCACGAGTGGCGAGTGAGCGAGCGAAATAATTATAATCCACACAAATCAGATAGAGATAACAAATAAGAAATGTATCACAACTCGTACGGATTTTCGCTGACGTTATTCATGCACGTAAAAATTACCACTAAGGCGCTTATTTGTCAAATACTACTATACGGTCGTTTTTTGTATGTAGCGTTTGCATTAACAAGTTCTCATTTTACGTTGATCAGAATCAGAAAACATACTGAGTTATGTTTAGGATTTCTTTGCGTAGTAATTTTTGTGACTTTACTTTCTTCCTTTTCATCATAAAGTTTAGAGTTATGATACTTTACGAGTAATTTCGTGACATTTTTGTTAAAGTATGAAGGAGAATCGATTTTATATACAATCTTATTACGGTACACAATAAATAATCTAAGCACTTATATTATTCAGCATTGTTGCCACATAACATTTCACGGATCAGTCAGTAATAAACGCCCGCGACGCAACTTAATGTACCTATTCGGAACATTCTTTCTTTTATATCTTTTGAGTCGATGATACAAATGAGCCAAATGAAACATATCAGTGTTTCGGAACATTTCAGTGATCAAGATGCAAATGTTCCAATCACAAAAATGATACACTTTGCTCACCTCCACTACGTACTAGCCCTCGGTCAGGGCAGTCGGCCACGGCCCCTTCTACGCCCCGCGCGCCTCTCAAGGCCCCCCGCACACATCCAGACACCCACACATAGCCGCAAGCGATTTTAGATGAACACATGCTTAAGTGTCGTTTCTTTTCGCGTAGTGTATATTTTCTTTGACAATGTGACGCATCAACATATTGTGAAGTAGTGTACTATGAAGGATAATGTACATTGTAATTTCCGGCTCAGAAGACCTAGAACCCAGAGCCGTAAAGGAATTTATTAAAAAAAACCATAAAACCTAGGGATGTGCAGGGAAAAATATATCGATATATATCGAATCGATATTTTTAAACAGTATCATTATATATCGCGTGATAAATGTCGATATATCGTTATCATTTGCATGATGTAAGGATAAGGCCCAAATTTTAATAATACTGATGGTTGGACGACGAAAAAACGACAACCACTAATGAATGCTACTTTGTAGCTCCCTTTGTTGTTTATGTCTTGTCCAATAATGCAATATGTTTTAAATGTTTCGAAATTGATACAAATTCGATACTCTAAATTAAATATCAATAAATCGCGATTAAAAATATCGACGATATATTGATATTTAATATACTAATCACCGATATTTTTATGAGATATATTTTGAAAACAGACAACGGCTTAGCTTTCCATTGACGTCCGTCGAGTTGGGGGTCGATATTTTTTTTTTACAGAAAGGTTACATTCGTATAAGCACATACGTAAAGTTTCAATATGCGGAAACGCGTACTTTTTGAGAAAAACATTATTGAAAATCAATTATTTTTTGCAATATTCACATTGAGTTATACAAGACTAGAGGAGCAAACTACATTACCACGCGTCGAAAAAAGTGAAGCCACTATCTAGCCGCGAGGACGTAGCTTTGAAACCACTAATCATTTTTAAGTAAACATATATCTGTCCCACTTACACAAGTCACGAAAACAATACCGTCGTTAAGATTAGATAAAGATAGACACACAAACATGCATTGACGGGTTGGTATTGCCTACTATGTGAAATTATCCCCAAAAATAAGCAATAAAAAAACAGTCTTTTTAAGCAGTTATTTTGCAGTTATTTGTTTTTATTTTAAATATGTATCTTTGCTTATCCGATGAATAAAAGTATAACTAATGAAGTGAAAGATTTTTCGAAGTATCTTTTATTGTACTGATAAATCAAACAAAAAAAATAAATCAAGTCAAAAAATGGTAATACTAAATTGTGTTAATCTGTCGTACTAATCCGCTTAAATAAACACGGTCGCCATCGCTTTTTGGTCCTAGTTTGTCTTGATCCTGGAAGTGCTTAGAACTAATGAGAATAGATTTCGAAGGCACCCAGAGAGTCTCCTTACTCAGCAATCGTATTATTTCCACCCACTTCTTACGGTGCGCTGCATCTTTAGGTACCCTGCAAAATTATTAATATAAAATAAAATAGGTAATAAAATATAATTAATAGATCTATAGATCTCTAGAATATTCTAAAATAAGAATAATTAATTCCTTTGTATAAAGGTTGAAACGTCCAAAATATTTAAAATCAGGGCTAATAAATTAACTTATTCCATAAATTATATAGATATATAGTCGTAGTAGTGTAATGTGGGAAAATTGCAAAGGCAGAAAAGTGGCAACATTGAACCTAAATTGCAATATTCGATATTTTATTTCATTTTTTTTGTGTTTTTTACGTTAATATGAAAACATATACTAAAACTTAAGCGTGGAAAGTGATTCCGCTTGATTATTTATGTTTTTGTGACCTTGAATCGCATTCTTTCACTACGCATTTACCTATTTTTTGTCGTGAATCGTTCGGCTCAACTCGGTCGGCGTCGCATTGAACACTGAACCGATATTGCCTGGGCATATGGCTGTGGCCATATGTGAAGTGGCAACGCTTTGGCGCGGCAATTACTTATCTAGTGTAACATATAAATCAATGAATATTCACGTCTATTCCTACGGTAAAACTGACGCTATTTTGTATTGTTATTGTCATTGTTAGTAGGGATGTCGATTCTTTCCGAAAAAGATCGGTTTTTAAATCGATTCTAATCATAAGCTGATGTATCGATTCACAAAAAATTGATTTCTAAATGATCGATATTTTTCATGTTTGCATTTATAATGTAAATATAAATCTAATTTATGAAAAACAATAAAGATACCATTATAAATGATCTTTTATTGAAATTTGTTTTATTTTTAACAGTACCTAATACGGCAGATAACAAATAAAATAGGTTAGGTTCAACTTATGTCAAAGAACCGAATTGATTGACCCCGACTCCACCTGCTACGAGTCTGTCCTACCCCTAGAGTGTTTTATAGAGCCGGAGGCGCGTAGGGGGAGCAGTCTCCGCCTGCTATAACAAATTGTAGGCATCAGACGAGCCGAAGTTGCGGAGGCTAGGAGGGATGCCTGCGATTTGTTACGCAAAAGCGTAGCAAAAGATTCGTTTATCGTACCATCAAACGATACAATGAAGACTCTAGTGTAGATGACAGGTCAAGAATTGGTTGCCCTCGGTCTGTTAGGACTCCAGCAGTGATAAAAGCTGTGAAGGCGCGAATTCAAAGAAATCCCAAACGTAAGCAGAAACTGTTGGCCCTGCAGATGGGGTTAACCAGAACCACGGTGAAAAGGGTGTTAAATGAAGACTTAGGGCTTCGGGCATATCGAAGAAAACCAGGACATCGTTTGAATGCTCGTCTAATGGACCTGAGACTGAAGAGATGCCGCGCTTTGTTGAAGCGGTACGCGGGAAAAAATATCGGGAAATTGTTTTTTCGGATGAAAAAATTTTTACCGTAGAAGAGAGTTACAACAAACAACATGATAACTGACAATGAAAATGACAAAATGATAATGAAAATGACGCACACAGTAGTGAAGAAGCGAGCAACCGTATTCCGCGTGTCCAACGAGGTCATTTTCCATCCTCGCTCATAGTATGGTTGGGAGTTTCTTATTGGGGCTTAACAGAGGTACATTTTTGTGAGAAAGGTGTAAAAACGAATGCAGTTGTGTATCAAAATACAGTCCTGACGAACCTTGTGGAACCTGTTTCTCATACCATGTTCAATAACAGACACTGGGTATTCCAACAAGATTCGGCGCCAGCTCATAGAGCGAAGAGCACACAAGACTGGCTGGCGGCGCGTGAAAACGACTTCATCCGGCACGAAGACTAGCCCTCCTCCAGTCCAGATTTGAATCCGTTAGATTACAAGATATGGCAACACTTGGAGGAAAAGGCGTGCTCTCTTCCTGCAGCGACGGAGACGTTGCAGTCTCAAAATAGATAATGAAATGCCTCATAATGAAATCCCTCTTAATCTGTTCCCCTAATTTTTTCTGATGAAGGGGATTTCTTTCCCATAAAATGGATTTATATTTACATTATAAATGCAAACATGAAAACATATCGAAATTTCAGAAATCGATTTTTTGTGAATCGATACATCAGCTTACGATTCGAATCGATTTATAAAATCGATCTTTTTCAGATAGAGTCGACATCCCTACTGACGATGACAATGACAATACAAAAAAATAGCGTCAGTTTTATGGTAAGAACTGGTAGGAACTTACATAAATATTGCAAAAATAATTTATTTTTGTCAAAAAGTACGCGTTTCCGCATGAAGAAACTTTGTGTGTACTTATAACAATATAACATTTCTGTAAGAAAAAAAATATCAACCCCTAACTCGACGGACGGCAATGGAAACTCGTACCACAACATTATATGAACTCAGAAAAAAAGTAATCGAAAATTTACTGCCAACGCCCATTATTTGTGAACCTTCTCAGCCTCCGTCAGAGGAGAAAATTCACCTACCGGCTAACTTACCAAAAAAAGATGGAAAGACCATGAGAAAAAGGTGTAGAGTGTGTTATGATAAAACCAAAAAAAGAGTTGCAGTGTTATTTGGCTGTCCCGATTGTCCCGGATTCCCAGGGCTATGCCTCGAGTGTTTTAGAGAATTTCACAAATATTGAAAATGTATATAATTCTTTGTAATTGCTGTTAATGTTGGGTAATTTATCAGTGATGATTATATTAACTAGAACTTAGATTCTACAAAAAAAAAATTATATTACTAAGTAATAGAAAGTTAAGTTTACTAAACTATATAGATCTAATATACATAATTGTAGCTATCACAGATTTAAATAAAGTCGAATTTTTAAATAGATTAAAATTGTAAAACAAAAACCAAAACTATCTATAACAAACATAAAGGAAATTTGTCAATGTGATATTGATTACTTATATTATCTGATCCTCAATTAACATAATCCCACTATGTTTTTTAGTAAGAAAACAATATTAGATATTATTTTATAATTTAATTTGACTAGACAAAATTATTTTGGTCTAAATAAAAATGATTTAATCCTTAACTTAGTTGTATTCATTATTTTGTCTGTACACAGATTTAGTGTGATGCTATACTAGCAAACATATGAAAAAAAAAGTTTTCTAGTCATTCATTTTTTATTTTCTAATAAGAACCCAATTATTGTATGCTGATGGGCCGAGCATTCCCTAAGACTGCTATAAATAAAAGGAAAAAATCAGCTGTTGATAGTATTTTTTTGTTATTGGAACTAAGTTCTTTATTATAATATGGATGGTACGAATTTGGCGGGTTGGGGCTAGGCGAGAAAAAGTAAGATTTTTCCATCGCAACCCCTTCTGACGTAGTGCAGACGGCCTTGGCGGCTATAATTAAGCGAGATGGAATAATATCCACCTCCATTGCACTTTTTCTTATCTTGCCATTTCAAGAAATATTTTATTTTATATGATGCTTCATCTAATAGACACTAGTAATTCATTTATTTGGATTTGGTAATCAATAATATAATATGTCAGCAATAATAATATACTACGAAAGGAACTTTGTTCCAACCTAGTGTTCCACAGCTGGCATGCATGTTTTTTTTTTCTATCTATATAATTATATCTTGGGAAAGCTGTTTTTATGAGTAAAGCATAATCTTAAAATTTGTGCACTGGCTAAAATATGTAAGTATTCATTTTCCCTCATTTTTAACCACTTTTGCAACACATCAAGAAGATTTTGCATTATTATATACATCTTTGATTTGATTGGTGACTGTCAGTCATTCAATCTGTTATCTACTCTTTTTGTTGTGATTTAGTACTTGTGGTTATCCCCCTGAGTATTTTGCAGTGAAGCAGATTAGCGTTACATCACATTGTGATAAAGTGTTGCTATTGGTTCCCATATTATTTTGGTGATATCTTGTAGTGGTGTCTATCACATACATGTTATTTTGTGATCGGTACATATCACGGCATGGCCGAATTGTAATTGTGCTATGCTGAATGCATTGTTTGTTTTATTGTTGTTAATGATTGATTGCGTGGGAAAGGAGTACATAGTTGTGTTAAGTAAAAATTTAGAACAAACTAGTTTATTTTCATAAAACAAGTGTCAAACCATACAACCCACCTGATGGTAAGTGATTACTGCTATCCATGGACACCTGCAACCAACTTTAAATAAAGAAGGGCTACAGCTGCCTTGTCACTTTTGAGAAAGGCTACTGAAACCGTTGGACACCTGCAACCAACTTTAAACAAAGAAAGGCTACAGCTGTCTTGTCACTTTTGAGAAGGGCTACTGCAACCATTGCACACCTCCAACCTACTTTAAACAAAGAAGGGCTACAGCTGCCTTGTCTCTTTTGAGAAAGGCTACTGAAACCGTTGGACACCTGCAACCAACTTTAAACAAAGAAAGGCTACAGCTGCCTTGTCACTTTTGAGAAAGGCTACTGCAACCATTGCACACCTGCAACCAACTTTAAACAAAGAAAGGCTACAGCTGCCTTGTCACTTTTGAGAAAGGCTACTGCAACCGTTGGACACCTGCAACCAACTTTAAACAAAGAAGGGCTACAGCTGCCTTGTCACTTTTGAGAAAGGCTACTGAAACCGTTGGACACCTGCAACCAACTTTAAACAAAGAAGGGCTACAGCTGCCTTGTCACTTTTGAGAAAGGCTAATGCAACCGTTGGATACCTGCAACAAACTAAACAAAGAAGGGCTACAGCTGCTTTGTCACTTTTGAGAAAGGTTACTTTCCAACTGCAACCGTTGGATAACTGCAACCAACTTTAAACAAAGAAGAGCTACAGCTGCATTGTCACTTTTGAGAATGGCTACTGCAACCATTGGACACCTGCAATCTACTTTGAACAAAGAAGGGCTACAGCTGCCTTGTCACTTTTTAGAATGGCTACTGCAACTGTTGGCTACCTGAAACCTACTTTAAACAAAGAAGGGCTACAGCTGCCTTGTCACTTTTGAGAATGGCTACTGCTACCATTGGACAACTGCAACCTACTTTAAACAAAGAAGGGCTACAGCTGCTTTGTCACTTTTGAGAAAGAATACTGCAACCATTGGACACAAGCAAACAACTTTAAACAAAGAAGGGCTACAGCTGCCTTGTCACTTTTGAGAATGGCTACTGCAACCATTGGACACCTGCAATCTACTTTGAACAAAGAAGGGCTACAGCTGCCTTGTCACTTTTTAGAATGGCTACTGCAACTGTTGGCCACCTGAAACCTACTTTAAACAAAGAAGGGCTACAGCTGCCTTGTCACTTTTGAGAATGGCTACTGCTACCATTGGACAACTGCAACCTACTTTAAACAAAGAAGGGCTACAGCTGCCTTGTCACTTTTGAGAAAGGCTACTGAAACCGTTGGACACCTGCAACCAACTTTAAACAAAGAAAGGCTACAGCTGCCTTGTCACTTTTGAGAAGGGCTACTGCAACCATTGCACACCTCCAACCTACTTTAAACAAAGAAGGGCTACAGCTGCCTTGTCACTTTTGAGAAAGGCTACTGAAACCGTTGGACACCTGCAACCAACTTTAAACAAAGAAAGGCTACAGCTGCCTTGTCACTTTTGAGAAAGGCTACTGCAACCATTGCACACCTGCAACCAACTTTAAACAAAGAAAGGCTACAGCTGCCTTGTCACTTTTGAGAAAGGCTACTGCAACCGTTGGACACCTGCAACCAACTTTAAACAAAGAAGGGCTACAGCTGCCTTGTCACTTTTGAGAAAGGCTACTGAAACCGTTGGACACCTGCAACCAACTTTAAACAAAGAAAGGCTACAGCTGCCTTGTCACTTTTGAGAAAGGCTACTGCAACCATTGCACACCTCCAACCTACTTTAAACAAAGAAGGGCTACAGCTGCCTTGTCACTTTTGAGAAAGGCTAATGCAACCGTTGGATACCTGCAACAAACTAAACAAAGAAGGGCTACAGCTGCTTTGTCACTTTTGAGAAAGGTTACTTTCCAACTGCAACCGTTGGATAACTGCAACCAACTTTAAACAAAGAAGAGCTACAGCTGCATTGTCACTTTTGAGAATGGCTACTGCAACCAATGGACACCTGCAATCTACTTTGAACAAAGAAGGGCTACAGCTGCCTTGTCACTTTTTAGAATGGCTACTGCAACTGTTGGCTACCTGAAACCTACTTTAAACAAAGAAGGGCTACAGCTGCCTTGTCACTTTTGAGAATGGCTACTGCTACCATTGGACAACTGCAACCTACTTTAAACAAAGAAGGGCTACAGCTGCTTTGTCACTTTTGAGAAAGAATACTGCAACCATTGGACACAAGCAAACAACTTTAAACAAAGAAGGGCTACAGCTGCCTTGTCACTTTTGAGAATGGCTACTGCAACCATTGGACAACTGCAACTTACTTTAAACAAAGAAGGGCTACAGCTGCCTTGTCACTTTTGAGGAAGGCTACTGCAACCGTTGGACACATGCATCCAACTTTAAACAGAGAAGGGCTACAGCTGCCTTGTCACTTTTGAGAATGGCTACTGCTACCATTGGACAACTGCAACTTACTTTAAACAAAGAAGGGCTACAGCTGCCTTGTCACTTTTGAGGAAGGCTACTGCAACCGTTGGTCACATGCATCCAACTTTAAACAGAGAAGGGCTACAGCTGCCTTGTCACTTTTTAGAATGGCTACTGCAACTGTTGGCCACCTGAAACCTACTTTAAACAAAGAAGGGCTACAGCTGCCTTGTCACTTTTGAGAATGGCTACTGCTACCATTGGACAACTGCAACTTACTTTAAACAAAGAAGGGCTACAGCTGCCTTGTCACTTTTGAGGAAGGCTACTGCAACCGTTGGACACATGCATCCAACTTTAAACAGAGAAGGGCTACAGCTGCCTTGTCACTTTTTAGAATGGCTACTGCAACTGTTGGCCACATGAAACTTACTTTAAACAAAGAAGGGCTACAGCTGCCTTGTCATTTTTGAGAATGGCTACTGCTACCATTGGACAACTGCAACCTACTTTAAACAGAGAAGGGCTACAGCTGCCTTGTCACTTTTTAGAATGGCTACTGCAACTGTTGGCCACCTGAAACCTACTTTAAACAAAGAAGGGCCCTTGGACCGGAACTCAGCAGTGCAAGCACTGTTATTTGGCGGCAGAACTAGATAAGAGGGAGGTGGTCTTTTCTAGACGGACTTCTGTGCAGAAAATGTTACCACTTGGTAAACCGTTTGAGATACTTTGGAGTTGGACGCTGCTATTGATGCGGTACTTTTTACTTTTATTTTTTGGAATGTTTCATGAGGAAGTACTAAACCACTCTACTGACCATATTTTTCCTAAACAAAGGGCTTTTGCATGAAAAGTTATTATAGTCTTACAACGGTAATCTCCCATTGTAAGAAAAATGTGGCTACCACAGAACCAGATTCTTTGTGCCTGTAACACTATTGCCTGTGCTGGTCTGTATATTTAATATCTGGCATACACTTTTTTGGCATTTACAGTGTCAGACAGAAATTAAACAGCTGTTAGAAAATATTTTTAAATTTATTTCATATAAAATTACATGCTTTGCATATTACATGACGTTAAATGTGATAAATATAATGTTTAAATATTATAAGTTACCAATAAATAATGTAATTTAACTTTACTTAAGAAAAAGTAATATAATTACTTATTTGAAGTATCTATTTAAAACATATTAAAAGACTACAGCGTGCATAGCTGAATACATAATATGTCTGCGCTTTTTTAAATAACCTTTAAAGGTTATTCTAGTTAGAAATGTGTATTTAGTGCTGTTTTTAGGAAGATTAGGAAAAAGCGCGATTCATTTAGTTTTTAAACTAAAATTGTTGATTAAAATATACTCAATAAATGACCGAAATGGCGCTAGTTAGGCTTAGCTAACGTTAGCGTTTGAACCATAGGTAAATAAATATGTTATTGAATATTAATATTTAATAATTGTATTTAAATTTTTTTTAAATTAATATTCGTAAACCTGTTTTTTAGGTTACTATTTTGATTAGCTTAGGGCTTTTTATTTTTTTTTACTTTCTATCAAATTTAGGCGCATGGACACAGTAGTTTCATATTTCATTAACAATTTAGTGCAACTAGTGGAACATATTTGTAAACACTGATAACATTTCCTTTGCACTGTTTAAATAGTGCTTTGAAAGAGAATAATCGAACTATTGTCATGGAAAAGTGATGTTACTGATATTGATCTTAATTTTTTTTAAACCCTAAGGTGTATATAAACAAATGCTTCCAGCATACAAATCTTATATTTATTTTATGTTTAAATAAATATTATTTTTATTGATCTTTAATGACCGTTTTATTGACATGATAAAAAAATTGAAAAGTGATTTGAATTACATAAATCTCGAATCTACTTCGGTTTTGTTTACGCACAGACGTATTTATTATTTTAATTATAACATTGTTGTAATGTAAGTATTGCAAAACTAAGGGTGTTATAATATTGTTGTCTATTGTGGTGGTGGCGGGTGGCGGGTGGCGGGTGGCGGGTGGCAGTTAGTTGAGCGCGGTGGAGGTGAGCAGCGCGACGCCGCGCTCGTAGAACGCGTGCGGCTCCTGCGCGGGCGCGATCTGCAGCCGCACCGTGAACAGCAGCTCGGAGCGCGCGCTGTTCAGGTACACCGGCAGCGTCAGCGTCTGCCCGCCGCCGCCCGCACCCCCCGCGCCCGCCGCCTCCTCCGGACCGCTGCAAAACGTGTTACGTCATGCTAACCGTACCTTCCCATTTCTCGGATATCAGATCACATTTTAAACCAAATTGCAGTCTCTCCTATGGTATAGAGGGGACATTTGCAATGAGCAGCGCGCATGGCAGGGGGAAAATATAAGGTTATTCTATTCTAAGAGTTCCAGTTTTCACTCATTTCAATTCAAATACAATTTAAAGGGAGGCGTGGTAAGCTCAGATGATTAGCGCTCGTTGTAAGTTTCACACTACGCGAGCAACCCGGGTGCGATCCCCGCCGGTACCAATGAAAATGTTAATTGCAATTTTAAGTGATGATTTACCACGTGCTCGGCGATGAAGGAAAACATCGTGAGGAAACCTGCATGTCTGAAAAATAAGAAAAAAATTTCGATGATACGCGTAGTTCGTCAACACGCATTTGGTCAGCGCGGCGGCCATTTTCTTGCCCTAAAATCCTCTGAGAAATGAGGGGGAGGCCTGTGCCGAGCAGTAGGACGAATATAGACTGTAACTTTAATAATTTAAAGCATTTGTGTTAAAAGTTTGTCAAAAGGAATCTTGCACTTACCGAACCCATGTCAGCACAGTCAGCGGCAAGTCCACCATGATCGTGTTGGTGAGCAACAAGCGGTTTCCTTTAACTGTGGCTCCCTGAAGCTTCAGTCCCGTCACCGAGAATGACCACTCTGTCTGTGCGTTCTCAGTTGGAGTTCCCGGGTCGGGAATGGTCACCTGATAATTGGATTATTAAAAAATATCAGACTTCAATATATATCCTTCAATATGAAGATATTATTAAGAGGTTTGTTCTGTATACTCAGTCGGAAAAATATTAAAAGCGCAAAAATCGGTTAAAACACCCTAAAATATTGTGTAGTTACATATCAAAGTAAAAAATAGAATCGAATTGATAAACACCTTACACCACCACCTTACAACACCAGGTATAATGTATAATTTTTTTAAATGATACCTTATACCTTATTTGGGAAGTCTTTAGAGTTTAAATCGAGTAACAACCACATTAATAAATCTTTTTTATTTATCCTACGACCCTCAGGGACTTTAAGGATCCCCCTTAAGGAAGAGCAACCTTCTGATACAGTTGCGAAAGCGCTTAAAAGGAGTCAACCCTTGTTTTAGTTAAAACATTTCTGGTAAAGAAACAAATGTTTTATTTATAATGAGACTGTTTTGCATTACAACAAAACAGTTATTATGTGTGTAAGAAAATAAACAACATTGATTGAAGAAGCATCCATAGAATTTGCCATAATATATTAAATAAAAGATGTTTTCTTACCTCTCCTTCAACTTTTTTTTGTTTACCTTTGCCTCATCCAGCAGAGTGCGTCATCTTATTTATGTAAAAGCAGAACTGTCGAGTCATAGTCTTCATCATTCACAAGCAAGCCTCTTGCTACAATGCTATGTATTTTCTTACACACATAATAACTGTCTTATTATACGTGCTTCTAAAATACACATCATTTATTGAAGACATGTTTTATATTATGCTGGTGTAAGAATACAAATTGTTTACGCCCGAACGCTGATTTCGGGATTGACGTTAGAGGGCGCGCCGCTCGGCGATACCGGTTTGAAATTAGGCCGAGCGTGGCAAGTGGCGCGCGGGTCGCAAGCGCGTCAATCGTCTGTAAGCGGTGCTGACGTGATCACGCGGTCAATTCTGTTAGGGAACTCGGAATAATTAGGTGCGGCCCGTAAATATACGGTCTAGGATTTTGTGACGCGCATTCCTGCTGGAGAGCTTCCCGGGACTTATTGGGTCCGACTCAGAATCTGTATAAGTGCATTCGACAATATTAGCTAGTGCTGCCTCTGTATTCTAGAACTAACTGTTGCGACGCGAAACGGTAGTGACCTTTAATAAACTGTAAACTCCGTGTGCGTTTTGTGTGTTAACCTTATAACCAGCGATAGTTAGTGGCTTCTGTAAGTTAGTAAATCGTACGATAGAGTTAATTGACTGTCAACGTGACGAAAGAAGAAAGTGACTGTGGATAACCTCGAAAGGCCCCCTCAAGTTGGAGCGGTGTCGACGCTCGGGCTGCTGCCGACGGCCAAGGTCTAGGTTCAATCACCATCAGTCACACCCAGATACACACCACATCACCATTCTTTCCCTTGCACTACACAACCACATGCGACCTGACCGACTCCGGAGGGACCAGTCGCCTTGGATATAGGTAAGTAAGCTTCGTCCAAATTCCTTCCGGTCGACTGGCCGTAGTATAACGCTCCCCCATATATTCTAGTGTAATTAGAGAGATTCCACGTGGCCACATTGAGGCCCGACCTACGTTTGCTCGGGAAGTCTTCTGCTCATGGGCCCCAGAGGATTGGATCCTTTAAGGGAGCAACCGTAGGCCGTAACACAAATGCTATGTGAAAAATAAAAACTAAATATAATAATTCACTTTTTGTATTATGTATGATATAGGCAAAAATTATTAAATCACAATGATTCAAAGTACAGAGTACAATAAACTCTTAAATGTAACAAAACCTATCTGGAAAAGAGAAAGTTATAAAAATTAAATATTAGAATAATTCTTTGCTAATAAGTCCTCATTATTAATATCAGTTTTTTTAATTGTACGACAGTAAAAATTCTTAAAAGTTTGAGCACTCTTCCAATTTGCTCTATTTAAAATTTCGTCATGGTATATTTTCTAACCAGCTTCTTGACGTCACTGGTGACCTCACATTGCCTGGTGATGCATTAATATCTACTTCTCTAAAAACAAATCTTATCCAGCCTCCTATCATTCTTCCTGTCGCTAGTCTAATAATACCCGAAAGTGATATAAATAGGCAGCCTAGGTTCCCCTCAGACTGTCCCTTCCTGTTAATTGTAATAATTGTTTTATGTGTCTTATTCGACATAGGTATTCATCAGAGTTTCAATAACCAGCCCGATTATCTGTTATCTGGACTATCTGTCTTGGAACCAAACTTGGGCCATAACCTTATCTATTTACTATCTTGACTTATAATAAAGCTGTCTTCGGACACTTCAAGGAGAGTGAGGTCATGTACCCTTCTCCCTGAAACTTACAAAAGGATTATAGCTGTTCTTCTTGCTATATCAGAAGTTGTACCTGAACTAGGTGTATCTCTTAGCCAATCCAAAATTAACTTTGTGTCCCATATTGACAGCTTTCTATCTTTTGGTCTTTCCAAAGAAATAGCTTTCAATACCTGATGAACAAAATACACACAGTATGTAGACATTGCAGATTTATGTAGAAGTACTGTCCTATATGCTAACTTGTCTTCTAAGTACAATTTTATTTGGTTTGAAAGTTGTTAGGTTTTTTGGATTGTTTTCTTATTAGTTTTATGATTTTTATTTGATCTCTTAGGATGAGGTCTATAACTAGTAGAGGGACGGTCCTGATTTGATGCCGTTTCCTGCAAGTAACTTGGTGTATTCAACCACGTCTGCAATCCACTCATTGATTGAATGACAGGCTGTAAGGCTTCTTGACTGAATTAATACTGAGAATTAGGAGGAATGTTTCTTAAAGTTGCTCTCAAATTGTTGTTTTTTATCTCTTTTAATATCCTCTCCCTTCTTATCTCAATACATTCGCCTCGTCTGCCACAAATTATCTGCATTATTTTTTCTGAACATTTATGCAAGGCAGAACCTGGTCCCAATAATGTTGACACTTTATTAAACAATGATGCAGGATTTAAATCATCTGGGTTTCTGTAAACTCTTTTTTATTATTTCACGCTGTTCTAATTCTGCATTTGTTAACCCCGCTAACATGTTTTCTGCAGATGCTAAAATATCTTTTGTGTTATTTAAATGTCTAAATCCAGGTGATGCAGCAAAAGGCCGTAATGTGGATTTGTAACGAATTCCTTTCCAAGCCTGAGAATCGAACTGTTGCAGTTGCAGTCTACACATTCTTTAATAGCTGAATACAGAATTAGATGACAAAAAAATTCTGTATGAAGCTCACCCATCTGTAACGCATTACTAGTCTTACAGGGATTTACTAAAAACTTAGATTAGGACATAACACGATTCTCCACGTAGCTAGGACTAAGGTTACTTGTAGCCTGCGAATTTTGTGTCATCGCAGCAATATACTTTGGCAATTGTGTTAAATAACCTAATATATACCCAACCTGATTAATTAGTGATTCAATACGAGGGTCAAACACTTATTTACTTATTAGGAGGTGGACTCGCTAAGCCCTCTTAATTTTCCGAAGATAAAGAAGACTCCCTGTGGTCACTAGATAAACCTGAGTTTGGTCGATACAACCGCTCTTCGTTCGAAGCAGCGGCGTCGGACTGTTCATCAGGCTAACCTCTATTTATAACACTCATCTCGTGATATTCACTTACGTAAAATACTACTTGAAACACTGTGAATGAGATTAATTATAGCGAATCTGTCTCGTTTATCTTTAAAATCTACTATAATATTCACTTACAAGTTACTCCCAACTCTTTTCAAGAACAAAACTTTTGCGAGTGCATTTAAGCGGCAAAATCTACAAACGCTATGACTTGACAGTTGTGCTTATACATAAATAACATGGCGCACTCTGCTAGATGAGGCAAAGGCAAACAAAAAAAAAAAGGTGTAGGAGAGGAGGAAGATAACATCTTTTATTTAATGTATTAAGACAAATTATATGGATGCTTCTTCAATCAATGCTGTGTGTTTTAGAAACACATAGCAAATTACTTACCTGTAAGTGTAGTTCTTCAAGGGACCAGGAGTTAGCTTGCGCCACACATTGCCGTGTTGCGGTAATATATGCTTCCGGGTTGAGCAGTCCACCAAGCCACACTGGGATGCTCTATAAAGGCAAATAAGTATAGTGTTAAAGCGATGTTGCACTAATTTATCTTCTTTGAACCTCTGTAGATCCTCTGAAATGTAATGATTGCACAGAAACAAATTAATTTTATAATAGTTAAACACATTAAAATGTGGTGTGTGAAGACAGAAAAGCGAATCGTAATAATTGGCTCGATAAAAACAAAGATGATAATAACCGTGCTTCCCTTCCCTTTGCCCGTTTCTATTGAGGTCGAGTCACGGGGGAAGTATTTTGTTATGGCGATCACTTGCCATTATGGATGAATTTGGCGAGACTGTGCCTCTTATTTTTTTTATGAATAAGGGGCACGACAAACGAGTACACGGTCCACCTGATGGTAAGTGGTTACTGTGGCCCATAGACATCTACATCTATCTTCTTTTGCGAATTAAAATGCAGATGCGTTGTCAGCTGTGAATGAATATGTATAATAGAATACCTCTTCCAGTAAAAAGGGTTTCTAGTTCTCTACACTTACCATACGAAACACAGCAGCATTAAGCTGCTATTTTACGCTGTTATTTCTGTGAGAGTGTGGTCCTTCAACGGTCAAGCCGACCCATTAGTGCTACAACTATACTATTAATATATTTTTTTATAGGATAAGGGTGACAAACGAGCACACTGTCCACCTGATGGTAAGTGGTTACTGTGGCCCATAGACATCTGCATCTATCTTCGATTACGAATCAAAATGCAGATGCGTTGTCAACTGTGAGGACTAAGAGAAACACAGCAGCATTAAACTGCTATTTTACGCTAGTATTCTGTGAGAGCGTGATCCTTTCCCGGTCGAGCCGACCCATTAGTGCTACAACTATACTATTATTATAGCTGCAGCAAGGTTCTACCACGTCTTGTGCGGCAGTAGTGAGTCGCGAAGGAAGAGAACGAGGTATAATGATCGGCGGATCGCCAGGTCGATCGCGTTCTAACGAAATAGCAGCTTAATACTGTTGTCTTCCGCTTAGCGAGTGTAGAGAACCGGACACCCATTTTACTTAAAACAAGTCATTTCACCCTAGTCTTCAGGGGTGAAAATGCATCGATAAAATGATGATTCTCAATCTAACATAGATATAGATGTCTATAGGCCCCAGCATCCCATCCGACTTACAATCAGGTGGACAGTGTGCTTGTTCGCCACATTTATACTAAAAAAAAAGAACAAAGACGTTATACGTATACGACTAGACCGGTAATAAATAATAAGAAAAATTGTGTCACCGCTGTGAATCGCGCGGATGACGGCTGGGTGGGTAGGTGGCTAGCTGGTACGTTACATATGCTACGCGTTAGTATTTTCCTTCAATAAATTATGCACGGTGAGTGTGTAGTACAGAAGTCGCCGGCCCACTGCTGCACGGTGAGTGTGTAGTGTAGTGTAGTGTAGTGTAGTGTAGTGTGGGTGTGTGCGGGTGAGGCAGCACCTGCAGGCGCTTGGCGCCGCGCTCCGGCACCGCGCTGGAGACGGCGGCGAGCTGCGCCACGCGGCGCGCGAAGTCGCCGGCCCACTGCTGCACGGTGAGTGTGTAGTGTAGTGTAGTGTAGTGTAGTGTAGTGTGGGTGTGTGCGGGTGAGGCAGCACCTGCAGGCGCTTGGCGCCGCGCTCGGCCACCGCGCTGGAGACGGCGGCGAGCTGCGCCACGCGGCGCGCGAAGTCGCCGGCCCACTGCTGCACGGTGAGTGTGTAGTGTAGTGTAGTGTAGTGTAGTGTAGTGTGGGTGTGTGCGGGTGAGGCAGCACCTGCAGGCGCTTGGCGCCGCGCTCGGCCACCGCGCTGGAGACGGCGGCGAGCTGCGCCACGCGGCGCGCGAAGTCGCTGGCCCACTGCTGCACGGTGAGTGTGTAGTGTAGTGTAGTGTAGTGTAGTGTAGTGTGGGTGTGTGCGGGTGAGGCAGCACCTGCAGGCGCTTGGCGCCGCGCTCGGCCACCGCGCTGGAGACGGCGGCGAGCTGCGCCACGCGGCGCGCGAAGTCGCCGGCCCACTGCTGCACGGTGAGTGTGTAGTGTAGTGTAGTGTAGTGTAGTGTAGTGTGGGTGTGTGCGGGTGAGGCAGCACCTGCAGGCGCTTGGCGCCGCGCTCGGCCACCGCGCTGGAGACGGCGGCGAGCTGCGCCACGCGGCGCGCGAAGTCGCCGGCCCACTGCTGCACGGTGAGTGTGTAGTGTAGTGTAGTGTAGTGTGGGTGTGTGCGGGTGAGGCAGCACCTGCAGGCGCTTGGCGCCGCGCTCGGCCACCGCGCTGGAGACGGCGGCGAGCTGCGCCACGCGGCGCGCGAAGTCGCCGGCCCACTGCTGCACGGTGAGTGTGTAGTGTAGTGTAGTGTAGTGTAGTGTAGTGTGGGTGTGTGCGGGTGAGGCAGCACCTGCAGGCGCTTGGCGCCGCGCTCGGCCACCGCGCTGGAGACGGCGGCGAGCTGCGCCACGCGGCGCGCGAAGTCGCTGGCCCACTGCTGCACGGTGAGTGTGTAGTGTAGTGTAGTGTAGTGTAGTGTAGTGTGGGTGTGTGCGGGTGAGGCAGCACCTGCAGGCGCTTGGCGCCGCGCTCGGCCACCGCGCTGGAGACGGCGGCGAGCTGCGCCACGCGGCGCGCGAAGTCGCCGGCCCACTGCTGCACGGTGAGTGTGTAGTGTAGTGTAGTGTAGTGTAGTGTAGTGTAGTGTGGGTGTGTGCGGGTGAGGCAGCACCTGCAGGCGCTTGGCGCCGCGCTCGGCCACCGCGCTGGAGACGGCGGCGAGCTGCGCCACGCGGCGCGCGAAGTCGCCGGCCCACTGCTGCACGGTGAGTGTGTAGTGTAGTGTAGTGTAGTGTAGTGTAGTGTAGTGTGGGTGTGTGCGGGTGAGGCAGCACCTGCAGGCGCTTGGCGCCGCGCTCGGCCACCGCGCTGGAGACGGCGGCGAGCTGCGCCACGCGGCGCGCGAAGTCGCCGGCCCACTGCTGCACGGTGCAGCCGCGCGCCACGGCGTAGCGCCGCCAGCCCGCCGGCAGCATGCCACGCACCAGCGCGCCCACCATCGCGCGCGTCTCGTTCGTCTGCTTCATCGACCCCTGTACCACCACAATGTCAAACAACGACGATAAAATAACTCTTAAACTGTTTCAAACTATTTCAAACCCGCGCAATCGTTTGTTCTACACAGGTCATGACCACAGAATAAATAATAGAACTACGTCATGACCTAGTAGCCTTATTATGTAACGTCAACACTTGGCAGATTGCTCTACTGCGCGATACTGCTGTCTTAAAAAAGGAGTTGAGTTGAACGATTAGTCATCTCTCTCGCACGCGTGGGCTTTTTACCGAGCTTTCGAGAAGACAATCGCTCCCTTTCTAACCTATGGCAAAATGTTCTATAACGAAATATAACTACGATTGTTTATATAGCAATTAGTATGGAGCCAAAAGCCCAGCTTTTGGTGTGAAGTTAGTCGAGCGCGGGGGCGCCCGGGCGATACGTTTGCAACATCACTTCACATTTCAATGCTTACTCTGTGTGATTACTTAAGCGAATTAATATTGCGAGTTGAAAATTTATGCTATTTTAAAGATTTTTAGTGAAAATGGAGGATAATAGTGTTCCTTGTGATGAATTAAAGTGTTAAAGTGCCGATCGGCGGGGAAAAGGTAAAATCTTTGAAGTTTGTTGAGAAACCACCAACATTTTACGCAGACGTAATCAAATATTTCTTTAAGAAAGAGAGACGATTCGATTTAGAATATATATATATTTTTTAATTTTGTACATTGTTTGTACTTTGTACAAGCTTTTCTTTTGTTTATGTATTGTATTATATGTAAATATATTTTTCTTTCGCTCAAGCAAACCCAAACGGCTTTTTTTTAAAGCCACCGAAGGTATGCATATAGTCAAACAATATATCTAACAGTAGTATGCCTTCTGTGTGCTTTGTTAAACACGTCCTCGACAGCACTGAATATGAAACTGAAGAGTGGAGACAGATCAAGATTGGTGTATTTTTATAAATCTGCTAAAAACAACAAAACCATATCTTGAGCTTGCCCTAGTTTGGAGCCCTAGCTTCGCCACTTCTTGCTATCAAGAAGATTCTTCATATCTTATTTCAGTTTCCCTCTGTCATCTCTTACGACACCCACGAGTGGATATAGGATATGGATATGCTTATATCGACATTGCACGATAAGAAATAGTATGATCGGATAAACATATACGCAAACAAGAAATACTCAATAAATTTTTTTATCGAATCATTATTATCATAATTATCATTACAGCATTACAAACATTACATAATAATAATAATAATTTTTACTCTGAACTTCTCGGTTAAATATTAATACTAGACATGTTCTTGTTTGTTATAATATGTCCCGAAGCTCAGTTTACCTTTTGGCATAGGCTTCCTCTAACATTTTCCACCGGGACCTATCCCGCGCTACCCTTCTCCAATGATGTTCAGCCGTGAGTTTAAGTCGTCTGCCCATCTTGTTTGTTGGCGTCCTCTACTTCTCTTGCCATCTCTGGGATATCAGTCAGTAACAGTTTTGCACCACTTCTCTTGTGGATCACGCGTACTGTATCGCACGATTTTGTAACTCAAGCCGTTTTCGGGTTTTTGGATTAGAGCATAAGGGAGACGGAACGTTGACTTGATTAGACTATTTTTTTTTAAATACTAGTAATGCTATTAAACATTACTAATATTCCCTTTAATCCACTTCTGGTAATCTTAAAATGCTTGTGTAAGAACTGGTTCACTACAGTACTCGAATGGCGGATTCTAACCCACGACCTTTCGAGTTCGCGGTCCGCGCCCTGCCATTAGGCAGCACATCCTTACCGGGATGTGCTGAAGTTTGTGGGTAAACCTGTATGACCTTTAATTAATACCGTATGGTGATTCGGAGTATAAAGTACGCAACCCACGTCGACACACCCAATTTTTACAACGTTGTTAACGAGAGAATTGGGATGATGGGACAGATGGTCACCTTCTTGGTGATAAACAAGTAGCAGGATTCGAGGATTGCCGTGTCCTCTCCCTCTCTTCGGGACTTCTACCTCAGATAATCCTATAATATCCCAGCGCAATTTGTCTATCTCTTCTTTCAGCTCAAGGATCTTCTCGTCAGTCCTCAGGTTGCGTGAGTTAAATATTGCCAGGTCGAGTCGTCTTAGTACTCCCTGATCAGCCGTTATCATGCAGTAGCGTAGCGGGGCCGCCAGGGACTGGGGGCCTTTTCTTTAACGAATGGGTTTTTAAATACTTTAAATCAATCGAGATAAAAAATTAAATTAATAATCATAATATTTTAAATACATCGTAATACTTTACTATAAAAGGAGACGAAAATCACTTCGAAGGAAAAACCAAACGCTTAGGAGGGACGTATTAACCAAAGTTATCAATCATGAGCTATCTGTCTTTTATCTCGGGTAAGCTTTCGAACATCACGATATTTAGATGACAGTAACAGATAGTTTAAACTTAACTGTTTACCTTGGACAGCTATCAGTGACGAAGCTAGGGCTCCAAACTAGGGCAAGCTCAAGATATGGTTTTGTTGTTTTTAGCAGTTTTATAAAAATACACCAACCTTGATCTGTCTCCAGTCTTCAGTCGTATTTAACAAAGCACACAGAAGGCATACTAAGGCTAGATAGATTGTATGACTTGAAAAAAGCCGTTTGGGTTTGCTTGAGCGAAAGAAAAAGATATTTACATATAATAACAATACAATACATGAACAAAGTACAAACAATGTTTAGAATTAAATAAAATTATTTATATTCTAAATCGAATCGCCTCTCTTTCTTAAGGAAAGATTTGATTACGTCGTTGGTGAAAACATATACATATATATTTCTCAACAAAATTTAAATATTTTACCTTTTCCTTGCCCATTAGCACTTTAACACACTTCAGTTCATCACAAGGAACACTATTATCCTCCATTTTCACTAAAAATCTTTAAAAAAAGATAAATTTTCAACTCGCAATATTAATTCGCTCAAGTAAACACACAGAGTAAACATTGAAATGTGAAGTGAAGTAGCTAATGTATCGCTATCGCCCGGGCGCCCCCGCGCTCGACTAATTTCACACCAAAAGCCCGGCGAACAATCGTAGTTATATTTCATTATAGAACATTTTTCCACAGGTTAGAAAGGGAGCGATCGTCATCTCGAAAGCCCGGTAAAAAGCCCACGCGCGCGAGAGAGACGACTAATCGCCAACTCAACTCCTTTTTATGACAGCAGTATCGCGCAGTAAAGCAATCTGCCAAGTGTTGATGTTACATAATAAGGCTACGATGTCACGACCTGTGTAGAACAGGGGAGCGCTTTGAAACAGTTTACGCGTTATTTAATTATACTAGCGACAATCTAAAAAGCTCGATTTGACGTTTCTCATTGCACATGCCGCGATAACTTTGTATTAACGTCTACGTAAGAAATCGAAAAATCAAATTCATAATCCTAAATAATTACTATGTTATCCATACAGTATAACAATGAGTATTATTCGTAAACACAAAGTTTCACTTTATATTGGAAAAATGCACTCAAAATCACGAATTAATCGTTGATTAATATTCCGATAGTACGTTATTACAATGACATGTCTGTTATATCTTTGGGTTCGTTGCGTAGTGTTGTGACCGTTATAAACCGTTTTTTGATCAAATAAAATCGATGTTCTGAAAAATCGATACTTATACATTTAGAAAAGATAGAAACGTATTGTTTAATGTTTAAACATATAAAAACAAAATCTGATCACATATATTTCTAGCTTTATTTTGATATTTAATATGATAGTATTGGAAATAGTTTGGCTAAAAAGGCCGGAGTTCGTAGTTTGATTTTGAAAAAATGTATTTTAACCGCCATTTTTCTCTCTACGTAATTGATTCGTCAATGGTTCGCGTGGTCTCTCGCCATCATGGAAATTTTTGTGTGATTGGTTATTATTATATTTTCTGACTCGACTATCACTCTTGGACTGTTTCTGCTATATTCGTTGACCTTAGCTTGCTAATTCCGGACTTTGATTACGCACTACGCGATTTTGGTGTTATCGTGTGAACTAGACAACAAATATAAAAGGGGAGGCACTCTTAACAGTCAGTCTCGTGATTTGGTTTTGAAGATGCACGAGTACTTTGACCGAGTCAGCAAATAGAAGGCCTCTTTTAGAAGTTACCCAAGTACAACAACGAGTCGCACAAGTGCTTGGAATTGACATAACAACTGTCTGAAGTATTATAAAGGAAAATACGGGCCTTCTGGCTGTGAAGATAATGTACTGCATGCACATACCAAAAAAGCGAAAAAAAAACCTGTGACAGGTATCGATAATTTTGATGCTGATGCTATTAGATCCCATATTTACGGCTAGTAAACAAGACAATAATACCCCACCGTAAGTAAATTACTTGTGTCCCTTAAATCTGCAAACTTATATGATGGTAGTGCAACATCTATTAAAACGATTCTAAAAAATACTGGGTTTTAATACAAAAAAAAAATCGCTAAACGGCAAATATTGATGGAAAGGTATGACATAATACTACAAAGAGTGTCCTTCTTAAGATAACTTAATAAAACAACCAACTGGGACAAGGTAATATTTACTGATGAGACATACTTAAATGCTAATCATACTGTGTCACAGTCACATTAAACTTTACCTTTTTTACAGGCTATGTTGCACGTCAAAATAAAAGAACTCCATTCACCACAAAAATAAAATGCTTGATCTTCTTTTTTTTTATAGAATAGGGGGCAAACGTGCATGCGGCTCACCTGATGGTAAGTGACTACCGCCGCCCATGAACAACCGCAACATCAGGGGAATAGCAGATACGTTGCCGGCCTTTTAGAAAGGTGTAAGCTCTTTTCTTGAAGGTTCCTAAGTTGTATCGGTCCGGAAAATTCGCTGGTGGTAATTGATTCCACAAAGAAGTTGTGCGAGGGAGAAAACTTCTTCTAAATCGCACAGTGGCGGACCGGCAATCATCCAGATGGTATGGATGGTAACGCGAGTTTTGTCGCGATGTGCGATGGTGAAATTGAGCGGCTGGAATTAGTCTGAACAATTCCTCAGAGCACTCCCCGTGATAGATGCGATAAAATACGCAAAGAGATGCAACATCTCTACGCAGTGCCGGTGTATCGAGCCGATCAGAAAGAACTCGGTCGTCGACGATTCGAATCGCTCTACGCTGGATGCGGTCAAGTGGAAGGAGCTGGCACTGGGGTGCCTCGGCCCAGAGATGAGAACAGTATTCCATGTGGGGCCGAACTTGCGCTTTGTAAAGTTGCAAGCGATGTGCCGGCATGAAATACTGTCTCGCTCTGTTGAGCACGCCAAGCTTTTTAGAGGCTAATTTGGCTTTCCCTTCCAAGTGACCACGAAACTGCACGCTATTCGATATGTCGACGCCAAGGATTCCGATACTGGCTGAGGCAGCAAGGGGAGTGCCTTGAAACTGAGGAGATACGACAAAGGGGTTCTTTTTAGCGGTAAACGCGCAAACTTGTGTCTTCTGGGGATTGAACTGGACTAGATTTAGTCGGCCCCAATCCGAGACTTTGTTAAGCAAAGACTCTACTTCAGACACAAGTTTGTCCCGGTACTCGCCGACGTTTTCCCGAGAAATATTGGCACGGCCGGTATATAAGGCATCCCCAGTGCTGTCGTCTGCATAGCAATGAATGCTACCAGTTAGCAACATATCATTGATATGCAGGAGAAACAGCGTTGGTGATAGCACGCAGCCTTGTGGAACACCAGCGTTGATAGGCTTGAAATCAGAGCATGCACCGTCTACTACGACCTTGATGCTCCGATCAGCAAGGAAACTGGTGATCCATTTGCACAATTTCTCGGGAAGCCCATAGGAAGGAAGCTTCGAAAGAAACGCCTTGTGCCAGACTCGATCGAAGGCCTTCGCTATGTCCAAACTAACGGCTAATGCCTCCCCCTTGGACTCTACTGCCTCCGCCCATCTATGAGTTAAGTAAACTAGAAGATCACCTGCTGATCGACCCCGACGAAAACCGTACTGGCGGTCACTGATCAGCTGGTGATCCTCAAGGTACCTCATGAGCGGGCAGTTTATAATGGATTCCATTATCTTGGAGAACAAGGAGGTGATGGCGATAGGCCTGTAGTTGGACGGGTCTGAGCGGTTGCCTTTTTTAGCGATCGGGTGGACCAAAGCTGTCTTCCATGAATTCGGGACTACGCCTTGGGAGTAGGAGTACCGGAAAAGACGCGTTAAAACCGGTGCCAACTCCGGAGCACACGTCTTCAGCACAATGGGAGGGACTCCATCGGGCCCACTCGACTTGCTGACGTCCAGGGAGAAGAGTGCTTTGCGAACCGAGCGCTGTGTAAATCGCACATCCGGCATGGAGCACTCACATCACGGGATGGTCGGCGGTATGTTCCCCCCGTCATCTAGAGTCGAGTTAGACGCAAAAAGAGAGCACAACGGATCGGCTTTCTTTTTTGCGGCATGGGCCAGTGAGTCGTCCTCTCTGTGCAGAGATGGAAGAGATGGCTGACAGAAGTTCCCTTGGACAGCCTTGGCAAGAGACCAGAATGCACGGGTTCCCGAAGGAAGGCGAACTAGCTTCTCGCCAATTCTGCCGATGTGCTCAGACCTTGCCTTGGCAATGACGCTTTTGAAGGACCTGGAGGCGAAATTATACTTCTTTTTAAGTGCACTGGTGTTTACATCCCGAGACGTTGATGCGTCAGCCCAGGCCCGGTAGCACTCCTGCTTATAGCGTGATGCTATTTTACAGGAGCGACCAAACCATGGCTGGGATCTCTGCCTTCGATGGGCACCACAGAGGATGGAATAAAAAGTTCCATACCCTGAAGTACCACATCAGCAACAGAATCGGCAACAACGCTGGGATCTTCCGGCGAGAAGCAAACCCGCCCCCAAGGGTAGGATGCAAAAAAAGACCGCATCCCGTCCCCATCAGCTGACCTATAGTGCCAAACACGGCGGCAAGTTGCAGATCGCAACTGCGATTGGAGCGTGAGTGGCACCGTGCTCCGGATCAGACAATGGTCCGAAGAGCCCAGAGGGGCATCGACGGAGACCTGATATCCGTCCGGATGAGAGGTCAACAGAAGGTCCAACAGGGAAGGTACATGGTCTTCCACATCTGGGATCCGCGTAGGCGAAGTAACCAGTTGTGTTAGACCATATACCAAAGCAAAGTCATAGACAGATCTACCCGCATGATCGGTTAAACGAGAACCAAGCCATTCAGCGTGGTGGGCGTTGAAATCACCGAGTATCACGATCTCTGCGGATGGGACCTGTTGTAGCACGGAGTCTGCAGCCATTTGGATGTGGTCGATGAGTCGGTCTGTGTCGGCATTACCGCTATGGGACCTATAGAGGCACCCGTAGACGCGGGAATGGTGGTCGCTGTCTACGCGCAGCCATAGGATGGACAGGTCCGTACCTTCAAGGCTGCCGAGGCGTCGAAAACAGATGTCCTCTCTGACGTATCCACAAACTCCAGCCCGGGGCACAAAGGAGTGTTCCAATTTGTACCCCGGGTAGGAGAGATATGAAGTATCAGCCGGAGAGAACACCTGAGTCTCGGTTAAAAAGAGCAAGGCCGGCTTCGCCGTCTCTAGATGGTAATGGACAGCGTTAAGGTTGGAATGAAGTCCCCTGATGTTGCAAAAATTCACGGATATCGTGACAGGGGTCGCCTTGGTTGTATTGCTCCGCTTGGCCCGAGCAGCATTAGTCGCGAGCGGAATTTTGCCCCCCCCCCCCCCAGAATGCGCGGGGCAGCCTGAGCACCCATGCTCAGGAGTGAAGTAGTTTGGTCGTGGATGCTCAGCGAGGGATTCTCCAGGGGTGTTGGCACCCTACTGGGGTAGTCTTTTATTTAATTCCACTACCATGTTCATTTGGGAATTGAGCCTCCGGCCACCTGCACTCACCAAGCGCAACGCAGAGGTAAACCTCTACTTCACGCTGGTATTCTGTGAGGTCGTGGTACCATCCCGGTTCGTGCTGGCCCATCCGTGCGACAGCAAAAGCTACCGCTTGGCTCTACCATTGTTAGATTCTTAAAGAAGCATGTGCACACGTCACAAAAGATGATTGGATCAATGTAGTAGAAAGGACAAAGCAAATTAACGAAAGACTTTAGAAGAGACGTACATTTTGACAATTTGATTGAAAATGAATTTATTATAAACTTTACCGATGAAGACAGTTCAACTGATGATAATTTTTCTGGATCATCTAGTGACGAAAGTGAATAAAAATGTTACGAATTCACTGAATTTATTTATCTACTTAACCCAACCACACTTATTTCTTATCAATGGCGTGCCTACATAATATACAATGTATTATTATACGTAAGCCTTCCGGAATAAATCAGTATGTCAGGTTTTAATTTTATGTCTTGGCTTTGAAACTGGCCCAAATTTAAATTTAGTTTGGATTTATGTAATAACTGTTAAATATTACAAACTCGTACATGTATTAAAACGATATTCCTTGAGAATCAATTTTAAACGATGTAGATACATTGTCCATTACAAACTCTAAATAATCGATATGTCACGAGAATCGGTTTTTAAAGCAACCAACTTTTTCCCATCATTACACAAAGTATTTTTATAGCTGTCAAATCGGGCTTCTTAGATTGTCACGAGTATAGTTGATATTATTGATTGAGCCAGTTTGTTAGGGCAAGCCTGGCTTCTCGGTTTCTATGCAAGCTTCGCTACCGGTAGCTATCTACTTATAACTGATTGTAGGGATTGAGACCGGCCGTAAAACTGTAATTGAAAATCCCCATTTTGTAAGAAAACTTCAAATATTACACCCTATGTTAATTCCAAAATTAAGACGAATGGGCACAGTCGTTTAGACTCTAGAACGTGGGAAATAAATAAACGTACATATACAATACATACATAGTTATATACACTCGAAAGACATCACCGGTTCTTGTAATCGTTGTGGGGTAGCGGGGTAAAAATAACTTTTATATTTTTCGACTGTTTACACGATTTAATTAAACAATTATCTACAGACAAAATGATTGTTTTAGTATAAAACATATCTCAAACAGTTTCGAAAATAATAAAGAACTAGAGTGCATTGACCTATTTATTAACAAATAAATGAAAGTATTTATTGCAAGTAAAGATTTACTTACTGTAGGGATAAATGCCACATCTTTATATATACTTCAAAATCCGTCAAGATATTTAAGTCCCAAGAGTGAAAAACACTATGAAAAAAGTCTCACCTCACAGATGGCGATGACGTTCTTGAGATCGTGCAAAACTTGTTGCAGCAGCGAAGCTCCAGCCGCCACCTCGCGTTCGAAGAAACGGTATAGCGGGTCTTTGATGTTTTCCACAGTACGACGCAGCGTCTGAATCAAACGGAAGCGTCCTTGTGTTGTTTTTCCATAACTATGAAAGCCTTTTATTGTTATGACTCAAGCGGCATAATCGAAGTCGAAAACGAGCGTGATTAAATTTTAAACCATTACTGTTACGATGCTACGCAAATTTTGTAACTACAGAATTTTGATAACTGTTTTGATCTATGAAATGATATTACAAAAGAGTTTTTGAGAATTTATGATACTTTAGTACTTTTTAGTAAAATATAAAAGTTCAAATTATTACGACTTTTACTTTTTACTTTAGAAATGAACATACCATTATAAAGAAATTCTATTTTAATTTGAATAAAAAAATATTCAAATATATTTGTAAAAAAAAGTCCACACTCCGTGGCTAACATTTATTAACTGCACACTAACTGTATGCAGCCCAAAATTTAAACACACGCATCGACACCACACGACTGCAGCCGACCGTGCGCAGTTCATGTCAGAACTACATAAACCTGAATTAGTTAGCTGCACTGTCTGATACCTATAGATAGCTTTAGACTACTCACGGGCAACTCCTGTGGGAACAACTGCAGCCAGGCTGTCGCAGTTTGATGAAGTGACTTCATCCAAGCCGGTCTGCCATCGCCGATCACTACTACGGCATCTGTGAAAATAATTCATTAAAAACATCACGTTAGTAAGAGCCGTATCATCTCAGTGCGGTTAGCCAAGTTCACTTTACAATCTTTAACGCTTATAGTAAACATAAATATACACGAGAAATGAACGTCAAGTCACGTAAATGTTAGACATTTTCACTTTAATGCGGAAAGTATGCGCAGGAATTGCATAACCTAATTTATCCCTCTCCCTCCCATCATGACAACCAGACGCTCCATCTAACGGTTTTATTCATCATTCACGTGCATATTCATCATACAGCAAAGGAGTGGAATAATTTATGAATAAGTTGCAAGCATCTGTCTTTCCATTCGTATAAAATGTGGGCGTCTTCAATTAGAATAGTAAGCAAAAATGTTTCAAGAAACTTACTGGGGTCGTCCTGAGAGGCGTTGTAAGCGAGTTCTTCCTCATCTTCAAGTTGTTGCATCTTCAGTAACTTGGACACAAGGTCGCTGCCTTGCGTTGTTAAGAGGACCTGTTTATGCCATAAACGTAAGTAATTGTCACTTATTTCTTTCAACACATGTATGTTTTTTGGTAGAGGGTTGTTATTAAATTGGTGGGAACAATTATACATATTACTAGCTGACCCGGAAAACGTTTTGGCATATACATTATTTCTAGGTAATTTCAGCATAGAAGATTCAGCCCTAGCATACTCCTTAAGGACCGCATTTCTACAGCATTTATTTTACTCTCATGCTTAGTATATAAAGTAGGGACTAACACAGCATTATGAATACATATTAAAAAAATAATATTAAGACTATTTCTTACGAAGTGGTCAAAATGAATTTTATACTATTTAGTATAGTGTTAACTAACTTTAAAACATAGTTCATAAACCCACCTTCTCCGCGTTATTGGGTAGACCGAGCCAAGACGGTGTTTGTCGGTCGGAGAGCTCCTCAATCCACTTAAGGAAGTGGTCACGTCGGTTGCCATCCGGCATTGTTATGTGGCGCTGGTTGCCGCTCGCCTGCACACAACATTCAATTATCTTACCAATTGTTACATTTTAACGAAGCGTATAAAAATATTAAAGTGATAACATAATTTGTATTGTAATATTTATAACGATAAAATTAAAATTATTCCATCCGGTGGAGTTTTTACGACATACCCCATCAACGTTGGCGACGAGAGCGAAGTCCGCTTCAAATGACTTCGGTGTGAAGAGCTTGCACAGGAATGAATGCAGCAAACGCTGGTCAAACAAGTTGTCGATCTTGCCTCCGTAGATGCACTGCGACAGCAGAGTCACCAGTGCCTCCCAAGGGACCTTCTCCGGGGGCAGGTTTGTACGTCCCTGAAATTACAATATTTTTTACATATTAGTAAGCCTGTAATTAATTTAAAAAAGTTTAAATTGAAATGTTCTTTCTCAAAAATCATCATTCATCATCATCATTACAGCCCTTCACAAGTCCACTGCTGAACATAGGCCTCCCCCAAAGAATGCCACAAAACACGGTCCTGAGCCACCTGCATCCATCGACTTCCTGCATGTCTTACCAGGTCGTCACTCCATCTCGTGGGGGGACGCCCTACACTTCGCCTACCGGTACGAGGCTGCCACTCGAGAACCTTTCTTCCCCATCGGTTGTCGGTTCTTCGAGCTATATGGCCGGCCCACTGCCACTTCAGCTTACTAATCCGTTGGGCTATGTCGGTCACTCTGGTTCTACTGCGGATATCCTCATTCCTAAGTTTATCACGCAGAGAAACTCCGAGCATAGCCCTCTCCATAGCTCGTTGAGCGACCTTGAGCTTCCTCATACGGCCAGCAGTGAAGGACCACGTCTCAGTTCCGTAAGCCATCACTGGCAACACGCACTGGTTGTACAATTTCGTTTTAAGGTTTTGAGGTATGTCTGACGAGAAGATGTGTCGTAGCTTCCCGAACGCTGCCCAGCCGAGTTGAATCCGTCGATTGACCTCTCGGTCGAAGTTGGACTTACCCAGTCGGACTATTTGTCCCAGGTAAACATACTCGTCAACAACTTCGAGCTTAGTGTTCCCAACAACTACCGGCATAGGTGTGACATGGACATTAAACATGATCTTAGTTTTGTCCATGTTCATCTTAAGACCTATCCGTTGGGAAACACTATTGAGGTCATTGAGCATAGTGCTTAGGTCCTCCAGCGATTCTGCCATAAGGACTATATCGTCGGCAAATCGAAGGTGAGTGATGTACTCGGCATTGATGTTGATACCGTATCCTTTCCAGTCCAGAAGCTTGAAAACGTCTTCCAATGCAGCGGCGAAGAGTTTCGGGGATATGACGTCACCCTGTCTTACACCTCTCTGCAATTGGATAGGTTTCGTACTCTGGTTCTGTACTCGGATAGCCATCGTAGCCCTACTGCACAAGCACTTCAACACTTCGATATACCGACAGTCAACTTGGCACCGCTGAAGGGACTGCAGCACCGCCCAAATTTCGACGGAATCAAAGGCTTTCTCATAGTCCACATACGCCAGACATAGTGGCAAATTGTACTCTTCGGACTTCTGTACAACTTGCCGAAGGGTATGTATGTGGTCTATGGTGCTAAAGCCCTTTCGGAAACCGGCTTGTTCGGGAAGCTGGAAGTCGTCAAGTCTGCGCGCGAGACGATTCGTAATGACTCTCGAAAACAGCACGTAGACGCGGCTCAGAAGGGAAATCGGTCTGTAGTTCTTCAAGAGAGCGTTGTCACCTTTCTTGAAGAACAAGACCACCGCACTTCTGCTCCACGCCTCCGGTGTAATGCCACCATGGAGGACGGAATTAAAGAGCTTCTGAAGGACTTCAAGTACCGGTCTTCCACCCGCTTTCAGAAGCTCCGCTGTAATTCCATCCTCGCCTGGGGCCTTACCGTTTTTAAGGTGCTGGAGAGCCATCCTAATCTCGCTCAGACTGACATCCGGGATATCTTCGGAATAGTGTCGGATGAGACTCGCTCTTGGATCGTTACTCACACTTGCGTGTGGCTCCAACGATGATGTGTACAGCTGCCCATAGAACCTCTCAATCTCACTCAAAATCTCAGGTGTCCCGGAAACGATGCTGCCACATTCTGTCTTCAGCTTTGACAGTTGGCTCTTTCTGGCAGACAGATCTCTGGCAAAGACTTTGGAGCCTTGGTTCCGCTCGATCGCTTCTTCAATACGAGCTGTATTGAAGTTGCGTAAGTCCCGCCGCATGCATTTGGAGATCTGTCTGTTCAGATGCCTGTATGCTGTCAAGTCTGTTGAAGAATGTAGCTTCATCTCCCGTCTAACAGCCATGAGATTAAGAGTGTGATCGGAGAGTTTTTGTGTTCTTCTGCGGCGGGTCTTGCAGAACTTAGCTCCAACCGCATGGACAGTTTCCACGAGCTTGTCATTCATATCGTCCACTTCATTGCAGTCTTCCAGGCACTGAAAACGGTTTTGTAACTCGAGCTGAAAGGTTTCGGGACTTTGGAACAGAGCACAAGGGGGACGGAGCGTTGACTTCATTAGACGAGACCTCTCCAACTTAACGTTTAGGTTCAGTGTGCCTCTAACCATTCGGTGATCGCTACCAGTTTTCACCCTCGCGATCACGGAGACATCACTGAACAGTTGTCGTCTGGTCGTCATAATGAAGTCAATCTCATTTTTTGTGGAACCGTCGGGGCTCGACCAGGTCCACTTCCTGTGGGGCCGCTTCTGGAAGAAAGAGTTCATCATAAAGAGTCCCTCTTTCTCCATGAAGTCGGCCAGCTGCTGGCCCCTTGGGTTCCGTTGCCCTATTCCAAATTTCCCTACTTTCAGCTCACCGTTCTCTCTTGTGCCTAGTTTTGCATTGAAGTCTCCCATTAACACCGTATATTGGGTTTTGGAGGAATGCATGGCTCTAGAGATATCCTCATACATTTCCTCCACCTCCTCATCGGGGTGTGCCGAGGTTGGTGCGTAAACCTGTATGACCTTCAGCGAATACCGTTTGGTGATTCTGAGTATAAGGTACGCAACCCTCGTCGACACACTCCCGATTTTTACAACGTTGTTAACGAGAGACTTGTGGACGATAAATCCGACACCTCCTTGGGACAGATGGTCGCCCTCCCGGTGATAGAGCAAGTTGCCGGATTCGAGGATTACCGTGTCCTCCCCCTCTCTTCGGACTTCGGATAATCCTATAATATGCCAGCGCAACTTGTCTATCTCTTCTTCCAGCTCCACGATCTTCTCGTCAGTCCTCAGGGTGCGTGCGTTGTACGTTGCCAGGTCGAGTCGTCTAAGGTGGCAACCGAACCTCCACCGGAGATTCTTAGCACCCCCTGCCCCGCCGTTACCATGGTCGCCACCGTAGCCAGGAATAGCGGGGCCGCCGGGGACTGGGGGCCGTTTTTTTGTTGCTCTCATCATTGGGGGGTATTTGCCATAGTTGCCACGCTTGGCGAGCGGGTTGGCAACCGCAGTTTTTTTATTGTAATTTGGCTATTATCAGGAAGATGCTGCTGCCCATCTCCTGGCTGTTTCCCTTTGTCGCCTTTTACGACACCCACGGGAGGATATGGGGTAGTGGATATTCTTGACCGCCACTACACGGCATACATCTCAAAAATCAGGGAGATAGAAATGAACGAGATTGTCGGTAGGCACTAGGCACAGCTAAGGAAGAAGTTCAATAAAATCTGAGATGTTGAAATTAAAAATAAGAAAAAATATATATGAAATGTAATGTAAATAAGGAATAATTTTGTTACTTGAACATAATATATTAAATTACTTAAATAAGGGCCTGCTGGAAGAAATTTCATCATGGAATAAGCAGTGCCTTTGTACATAATTATGTTTTTACCATTTTCTTATCAAATTATGTGTGTACATAAACTGTTAAATAAAATAAATAAATAAATTACTAGAATCTAACTTTAAAAGGTATTTTGGCATATTATTGTTACATTCTTTTTGAAAACCTTATTCATGGTAACTCTGAGTTCTTGATTTAAAAAATTCTGAAACCCATGCTTCTAAAACTCGAAATCATAATGAAAAAATGTTAGGGCAAAAAAGTATACCATAGCAGTGGTATCGATCCATGTGTCAAGTGTATCGCAGGCCACACGTAAGTCGGACTCATTGAACTCGTAGTACTTGGCCCAGCCCAGTGGCACGTATCGGAGACGCTCCTGCACAATACCTGATGAAAAGAATATAATATTATTCAATAAAAAAATTAATATTTCAGTCTCACTGTATAATAAAAACAAAAAATTAGTTCACAATTCTGATTATTTATATAAGATAACTTTATTCTTACCATGGAACCAAGCCAATAGGAAATATAACCTCGCTCTTTCGGAAGGTGGTTTCATCATGCGAGCTGCGGGTACCTTAAATGAAAACAGATGGTGTAAAGATTAGTGAACTAAAATAACCATGGCGCTGGGCAAAGGCCAGATGAGAGCCTCTATAGTGCTTTAGCGCCTATTAAAGGATTTCTAAGTTCGTACGCCCAAGAAATATATTTTATTCCTGAGATATGTTGGTTTCCCCATGATGCATCTGTTTAACAATAAACCCAACAAAAATTAAAATTTTATTCATTCATTCATTACAATTTATTTTTATTTTATTAAAATTTTTGTGTAACTGCAGCATACATACGGAAAATTTAAAAACACGTTTATATGTATTGACGCCACATTTGTACGCCTTATTTAAAAAAAAAACAGAAGTGAGAATGTGTTACTCTGGTGGGAATCGTTAGCAGATGAGATTGACTCTGCAATTATGCTTTTATCATTTAAAGTTGTAAAGTAAAGTTGCAGCCTATTTACGTCCTACTGCTGAGCACAGGCCTCCTCTCATTTCTGAGAGGGTTTTAGGGTAAGGAAATGTCCGCCGCGCTGCCCCAATGCGTGTTGGCGAACTTCACATGTCTTCGAAATAATTTTTTTCTTATTTCTGGGACATGCAGGTTTCCTCACGATGTTTTCCTTCACCGGCAAGCACGTGGTAAATCAGCACTTAAAATTGCAATTAACAATTTCATTGGTGCCGGCGGGGATCGAACCCGGGTTGCTCGAGTACTGTGAAGCTTACAGCGAGCGCTAACCATCTGAGCTACCACGGCTCGTGATCTATACTGATACATTTACACAATGCAACAAAACAAAAACAATGATTCCATACTTACACAATCATATGGCAGGTTAAAATAATAGGTATTAAACAATTTTAAATGAGTAATAATTCAAGAGAACTTACAGTTGCAAATGTCCTGAGCAAGTTGGCGCGAATACCCGGTGGCGGTTCGAATACAACCACACGACCAGCGCGCAGGAGGTTCACCGGCAGCTTGGGACTGATTTCCGTTGTGAGGAACAGACGGAAGTTGGGATGAGGCTGCAGTGAGTGCAGTTTCTTCTCCAATTGTACGAGCCATACGGGAGCTAAGTGTACGTTCTTGAGCATAACCCACCTGAAATATAAATAGTACTGTTTAGTAAGGTTTCAATTATATTTAAAAAAATCTAACAATGAAAGTCAGAATAAAACCGGCAAAGTGCGAGTCGGACTCGCGCATGAAGGGTCCCGTACCATAGTAAAATACGTTTCTAGTATGGAAGCCTCCTTTAATTTTCTTTATTATTTGTTGTTATAGCGGGAACAGAAATACACATTCTGTGAATATTTCAACTGTCTCCTATTATGAATCATGAGATACAGCCTGCTGACAGACAGACGGACAGACAGCGGAGGCTTAGTAATATGGTCCCGTTGGTTACCCTTCAGGTACGCAACCCCAAAAAAGGAAAGGAAAGTATACAAATACCTCTCCTATATTAAACAATATAAAATTTTTATGTTACAGAGAATTATTTTGCAGTTTAATAAAATTTCTGATAAAATAAAAATCTCACCGTCCACTCTTGCATGCCGTATTAATCGCTCGTTCAGCTTGATTGAATCCTTCTGCTGATCCAATAGCGATACTCGAAAGCGGTTTATTTAATTCCGTTGCCATATCATCCACTCGACCTATATATATATCACATAAATTAAATTAAATTGAAACAACAATATTGATGATTCAAACAAGATTAACTTTATTGGAGTTGCATTCAAATCCCATGTTTTTACTTTATATAAAACTAACGTTAACCAAAAGTAAAATCTTAAGTTCCTTGTGAGTCTTACCGCTAGCGTCGTATCCCGGAACGGAACATAAAATCGCAGGTGTGGTGGCGTTCAGCTGAGTTTCGGTGATTGTGGCCAGGTCTAGTTCGGTCTCGGCCTTAGCCATAAAGCTGTTGCCCAAAACGGCAGCCACAAGTTGTGTAGCTGCTGCGATTACACGATCAGGTCGGAACGCCTAAAATTATAAAAGTATTGTCGCTTTTACAGTTTAGGTATAACCTATGGTAATAATTATAATAGATACTTGACTTACAAATGGCGTATACTTAAAGTGTTAGTTACAAAAATTGTTTCAGAGAAAGTAGATTGTTCCATATAAGCCAATTTTGAGCGAAATGTAATTTTGAATACGGGAAAGTTACAAATCTTATATGGGTACAAACAGTAGCTTGTTTGTTTATATTATTACGATTACAAAAAAGAATAAATAAAGTAAGTATTTTAGCGGCAATTGGAATCATTCTATTGTATATATTTAAACGTTATTTTAAACAAAATTAAATAAGCAATTAAAATGTAGGTGGCGGTAAATTTGTCAAAGGATTACAGTGGAAGTAAATAAAATTTGTATCATAAAATTATGAGTTATATAGAAAGGAAACATTTTAAACATTTTCTGATATACAGTCTATTTACATGGTATTTCATCTATTTATGAAAATATTGCGAGATCTTACTCTTTTTAAGCTTCATGCGCGCACGGGGGGATGTTTAAGATTTGGCATGTTTAACATTTATATGGATGGAAAAGTAGTGCAGAAAACTAAAATTTATAAATAATATTATATTGTTTACATAATAGCCTGTGGTTAAACAGTCGCACAGAGTAGATATCAAAGAGTGTATAATCACTGTGTAGAGATTGTCGCTAAAGAATTTTAAAATGTTGTCCATATATAACTACTGATTGACTGAATGATCTGTGAATCTTGTGTGATTTCAAATGTTTCTTTTCAATAGTCTTTGGAGTATTTCAATAGTCTGATTTATTTTATACAATAATGTGCTGTTGAAAGCAACTAGACAAGCATTTGTATTAGAAAACCGTTTGACATCGGAAGCGTGCTGCGTGGTAGGTATGTATGTATGTATGTATGTATGGCGTGGTGACCTGTATGAGCAGCAGGCGGTACATGGCGAGCAGGTGCGGCGGTGGCGGCGCGGCGGGCTCGGCGTCCCACAGCGTGGGCACGCACTGCTCGGGCGCGGCCTGCGCCAGCCACGCCGCCAGCTCGGGCAGCTCCGCCGCCTTCTCCAGCAGCCGCCGGAACTCCGGCAGCCTGCGCAACACGCTCCTTACATACATCGCTCTCACGTGCCATGCGGTACGTTTGGTGATGACTTGATAAATATTATAAACTTTCGCAATAGCGGCTATCTCTTAGGTATCGCAATCTGTGTGACGACCATCGCTTATCGTAAGTTCAATTTTGTGGTACGAAGCTCGCAGCTGTTGTCTAGCGTGCGACCAGGCGGGCAGGCCGACGCGGCTACTTTCTTATCATCTATCAGTAAAAATTATAAGTGGACCGCAACTCATTACAAAGTTTAAAAACCCTGCTTTCTTATCAACTCTCGCCGAACAGATTTTAGCTTTAGAAATAAAGGCTACTTTCGGATTTATTAAACATCATCTTTGTTACACGATGCGCTAATAGTCCGGATCTATTTAGAGCTGTTATACAATTAAGTTTTTTATAATTTGGTATACATTGTATAATGTAATGAAGTAATAGTTTAAGTAATTAAATAATTAATTGATTAGTATATTTTTAAATATAAAAAATCTATTTTATCTCAAAATAAAAAAAATTCAAAGTTTAAGAGACTACTAAAAGTAACAAATTCATTATTAGTCAACTACCCCATTATACGTTCAACCTCTATTATTTGACACTACGGTAATTATTCGTTATTTACACCCCATCACAAATCTACTGCAAAACACAGAACTCTCAAAGTGCTTTCTCGAGTTGGGTAACAAACGTATCATTATTGTTTCTAAAATGTCGATACATCGTCCATTTTAACCTTCAGTTTTAAACCGTCCGTGTCGTCGACCTTTAGTTATAGCACACCTTCTATTGTATGTGTCACATTGTTATACACATTAAAAAAGGGTTGAAGTAAGATCCGCGTTACAAAAATAATGTGCTACAAGTAACTTAGTAAAAAGAAAACAAGTCTATCGGTATTACTGAGTAATTGAAATATATTTTTTTACTATTACTACAAAAAATTTGTCCTCTATCTTGCCACCTTTAGGGGTAGATGGTTTTTCCATAATGATATGCGACTATCATTGAAGTATAACCTATTTAATAAAAAAAAAAATAATCAAAAAGGGTTCACAATTGATAGGAATGCGATTTCGGCGCCCGCAACCCGTCTTTATCCCTGCGATTCCTCTAGTAACCAATCACTGTCCGGTATTCCCTCCCTAATTCTAATGACGTCTTAGCTGTCATGCGCCTAATTGTTTTGGTCGAACATAGAAACTCGCACCTTTTTTAATTTAACACGTTTTTTTTAAATTTCTTCTTATCTATCTAATGGAATCTTTTAATATAATTTTCACTAACCTGTAGACGGCCGATTGACTGAAAAGTTTGCATTCGTATCAAATACCAATGACAGTACAATAATGTTATAACTTTGTCCTAGTATCCTGATAGGATCACTAGGATAATGTTCTCTAGAATTATCACAGCTCAATATAAATGCGTGTTTTTTAAATTTTGTTAAATATGAATATTATTTGCTCCAGCGCGTCGCCCCCCGCGCCCTTCAGCTGGATGCGGCACAGCAGCAGTGGGCGGAGTGTGAGCGCACCTGGAGCTGAGGCGCGCGGCGGCGTCGTGCTGCTGCTGCGTGAGCGGGTCGAGCGGGTCGGTGGCGGCCACGAAGCCCTCCTTGCCGCGCAGGAACACGGCGAACTGGCGCTCCAGCGCGTCGCCCCCCGCGCCCTTCAGCTGGATGCGGCACAGCAGCAGTGGGCGGAGTGTGAGCGCACCTGGAGCTGAGGCGCGCGGCGGCGTCGTGCTGCTGCTGCGTGAGCGGGTCGAGCGGGTCGGTGGCGGCCACGAAGCCCTCCTTGCCGCGCAGGAACACGGCGAACTGGCGCTCCAGCGCGTCGCCCCCCGCGCCCTTCAGCTGGATGCGGCACAGCAGCAGCGCGAACGTCAGCCGGTCCGTGTGCAGCATGCCGCGCGCCACGCGCTCGTACACCGCCTGCGGAACACGTCATCATCATCGTGAAAAGCTCTCAAAACTCCAATAATGAACATAAGCCTGCCACATATATTGCCTCATATCGTAAATATCCCCCATTTTAATTCAGTTTCCCTGACCTCTTACGACTCCCACGGGATGTGATTGTGCTATGAAATGACGGCTTAATAATTAACACTTTTACCTATATTTTGTTTTGGTAACGCGGCACCTTACCCTTAACGGTGATAACGCATAGATTTTCGATATTTAATGTTGAATTGTCACAGCATTCACTAACTATCCAGCAGCATCTTAAAGCGTGCATCCATTAAAACATACTTCGAGCCGCCGAAGAATATTAGTTATTAGTATTTACCATTAGTCAAGTGTAATGTCCCTCTGCAAGATGCAGGAGTGTACAAGCTTGGTTGTGTTTGTGGTTTCTCTTACATAGAATAAACAAAAAGATCTATAAAAACCCGCGTTAAAGAACGTATCGCTGTTGTGAAGCACCGACGCTTCTAGAAGTCTGCAGTATGTCAACATGTTCAGGATCCAGGACCATTATATCAGATTTGATAGACCACAAATCCTCGCAAAAGAACACCGATTCCTTCCAAAGATGTATCGCGAGGCTATTGAAATAAAAAAAAATACTAATTTTGAATAGCGAAGATAGCTGGGTGCTACCATCTGCTTAGGATCCCACAATTAAAAAATTAAATCCAAACCCAAGCATACTACTGCAAGACTTCAAAATACTGTAAACGTAGATCGGACAAAAATTTATAATTAAAAGTAGAGGTAGCCTACGTTAACTATGAAATGTGTTTTAACTGACCTGGATGGATGTTGTAGTGCCCAAAACGACGGAAATTAAAAAAAGTTAAAATTAAACGCGATAAAATCCGTAGAATTAGTTTTATTCCACATGAGATAATTAATCCACAGTCAAACATCTTCAGGCATTTCATTCATGTTAAGGCAATTAAATAGTCTATAAAGATCTTTTTTATTAATATTCTAGCTTGTATTAGTGTAAAATAAAACCACAGGAATTAGTCATTTCATATCAGTAATTAATTTTAAAATTCATAATAGTATGTAATAAGCCCTAAACTCAATAATATAATACTTAATGTTGTATTTTTGTTGAATGTTTCGTTGACATGTCAATTTCCGTATTATTAGAGTATACATAGATACAAACCGTGAACAACTCTTCTGTAATTATATTCAACCTCGCAGTGTAGTCGGTGACGCCGCTTAGCGAAGGACACACCAGCACAGAGCTGAATATGTCGAGGAACATCTTCAATGAGTACTGGTACAAGAAGTGCACTTGGTTGAGCGAATCCATCGTGAAGTAAATACTGCTGCAAGCCTGATAAGAAAAAAAATGAGCTTTTAAATAATGAGGGGTGTTCGAAATTATTCACATATAAAATATCTGATGCTTATCAGCATCATCATTCACAAGTCATCACAATTTCACTGCTGAACATAGTCCTCCTCTGTGGAATGCCACCAAGCACAGTCCAGAGCACCTTCGTCCATCGACTTCCTGCATCTCTTTACAGGTGGTCACGCCATCTAATGAGCGGCTAAACTTCGCTTACGGGTAAGAGGCTTCTACTCGAGAACTTTTCTTTCCCATCGGTGGTCAGTTCTTCACGCATTTGTGTGATTGTGACGAGATCCAACCCATAAATTTCTTCATTACATAGTGGAAATAGAATTCAATATGCTACGCAAGCCAGTAACAACGGTAGCTTTGATACTGGCTCCATTCGAGTTGAATCTAAGAGACATTTAGTTTGTATGTCTATTTGAAAAGTGTATTAAAAAAAATATAATAATAAATTTGAACTCACTTGAGATAATGGCAGATACTGCTGACTCACTGTTTCAATTTCAGCTATAACTTTATCAGTTTCCTCAACCTAGAAGATATTGTTAAATGTTAATGTACTGAGCAAAAAGTGCATTCATTTGAAAAACATTACATACGTTAAAGTTCTGGTTAAAATTTAAGAAATATTACAAAAACAAAATTAATATAATAAAAGTTACTTAATTTTATTATTTTGTTGTTTAGATAACAAATTTATAGAAAAAATTATATTAAATTAGTTGTGCTGAGTTTTGTGTTGACATAAAACTCTACCTTATGTCCAATATCATCGGCTTCCTTCTTCAGTGTTTCAAGAGTAGCGATGACAGAGTCATCGTCAAGGATTTTACCCTTTGCGTCATTAAGAGCTTGCAGTAACGACTTTTCAAGTTGTCTCAGCCTTAGATGGAATTCACCTATGAAAAGCAATTAGCAACAATTTATTCTTTGCTAAAATAATATTAAAGAATGTAATTAAAAATACAGTTAATAATTATGTAAATGAATTCTGCGAATGCTAAGCATTGTTCTCTTAGCCAATTTAATTCGCATTTAGTTGAAATGAATGCAGTGACCCTGTGCCTCTCTATCAATGCTGTGACAATCAGTCAAGTCAGTCAGTTACTATAACGAGGCTCAAAATCCAATAATTTGTGTAATGCACAAAATACTAAAAGGATATCAAAAGAAATAATTGAAGTTAAAATAAGCAGTATCATTATAACGTTAATTTGTAGACAGTTACTATGCCGCAGGTTTTTGGTTCGAATCCTAGCCGGGGCTACCTAAAAAAACATATTATGGTCTTTAGTACTTATGTTATTGACTTATAGTCCTTTTCTCTGACATCTTAGCTCTATGTCCGATCTTATAGCACACGCCTGACAATGAGTATGGTTAAGTTAGGATGAAAGACACCCTCCAAGTTTGTTTCTCATTTAATTTTTAGGATTTAGCATTTAATTATTCAGAAGTTGTTGTCATGGTCGAATATTGATTAATTTTAAGCCTTATTTGTCTAATGTATTAGGCTGTACGTAGTTCAAAATGAGACCTAGAAACCTGATCAATATAACTAATGATTTGCAATGGTGTCTAGGGATTTAAGAACTTATCACGTCACAAATTGATTACTATACCTTGCAATTTGAGCAGATCGGAGCGTTTGGTGTCGATATCCGGTCGTTCCGCTTTGAGAACTCTGTGCAGGCACTGAGACTGTAGCGACGAGCGCGTCACGGTGAAGTTGACGAACGTCACACGGGAGCACATGTCCGGTGGGAATTCCACCGTTGGATCCCTGCAAAAACCAGCTCAGACTTAATACTTTTTTTTATTTTCGTAAATTATACTGGGATTGGAGTAATGTGGAATATGTAAATATGGATTCGGAAAAACCAGTCAAAAATGCAGAACCCTAATTTAATGTTGCACGCATTACTTTTGGATAATATCAACTAATCACTCAAGACAGCGGTGAAAATATGCATATTATCAAAGAATTCATGACTGCTAGTTCATTTTGTTTAAGCGCTGTTCACACATATCTGAGTAAGTTGCTTGTCAGTAATCCGTCAGGTACGGAACATCGGTGTGTGCACACTAAAACGTCGGAATACACTTCCAATTTTGTAAGTAATTTTGTGCAAACCCAGGTAAGGAAGACATTCCTGACGAAAGACTGAGCCCAGACAACCCAAAGCCCGAATTGCCCTGACCAAAAAATGTGTGGACAATGCTTTAGAAAAGCCTATGTCCAGCAGTAAAGTTTAAAATGATAAGGAAGGAATGTATTGATGGTATTTCAGCAGTTTCTTCTACAAGCACCTCATATCCATAACCAAATAAATAATCAAAATCATTGTTACCATCAGCCCATAAAATGTCAATGGTAGTCAACGGTCTCTCATGTTATAGGGAAAATGAATCTTAATGAAAATGTAGATGCATTTTTATCCTTTAATAAAACTGAACTTCTCAGTTCCTTTTCCTCTCAGTTACCTTTGAGATCGTAGTGATTCCAGCCATTATTTAAGGAACAACATCTTTTAGTTGATATTTTAATTTTATAAAGAAAGCTATAATCCAACTTCGACCGAGAGGATTAGTAAGCTGAAGTGGTAATGGGCCGGCCATATAGCTCGAAGAGCCGACAACCTATGGGGAAAAAAGGTTCTCGAGTGGCAGCCTCGTATCGGTAGGCGAAGTGTAGGGCGACCCCCTACTAGATGGGGTGACGACCTGATAAGACCTGCAGGAAGTCGATGGCTGCAGGTGGCTCAGGACCGTACTTTGTGGTATTCATTGGGGGAGGTCTATGTTCAGCAGTGAACTTGTGAAGGGCTGTAATGATGATGATCATAATGATGAAGGCAAACTATAAAATTTATTATTATATTTTACTTGGTGGTAAATCTCAATTCCTGTTCAGGAATCAGTCTGGCTTCGCCCTCCAACTATTTCCGCCACTAAGCAGCATAGCTTAAGAGAACCAGTATGCAGTGACGTATTTTACATTATTTTTATAGCATGACAATGTCTAGAGACACTGCCTTCTTTGTTTAAGTTGGTTGCAGATGTTGATGAGTTGCAGTGTCAAGTGGCCAAGCATTAGGTAGACTGTAGAGTCGTTTGTAAAAAAATTGGATAATATTTGGCTGACGTCGCGCCACAAGCGAAAATACAAGCCTAAATCACGCTATAAAAGTTCTGAAGTAGAAGCAGTATATATATATATATAATATTTCCGAAGTACCGCTCAGAGTGCTGGCCGTTCCCCGGGTAGAACACCTTGTCCGGCGGGAGATCTCCCCTTTTCCTTCCACAGAACCATATTTAATCGGATTGGAGTCGAGTGAACTTTTTAGTTCTTTTTTTCTAATACTAGCAATGCTATTCTCATTACTAATATTCCTTTTAACGATTTTTTTTAGAGAAGAGGGGCCAAACGAGCATGCGGCTCACCTGATGGTAAGTGACTACCGCCGCGCATGAACAACCGCAACACCAGGGGAATTGCAGATGCGTTGCCGGCCTCTTAAAAAGGAGTAGGCTTTTTTCTTGAAGGTCCCTAAGTCGTATCGGTCCAGAAAAATCGCTGGTGGTAACCGATTCCACAAGGAAGTTGTGCGAGGGAGAAAACTTCTAAATTTTCTAAATCGCACAGTGGTGGACCGCCAATCATCCAGATGGTATGGATGGTATCGCGAGTTTTGTCGCGATGTGCGATGGTGAAATTGAGCGGCTGGAATTAGTCCGAACAATTCCTCAGAGCACTCACCGTGATAGATGCGATAAAATACGCAAAGAGATGCAACATCTCTACGCAGTGCCAGTGAGTCAAGTCGATCGGAAAGAACTCGGTCATCGACCATTCGAACCGCTCTGCGCTGGATGCGGTCAAGTGGAAGGAGCTAGCTCTGGGGAGCCCCTGCTCAGGGATGGGAACAGTATTCCATGTGAGGCCGAACCTGCGTCTTGTAAAGTTGCAGGCGGTGTGCCGGCATGAAATACTGTTCCGCTCTGCTGAGCACGCCAAGCTTTTTAGAGACCAATTTGGCTCGCCACGCCACTCGCGGTGCGCGCGTCGGAGGCGGTTTTTTGGGCACGAGGCAAAGGGCCTCGCGAGGGACGCGAGCGTACTGTTTACACTCGCGCTCTCGTTTCAGTTTGTTTACGGCGCCCTTCCATAATAACATTCGAATTGCTTTTGTTTTAATAAAATAATTGAAAATGTTCTGTTTCGATGAATAGATATCATCCACCATATTCTTCCTCAACGACGTATTTTTTTAATTTCCTTCTTTTTAAAATGGTCAAGCATCGATAAATACTTATTAGGGCAAGAGTTGATGGCGCTATTATTTCGACGTCTTTTATCGTTGCTGGCTCAACGCAAACTGAACGCATCGCGAGAGTGTAAACAGGCACTCGTTACCTTGCAACAACACGCGAGCTGCGAGTCAAGGTACGAGGCGAGGCGCGAGGCGAGAGCCTAAACCCGGTATGAGACTTTGTTCAACAAAGTCTCGACTTCAGACACAAGTTTGTTCCGGTAGTTGTTGTAAGTTGGCATGGCCGGTGTATAGAGCATCACCAGTGCTGTCGTCTGCATAGCAATGAATATTACTGGTTTGCAACATATAACTGATATGCAGAAGAAACAGCGCTGGTGATAGCACGCAGCCTTGTGGAACACAAGCGTTAATGGGCTCGTAATCGGAGCATGCACCGTCTACTACGACCTTGATGCTCCGATCTGCGAGAAAGCTGGCGATCCAATTGCAGAATTTCTCGGGAAGTCCATGGGAAGGCAGCTTCGAAAGAAGCGTTTTGTGCCAAACCCGATCGAAAGCCTTCGCTATGTCCAAACTTACGGCCAACACCTCCCCCTTGGACTACATTGCCTCCGCCCCTCTATGAGTTAGGTTCTAGCGGTCACTAATCAGTTGGTGATGGTACCGCATGAGCTGGCTGTTAATAATGATTTCCATTACTTTGGATAACAAGGAGGCGATAGCGATAGGCTTGTAGTTGGACGGATCTGAGCGGTCACCTTTTTTAGGCATCGGGTGCACCAAAGCTGTCTTCCATGAGTTCGGGACTACGCCTAGGGAGAAGGAGTACCGGAATAGACGCGTTAAAACCGGTGCCAACTCCGGTGCCAGCACACGTCTTCAGCACAATAGGTGTGACTCCATCAGGCCCACTCGATTTGTTGACGTCCAGGGAGAGCTTTTTGCTTCACGCACCGAGCGGCTGTATAAACGATTAATGGTAAGCTGAAAATGCTTGTGTTAGGAGTGGTTCACGACATTAGTCGAATAGATGTTGGATTCGAACCATTAGGTGAGTTAATTGATGTACATAGGAGGCTTGGGATTGGGATCGTGTTTTATGGCAATGTATATGGGAGGCCTTTGGTCCACAGTGGATTTATGATGACGGAAACAATGGTAATAATTAAAATAAATCGTTCACTTACCTAGTACTGAGGAATATGACAAATGACGGACTAAGATCGATGTCCTGGTCGCCGAGTGTGATTAGAACTCTACCGCCGGTACGTCGAAGCTCGCGGTTCAGAACAGGATTCAAAATTGGGTCGTAGTTCTCCACATCCTAAAAATATAATAAAGTTATCCAGAGCTTATACAATAAAAACAAAATTTTACGACAAGTCTTTCGTTAAATATAAATATTCGTTAAATACAAATCTATTGCGTTGTAATAACGATTGCTTTTAGCGAGGGCTAAATAAAACCTTTTGATCGAATCCGATCGAACGATTTAAGTTGTTTTTACTAACCTGAACAAGCAGTGGGTTGCCGAAACGTAGTGCCGATTCTAAATTCTTTCTGAAGGAGTCGTCAAGGAACGACGTCTTGGTGATCTTACGCTCGTTGAATTCCCGCATTATGAACTCTGTGGCTTGTCCAGATGGGTCTATGATTAGTGGGTAACGGTTGAAGCGCTGCAAGAAAGGTTTAAATTTTAAATAATTTAATTTAATAGTTTCTACATTATTATTTAAGATTGTTTATCAGTAGTATAGTTTTCTTGTATATTTTGTATGCAAACTGATAGCCATTTAGTCATTTATTCCAAAAAGAATATACATTGTGTGTGGAAGTTTAATTAAAACCTAAAATAAAAAATATTATTAATTAACATTAATCGTGTTAACTTAAAAACGTCTAGAAATTAATTATAATTAAATTATAAATGCAATATTACTCTTTATCAAACTCAATGTACAGAATCTTTATTACAATAAAAAATATTTTAACCTTTGTTTAAATATCTTATCATTATGGTACCTATGTATACATTGCATTAATATCTTTTTTAAACGAATAAATATAATATCTCTCTTTAATTTATTACCCTTCAAAGTTAAGAAAGAGGTGGAATCTTGTTTTGTTTTAGCCTAGGCAGTTTCAAAAAAATAATTAAAAATTAAAAATTTTGTACGGCCGACTTCAATATAAGTTATTAAGAATAACTCAAAAACTATTGGTCTGAACTTGATCAAATTCAAATGGGACCACACGAGAAGTACCAGCTTTCATATAAAAAAAAGAATCATCGAAATCGGTTCACCCAGTAAAAAGTTATGAGGTAACACATATAAAAAAAAAAACATACAGTCGACTTGAGTACCGTCTCCTTTTTGGAAGTCGGCAGAAAATAGGCATTAACACTTGACGCTATGATAGAGAAAGAGAAGATAGTGTTATATAAAAAGAGAGCGCATGAAGAAAATTCCTTTCTTGGTCCTCAACTCATTTTCAGTTTTAGGCCCTTATGAATAAACGTTACTCAGCTCAAGTACACGCACTTGAATACAATCTTGAGGTTATGATCTTATTAATAAATATATCTCAAGATGCGGTTTAAGTTTACGATATCAGCTGAGTGCCACACTGATTAATAAACGAAACTCGACTCTCAAGTGTGTGTACTTGAGTGCTAGTCACAGAATAGTATCCCTAAGTACAGCGTTTTGAGATACTGTTTTTATGTGTTTATTAATTAGCAACCATCTTGAGATGCTGATATCGTAATGAGGGCGTATCAAATGATTACGCACTTGAGTTCGTCGTTGAGTAACGTTTATTAATACGGACCTTAGTGATGTTTTTAGTATTTTTTCTAACTTATTATAAGCCAGTGCTTGACCACAATCCCACCTGGTGGTAAATGGTGATGAAGTCCTAGATAGTAAATTCTTGCCTTGAAGACACTTATATTACGATCGATTATGATGATCTTAACACGTTATTACCCTGACCTTGAAAAAATATGTTTCACGGCAGTAAATAAATAGCTCTGTATACCTTAAGCATGATAGCGTTCTCTACGCAGAGTTCATCTGTGGGCAGTGCGTTGGCCTGCCAACGGAGTCGCTCGTCCGGGTTGCTGAGGTATTCTGTACGCGCTATATCCGCGCGGAACTTGATGTTGGCAGCCGCCAGGTGGCTCGTCCATGTCGAGAACAGGTTCTGACGGTACTAAACACAAAATGAATCGTTCACTTTCGGATAAAGATTTTCGCAATAAAATAATTCTAACAAATTGATTATTTTTAGCTTGACTTATTATTTATGCAGAGAGCAATAGTTATGCGATATTAATTAAATGTGTGTAATTATACAATAATTTGTTATGATACGGTAATCTCCCGTGTGGTTTCCAAAATCCATTGCAGTCGTAAGAGGAACCTATGAATGACTTCCGAAAGATTGCGGTAAATCATCTCGTTTACGTCAGGCATAACTATAATACTCAGACCAGTGACGGGCAGCAGAGTGCGAGACATCTGGTAGTGCTATTGTCAATCCGTCTGCCGAGTGTGACGCAAATTCTTCTTACAACCGGATAGACGAATGTCAAGCATTGATTGGATTTTTACAGGCCGATGATGACGAAGCAGAAGTAGCTAATAGAAATAATGTTGAACATAGTGTTGAAACTCCAATTCCTATGCCCAGAAATGGTCATAACAAAAATACAATCATAATAAAAGGAGCAAGTAAATTATTATCATGTATTCTAAACTAATACAGTAAAATCTAGTTTCTTTTTTTAAATAAAACAAATTTGAAGATGAACCAAACGGAATCGTCAGTAAGTCAAACTAATAAATATTCATAAATAAATTCAAAAGACATTCAAAAATAGCTCTCCATCCAGACTTAAGATTCTAGACAGTCAGGTAAAAATAAAAGAATCAGTTACGTGTTGGTCGAAGTATCCCCCGTAAGCGATGAACGCGGCGGATAGCAGTACGTCACCGATGATGGTGCTCATTTGCGAGCGGAACGTCTCCGAGCTCGCTTCCCACCGCTCGCGCTCTATTACAAGACTCTTTAGCAGTGCTATCGACCTGTCAACCTGAAATATGCACACATTTATAAGATTTCATACATATATTTAGGCGTTTGGAGGCGGCGAAAAAGACTCTCACCCTATTTCTTTCTACGCTGGTATCGTGTCGACTATTCTCATGTACTTCGGTAATATAGAAAAGTGAATATTTAGCGAATATTTACGCTTTCACATCAGCTCATATAGAGACTATCTCTGACGAGGGTTGATAAAAAAGGAGGGTTTCTAAATTCATTACAAATTGCAGCGCGATATTTTTAACAGACTTTAAAAAGAAGGAGGTTCTCAATTCGAATGTGTTCTTTTCTTATATGTATGTTACGTGATATCTTCGCAGATTGTGAATCGATTTGATTCTTTTTTTTATTAAATAGGCTTTACCCCAAGGGTGGTCCCATATAAATTTGGAGGAAAAATTCCACCCCTAAGGGTAGAAAATTAATAACTTCTTTTTTAGCAATTTGGAGTCTGTTTTTAATTTCTGTTTAAAGTTATAAATATTGTTTTTTCTCCATATTGCAACATGTTTTCATAATATTTATCAACTCTCGCCGAAAAGACTTTACCTAATTGGCTTGTCATGGCGCTCTGTTGACAACCGTGTGAGTATGAAAAAGAAAAAGCTTGAAGGAAATACCACAATATTTAGTTATTCTAACAGATGGTATAACGATTTCTTATTTTTAGGCGAACACTACACATTGAATAAAACTACTTTTACGGATTTTTTCGCGTTTAATTAAGTTATTTATTTTATTTTTTTGTTTTTGTGCTGTAAAGCACCCGAAACGTCGGGAATTAATAAAAAAATAAGTTTATGCCCAAATTTAGTTATGTTTGAACGCCACCCAATTGCGTTCGAGCTGGCGCCTTACCCGATGGTGGCTGAGGTGGGGCGGCCGTGCGCGGCTGCGTGGGAGTCAGTCGCTCGACGCGTGGGCGAAGCGTCGGTGCCCCGGCAGCCAAGAGGCGGGGAGACCGTCAGGCCCTCTTACCTAAATTCACGGCCCGTCGTGGATCTAGATAGCTAGATGAAGTACGTGCTTCTTCGTCACGTAGATATGTGAATTGTGCGATATTTAACTCGTGCGAGAGTGCGGAATAGTGTACGCGCGTCGATAAGATCTAGGATTCGAGCCGCGCATTCCTAGTTTGAGAGCTTCTCCCGGTTAATTGGCAGGATATCGTTATAATTGGGTCGTCGCGTTAGTGCCTTTTTGTGTTTTGGTTGCCTAGTTAAATTAATTTGCGTGTCAACGAGGCGTATTTTGAATCTTGTGCGACGTGTTATTCTGTGTCGAATTTATAATTTGTGATAAGTGAATCCGGGACATTGAACTTTGAACTACTGTCCGTTGCCGTGTCGGGTATCACGTGTTCAACTCCGCGATGAGCGTGGAATTAGGCGAATTGAAGTTAGTTAAATGTACAATGAAGCTAAGAGACTGAATAGTGACAGTGAAGAAAGAAGTGGTCCGGCGCTGAAGCAGTCTGGAGCGATGCAGTATTTTGGAGCAGCCTGAAACTCGGCCGCTGCTGGTCGCCTATGCTTGCCAAGGCCCCACACATTCACACATCACTGTACACGACTCGCTATCTACCATTACACACCCTCGCGGCCTGCCCAAGCCTTGGAGCGAAGTTGGCTCCTGATACAGGTAAGTACCTTTGCTTTCTAGTTTGCTCCCATATAGTTTATTGTGATAGGAAATTCCACGTGGCCATATTGAGGCCCGACCTGCGTCTGCCCGTCGAAGAAGCTGCTATGGGCCCCAGCCAAGGCGATCTTTGCAAGGGCAGCTGTAGGCCGTAACAACCATCACTTTGTATATACCCAAAATGTTATCCAGGCCGGCCGCAGTGCTAAAGGTGCGGTCTAGTACAAGATCGCCTCTAAAGTGAGATTTATTCATCGCTCTGAAAAAGTCCACGGCTAGAACTGGCTCTATACCGTTGTAGGAAGAATTCGTCTTAATTGAATTGACGATCTCCGTGCCAGAAGTTTCACACCTTTGACACTGTTGCCTGTCGCCGGTCTGTATATTTTACGTCTGACGTACAGTCTGTTCGCTAAAATAGTGTCGGTACACCCGGTAATTTTAATTATTAATAATTTTATTTTATTATTTTTACTGTTTTTTAAATAAATGTTTTTCTATTCTAAGAATAAAATAGAATACTATTTTACTCTTATGGTTATTGTAATAAAATACGAATATAAATTATAAACACAAGTTAGATAGTTTGCTATACACCTTTCACTACGGCGCGGCGCTGCGTTTTAAAATGCCTAATTCTCCTGCGGGTGTACGCCGCACGCGGCATCCTTTGATGTCGCAGCGGTGACTTTGATAAGATGCGGCACGTACCAAGGCGGCGCGACACAAAGGCGACCGTATCTAAGCGAACAGACTATAACAAGCCCAGACCAAAAATGTCACTATTACAACAAATTCTGTGCACACTACTACAGTGCGAATTATTTATTATAAAATAAATTAAATCATACTAAGATCTAATCATAGAAGACTGCAATGAAGTAGACGATATGAATGACAAGCTCGTTGAAACTGTCCATGCGGTCGGAGCTAAGTTCTGCAAGACCCGCCGCAGAAGAACACAAAAACTCTCCGATCACACTCTTAATCTCATGGCTGTTAGACGGGAGATGAAGCTACATTCTTCAACAGACTTGACAGCATACAGGCATCTGAACAGACAGATCTCAAAATGCATGCGGCGGGACTTACGCAACTTCAATACAGCTCGTATTGAAGAAGCGATCGAGCGGAACCAAGGCTCCAAAGTCTTTGCCAGAGATCTGTCTGCCAGAAAGAGCCAACTGTCAAAGCTGAAGACAGAATGTGGCAGCATCGTTTCCGGGACACCTGAGATTTTGAGTTAGATTGAGAGGTTCTATGGGCAGCTGTACACGTCATCGTTGGAGCCACACGCAAGTGTGAGTAACGATCCAAGAGCGAGTCTCATCCGACACTATTCCGAAGATATCCCGGACGTCAGTCTGAGCGAGATTAGAATGGCTCTCCAGCACCTTAAAAACGGTAAGGCCCCAGGCGAGGATGGAATTACAGCGGAGCTTCTGAAAGCGGGTGGAAGACCGGTACTTGAAGTCCTTCAGAAGCTCTTTAATTCCGTCCTCCATGGTGGCATTACACCGGAGGCGTGGAGCAGAAGTGCGGTGGTCTTGTTCTTCAAGAAAGGTGACAACGTTCTCTTGAAGAACTACAGACCGATTTCCCTTCTGAGCCGCGTCTACGTGCTGTTTTCGAGAGTCATTACGAATCGTCACGCGCGCAGACTTGACGACTTCCAGCCTCCCGAACAAGCCGGTTTCCGAAAGGGCTTTAGCACCATAGACCACATACATACCCTTCGGCAAGTTGTACAGAAGTCCGAAGAGTACAATTTGCCACTATGTCTGGCGTATGTGGACTATGAGAAAGCCTTTGATTCCGTCGAAATTTGGGCGGTGCTGCAGTCCCTTCAGCGGTGCCAAATTGACTGTCGGTATATCGAAGTGTTGAAGTGCTTGTACAGTAGGGCTACGATGGCTATCCGAGTACAGAACCAGAGTACGAAACCTATCCAATTGCAGAGAGGTGTAAGACAGGGTGACGTCATATCCCCGAAACTCTTCACCGCTGCATTGGAAGACGTTTTCAAGCTTCTGGACTGGAAAGGGTACGGTATCAACATCAATGGCGAGTACATCACTCACCTTCGATTTGCCGACGATATAGTCCTTATGGCAGAATCGCTGGAGGGCCTAAGCACTATGCTCAATGACCTCAATAGTGTTTCCCAACGGATAGGTCTTAAGATGAACATGGACAAAACAAAGATTATGTTTAATGTCCATGTCACACCTATGTCGGTAGTTGTTGGGAGCACTAAGCTTGAAGTTGTTGACGAGTATGTTTACCTGGGACAAATAGTCCGACTAGGTAAGTCCAACTTCGACCGAGAGGTCAATCGACGGATTCAACTCGGCTGGGCAGCGTTCGGGAAGCTACGACACATCTTCTCGTCAGACATACCTCAAAACCTTAAAACGAAATTGTACAACCAGTGCGTGTTGCCAGTGATGACTTACGGAACTGAGACGTGGTCCTTCACTGCTGGCCGTATGAGGAAGCTCAAGGTCGCTCAGCGAGCTATGGAGAGGGCTATGCTCGGAGTTTCTCTGCGTGATAAACTTAGGAATGAGGATATCCGCAGTAGAACCAGAATAACCGACATAGCCCAACGAATTAGTAAGCTGAAGTGGCAGTGGGCCGGCCATATAGCTCGAAGAACCGACAACCGATGGGGAAGAAAGGTTCTCGAGTGGCAGCCTCGTACCGGTAGGCGAAGTGTAGGGCGTCCCCCCACGAGATGGAGTGACGACCTGGTAAGACATGCAGGAAGTCGATGGATGCAGGTGGCTCAGGACCGTGCTTTGTGGCATTCTTTGGGGGAGGCCTATGTTCAGCAGTGGACTTGTGAAGGGCTGTAATGATGATACTAAGATGAAATCGAAAATACCCAACCCTTGACTGGGAATTTGTTTTCTGACGTCAGTTTTGAACAGCAGGTAATTTTAAAGCAATAAGTTGCTAACTTAAATTTTAACATTTTTGCAAAGTAATGAATTGTGAAACTTAAGATCGAAGCACACAAACCTTAGCTTGTACATTTTCAAGGTCAGTCTTTATGGCTTGGGCTTGGCTAATTAGTTGCGCGTACTCCTCTTTATATGATGCGATAGACTTTTCTAATTGTTCAATTAGCTCGCGCACGTCATTGCCAGCCGTTACATTTGTCTGTGCCTGGTCTTCCAAAGCTTTGAGCTCATTCCGTAGAGGTTCAACACGTTTTAACATGTCAGCGTATTCGATCTGAAATAGAAGCTCAATTATAATGAGGTTTCTAAATGTTTAATAAATTATTTTTCGTTAAATTGTCGTCACGTAAAATCAATGTTATATTTTATTAAATTACGGAAGCTCGCAATATGTCGTCGATGATATATAACAATTTAATACAGGGTTATTATTCAAAGAGTAGCCAATTTTCAAACTTAATTTCAAATATATAAATAATGATATAACGTTATTGCATTTTAAAAAACACGGGTAAATAAGGCTTCTAATTTTATTTGAAATTATTCCAAATAGAATGTGATTTATGGGTAACAAACACGCGTACGCGCGCACCTCTGTGTGCGATTCAATCACGTTTTTGCAGACCGTTAGATCCTTATACATGTGTGCGGGCGTGGTAAAAATAGATATTTATGAATGACAATGAGTAAAAATAATGCATTACCACGCATTTTGAATTTAAAATATAAAAAGGACAGAAGTTTTGAGATTTTTTTTTATTAATTTATCTTCACAATTTGCCTATATTACTTATTGTGAACCTGCTCTGCAAATTTAGCTGGTTATATAACTAATTAATAACCCTGTATATTATATAGTAACAAGCGGTTCCCCGCGACTTCGTCAGCGAGATTTCGTCGTGTAATATATTACGGTTGCATTTCATGGGTTTTTTGTTTGCGTGGAACCCTGATTGTTTTTCTAAAATAAAAGTAGCCTAAGTTACTCCTTATACCATCAACTATCTGCCAATGATGAGTCCCGGCAAAATCAGTTCAGTGATTTCGGAGATTAGCCGGAACAAACAAACACAGGCCGATAGACAGACAAAATTTTTTTTTTGTTATAAGTAATATATATATATATATATATACATATATATATATATATATATATATATATATATATATATATATACTTTCATATTCATTTGGTTAAAAGCTGTTAATTTGACATTACAAACAGACACTCCAATTTTATTTATTTGTATAGATAACATTCAATAAAAAGTGCTTCTGGGTTGTTTGCCGTAATTTAAATCGTGAGATGTCCATGACACGATAAAAAATGTCTAATGATGATATTGGTACGAACAACTCTGTTAAATCTTATATTTACCTGATGCTAAATATTTACCTGAGCGATAGCCCATTTGACCATAGGACCGCAGGCCATACTGGCTCTGTTTACTTTTTCAAAGTTGTAATCTGGATTACTGAGGTAGCGAGTTCTCATTTTCTCGCGCACGTCGTCACTGGCACAGATCAAACAAATGATTAGTAGGTATATTTGATTGGAAAAAAATACTACAAAACTCTGCACCAAACCGAATGACAAATGCACCTCCATACCATACCATTTGAGACATAATAAATACATCATACCACAAGTCATGCACTGTAAATTATTTAATTATCAAATTTAATACTTAGGCATTGGATAGGACGTCACTTACCATTGCACAGCAAACAAAATTGCAACAAACATGTCTTCATACCATGAGTTTGGAATCGGAAGACATTATAGATAGCAAACAAATAAAAAGGTGAAATATGGACGAAAAAAAGCCTGTCAATTCACTGTCACAAGTGCTTTTCAACGGCTTTCTTGGTGGAAATGTGTAGATGAAAAATTATTTATTGGCAAATACATTCATGCAATATTAAGAAATTTATACCAGTAATTGTATATAATTGTATAACAAATGGTATACGCAAATTTTGTTTTGAAACCATTTGGGAAACCTTTATACTGGTAAAAAATTAAAAATAGTGACTGTAACGATTAATGTATGTAAAAATGTAATGTGTTAATTGTTTCTTTTTTATTAAAAGTTGTAAGTACCATCACCAAGACCATGCCATTGTTTCAAAGTGAAATCTGTCATAACAGCGTTAATTACGGCCATACTTTTAATCGACTCTCTCTCTCTCTCTCTCTACTCACTAAATGACGAGAGAGAGAGAGAGAGAGAAAGAGAGAGAGAGAGAGAGAGAGAGAGAGACAAGTATAGAGATAATTAATATTTACTTTAAATAAACTATAATTAACAATTTTCAGTAAGGTCGATTTTAAGCACGCAATTCGAAGATTTCACCGCAAAATTTTAAATCATGCAAAAGCACGCATGAAGCGTTAAAAATAATTAAAAAAAAAACGCAACAAAACAACGAAAACCACTACCAAGTACCATAAAAAGTATTTCGCCTGCGTTTATATAAAATTGATACCATCAGTTTATGATTATTTTTAATTTATTAATATTATTGTGCTAGAAATAGTGTCTATTATACGTAGCTATCCTATACAGCAAAATAAAGTTTGCTTATTTCAGAATCGTTTATCCCTCTGGTTCAGACAATTCATTCGACATTTACTCTTGGCACTTCAGATGTGTTTAGAAAGTGATCTGATGGTATCGCGAAAACATTCCACCACCAAAGAAAAAACACGAATAAGAGGTAAAAGGTTTAAAGGATAAGGCTTTATGAGGAATAATAATTTGTGGTATCTGTATCTTCAATTAAGAAGAAAACAAAGTTCGATACACTGTGGATTATGTTTGTCAGGCTGACTACTGGAATAAAGAAAATAACATAAGGTGACACAAAATTATATATGTAAGAACTGCACAAATTTATGAGAATGGATCTAACAAATTATAGTATTAGATGATGATATTAACTAAAAATCGAGAAAAAGATTATTACAATATAGAAAGATACTTATAATATAGGACAATAATTACGCAAAAATCTTCAGTGAAAGCAGTATTACATAGAAAACTAAAGATTTTTTTTTATTTAAATAAGATTATTTTTTTTTTAATTTAAATTAATTAAATTAAGTATACCAATGAAAACAAGATTCCAATTTTATCAATCATAACTTAAGTTTGACATTGTAAAACGAAGTCGAGGAAGTTTTTTTGTTAGAATAATAAAAAGTGGCATAGTAAAGTCAATACAACAAATAATATTTATTTTTTGTACTTAAAAGAAAAGCGAAATATGCAAGATGATGATAGCCACCCCATGACATTGGCGGAGCAAAAAAGATAGGGAGATTTGGAAAAGGTACGTGCATCCGATTATAGGATATTGGGCCAAGGGTGAGGTATACAAGCGGCGGTGCTCACGTGATGTCCTCTGTGGAGAAGTTGGAGACGATGCTGTTGATGAAGTTCTCGCGCATGATGACGGCACGAATCGCTTTCCAGTCTGTGGCGTTCTCACCGAGCAGCAGGCAAATGGATTCCAAGGCCACTTTCACTATGGCCGGCGGGTTGCCCATCGAGCGCACTTCCACCAAATGCTGCTTCTTTATAGATTTGACGGCTGTACAGTGTAACGGTCGAGCGTCGATTTCGCGTCGCGTCCGCCACCAGCGAAGCGAGAGCGAGAGAGTACAAAAAAAGAGAGAAAAGGCGTTTAGCGACGTCGCGTGCGGCCGTTGTCGTCACGTTCGGCGCCGGCGCCCGAGCGTAGCCGACAACGACCCGCACGACCGAAGCGATTCGACGGTCGAACTTTCCGACTCGCGACGATGCGGTGTTGTTAGTCACATACGAACATTGTCATTGCTATTAGTGTGCCTTACGTAGATGCCGTTTTTATTACATACACAGTGTATATAGCGTTATTTAAACATTTTATATTAATAACAAGTCACAAATGCAATGAAGCTCAGCATATTTACAATATTATTCATCATTAGAGGAGACTCTAAATAATCATTCATGATATTAGAAAGGAAAACTTTACATTTCATACAATAATAATAATAATGCTTAACAAAATGTGGTTACAACTAAGTATAATGGGATCACATATCAAATGCACAGATACACTACAATGTTTTTGCCAATAAATACTGAATAAAATAACTGAATTAAATAACATACGCTTGCTATCTACTGGAATGATCATAAATAAGAAGTCTGTTGTAATACAAAATTAATACAATATCTTAGATTGGAAGATAGCATGTTGTTACAATTTAAAAAATAAATGAACTTCATTTTATATGATAGCATAAGACAAGCTAAATTTCTCGTTTTTATATAAAAAATTGCTTTAATTTTAAGTTATTTTTGAATGTAAGGCACGATTTTTGACACAGCCACAATTTTGTAAATTGTACAACATGCTATCATTTTTGTCAAGAACATGTCAACACTAACGTGATATTCTCAGTCTCGAAGTTAACAATAGTCGATATGAAGTTGTCCTTCATTACAACAGAACGGATGCCCTTCCACGTGTCACCCTTTTCCCCGAGCAGGATGCAAATGGACTCGAGTGCCATCTTGACCACCGATGGGGGATTAGCCATAGATCGTACTTCAACCAGTTGCTGCTTCTTGATCGAGCGTACCGCTGTTTCGTGGAACCATCGTGACATTTAATACTAAACATGCTTAGACAAAAATGGAATGAACACAGTAACTATACTAATATAACCACATAAGACATGACCAATTTTGTCTAATTCTACTATTTGAAATACACTTGAATAACACTGAAATACATTTAAAGTATTAATTGGCACACGTTAGATACACACTAATTATAAAACCTCTAAGAAATTAACTAAACATCTTTTCCAAAAAGGTAAATAATTCAAAGATAAACCCATATACAATCATTGCATCAAAAAATGTTTATCATCTTGTTATTACATATTTATTTTAGTGTTTTAACACTTATCAAATTAAAACTAAAAAAATAAACAATCAAATCAGATATTAAGTGTTTTAATGCAATTTCTGTAAAAGGTAAAAGATGACTTTTTAATAAGTAGTTCGAATGTTATCTAATTAATAAAAAATTGTTTCTATGGTAGCATCTCAGCACTCAAACGTGTTTCTTTTGTCAGTAAAATTGACTAGTCCTCTTTGAACTACTTACAAAATAAATCCACACTACTAATAGTTTTAACTGAGCATGTAATTATATTAATACAAAACAAAATTACATGAAGTTTTAATTTTACAAAGAGAAATGAAATGATTGAAGCATGTGAGGCAATATAATAAGTAAGGAGTCAAACCGTTTTGCGCCTCGATGACAGCGGGCTCCACTTGAGCGAGGTCCGCCATAACGTCCCTACGTTTTGCTTCTATTTCTTTTGTCTGCTTTTCTAAGGCAACCTAAAATAAATATAATAAATATATCAAAAATAGTTTTAGTAATTTTGATCTTACCAATAATTTGAAGAAAACAACTATTAAAATTAGTGTCCGACCGAAACAGGATTTTCAACCGAAACCGAAACCGAAAACGAACCTTCGATCCGGGTGTCAGTTTCGGCCGAAACCGAAACTTATTTAGACATGTTAATTTTTTTTATTGTATACTGAAATGTGTTATATTTTTATACATATATACTGATAGGTATATGCGTGTTAATGAACAACAACAACAACAACAGTCATTTTAATAATCATGTAGCAATATATTTATTTTAAAGTAAAATTCAACAATTTAACGTTAAGAAGAAATACATTTTTAAGTCAATTTTGTAAAAAATCAACACTTATACCCATAAAAAATTACTCGCTAATTGAGAACATATTTTATTGTGTTCACAATATTGTTAATATTATTCAATATACACACAACAGAATCCCAGAAAATATACAAAACCTTCCCAAAGTTCAAAAACTTTAATAAACTAAGTTTGTATAAAAAGGGTTATTATAATATCAAGCAATTTATGGATGATAATAACCCCTGGGAATGAGGTGACCACTACCAAGCTATTTCTAATTTGTTTTGTGTTGTTAATTGTGTTATATACATGATCGTAAGCAGTGCCGTAGCTAGGCGTGGGCGAAGTGGGCCTTCGCCCACGGCCTCACACTTAAAGGGGCCTAGCGAGACCCCCTAAAATGCGATGCTCCCAGACTACTGACTGATGACTAAATTAATTTGATCACTTTTACGCTCGAAAAAGAAAGTCACAAATTTAAATGAGTTTGTTTGGGGCCTCGCAAGAAACACCTCTTAAGTGCGACTGCGAGACCGTTCTAAATACCCTCAAAAACCGCGACTGTTACATTTACGGAATACGACACTTGTCAGGAATTAATAGATATGAGTAGGTATGTCGTGGCAAAGCATGTTTGGTAGGATAGAACTATTGGGTAGATCTTTGTAACGAAAGAAAAGGGGCCTCGCTGATGCAACTGCGCCCACGTTTATATTAGTCCACACTACGTCTCTGATTGTAAGCTGTCATTTAAAAAAAAAGTCCCGCGTGGTTTCTTGCTGGTTCTTCCAAGGACAGGACATTTACCTCTGGCTAGAAAGTTTTTTTTCGAAACAGTGGTAATTAAACAAAAGAGTAATTTTCTATAAGTATTTATAATCTATAATGTATAAAAAAGTTTCTGTTTCTGTATAATTATGAATAATACACGAGTCACAAACTCATCTGAACGACGCACGGTAATCCACGAACACTGTGTTTCGGCGCTGCCGAAACCGAAACAAACAAAGATTTTTTGCCGAAACCGAAACTATTACCGAAACTAGATTTTTTTGCCGAAACTTGTCGAAACCGAAACCGAATCTTCGATCGGTCACTAATTAAAATAGTGCATATTGTATAGCAGTCCACAATAATGTTTTGTGAAATAAAATAATTTTTGTGTAAGACAAGTGGAAATTACGAATGTTACAATTTCAAATGTCCTTCTACATTTTTACAGGCTAAATTGAAATATTGTGCTTTATTGAAAATGTATCAGCGTTGTGAACTTTATCAAGAAACCATTATATCATACAAACAAAATTAGAGTAGATGATTTCAAACCTGAATTTCCTGGCTTTCAACTTTCTTCTTTTCGGCTTCATGTTGATCCTTAATCATTTGACGTAATTTTGCGTTAGCAGCTTCATTCTTTGCTTGTAGTTCCTGAAAAAAGATTTATCGCCACGGATTAAGCACACTTACCAGCAGCACCTTAATCAACTTTTATCCGAAATTATGTCACCATTCGTATTTTTGCTATCGCAAACTCCAACATAGAACCGACATTGAATAAATAAAACCTAACTGTCTTGAGAAATATATTTTTGGTCCTCCAAGTCGGATCGTAAGCAACAGAATACCTAATACTACCTCTACACTACTCGCGAAGTAACTTCGACGAAGTGCTCGTCGAAGTCGATCGCAGTCCGAAAAACGTAACCACTTCGCGAAGAGCTCAGTCGTCTTGAGTCTCCCGCACCCTTAACATGAATGACGTTCAAGAGGCAGCTGCTATAGGTACCTAATTGTGTGAACAGTACGACGTCAATGCGTTAACTAAATTAATAATTATGTAGAAAGCTACATATTTAATATTTGTATATAAAAAAAATATATTCATAACTGGCGTAAGCCGAGTAGTGTAGTGAAACGCTTCGTGTAACTTCGGGGTACTTCGCGAAGTCTTTGACTCTGGTGCAGAAATACGACAGCGATCGGAAGTCGCCCGAGGTGAAGCAAAATTGGACGAAGTGAATCGAAGTACCTCTCTACACTATTCGCCTCTTCTAACTTCGATCTACTTCGCGAGTAGTGTAAAGGAGACGTACAAGTAATATTTTGTTATAGATTATAAGCTAGTGCTTGACCAGAATCCTACCCGATGGTAACTGGAGATGCAGTTTTGGTTGGTAACATACATTATTTATTTACTCTTCACAAAATTAGAAAAAAAAATCGAGAAGATTTGTAATTCAATGAGTTTTTATTTTTATATTACAACTAACAAAGAATAACTTACTAAAAGGTAAAGTTGTTTGTTGTCTAATTGAAGGCGATCCAATGTAATATGTTAGAATTTACATGCAAATTTTTCTTTGATTTTTACTATAAAATAGGCTGACCAGCATATGTTACCTTAAGTAAGTGTTTAAATTAAACAATGAATTTAGATACCTGTGATTTAACGGCGAGGCTCTTCTGCATTTCTTCAACTTGTTCGACAGTCTCCGCTATTTTGCCGAGACCTACATTCAAATGCAACTGTTGTTCCTCCAGATCAGCACGCTTCTCAGCATACAGTTTCACCATTTGTTGGATGAAGTCCAGATAGTGACTAAAAGATAGAGGATTAAAATTATAACATAGTAATTTATATATATATATATATATATATATATATATATATATATATATATATATATATATATATATATATATATATATATATATATATATATAAATAATATATTTAAGTGCTCGTAACACATGACGTAAGAGGGATATGAGGTAACATTAATATAGTAGTGAGCGTTAAGATGTGCATAGAACAATATAACAATACAATTATCTTAGTTCTATAAAAGACAAACAAGCACACAGAAAACCTTAATATAAGTAACAACATGTGATGTACTGATACACTTCTGAAAAATACACTTCATCAGTATACTTGACAATTACACAATTGTGTACTTCGGATGTACGAATATCGATTACCACATATCGTCGTAAGAGAAACTGAACCACGAAATGGGCAACAGCTTCTTCCTGATAACATTTGAATAAAAAAAAACTGCGGTTGCCAATCCGTTTGAGATGGGGGGGGGGGGGGGGGGGGGCAACTATGTGATATATAAAAGTATGGTAGTATGAACAAGTCTCACCGCGGCGTGATGGCCATGGTGCGGTTGGCGCGCTTGGCGAGGCGCGCGTTGGCGCGGTGCAGCGTGAGGTGCACGTACACGCACGCGTTCACCACGGCGTCGTGTATGATATATAGAAGTATGGCAGTATGAGCAAGTCTCACCGCGGCGTGATGGCCATGGTGCGGTTGGCGCGCTTGGCGAGGCGCGCGTTGGCGCGGTGCAGCGTGAGGTGCACGTACACGCACGCGTTCACCACGGCGTCGTGTATGATATATAGAAGTATGGCAGTATGAGCAAGTCTCACCGCGGCGTGATGGCCATGGTGCGGTTGGCGCGCTTGGCGAGGCGCGCGTTGGCGCGGTGCAGCGTGAGGTGCACGTACACGCACGCGTTCACCACGGCGTCGTGTATGATATATAGAAGTATGGCAGTATGAGCAAGTCTCACCGCGGCGTGATGGCCATGGTGCGGTTGGCGCGCTTGGCGAGGCGCGCGTTGGCGCGGTGCAGCGTGAGGTGCACGTACACGCACGCGTTCACCACGGCGTCGTGTATGATATATAGAAGTATGGCAGTATGAGCAAGTCTCACCGCGGCGTGATGGCCATGGTGCGGTTGGCGCGCTTGGCGAGGCGCGCGTTGGCGCGGTGCAGCGTGAGGTGCACGTACACGCACGCGTTCACCACGGCGTCGTGTATGATATATAGAAGTATGGCAGTATGAGCAAGTCTCACCGCGGCGTGATGGCCATGGTGCGGTTGGCGCGCTTGGCGAGGCGCGCGTTGGCGCGGTGCAGCGTGAGGTGCACGTACACGCACGCGTTCACCACGGCGTCGTGTATGATATATAGAAGTATGGCAGTATGAGCAAGTCTCACCGCGGCGTGATGGCCATGGTGCGGTTGGCGCGCTTGGCGAGGCGCGCGTTGGCGCGGTGCAGCGTGAGGTGCACGTACACGCACGCGTTCACCACGGCGTCGTGTATGATATATAGAAGTATGGCAGTATGAGCAAGTCTCACCGCGGCGTGATGGCCATGGTGCGGTTGGCGCGCTTGGCGAGGCGCGCGTTGGCGCGGTGCAGCGTGAGGTGCACGTACACGCACGCGTTCACCACGGCGTCGTGTATGATATATAGAAGTATGGCAGTATGAGCAAGTCTCACCGCGGCGTGATGGCCATGGTGCGGTTGGCGCGCTTGGCGAGGCGCGCGTTGGCGCGGTGCAGCGTGAGGTGCACGTACACGCACGCGTTCACCACGGCGTCGTGTATGATATATAGAAGTATGGCAGTATGAGCAAGTCTCACCGCGGCGTGATGGCCATGGTGCGGTTGGCGCGCTTGGCGAGGCGCGCGTTGGCGCGGTGCAGCGTGAGGTGCACGTACACGCACGCGTTCACCACGGCGTCGTGTATGATATATAGAAGTATGGCAGTATGAGCAAGTCTCACCGCGGCGTGATGGCCATGGTGCGGTTGGCGCGCTTGGCGAGGCGCGCGTTGGCGCGGTGCAGCGTGAGGTGCACGTACACGCACGCGTTCACCACGGCGTCGTGTATGATATATAGAAGTATGGCAGTATGAGCAAGTCTCACCGCGGCGTGATGGCCATGGTGCGGTTGGCGCGCTTGGCGAGGCGCGCGTTGGCGCGGTGCAGCGTGAGGTGCACGTACACGCACGCGTTCACCACGGCGTCGTGTATGATATATAGAAGTATGGCAGTATGAGCAAGTCTCACCGCGGCGTGATGGCCATGGTGCGGTTGGCGCGCTTGGCGAGGCGCGCGTTGGCGCGGTGCAGCGTGAGGTGCACGTACACGCACGCGTTCACCACGGCGTCGTGTATGATATATAGAAGTATGGCAGTATGAGCAAGTCTCACCGCGGCGTGATGGCCATGGTGCGGTTGGCGCGCTTGGCGAGGCGCGCGTTGGCGCGGTGCAGCGTGAGGTGCACGTACACGCACGCGTTCACCACGGCGTCGTGTATGATATATAGAAGTATGGCAGTATGAGCAAGTCTCACCGCGGCGTGATGGCCATGGTGCGGTTGGCGCGCTTGGCGAGGCGCGCGTTGGCGCGGTGCAGCGTGAGGTGCACGTACACGCACGCGTTCACCACGGCGTCGTGTATGATATATAGAAGTATGGCAGTATGAGCAAGTCTCACCGCGGCGTGATGGCCATGGTGCGGTTGGCGCGCTTGGCGAGGCGCGCGTTGGCGCGGTGCAGCGTGAGGTGCACGTACACGCACGCGTTCACCACGGCGTCGTGTATGATATATAGAAGTATGGCAGTATGAGCAAGTCTCACCGCGGCGTGATGGCCATGGTGCGGTTGGCGCGCTTGGCGAGGCGCGCGTTGGCGCGGTGCAGCGTGAGGTGCACGTACACGCACGCGTTCACCACGGCGTCGTGTATGATATATAGAAGTATGGCAGTATGAGCAAGTCTCACCGCGGCGTGATGGCCATGGTGCGGTTGGCGCGCTTGGCGAGGCGCGCGTTGGCGCGGTGCAGCGTGAGGTGCACGTACACGCACGCGTTCACCACGGCGTCGTGTATGATATATAGAAGTATGGCAGTATGAGCAAGTCTCACCGCGGCGTGATGGCCATGGTGCGGTTGGCGCGCTTGGCGAGGCGCGCGTTGGCGCGGTGCAGCGTGAGGTGCACGTACACGCACGCGTTCACCACGGCGTCGTGTATGATATATAGAAGTATGGCAGTATGAGCAAGTCTCACCGCGGCGTGATGGCCATGGTGCGGTTGGCGCGCTTGGCGAGGCGCGCGTTGGCGCGGTGCAGCGTGAGGTGCACGTACACGCACGCGTTCACCACGGCGTCGTGTATGATATATAGAAGTATGGCAGTATGAGCAAGTCTCACCGCGGCGTGATGGCCATGGTGCGGTTGGCGCGCTTGGCGAGGCGCGCGTTGGCGCGGTGCAGCGTGAGGTGCACGTACACGCACGCGTTCACCACGGCGTCGTGTATGATATATAGAAGTATGGCAGTATGAGCAAGTCTCACCGCGGCGTGATGGCCATGGTGCGGTTGGCGCGCTTGGCGAGGCGCGCGTTGGCGCGGTGCAGCGTGAGGTGCACGTACACGCACGCGTTCACCACGGCGTCGCGGTGCGACGGCCGCGCGCCCAGTTCGCCGCACGCCGCGGGGAACTCCGCCGGCGGCACGTACTCGGCCGACTCCAGATCCATGCGGCTCGTGAACTCCTTGCCCACCTGCACAACAAACAAACAATCGCATACACAATGCTTTTGCTTTATGAACCATTATTTCTTTTTAAAAGTGTCCCTTCGATCGATTGGTGAAGTTGTTCACTTCACCAATCGATGCCACAATCACTTAATATATAATATTTTGTATTGTCGAGATAATGGTTCATAGCTTTACCAAAACCTGATAAGTGGCACTTAGTTACTACCAAATTCTCTATTCATGGACCAAAATTACTCCAATTCACAATTTTTTTTTGGTTTAACGCATATATTTAGTATAATTCTCTATTCATGGACCAAAATTACTCAAATTCACAATTTTTTTTTTTGGTTTAACGCATATATTTAGTATAAACTGACGTTTAATGAGATTAGCAATGTAATATAGAAAGAGCATAGTGTACACGTAAGTTAAAGCGAGAAAGATAGGCGAGACCTTTCACGTACACGCTTATCGGCCTGTATCGGCCTGGTATCTCATTCATGAACGAAACAAACCCCCTTGTATTTCCAAAATCTCAAGTTTTATCACATTTTATAACAATAACGTTTTGAATGCATAGGAATTAAATTTCAAATAATCACAAATACGTGAAATCCTGCTAATAGGATTGTTCGCGCCAAACGCTGTTTTCAGAATCGACGTCAGAGGGCGCGCGGCTCGGTGCCATACCGGTTTGACTTTGGCCGTGCGTAGAACGCGCAAGCGCAGCTGTCGTCAGCCAGCTGTGCTAACGCCAGCACGCTGTCAATTTTGTTCGGGAACTCGGAATAATTAGGCGCGGCTAGTAAAAATATACTGCTTAGGATTTGCAACGCGCATTCCGTGCTGGAGAGCTTTCCCGGGACTCATCGTGTCTGACTCAGAATCTGTATAAGTGCTTCGACAATATTAGCTAGTGCGGCCTTTGATATTCTAGAAATAACTGTTGCTACGCGAAGCGGTAGTGACCTTTGATCCGGACACTCCCTGTTCGTTTTGTGTGTTAAGCCTTATAACAAACGAGAGTTAGTGGCTTCTGTCAGTTAGTTAATAGTACGATAGAGTTAATGGACTGTCATCGTGACGAACGAAGAAAGGAACTATGGACGGCGCCGCGGAAGATTACTACATTTTGGAGCAGCCTGGAACTCGGCCGTTGCTGCTCGCCTATGCTTGCCAAGGCCCCACACACTCACACACTCACACATCACCGTACACTAGTCGCCATCCACTATTACACACACTCACGGCCTGCCCAAGCCTTGGTGCGAAGTTAGCTTCGGAGAATGGTAAGTACTATGTGTTACTAGCTTTCTCCCATATTGTTTATTGTAATTAGGAAATTCCACGTGGCCATATTCTGGCCCCGTCCCTCTGCTGCCCGTCGATGGGATTACTCATGGGCCCTAATCCCGTCACCCTTGGTTGGGGCAGCTAGGGGCGTGTACAAGGATATTTTGCACCATATGAAAAAAATCAAAAAATACATATTTATGATAGGTTTTGTAGAAAATAAAAGAAAAATGTTGATTTCTATTCATAAAAATGCATTTCAAATTTTATAACTCAGTTTAAATAAATCTGTGCCTCAAATCTCCAAAACTATATCCGCCATATTGAAATATGTCATAACGTCAATATTATGGTAAGGAAGCTAACGTGCTGTGTGTTATTTCAAAACTTTTCCTGTGTGTTATTTCAAAATATTTCAAGTTATCATCACGATTGTTGACTTTTATTATTTATTACGTATTTTATTGAAATGCCATCATGGAAGACGGATTCGTAAAAGCAGACAGTAATAATTTACTAAAGATACATTGATAGTAGCAAAATATTTTACATATGATGTCGATTTTGTCCTGCAAAGTTGAGGAATATCAAAACATCAATGTAAGTTTTGTATAACGATATATAACGATAGTTAAATATAAGTCAAACTTACATCAAAGTGATCTTCACAGAAGTATAGTCTTCGGGTACCTTCTTGCCAGTTTTAAGAAAGTATTTCTCATATTTAAATCAGTTGGCACTTGAATCCATAACTTTCCCGGCGTTCTTATGCTCGTATTTTTGCATTCAGGCATAACACACCAATGATAAAGATGATAACTCATTATTGAACATTCAAAATATATTATTCCTTTGCAAAATAGTTTTATATATTAAGGCAGTGACGTCACGAGTTTAACAACATGGAGGCTAGCGTTTTTGCGAGAAAATTTAAAACGATAAAATTAAAAGTACCTAATTTCCATGGCACAATTGAAAAAAATATAAAATTATAGTGATTCATTATAATGATTTCTTATATTTACGCGAACAGTCCCCCGTGACCACGGTTGCAGGAAAGCAACCGAAACGTCGGGAATATAAAATAAGTTAATTAAATGCGATAAAATCCGTAAAAATAGTTTGATTCATTATAACTTTAGGGTTCATTTTAATCACTATTTGACAATAGGTGTGATAAGCCTATTCACCTAACTTTTGTAGAGGCTTAAGATATTATCGATAGTGCATATCGATAACATCTTATCGGAATGTCCCTAACTGGCAAAGGTATGCTTTGCATGCAGCCTTCGTAAATTCAAATTCGTAATATTATTTAAGTTTTAGGGTTCCGTAGCTAAATATTCTTCTTATCGTGCGAGATTTTTAATAAAATTAGGGTAAACAAACGAGCACATAGTCCACCTGATAGTAAGTGGATGTTGTGGTAGATTTTCACAAAATATTGACGTGCGACAAAAATTGTTGAAATAAATAGAGAATAATGGGTTGGGGCTTCTACGGTTCCTACGGAGCCACGATTTGAATAGATTCGCATATATCTCGTCGAAATACGCCGAAAAGTAGAAATAAAATTTTCGATATCTCGCTTAGTTTCCGAGATATCGATACTCAAAAATTGCGAATTGAAACCCTCGCGGAAGAGTGTACAGGCGCCATATAGATTCAAAATGCTTCAATAATTTGTCAAAACACCATGATTAGTTTAGAAGATCTGAGGGAACAGATGAACATACATAGACTTCTAAAATCGTAACCATTGTTTCGGCTTCGCCGTTGTAGAGTAAACAAAAACAGTTACATTCTTTGGGTGAAATCAGAAGACAATAATATACTGCAATCGGTATCGATAATTAAAGTTGAGGTAGGCAATGCATGGTGTAGCACTATTTGTCTCCCATTTATTCATATTATACGCAAATTGGTGTATTTTGATTTTGGCCTCGCCCTAATCACTCAATCGACAATCTAGTATATTATACTATATCTATGGTTTACCGCAAAAAACATAAACATTAAATCTAGATTCGATAAGTGGCGCTCAAGTTATTAACATTTTTTTATTTACTTAAAAAATTCGGAGTGAACTCATGCGCCACGTACCGGAAAGTTCAAAATAAAATATACCGCGTGAGCTAGTACACTATAAAACAAGTTCATATATGATCTGATCTGGTTGAAATTTATATTGGACCGCTATGAAAGAATACTCCGATGTACAAAATCAGTTAAATCGGTAAAGTGTGTGGTTAGACAGAATAAAAATAAATACTTGGAATAATGCGCCGTCGCTCCAATCGCCGAACCAGTTGAGCACACATCTATTGAACAGTGCGGGCGAAGTGGCCGCTCGGTCTTTGAGTCCTTCTGACGATGGGTTCATTGTAAACACTACGTGCAAATTACGCATTACTTGACCCGTAAACCTGCAAATAAATGTATTAGTATATGTTGTGTATTAAGTAAAGTTAGAATGTAATACTATATGATATTCTAACTTTACTTAAAATAAAGAAAAGATAATAAAACACAGAACAAGCATTCTAGATAAGTGTAGAAAGTCGGACAAATTTTGAGAATAAGATTTATGCACAACTTTACCATTTGTACAATTCATCATTGGAATCCAACATAAGTCCCTCCCTTTGAGCGCCTTCTTTGCACTGAGTCATCAACGCTGCGAATTCATCGCCTTCGAACAAACCAGGAACCTAAAAGTAATAAACACAGTCTAAGTTTAGACTTTTCAAAAGCGTCATATAAAAATAACCTACAGGTAACAATAATATTGCACGGAGAGTGAATGTGCCATGTTTCAAGGAATGTTTGATTGAATTTATGTGTTCCTATTGGATTATTTCGAAAAAAAAAGCCCCGCATCCAACAAGGACAGAAGTACTTTCCGAACCGAAAATCTTAAGAAGTTATGTGAATTATTATAATTATAGTTATTAAAATATTTTGAATATACTAAATATTTATATATAGTAGATTCAAGTACTAAGCTTAACAAGCTTAATTAGTTCTTCAAATTAATTTTCGATGTACTAAAATGTTAGAGTATGTTTTGTTATACAATATGACACGACAGGTAGACTATGTCATCAACGTAAGTGGATGCTTTAATTCATATATACCTTTACCTATCCTTGATAAAGAATTGAGTAGCCCTGAAGACTAAGATGGAATGGATGAATATTAGTTTTTTTATTATATCAATTATTGCCTATTCCTATAAAAGTGCAATACACTAAATATAAATAAACATATAAAATTGAAGCAACTTACCTCTCCATTGGCAAGCAGCGTGTTCATGCGCTCCAAGAACCCACTATCCAGTACGTTAGACTCGTCAAGGATGAAGGCCACCTTTTCATCGCGACAGCCGGCGCGACGCAGTACGGAACGTAAGTCCTCGTCAAAGTCTGCACCCGTATACTTGTTGTGTACCTGAGAGAGACACGATGAATAAACGATTACCAATTGCTCTTCTTAAATCTTAAAGAATCATGATGCTCAAGGGGAAAATTCTCATCTTAAAATTTCAAAGCACTCGTTCAAATTGATCTCCGCCGGCGAGAATGAAATTGTTGGTTAAAACTTTGAGTAGGTACTGAATTATCATGTTCAGCGGTGAAGAAAAACATAGTGAAGAAACCTTTATGACTAAAAAATTAAAAATATTTCATAAACATGATGTGAAGTCATCGGATTCCTCCCTAATCTAAAACCCTCATAAATGAGAGGCCAGTACCCAGCAGTGGGACGTGATTGTTAATTGTAGTATAATATAGTAGATTGTTAATTTAATTGTTTACACATTTTAATGATGACTACTGAAAAAGATTTCGGTCACCGTAATAATTTCCTAATATCAACCTAATATTTTTAGTCTAGAGTTACACTTTGAGCTGCTTAAAAATTAATAATAATTTCTAAACTATGTATGAAAATAAACCACAGGAATAAAGCTCTTCAGATCCTCTTCCTTTTTTAAAAGTAATAATTGATAATAACAGTGTTATATACAAAAAGAATTGGGATATTATTTTGAATTTGAGTAAAATGAAATATGCAGATACTATACATATATAGAACACGGCATAACTTCCCTGACTTTCTAAAGTGTAAGTGCAAATTATAATAGTAACATTTTTACTTCTGACACGGAATTTTGTTATGATTACCTTTATTTGGAAGATGCTAAGTCCATTCATCCATGCCACGAAACGGCTGAGCGTAGTTTTACCAGCGCCCGATACTCCGATGAGAAGCAAGTGACCCTGTGGCTGTCTGAAGATACGGTCGATACGCAACACGTGGTCCAACACTTCGTCGAACAACACCAATGGTACATCAAGTTCTTCTTCATAAAATACCTGAAAAAATAAACAAGATATAGTTAGTACGGTACGAATTTGACGGACGGGGGCTAGGCGACAAAAAGTGTAAGACGTATATCAATAATAATATACTACGAAAGGAACTTCGTTCCAACCGAGTGTTCCACAACACTCACGCATGTTTTTTTTAATACCTTTTTGTTTTGTGAAAATTAAGGTCTAATTTAATTTTAAATTGGATCTTAATTTTGATGAATGAGTTATATTTAGTTCTTAGTAATATTAAATACAGGATATTATTTGGTGTGGCTCGTGATAATGTGAAAACAATCTTTTTTTAAATATATAATAATTATATATTTCACAACATGTATATAATGTAAAATAATAAATGTGTAATAAATAAGTATCAATCTTTAATATTGACATCGACATTAAAATAAATTAAATCAAGTTTTTATGGTTAAGTATTGACAAATTATTTATTTACATATGCATCAAATATCAGGAAAGAAATTTGTATTTAATAGCTACAAGATCATTACCTTAAGCCTTGCTTTGACGTATTCACGAAGCTGGTCTCTTTGAACTGGTACATAATCCTTGCTTAACCAGTTGCTATACAGGATGGGGCGAGCCAGAGCTTGTTCCTTGTTGATCCCTGCAATGATAATCAATGTTATATTTTTCATAGTTGACAATAATTATAAAATATGTAAATGAATTTTAATAGAAACGTTATACCTGGGAAGAATCTCATAGCTACGGTATCTATGTTTTCATCGGTCCACTGCCTTTCGGAATCTTCAACCAGACGATCTTGGAAGAGACGCAAAGCTTCGTGAGCCCAGAGTCGTACTAATCCTTCCACGCTCAAATTGTCCAGAGGGCTGATATGGAAATAATAATATAGAAACTAAGAAATAATCACATTTATTCTAATGTAAAATTTAACAAGTTGTTAATAAGTAACATTTTTATTTTAAACATACCAAAGAACAGCAGATATATTTAAGATTGTGAAGATATAACACAATCAAATATTAAGTAAAAGCGCTTTAACCGCCAATGTAACTCTAAGGGTAAAAATTTGCTGATGATTTATTTTACGTATTGTTCCTATTTTTAAAGATACTTGTATACTTGAATTTAAATTTGTATACAGGTATATGTTGTATATTATGTCGAAGTTAGGGTCAGTTAATGTTAGAACTATGATATATTACTGTGGAGACTTATTTCAATACAATAGCGTTTTCAACTAAAGTTATCAACATTGCTTTAAATATTTTATTAAATAGCTTTGTATTGAATTGTTTAATGTTATTTTAAAGTAATTTTGGTCATTTTGGTATTGTTATAATGGAGCCAAAACTTTCATACTATACTTTTAGCAGCAGTGATTTAGTAGGGTAAACAAAAAATCTGTTATAGTGGCGATTAAGTGTTAGATTATCAGCTAAGTGAGGAAACAAGGGATTCCATTTTCAATGAAAGTGATGAAAGTGTCAGAATTGTGTGTTTAAAAATTGTGACTTATAGATCTTAATACCTTACATTTTAAATGTCATATCTTTTTTTTATTATTTTATTTTTAATTGAAGGTGGGTCAAATTAAGAGTTCCCTTAACTATAAGCATGTATGAGTAGGTACATGCTTATCGGTTGTAGTAGTATGTAATGGAGGTATTAGAGGTATGTAACATTGAAGTAATATGTACTTGCGTAGTACATAATAGCTCAATGGTATGTAAGGATCCTGCCAAATGGAAATCCTTAGTCTTTATCTACCCCTTCGGGTGATAGGCGTAAATCTTTATGTATGTAAGTACCCTTCTTTTAAACTTGTTTGTTAGATACTTTACCTTGTAGTGGCGGTGTAAAAATAAACACTATCCCATATCATCCTGTGGGTGTCGTGAGAGGCGATAGAGGGAAACAAATGAGAAGATGGACAGCAGCGTCTTCCTAATAACGACTAAAAATAAAAAAGTGTGGTTGCTAACCCGTTTGCAAATCGTGACAACTATGGCAAATATCGCCCTATAAGGGATTATGAGAGGCCATGTTCAGCAGTGGACTTTAGTAGGGTGTAACAGTAACGGTGAGTTAGATGTGGGCAGCAGCAGGGTACCGGATGGCCTCGCAGATGCCGCGCACCCAGCGCGTCATCTCGCGCGGCGAGTACACGTAGTGCGGCTGCATGTCCTGCGTGAAGCGCTCCTGCGAGGCCAGGTACAGGCGCACCATGGCCTGCGTCAGCGGCTCCGCGTACCCGCGCAGCGCCGGCTGCATGCGCAGCATCGCGCGCGTGAACGTGCCGTAGATCTGCGCACGCACACACCATAAATAATACTACCTACTACATACACTACTTGCACTTCTTTCATGTTCACTACTTGCCGACGTTTTAATAGCATACATAATTATTATCAATTACGACTACGTAAATTATCATGAGTTCCATGCAATTGTAGACATTTACCTAGCGCGGGTAGAGAGGATGACAAAGGTCTGGTACGGCCCGCACGAACACCACGTTATACCGCATTCAACTTATATGTACTAGAACCGACACCGCGAACAAACAGTGTGGGGCGCCTACCATGAGACACAGAATACCTTTTTACGCACAGACTAAATTAGTAATTAGTAGTAGAGTCCGCGAACTCTAACACGTGCTGTAAACAACCAAGTCGTGTACGTGGTAGAGCCATACTGCAGCTATATTATGGTTGTAGCACGAATGGGTCGGCTCGACCGGGGAAGGACCACGCTCTCACAGAAAACCAGCGTAAAATAGCAGCTTAACGCTGCTGTGTTTCATATGGTGAGTGTAGAGAACCAGACACCCTTTTTACTGGCAAAGAGGCGTTCCATCTTAGTCCTCACGGGTGACAACGCATCTGCATCTTCGAGTCTTTATTGAGGATAGATGTAACAGTAACCACTTACCATCAGGTGGACTGTGTGCTCGTTTGTCACCCGATCCTATAAAAAAAAAGTCTAGGCGTCTTTTCCACTACATAGTACAATAAAATACAAATAATATAAATTACTTCAACGTTATACCACCGCTTTAAACTAAGAACTCATGAAGCGATATTTACCCGCACACCGAGCGGCCCAGAAAGTGCTATTTTATTTTAACACTCACGAGACCGAAGTTTTGTGTGGATTCGTGCCCAGCGCGAAGGCGGTAATACAAGGTAATGCAAGACAAGTTATTTGCGATGGATCGATTGCAAGTTAGTCCCCGCTTCACGAATGCAGAGCACACGTGCACCTCGGCCTCTCACACTCAGACACTCGCAAAACAACCGCACACATTACATTTCATATTATTGTCTACGCGTGTGGCGGTTCCGTTGCCGCTACGGGTAAATATTGCACCGTGAGTTTCTAGCCTTAAATTATCTTTTAAGTAAAGTAAAATTATAGCCTTTATACGTCCTCAAGACCCAGGATCGAACCCGGGCAGCTTGCGTATTTTTTTACAATACTCAATTAGCTTAAAGAAATCAAAGTCATAATATATTAATTTAGTTACCAATATATAACATCTATTATTGTGTTATATAATTAAAAATTTTGTACAACCGACTTCAATATAAATTATTAAGAAGAATTCAAAACCTATTGGTCAGACCTTGATCAAATTTATATGGGACCACATGAAAAGCACCAGCTTTAAAATAAAAAAAGAACCATCGAAATCGGTTCACCCAGAAAAAAGTTTTTTGAAGTCGGTAGAAAATTGAAAATGCACATTTAATAAAAGAGAATCCTTGCGAGTTTATTCTGTTTTATCTCGGGACAGATGAACCTCGTATTAAAATTATAGTGAGGCGCTTTGCAAACGTAGACACTTTATGTTACCGACACGGAACACCATCACAGGAAACCGTCGTTGCTATGTCTGGTAGCGGCAATTGGACACAGTCGCCGGTTGCCACTTCTGGTCAATGGTAACAATTCGTTGCTTGTTCCCGTCAGTTTCATCTTGGATGTCGATGGGGAACATTAACTTTGCTTGTTGTGTTGATTACACGTTGACGTAGACGTCGTCGCCGTCAATATTTACAGGCAAATCAACCACGTCAATGTCAGCGCCGTACAATTGTAAGGAAATTTGCTTTGTGTTGCTTGTGTCTTCAACTGACAACTTAAAGTTTCCAGTTACCTACACCGAACACTTTTGGATTGGCGGTCGGTATGTGCCAAGTGGAAGCAACTGGACACAAAAAGTGTCTGCGTCTGCGCAAGGAATGGCTGATGTCATATAGATTATATGAAAATTAAATATTCACTGGTAGCTTGCATTCCACAGAAGACAAGTGTCTACGTTTGAACAGCGCCCAAACTAGAAAAAAGCGTCCAACGACGAAATTTTATTTTTCGTACACCGAATATTTCTTTTATTGCATTTTGTCTTATTTCTATTATGAAATAAGAAACTAATCTGCTAATAACTCGAACGAATTATTTTACAGCAACATCACAGCAACAATATTAGTAAATTTAAATAGTATAAATATTAAGAGCAAGGGAAATTGGTCACACACTCAAGCTTTAGTGAAGGATTTTTCATTTATCCCAAATTGACCTTATTTCCATTAAATGCCCAGACATTAACTACAATAAAAAAATGTATGAACCAAGACATGGGGGAGGACATACAAATGTCACGTTATTTTAGAAAAAATATTTTTGATATCTAAACAAAGGTAAAAAGGGTGTTAAAATGTAATAAGGGTGGTTAAAATTTCACCTGTTCCAAGGAAGTTTCTCCAGGATAATCGACGTAGATGACTGGAACATGTCTAAGCAGTCGATGAGATAGTGGCTTACGACCAGGATCAGTAGGCGGGTTACAAGCCCCTACGAACTGAATCCGCTCCAAATGGACCCATGAATGATCTGTGAAAATAATATTCATTTTAAATTTTTTAAGTAAGTGTTTCGTATTCTTAAATATTTTACTAAATTGCTCATTAATACAATACAGCCTATCAAAAGTGTACTGCCATTGTTGCCATGCTTGGCAGGCGGTTTGGCAACTACAGTTTTTCATTATTATTTTATGATTATTTTGAATTATTAATTAGAAAGATGAAAAATTTCATGTTTCATCACTACTATACGGCACTGTACCATGTAATTTATTGTTATTAAATAAGGATAAATAACAGAAACACCAAGGTTAGAAAATACTATTATAAAGTAAATAAAACAATTACTTACCACTTGCCCTGTAGAAGCCCTTGTGTTCGAGCAATTGGCGCAGGAAAGAAATTACACGCTGAGTGCCGTACTGGTCCATGTCTGGCAAATTGATTTCATCGCAGAACAGCACCAACCATTTGCCAAGCTACAACAAAAAAGTTCAACATTCATTCATATATTCATTTTCAATTCAAAATGTAAATAATAAATATTTTTGATAGGAAAACAAGAAGTTGGGCAGAATTGAAAACTGCAGGCATACATGTTAATAGGTAAAATAAATAAATTAACACTAAGAAGACGTAGACTAACAATTTCGATTCAATGTTTCAATAAATTGATTGCAACTCCTGTGAAACATCATTATTGTAAAGTCTACAATTCTACGAGGTTTTGTTTTGCATGAGTTTGGCCGCAAGAATATTGATTACTGAACCTGTATGGTAAAATAATGATGTTCAAATGTATGTTGAGACACATTTACGCGATTTTATTTTTCGATGTCTCTTTTGTTGCTTGTTTAGTGTCCTCTTAAATGTTATAGGAAGTTAAAAAATTAGAAAATAATACCTGTACAGGCGCAAGTACTACACCATTAGGTGTCTTGCGATATTCACAGTAGTGATCAAATGTCTTCAGTAGTAACTCAGGTGTTGTCGCTGATGAGAAGTTGAGACCAACTACTTCCATATCAGGTAACGCTCGGAGGGCAGAGAACAAAGTCATGGTTTTGCCTGAGCCAGGAGGGCCACATAATACTGAAAAATAAACATAATGAACACATGAAACAAAACGATAGAATATCTTTCTCCAAAAATAATAACACCATTTAATTTATATTACTTTAGCTAATTTTATTGTTACTTTATTTTATTATTTATGTTGCTTAAGATGTTTCAAATGAATATTTCATCATACCTAAGGGCTTGTGCTCCGCTAGCCAGGTGTAAAGAAGTGCCTCGTGGCGCACGGTATCAAGCGTGGGCACCACGACGTCGGGCGCCGCCACTTTGTGCGTCTCCACTTCTATTTGTGGAACTTTAGCCGACCACGGTACCCATTCTCCAGTTATAGACACCTGTTAAATAAAGAATACGCAAGAAATTAAGACTTGTTGAAGCTAGGAAGAGACATGCTAGAATTAGTTACACTAGTGGTAGAGAGAATATGCGGACCCCACTATAGAAGGCACATATCCAACACAATTGACTGTATACAAATATAGAGAGAACTTTTTAAAACTTTTATTGTTTAGTTACTTATTGTTGATGTCTGATATTCATATTTACCCATGAACGAATTTGGTATAGTTGTTCTACTTTAATTTATAACAATGTAATTAAATGCTTTCCTATTTAACTGTCATAGATAAGGAAGAACGGGGACTCCTAACACAAGTTTTCTTTTAAACTTACTAGGATGATACATCTACTATATTGTTTAAGTTTGTATTTAATAAAAAAAAAGATTTTTTTTGAAATTTAAAATGAACAAACCTCGAAGTCGATGATGTGCTGGTTAGCACCGCAATTGGGCAAAACCATTGTGCTAGCTGATCTTATAAAGTCACCCAGCTCGTTACGATCCTGTAAAAACAAATATTTCTTTACTTAGGTACTTAACACAAAAATACTTGCAATAAATTTTTAATATGCTTCTTAAGATATTGTTTACAAAATTATGAAATCAAATTACAAACCTTCAATTTTGCATCTCCAGCAAAAGACCACAGGAGAGAGTACACCAGCCACTTCGGCACATACGCCTCTAGTTGGTCGTTTGTGATAGGGAAGTCAGGATGCTGCCGATTGTACGCAAGAATGTTTCTAACACCGCGATTGAGCATCGAATGTAAAGATGACAACGCTCTGTGTCGAGTGAAGTCCATGATGTGGTCTAAGGAAGCTGCACGTTCGAGGCATTTCACAACCAGACCGTCGCCGTAGAACAGAGGTTGCAAAATGGCGGCAACGTCGCGTTGAGTCTAAAAGCAGATATACAAATAAGTGATGAAATTTGTTTTTGTTATGATAGCGATATTTTATATAAACGTAAATTATTTTGTTTTTGTCATTTAATAGTTTAGGCTCCAAATGATTCCTTATAGATTGCTAAACTTTGGTTCTGTCTGGAATATGTCTTTAGCTAGATTAATTTATAGCACCTGTAATCCTGGAGACAGTATGTTTTCTGTTGAGTTCTGATCACCACCAGCGGTCGGTGCCGCCATTACAATACTGAAAGAGTCTTCCTCGCCGTCTTCCAAAGGAATATTTCTTAACCTAAAGAAATAATATTATTATCAAAATTAAAATTCCAAAATTTTATAACTATGTATACATTTAGAGAGGCATAGAGGTAACTGAAGAAAAGTAGTGTGAAAAAGAGAAAATTATATAGTCAGCTAAAGGGGAGATATGGAGAGGTGAAACTTTAAATACAAGTTTTGGTGTTAATACCTTAACAAGTAGTTCTCGAAGATCATCTCCGTTGATAGTACATCTTGGGAGAACCAAACCATACCGCACCGTGACACTGTGGCAAGTGTCGCATATTTCAGATCTTGTACCTGGATAAGTAATATGGTTAACACATGATGTGATATTTGTTGAATTACAAAATTAAATACTCTTGTTTGGAATGACATACAGTACTTTAATTTGAGTCAATAAAATTTTTAAGCTTATATAAATGCGATTCAAATAAAAATAGGAACATAAATGACCTCGAATGACCGCGATCTGCCAACTGTCACTTGAAAAGTACACCTTACAAAGAAAATTAATTTTTCACTTTTATGTTTATATAAATGAGTCGTAGTTTTTGCCAAATCCATTGAAACCATAACTAGTTTTAAAATTAATTTAAAACTTTTTTTTTATATTTTCATTGTTGGCAACAATTCTCCAAAAAGAAAATGAACAAATTAATTAGATAAATAAATAATTAATTAAATTAATTATTGCAGTGCTAGAGTCCGATTAAAACTTATCTTTCATGGTTCTTTTGTATTTATTTGTAAATAAATATTATTACAAAAACATATACTTTGCTCACCCTACCTAACTGGTTTGAATAGATTGCTATGAAGTCACAATGTGGCACCTGGTCAGTCCTATTCTTATTTGATTTGTACATAATATTAGTTTAATCGTAGTATCATTAAGTATTTAATGTATACCGAAATTTCTTTGAAGCTATAAATATTATACAAATCTTTCCTATATGTAAAAAAGTTACATAATTATTATTTTTTTACCTCAAACATGACGCGAACATTTGGCGGGAGTGACAATCGCTCGCCGTTGGGCAATGTGAGCAGTTTGTTGTCGTCCAGTACAGAGTTTAAATTCTCAACCCACTCTGGATCCACGTCACCGTCGAAAATTATCCATTGTCGCTTGTTGATTTCACCACGAACGTTGTCAATTATTTTCCTGAGTAAAGTTTTCACTATTTACTTGTCAAAGAATTTATATATAGTAGAACAAAAATCATTATTAACATTACAGCACATTACATCCACTGCTCTGAAAATAGGTTTCTCCAAAGATGGCTACAAAGTACCATCCTGAGCCATATTTTATAATATTAGCTACTGTAGCCTTTATACTCTAGAAAATATTTTTAAAAACCCTTTCAACCCGGAACAATACTGTAAGGGTTGCAATGCCGCGTGGCGACGAAATAAGATTTCTAGGCAGAAAAGGTAAATATGTCCTTTGACATCCCGCCTGCGAGGCTAAGATGCGGGAATATTTCGTCTTAACCCAGTGGTCGTCGGTTCTCTTTGAGCTAATATAATATACGCACAATATATACTGAGGATACCTTCATTACGGATACTATCACAGCAAAATTCAAAATTACTGTGACTATATATTTTAAAGAGTACCTAAATGCTCCCCTAAAGTACTTTTATTAATGAAGGATCACCACCTTGGTTCCGTAAGTCATTATTGTATTTGTCCAAATACCGTCAGGTTAAGGTGGATTCGGCGATTGTCCTCTTGGTCTTCTTACCTAGACGGATCTGACCAAAGTAGGTTTATAATATTTATACTCGTTATCAATTACATATGAAGTTTATTTATGAGTGTGTTTGTGACTAACCTTAGAATATGGGTAAATAAGCCGTCAGTCCATTCACGTGTGTTGGGATCAAGTACACCATACAGGGTTTCCTTTGACATAGCCTTGGGGTCTATTACATGTGCCACTCCTTCTACACCTTCAAATCTATAAACAGTCAATAATTATAAGAATATAGAATTTATTTCATCAATATAGTAGAATTTTACATGATTACATGTTTTTCCTTCCATCTTGCTGATCTAAAAATACTCTGAGCTGATACCCCTAATGATGATAACCGGTTGTCATTGTGCCACATTGCAAGAAAAACGATCCCATTATCATGTGATGGCTAAATTATTCATATTTTTTTATAAATAATTAAAAAGTCTAACTTTCTAGTTTTTACTTAAATATTATTTTCAAAATTTCACTAATATTATTGCTTCCCATTGAAAGCAATTATTATCAATATTTTATAATTAATATATTTTTATTTCCAATATTTTGGTTATTAATCAAAGTATTTTTTGAGATTGATATTATTCAGGGTTTGCATACAAAAAAGCAGTGTGATTTTATTAATTTGATTAAAGACATTTCGATTGTACCTTTCAAGTGCTTTAAGAAGGACACGCCAAGCTGTTGACTTTCCGCTTCCAGAAGGACCAACCATCATCAATCCATGATTCAGTTTACAAATTTGGTATAGTTGGAGTACCTGTATAACATTTTAAATCAGTATAATTTGATTTTTAAACTTATAGAAAGACAGTGTTTTTATCAGAAATTGGAGTAAATAGAATTCTAATGATAAACAATAGTAAGAAAATAAAATTCTATGCAAGTTTTATAGAAATATGCAAAACATATATATCAGAAGGGAATTAGCTGGGAACAAACCCAAACATAAGACTATACAATGCAAAACAACTATAACTTTATATAAAATATTTATATTATCAATATTACATATTACTTTTGCTTTTCAAAAGTTGCTAACAACACATCGATTGGAAATAAATGTATATCTAAAACACTTAATATTTAACATTAACATTTTTATTACGACCAACTCCTGCGCTATCTATATGAAAATTTCACTCTGCTGAAATATAACATGGGAAATGTTTATGTGATTACCCTTAATTAAGGGAAAATAAATTTGAACTTATTATTGCCCTGATTTGATTTTGATTTTTTCCTTGAGTTTTTTAGTCTAATGTTATCATTACAAAGTTAAGTCTATAGGTATAGAAAAATATTTACAAATACAAGCTCTTGTTTAATACCATAACATATTTTGGAAGTAATGAGAGTAGTGCTCATTTGATGAATATAGAATACATGAATAAGTTTTGCATATGGTAACGGCAGAAACATATAGCAAAGAATAGTTAAGTGGTGTATGAAAAGTTCGTGTGAATACAGTGCAAGATTTGTGACATACATGACATAATGAAAATGCCGTGGATTTAGATTTTTTGTAATAAAAACTATAATGGAAGAATATATTGAGATATATATTTAAAAACAACAAAAGCGTAATAAACAGCACGAACACGCAGGAACAAACACCTATACTAGAAAACAACCCATTCCATCTGGCCAATATACATCGTTTGTGATGTCGTCACAGGAAAATTGATTATTAAGATATTTTGAATTTATGTTTTTTGCTAGAAAATCTGATGTCACAAAGTAATAATTATGTATTTAACATTTTCCTATGGAAACACCAAACAGTCATGTTGCGGCCTAAACTGACCTTTTCGATCCACGTGCTATGCTGCGCGCGCGAAGACGCGTTCCTCCTCTGGTGTCGTTAACGGTTAGCATGAAAATGCACATTCATTCACACTCGCTCTTGTTGTTTATGATACTCATGCCATGCCGAAACTATATCTTTATTTTCTTTTTTTAAAGGAATGAATCTCTTTTAAATTAACTTTAAATTTTTTGTCAGACATAATATAAAGACATAGTTTCAAGCCATGATAAGCAAAACTGTTATAAATATTAGTTTTAAAATCATAAATGAATTAAAATATTATAAATTTTATTTCAACCGTATTAGAAACACTTTACCGACACCTAGTTGATGTTTTGGATGGTATATGTAAATGAATTAATTAAATAAATAAAAATAATAACTGTGCTTATGTTGAAAACTCATCAAGCACTAAATGTAAAGTGATAGGACATTATCACTGATGAGATGATGGATCCCTTATTCCTCTATATTAGATTTTATTAGTTTAGAGTTACACCGCACTTAAATAACCACATCAAAATTAGAATTTTCAAAAGATTAGTATTGTTTAACATCGCATACCTTATCCATCCAAGTTGAACCCTGTTCATCTCCCTCTCCGCAAACTAAAAATTCTTCAGCACACACAGAGCGAATTTCATTTTTCAAACCTAGGAAAATATTAACAATTAAGTATAGCAAGCGGAATGCTATTAAAATAATTAAAAATTTTGTACAACCGACTTCAATATAAATTATTAAGAATAACTCTAAAACTATTGGTCAGACCTTGATCAAATTTATATGGGCCAACATGAGAAGCACCAGCTTTCAAATAAAAAAAGAATCATCGAAATCGGTTTTCCCAGAAAAAAGTTATGAGGTAAGCAATTGAGTACCTCCTTCTTTTTGAAGTCGGTAGAAAAAGAAGAAAGGCAATGATGGAGATGAGAATGATGTTGGTTTGTGATTTGCTATTATTACCAATAATCATGTCCCCCTCTGTCTGTTTTATGAGCTATCTAACCGCTGTCTGAGTGGGCGTGTGCGAATCCCTGCTTCTGACTTCTTAAATGCATTTTGAGCATTGAACTTAATTTCTATAGAAATGTTTTATGATCAGCAGTACAATTGTGTAAATCTGGTAGGAGATTTGAGAATATTTTGTAATCCGAAGTCAAAATTGGGCGGTGTTTTACGCCGTGCCTCGGAAAGCACGTAAAGCCGTTGGTCTTGAGCCAGATTTGTCTCCGGTCGTGTTGGATTACTTTACTTTTCTAACTTATTATTACATTTTATTATCTGAGTACAAAGCCAGAGTATGAAACCTATCCAACTGCAGAGAGATGTAAGACAGTGTGGTGTTATATCCCCGAAACCTCCCGTCTCTGTATTGGAAGAAGTTTTCACGCTACTGGACTGAAAATGATACGGATTTAACGTCAATGGCGAGTTCATCAGTACCACCTTCTATTCGCCGACGGTATAGTCATTATAGCAGAATCGCTAGAAGACCTCATCAATGTGCTCAATGACTTTTTGTCTCCAAATAGGTCTTAATATGAACATGACAAGACAAAAGTCATATGTAACATCCATATCACAACTATGTCGGTAATTATTGGGAGCACTACACTCGAAGTTATTGACGAGTAAGTTTATTTATTGTATGACTAGGTAAGCTTAACTCCGACCGTGAGTTCAATCAACAGATATAACTCGACTGGACAGCGTTCAGGAGATTACGACCTTCTTGTTACATATACCTCAAAAATATAAACAAGAATGTAAAACTAGTGTGTGTTGCCAGTGATGGTATATGGATCTAAAACATGGTCCTTTACTGCTGGGGAAGCCCAAATACGTTCAGCAAGCTATGGACAGGGCTGTTTCTCTGCATGATAGACTTCAAAATCAAGTTATCCACAGTGGAACCAGAGTAACTGACATAGCCTAACAGATTAGTAAGCCAAGTGTCAATGGGCCGGCCATATGGTTTGAAGAATCGACAAAATGGGGACGAAAAGTTCTCAAGTGACAGCCTCATACTAATAAGTAAAGTGTGACGACCTGGTATGAGATGTAGGAAATTGATTGATGCAGGTAGCTCCGGACCATGCTTCGTGCCATTCAAACAAAGGCCTCCCCAAGCAGAGAAAACCAGTTCAGCAGTTGACTTCTGAAGGGCTGTAGCGATGATGATGATTAACAGTGCTTTAAACGTAAGTTGACAACTCACCAGTCATCTCAGCTCTAGTATAACCAACGTTGGGGAACACATCATTAAGCAGAGAAAATAGTAGAGGTATGTCTTCAGCTACTAGCTTAGGCACCATAGTTTCACAGACTGACTGGATGAGAATGTCCTGCTCAGGAAGAGATTCTGCAATAGATGCCTCATCTGGCACTTCGTTGCCGCGTTCAATCAAATTCTCCTGCAAAAATAGGATTGTTTTTTATTAGTCTTCCTAATAATTAGATGACAACAATTACGCAGAAGATATTACTCGTAATATCTCCATGTCCAATGTAACTTTATGGAATAAGATTAGGAGTAACACAATTTAGCATTGGATTCTTGTATAAAGTTAGGTTCGGCAAGAATTGGGGAGCCAGTTACTTTGAACACTAAGCGTAATTATTAATTAATTTACTGAGAGATAAAAACCTCACATTATTAACTTTTTAATTGATCAATGACACAAGAATACACCATAATTAATGTAATACATATTTGATTTGTAAAGTGACTACCTATACACCCTGCAGCTGGTCTAATTTGTAAGAGGGTTATGGAATAACTGGTGCGCCGCGGTGCTCCAGCGCCTGTTGGCGGACTTTATATTCCTCGAAATACTTTTACACCTCAGACATGCAGGTTTCATCACAATGTTATTCTTTACCACCAATCATGTGGTATTTTGGCCCTTAATATTGCAATTAACATTTTCATTGGTGCCAGCGGGGCTCAAACCCAGTCTGTTTGCGTACAATATAATTTACAACAAGAGGTTAGTTCCTGTGCTACTAGGTTATAATTGATATGGACACATTACTCATGGTGATGTTTTATCAATTTTCACCAGAATGCTTCCTTTTTTTCCAGTGAGGATTTACATTTCTAACTAAAAACTTTAAGCAATATATACCTACACTTTATTACCAATAATTATTAATAAGCCAATGCTAGAGTACTACCACAATTGCTAATAATGGGGTGTGATGTTTTTATATATGGTAAATTGCCCTGTATTCTATATATAGGATCTTTTTCGAAATCGACTCGGCCGGTAAAGGACCACGCTCTCACAGAATACCAGCGTAAAATAGCAGCTTAATGCTACAGTGTATCGTATGGTCGGAGTGTAAGAGAATCAGAGACCCTTTTTACTGGAAACGAGGCGTTCCATATAAATTCTCATGGTTGACAACGCATCTGCATTTTGATACGTAATCGAAGATAAATGTAGACGTCTATGGGCTGCAACAACCACTTACCATCAGGTGGACTGTGTGCTTGTTTGTCACCCTTATCCTACAAAAAATTATCTTGTCTATTCACGCTCACCTTGTAGACAATTTACATAGTAATTGGAAAAGGGTTAGAAGATTTTGACTTTCGATAAAATATAACTAGGAAGAACTGCTAGTGTAGTAAGTGGTGGTAATATACTGTAAAAATATGTTTTTTTTTTTAAAGATATTTAATACTTAGAACATAAGAATGTATTTCATACCTTAATTTTTTGAATACGATCACGCTTAACGTTACCGGCCGATACGAGCACGGATTTCAGAGCACGCAAACCAAAGTCGTAATGCGACTGATTTGACAGTTGTTCGTCACAAAGTCTGAAAAAGAGAGGCAGTGTAACAAAGTATTGTTAGTAACAGAAAACAATCAATAAAATGTCACTACTCTAGTATCATTACTATTACGAGCTTACTTGAAGAAAGGTACAATTTTGCAAGCCAACTTTTCGGCTGTCCTGAAACCTTGGCTGAAGAGCATAACCTCGGCGATCAGTTGCCTATCGGGTGTAGTCATCGCCAAGCTGCGGAAGAGTTTTTTCAAATTGTCTGGCAAGTTGGAGCGGCCGGCATAGCCCGGGTTCATAGTAATAAAGATTGCCATGTCCTGACTCACGCGCACTTGTTTGCCAACTAATTCCACTGTTATCGATTTTGCTGTAAAATATATACGGATTAGAACTTAGCTTTTTATCCTGGTAATACCAGTTAAATATATGTATTATTACCCGTGTTATCGCCTTCTTGATGGCTCTTCAGTGCCTCCTGTATGGTTTGCACTTGTTGTGACACAGCCGACAACATTCTCTCTTCCAGTCGATTGAACTCATCAAAGCAACCCCAAGCACCAACCTTTAGAGTAAAAAAACAATTTCTCTTAGACATACGAAATACCCAACAAAACACATGAATTAAATTTTACCTTATAATACTTGAGTTACGTAATATGGATTTTATTTACCTGACAAAGTCCAACAAAGATCCTTCCCATAGCTTGGAAGTCAAACGTCTCGTCACAATTAAAAACTAGCACAAAGCGTCCAAGCTGGTTTCCAAGTGCCTTTACAGATTCCGTCTTTCCAGTACCAGCGGGCCCTTAAAACATTGATTATACAATTTGAGTTTTCATCATAAATGTAACTACTACTAAGTCCATAAAATATTTTAAATAGACTAATATTATCTTTTAAAACATCCAAATGATTGTTAGAAGATGAAAATTTAACTACTTAAAATAGCCAGATAAACAAACATATTAATTGTTGTGCCAATTTGTATCTTTGTGAGACAGATCTTTTTCTTCTATTGTTCAAAGAAATGCAGGTGTTTCAGTTTCAATGTTTTTACCGAAATATGTAGTTACCGAAGGGTGAGCCTCCAAGGCGGGCTTCCAGTGCTTGCGTCATAGTGAGGTAGCAGCGATCCGTTAGCGGCGTCTGCACTAAGCGGTCCTGTACGCCCAGGTACTCGAACCCGTAAAGGAATTTCGCGTTTGCCATATGGATTGTCAGCTGTTGCAATACCTTTTTAAAACAAGATATTATAAAATATTGTGCTAGATATTGAACGTGAATTTTTAACCAAAATTGATACATTTTGTAGCTAAATTGCGTAACGGCTCTGGGGTCAAGTGTGGAAATTATGGGTCCAAATGTTAAAATTTTTGGCCTATTTCTATTCCTAGTTTATACTTACTTATATCTGATATATTACGCCAATGTAAATACAATCACTGCTTACAGTCAATTTTGTAAATTAGAGAATGCGATCGAGGGTTTGATAATATAACTTTATTGAGGCATACAATTGAAATTCACTTGACACTAAGGCCTCACTTGTTTTTTTTTTTCTGTATGATGAACTTCAAATAATCCTATAAAAGCATCATACTTAAGTATTATTTTTGAAATAAGGTTTTTTATATAATTTTTATTATTTATTTATATAGTTTAATAGACACTACAACTAACATTCACTAAGATCACTGTAATATTAAATCTCACTGTAATATCAAATTCTGTAAAAGGCCAAAACTAAGTTTATTAATGCCTTAAGAAAAATAATTTAACTAAACTTTTAATGTTGTATAATATTTTATATTTTTTTTAAACCAACTGATTTCATAACAGTTTTGCAAACAGATAAAATTCACAACATAGTTTCGTTTTACATTAAATAAGGCCGTAGTCTGGATAACTACAAGTTGACACTAAGAACTGTTGCCAGTAAATGAAGTAATTAGTTTTGTGAATATCTAAAACCATGGTGAAGTTTTTCCTGTTTCAACTGAAATTTTTCTAATAGTTGCAATATTGCTTACGTCATTATTCCTGGGGTCAAAATAGAAACGCATTTCACATAGCCACTCGAATGACCGCGGACTGGTCACGTCAGAAGCGATGAGACGACGTGTTACTGTACGCTTGTGCACAAACTCGTTGATCTGTTGAAAGGTAGAAAAATATGAATTTATAATATCCGAATACAAAAGAAAATAAGTGGCTGGCAGAAACTGGATGCGTTTAGCCGAAGATCGGGTTAAGTGGTGCGCCTTGGGAGAGGCCTAAGTCCAGCAGTGGACTGCCGCAGGCTGATGATAATGATGAATACCTCATCAGCAAACTGTGATTCATTCAAAAATCATTATTTACTTTATGATTATTTGAAAATTATTAAGTGACGTGATAGGTGGCAAGTACCAATACATTCTCCAATATCCGATACACCAAAGATCTAAGAATAAGATACAAGCTCATAATTGACAAATGGACATGTGTGAATTGGTTTCCGTTTACAAACAATCTGTTACCATTACTGATACAGCCTATTAAAGTCCACTGCTGAACATTGGCCTCCCCCATAAATTGTCTAATAGGGGGGATTTTTGTCATAGTTGCCACGCTTGGCAACCACAGATTTTTATTTTTAGTCATTATTAAGAAGACGCTGCTGCCCTGCCCGTCTCCTGATTTGTTTTCCCCTGTCGCCTCTTACGACACCCACAGGATGATATGGGGTAGTGGATATTCTTACACTTCCACTACACAGTTCAAATCTGTGAAATGATTTCAATACTGGAATTAAAAAAGTATGATGATGTATAGATGAGATAATAGTTATTGTTAGATGGGTATAAGCTCACATTAGTATTTTTAAATTGTTTTTATACGTGAAATTCTTCTTACCAAGTGCTCGAGTTTCCTCCTCCTAAGCGGCGGTTGTTCCTGCAGCACGGAATCTGCGAGAATATTCAGCATGTTTTCAACATGGGCCAGCACTTGTTTAAGACCATCGCCTCCCCCATTAGTTAGTGCGTTCTCTACATCTTCTGACCAGAGTATTTGGGCTGCTAGAACTACGATTTGAGCCTGTCGACAAAATTTGAGTTATGTAGTTAGATAATACAAAATTAGAAAATATCCTGTATACTATGGAAAAATAAACGATTAACAAATAAAATATGCGTGTTTATAATGGGGTTGTTAGTTATTATTGGGTATTGTGTTGAGCTATACAAGTAATATATTATATAATATGCAATGTATGTATGAAATGCGTAAAAATTTAATTTAATATTAAAACATAATTCTCAGCACACATATAAATTGAGATTTGTGCCAATGTAGTGAAACTTTCAAAATACTTTAGTTGTAATCAAAAATGTTCATTAAATGCATACAAATTTACGCAAGTCTCAAATATTTCAATACAATATTATTGATAACATACACCTGTAATAAATCCTGATACTTGACATACCTGATACTTATCGCACCATTCAATAAATTTCTGTGGGTCCACATTTCCATCTTTAAACTGTTTGACGTCAAACACTGCATCCTTGAGCCGACAGGCAAGTGTGACGCGCATCTCCCGCTCTACCAAGGACAACCAGGAGTTGATCTTGGGGTTCTCTATCGTAGATACTGGCGATGTAAAATACACCTGTAAGAAAATCAACAGATTAGAATTGCATGTGTTTGCAAATATTACATCAAAGATAACATATTTTTACTTTAAACTATGTAGAAGGTATATATTTTTGAAAGTTAAATGATAGAAGAATCTATGTATAATTAACATTTAGACAACAACTCTTTAGAATAGGAGGTCCCTCACCTCTTCTCCCTCACGGGAAGCGATTCCATTAATGATAGTGTTGTCTTCGTTTAGAATAATGGCCGCGACGCCAGCGAACATTTTTTTGAAATGTTTCTGCAGTCTAGCTATGTTCTTGCTGTTGCCGATGATCTCAAGCAAATCTTCGTCACCCACAAAGTAGAAACTGTCGCAAAGTTTTTCATTTAATAATTATTTGAAAATATTTTTGATTAGTATCAATTTCTTCATTTAATATTTATTGTAGTATTAATTATTAAAACTCAAAAATGGCAAAACCTTAAGTAGGATCGCTATTTAATTGAATAAAAAATTGATTTCAAGCTCAATTTAATCAGAGTGCTGTATTTTTAAGCGTTAACTTTTTAGTTATAATTTTATATCAATATCCTTTATTTATTTTGTAAATATATAGTTTAAAAAAATTAATAAAGTAGTCAGTTTACCGTGGGAAGCTGCTTCTTTCCCGCTCGAGGTATTCACCAAGCGCCTTCTGTATCTTGCCCAGAAGATCAGCTAAGCGTTCTAAAGATCTTTGTACGCCAGGTATATTAAGTACATCCATAACCATTGGAGATTTGCTAACTTTCTTCATAAGACCCAAGAACTCCGAACTATAAAATTTAAGTTTTTATTGTAGTGTCTATTTTATAGATTATTATTATTATTCTAAAGCAGGAGTATAATAAAGCTTAATATATTTTATAATTTTATTAGCGGTGCCTGACACGCATTTCATTGCCTCGTCTTTGTCAGAAACCTTCACGGGGGACGCGTAGCCATCAATGCAACCCAACTTTGTCATATAGATTAAACTCTCTGACAATAGTAATACACGAAAAATAAACAGATAAAATAAAAATATTTAATGTAGATATTATAGTGTACTTAGTCTCCAAAATGAAAGAGTTATACGTCTATTTCTTACATACTACCTACCACATGAATGTGATAGTTGTTATAGAGAAAAAAAATAATGATCACCTAATGCTCTGAAAACGACTGGTTTCTACAGGTAGCAAGGTTTTAATATCGGCAGAGCCACTGAAGATGCCTTCGAGGTATACCCAGCGCCTTTGTACATCAATCCAAACATCGAAAAGAGCATTGATGCGGTTCAATTTCTCCTCCCAAGTCAGGGCTTCTTCTTCAAATACCTGAATATATTGAGATTTTTTAATTCCAAATTTAAGAAAGAAACCCAAGTGAATTTTTTAAGTTAAAAAGTAAAAATCATAACAGATTAATTTATATAAAAATCACATCACATGTACATTACCTTATAATACGGCGAGAGCTTCATAGCTGCTACACTGTTAATATGTTCTTTTACTTTGTTGAACAAATCGTCCCAGCCGCGAATGATTTTGCACTTGTTTTGATAGTTAATCAAATCTAGCTCGTAGCTTTGCCATGACTCGCGAACCTGTAAAATAAAATTACTAATTGCATGAAACAATCTACATCATATATACATTTACAAAACTACGAGAGTTTTCAAGAATTATTAATTCATTATTATTTACAATTTTTAGACAAACCTGTTTCAAAAACTCTTCAAGAGCCAACTCTCCTTGAGCAACAGAAACGACATCTTTGACTGTATGCTCGTTGTGTAGCAAGTCCGCATCCCACACTTGTCCCAGTGTCAGTTCCGAAAGCGCCCACTCGACACGCAAAGCACGGCAAAGTTGACGCCAGTGACGCTCCTTCAAAGCGTCCGATTTCAACTCTACTATTAACATGTTCACCTGTTGAAAACATAATGGTATGTTATTCATTCTACACTTGAAATTGAAAAACATATTTACAACAACTTTGTTAATCGTAACCAAAAAATTATCAATAATATCTATTAGATAATTATTAATATCAAATTATTAAAATAACAGATATCAAACACCACAAATACCTTCGTATAGGACTGCAAAAGTTTGCGGACATATTCATAGCTGTCGTACATACGCAGACGCGCCGGCAATTCCTTAAGTTCATTCAACATAGCTTCCAATTGTTGTCTAAAAGTAATAAAATTCAGTAATATTTAATCAGTAATAAGGATGAGACACAAGTTTGTTTTAAAGCTCCAATATGGAGGTGGACCTACAAGTCCCGGATCAAGATGAGAAAAACATCCTTTATAACAAATAACATTTCAAGATAATATAATATTAGTGGAAATGTATATTATGCATCATTATAAATAATAACTTTTTTGAATACAATCAATCTTTGATGGTAGAGCCATGCTGCAGCTATATTAGTAGTATACTTGTAGCACAAATAGGTCGGCTCGACCGGGGAAGGACCACGCTCTCACAGAATACCAATGTAAAATAGCAGCTATATGCTGCTGTGTTTCGTATGGTGAGTGTAGAGAACCGGAGACCCTTTTTACTGGAAATGAGGCATTCCATCTTAGTCCTCATGGGTGACAACGCATCTGCATTTTGATTTTTAATAGAGGATAGATGTAGATGTCTAAGGGCCGCAGCAACCACTTACCATCAGGTGGACTGTGTGCTCGTTTGTCACCCTTGTCCTATTAAAAAAAATCTTTTTAGTTATGTTAATAAATTGAAAATTTTTAATATAAAATACCTTAGCTTCCTTGGCTGTACCGACAGCCATGGTTTCTCCCTAATATCATCAATTTGAGTCCAAATTTTGCTGAGTGACGACCAAACGCCACGCAAGTCCTGAAGTTCTTCCATAACTACCGTCATGCGTTCATTGTTCACTGAACTACCTATTATATAAAGCATAGAAATATTGTTAAGGTATTAAAACAACTGGTTGCTAAGTTTAAATTGAAATAAAACGAAGCAAAAGTTACAAGATGTTAGAACTAAAATGTTAAAAGTTAACAAGAATTAAAAAGAAATAACAAGAAGACAGGAACACGCATTCTCTGTTCATTTAATTTACTATTCATATCATCCACTACTTCATATCATTGTGTGGGTGTCATAAAAGGTGACGAGTTAAAACGGAAACCGATGGGAAGCATTATTTGCCTGATAACAGTTCAATCTGTCCATCCATTACAGCCTATAAATGTTCACTGCTGAACATAGACCTCCTCCCTCTTGACTGTCTAATGGAGGCATTTACTGGAGGACTTTAATGGAGGGACGCAGTTTTTATCATTTCGAGTTGTTATCAAGGTGCTGCTGTTCATCTATTTAGTTTTCTTCTGTCGCCTCTACAGACAGGACAATATTTTTACACCGCTACTACACGGTTATACAGAGTTATTTTGCAATAACCTGCCAAATTTGCAGAGAAAGTTCCGAATAAGTAATATAGGCAAATGGTGGAGCAAAATTAATTAAAAAAAAAATCTCTATGATTCCGTCCATATTATCTTTTAAATTCAAAATGTGTGGTAATGCATTATTTCAACTGATTTTACTGCGCACGCACACATTCGTAAGGGTCGATCGGTAGGCTAAAATGTTGTTGCCCATAAATCACATTCAATTTGGGATAATTTCAAATAAAAGTAGAAGCCTTATATATTTCTATTTTCTAAAACTGCAACGACGGTATATTATTATTTATATATTTCAACTTAAATTTAAATTTTGGCTATTGTTTGAAAAATAACTCTTTATAACTGTTCAAAATAAATAAATTAATGCTGTTACCAAGCAGGGCAACTATGACAAAATCTCTCCTACGAGGCAATCACCTATGAGGGTGGCCTATGTTCTTCAGTGGACTTTTGATAGAATGTAATGAATAAATGAATAACTGTTTTTGACTTTACAACAAATTAATATGCGTTATTTTATTAACATGTTATCACAGAATGCCATTCGACTGCACACATTCTGTAACAAATTTTCAAAATTAATACTCAATAACTTACCAGTATCATGCAATTCAAGGGCCTCTTTGGCTTTAGCAACATTATCTCTCTCATCCTTCAGCTTCGTGTAACGAGTTTCCATAACTTGCAAGCGTGCTAAAGCATCTTCTGGTCTGGTGGAGCCATCTGTTGGTTTATTACGTTCCCATTCACCAAGGAACTCCAAAGTTCGAGCTTCTACAGCTTTGTCCTCAGCTACAATCTTTTGCTGGAGCGAGGCCACCTATAAAAAAAATTGGGCTTTAAGCACATAATATATAGACAAAATTAATGTATGAACAAGTACAATTAAGAAACAATTAACATTTGAGGAGTTTTATAAAAGACGATAAAGAAGGCATTCTCTCCTGTAATACCGAAAAGAACTTTTTACTGTGCTAAAGAAGCGCAAGCATAGTTATTGTAGTCGGTTAATAATGTAGATAAATAAATTATTATGTGGACATTTAAGTAAAATTAACCCTAGAAGATATAAAAAAACATTGTGAATAAAAGATGGTTTATTAAAAATAAGAATTATTAATTAAGTACTGACTTGAGTTTGAATAGAGGAATCTTTTCGTCGCATTATTTCATTAAACGCGCTCCATTCGCCTTCGATGTTATCTACATGTAGCCATTGCGAAGGAAACTGGAATCTGCAAAATTTTTACAATAATAGTAACATACTCTTCATCAGGGATGTTACGAATGTCATATTTTTAACATTGCGAATGCGAATGTTTGGGAATAACATACACAGTCATCACTTTTATTACTTATAATTATAATAGGAATATGAAAAAATATCAAAAAGTAAACCAGTGTAATACTTATGCAGTAATTATATCTAATAGTCAAAGTTCAAAAAAGGGATATAATATTTCATAAAAAGTAATTTTGCCGACTTTTCGTCCATGAGGCGATTTCTAAGAGGCTCGTATTCGTAGTTCGTCGTATCGTATTCGTAGAGGCTCGTAAGGCCGACTGCACTGAACAATTGCTCAGTGCACACTAAGAACGCTGGCCGGTGGAGCGCTTAGATATTTACGGACCAGATCTATCAATTTGTCGTATTTTAATTTAGCTTTCCACCAGTCGAGAGGATTTTCATCGCGAGACGCTCGTTTTTCTTTAAGATAGACCTTCAATTGAGCTTTAATTTAATTTTTTTTAGTGTCTCCAGATTCTACATACGAGCCTTCGTTTTCGTTTGAGGAATCTAGAATGTCTGCCAGGTTGCTTTTAAGACTTTTAGCAGAACTTGTTGAAGGCTCATTTATTTTCTCTCGATTATTATCACCATCCCGATTAGACAGACTTAGAGACAATTTAATATATCAATATCAGAGTAGACTTTGTGCAGCGAGAATGAAACACCTTCTATTGGTCGAATGAAATACGTGATGCCTGCCTGCGCCTCGACTTGGACGATCCTCGCGTGCGAGGATCGACCAAGGGCGCGGCCACCGGGCGAGACGCGACAAGACCTGTACACATTCGCATTTGTAAAACATTCGCATCGCTTGATGCGAATGCGAATGCAAATATTCGTAACATCCCTACTCATTACACATTTATTCTACTTTAGCATTAAAGAACTTAACAAACTACTACAAAAAATTACTTGGCATATGCTGCCTTTCGTTTGTTTTGAAAATTCTGCTATTCCTTACAGTAAGGTTGTAAAAAATCTAGGGGTTCTAATTGACAGTACAAGGTCTTGGGCACCACAAATTGAACAAATAAGTAAGAAAATGTTTGCAGCTTGTGGAAGTCTCAGAAGACTTCGAAATTTCTTACCCATTTCTACCAAAATTGCGTTAGCACATTCCATTTTGTTGCCTATTTTAAACTATGCTGATATATGCTACACTGATATTTAACAAGCAAGCAATTAAACAAGCTTGAGCGCCTTCAAAATCTTTCCTTTCGGTTCATATTTGGCTTACGCAAATATGACCATGTATCCCAATTTCGAAATCAACTCAAGTGGCTCCCAATTCACCTTCGCCGGAATGTTCATTTACTTTCTTTACTTTTTTGTGTTCTGTTTGATCCGAAATCTCCAAGGTACCTTAAGGAACAATTTCACTATCGATATGAATTTCATGATCGTAGTTTGCGTTCAGTGTATAGCTTGGCTTTGAACACTCCTTACAGCGTAACTTCTTTTTATAATAAGTCATTTACTTCACAAGCAACCAGACTCTGGAATTCATTACCACTTAACATCCAGCAAACGCAATCTTTACAAACTTTTAAAAAACAACTGAAGGAGTATTATTTGAATTTCCCGTCATAATTATAAATTATATGCATTTCCTCTTTTTATAAATACTTGTTTTTTTTCTTCTTTCTTTTTGCTTAATTTTCTCTGCATATATATATGTATGTATGTATGTGTGTATATATATGTATATATTTATCTATATGTATGTATATATTTATTTATTTATGTTTATTAATTTTATAATATTATACATTCTATAATTCATATATTTATATAAATCGTGTTTAATTATAAGTTTTTGTCCTCAGTTTCATTTTATATTGCATGTTGCACCTATCCGTCAAAATATATTACATTGTTCCCTATTACGTTCGGTTTGTCAGGTAGAAATCGCTTAAAGCGATATGACCACCGTTTGTAGTTCTTAAGTTATTCCGTAAAAGTTTAGGCACTACTAAAATTGACGTCGTTTTTCATGAGTAAGGCCGTAAGTGCTTGTACCTTTGACGTTCCAAGATGCGTTGTGCTTCTTTGTAGGTTTCAACCTGCTTTTCCCATGCTAGTACCTCGCGTTTTAGTTGTTGTACGTAAGTGATGAGAGATACCGCATCGCTAGTAGAAGCTGCCTCTGTTAAAAATATATTAAGCAATATGTTAATTATTGGGAAAACTAGAAAAGTGCATAAAAGCAACACATGGTAAACAGTTTCTTTTTCTTTTATTCATTACTGCCTTCCATAAGTCCTCAGTAAGACATAGCTCCCCACCAAGTAATGCTACAAAACAAGGTCATGTTACAAAAAACAACTTTTTCTTTCCCTGATTGTCTGGAATAAAAAAAGTATTTTATTTAAAATAAAAGTCCATGTCCCATACCAATGGTCTGTTGCTCGAGTTGTCCTCTGGATTTGGCGAGACGTGCGTGGAACTGCACCATCTCGCCCCCGAGCAGCGCGCCGAACTTTCCGAGCACCTCCTTGTGCCACGCGTCATACTTCAGCGCCACCTTGCTCTGCACGCGCGCGAAGTCGATCACCACTGGCCCATACTCTCGTCGCGTGTCCGATGTATCGAATGTCGTGCGCGATTTCCTGCACAAGTAAATCAAAAGTTCATTTTTGCAGCCATTTGCCTTAAGTAGGATTTAATATTAAATAGGCAAAGGGAAAAATTAAATTGGTAATAAACAAAATGTAAATTACAATTTTTTTAATCCATGGAGGATTTTAAGGCAAGTACTTATGAACTATCATGAGGCGCTTACAACCTAACAATGTTATATTAATTTAACTACACTCATGGACAAATTTAGAGAAACGTAAAAAAGGTTGACTTTCTTCTGTTGCATTATTATCGTGCGCACTGGCCACAATCATTAGGACAGAATTTGCTGACAAAAAATGCTTTAAAAAAAAAGAAAGTTTTGGAATGTTTTTTTCTTCTTATTTCATTTGTTTTTATGTTATTACTAGCTGGCCAGGCAATCGTTGTTCTGCCCTTTTCGACGACCCTTCCTATGAAAAAGGTCACTTATTGGGATAAAAAGTACCCTATCTCTCAAGTTGAACCAAACTGCACACAGTGTGCAAAATTTCATTGAAATCAGTTCAATAATTTAGGAGTTCATCGCGAACAAACAATGAGGCACGTAATTTTTATATATAAAGATGATTATTATTATTGCGTTATATTGCGGTCGTTCATATAGTGAAAATTTTAGTTAAAAAACTTTTGAATTTCAGTCTAAAATTAGGTTCTTAAAATGTTTTAAAATTTTTGACGAAACCGACCCTTACTTTTTCCGCGGTAAGAACGAATCTCCGAGAATTCGAAAGGTTACAGTAAGCAGAAACACTGTGTAAAATGATTGGTTGCATGCTTTCTTGCCACATACCATTTGAGTTAGCTCAAGTTAATTTTGCTCGCAACCACGTAAACTTAAATGACAAAGCTTGGAGTCAAGTTCTATTCATATATGAGTCCAGATTTATTCGGAAGCCAGATGATGGAAGAATAGTGTAGAAATATGAGAGAGAGGTACACGCAGTACAATATCATAGGAAAATAGGCATATGGTGGAAGGGTTAGTTATGGTATCGGGAGGTATTTGTATTGGAGCACGTTTGGGACTCCGCGTCATTGAGAATGGGTCACTAACAGCGGCACGATACGAAACTAAGATTTTGAAAGAAATTGTAATGCCATTTGCCCCTTTTATAGGAGATAGATTTGTTTTCATGCCCCCCATACTGCGGCCGTAATTGTCGAATACCTTCAAGACGTTGAAATCGATGCTATGGGGTGGCGGCCAGCGTACTCTCCCGACTTAAACCCCATAATGCATGTATGGGATAAGCTTGGAAGACAGATTAAGAAAAGAAATCCTGCCTCCGCTAATTTGAGAAAGCTTAAAACGCATTAAAAGGAATTACAAGATTTATATTACAGGATTTACAGGATTTTATTGATAACTTGAGTTTAGTCTCCTTGGCATACTCCTATGGCAAGAAGATTGGAAACAGTTCGAAGAGTTAGAGGTGGCAACACTAAGTACTAATTATAGCCCGCGACTTCGTCCGAGTGGAATTTATTACGATTAGATTACATGGGTTTTATTATTTTTTTGCACGGAACTCCTATTTCTTTTTCTAAAATAAACGTGGCCTAAGTAAGCTACTATTTATAACTTCAGCTATCTGCCAGTGAGTCCCGTCAAAATCAATATTTCGGAGATAAGCCAGAAAAACCAGACAGAAAGACTGACAGACCGACACGGACATACAAGAATTTTAAAAACTGTGTTTTTTTTGTTATAAGTACCGTATAAACTTTCATATACATTTAGTAAAAAGCTAAATAACAGCTGACATTAAAACTGACACTTCAATTTTATTTATTTGTTTAGATATTTTGGTTAATTTTTGTCATTTGATCGTTTGTTTTTTCGACGTTTGTAATTTTAAATTAACTAATAATAAGTAAATTCCAAATTAATAAACTTAACTGTCACAAATATCCATGATTTTTTCACACACTTTTTTTCGTTTCTCTAAATTTGACCACGAGTATATTTTGCGTTTATAGAAAAAAAGGAAATTCTAGAAAATTACATACTTAATATCATTGAGGCACTTGATCCACAAAGTAATATCTTCTCCAAGGCGTCCATATAATGTTTCAGGTTGGAGATCCCAAAGTGCTTGATAGCTGTAGAGAACATAAAAACATAGCATCAAATTAATAAAACAATTTAAGTGTGTTTTATATTTTATATTAAAAATAAATGTAAACTAAATATTAATAAAGAAAAATATCACTTTACCGTAGCCATTCATCCACATAGTCGCGGACTTGCGATATTTTTTTCTCAATGGCATCGTATGCGTTTTCCAGAGGCGACGAACCGCCAGGCAACTTTGTCAACAGATTTCTGTATGTGACGGTTTGAGCACGAGCTACACCAACTTGGTATCTGTAAGAAAACGCATGTCAATTGTGGGTAAGTAGAACATTTTAATATCCTTTATTATTAATAAATTATTAATTTAATTACACTTTTAATGTTAATTCATTTCATAACCTTCATAAACGCAAAGATTTTAGTTTTTAACCAAACGCCGTAAGTAGTAAATGATATTCTCGAACATGTTTTATCTCTTCTGATGAAACTATTTAAACTTCATCTAAAAATGATAAGAGATACCTAGTCAGGTCATAAGTATTGTCACACAGTAAAAACTTTTCTTTTAGAATGCTGGCCACAAAAAAGTTTATTGAATTCGAATTTCGAATTGTTCATGAAAATAAAACTGTATACTTTTTAGAATTTTACTCATTTTTAAATATGGAGTGGACGCTTAAAGAAGACCGTGTTGCAGTTATTGCGTTGCATCGTTGTGGTTACGCGCCAATTCAAATTTTTGACATACTGAAAAATTTGAATATAACCAAAAGATTCGTTTATCGTACCATCAAACTATACAATGAAGACTCTAGTGTAGATGACAGGTCAAGAAGTGGTCGCCTCGGTCTGTTAGGACTCCAGCAGTGATAAAAGCTGTGAAGGCGCGAATTCAAAGAAATCCCAAACGTAAGCAGAAACTGTTGGCCCTTCAGATGGGGTTAAGCAGAACCACGGTGAAAAGGGTGTTAAATGAAGACTTAGGGCTTCGGGCATATCGAAGAAAAACAGGACATCGTTTGAATGCTCGTCTAATGGACCTGAGACTGAAGAGATGCCGCGCTTTGTTGAAGCGGTACGCGAGAAAAAATATCGGGAAAATTTTTTTTCGGATGAAAAAATTTTTACCGTAGAAGAGAGCTACAACAAACAAAATGATAAGGTGTACGCACACAGTAGTGAAGAAGCGAGCAACCGTATTCCGCGTGTCCAACGAGGTCATTTTCCATCCTCGCTCATGGTATGGTTGGGAGTTTCTTATTGGGGCTTAACAGAGGTACATTTTTGTGAGAAAGGTGTAAAAACGAATGCAGTTGTGTATCAAAATACAGTCCTGACGAACCTTGTGGAACCTGTTTCTCATACCATGTTCAATAACAGACACTGGGTATTCCAACAAGATTCGGCGCCAGCTCATAGAGCGAAGAGCACATAAGACTGGCTGGCGGCGCGTGAAATCGACTTCATCCGGCACGAAGACTGGCCCTCCTCCAGTCCAGATTTGAATCCGTTAGATTACAAGATATAGCAACACTTGGAGGAAAAGGCGTGCTCAAAGCCTCATCTCAATTTGGAGTCACTCAAGACATCCTTGATTAAGGCAGCCGCCGATATTGACATGGACCTCGTTCGTGCTGCGATAGACGAATGGCCGCGCAGATTGAAGGCCTGTATTCAAAATCACGGAGGTCATTTTGAATAAACTTTAGTGTCATAAGAATCTATGTTTTGTTAAGTTCATTTTAGTATATAAATGGTTACATAATGAATAAACTTGTTTCAATTATTTTATATTAAACATGTGACAGAATTTATGACCTGACTAGGTATATATATATACTAGGTGATACAATATTAAGTTTATTTACAACTACAATTAAATATTAAAGTTAAAACATTTTTAATGTAACCGCAGTTTTTAATATTTAGAGAAAATAACATAGCAATATATTTGTTACATGTTGATTAAAACCCCTGCAATTGTTCTAAAAAGCAAAACCGGTCAGGATAAAAAATAAGTTAATATTAAAAAAAGTTAGATGAATACAAATGTTATGCATTTTTCATTTTAGCAAACAATGACGTCCCACCAAGACGCAACAATCGCAGTATTAACTATAAAAACGATAGAGGTTTTTGGTAAAGTAATACGGAACCTGGTGCTTTGCAAACGGTGTAGACTGGTGACGATGGCTTGCCACGCAAACATCTGGCGCATCAGCTGGAAGCGCGCCTCCTCAAGCGACGGGAACAAGTACATCTGCTGATTCGTGATACGGACTTCGTGCACCACGCGAGCGATCTGTGCAATGAGGTTATATCATTTATTTATATTTATTGGGCTATATATCTATACATTTTTTGTTTAATTTGGCTCGAAGAACCAGTAAGTTTCACTTTTATAGTTTATTAGTGCGAAACTTTGTTATAAAAAAGGGACTATGATCCATGCATTAAAACTTTTAAGGATTAAAAATTAATAACAATGTAAGAGTACATGAACATTAACAAGGATTACCTGTGGTTCTCCCCCAGGCTTGTGCGTAGGTACAGCTGGAGAGTAAGTATCCATTGACAGATCAAGTTCATTTGTCTTGCCTAGTAACGCTGCTGTCCATGCTTCAATACCAGCTTGCAGACGCGCCGCTAATTTTTTCTCAACCTTAAAATAAAACATGTTTCAGATTAGTAGGATAATATTAGTAACGACAGTTATACACATAGTTATAAATTGTTTATATAAATAATGACAAAGTACAATTTCAATACCTCTTCGTCAAGGCGTTGCACCCATAAATGAAGATTGCTGTATTGACGCAACGAGAGGTCATCAATAGCGCGCTGGAGACGACTTAGGATATCCGCGAGACTCTGCGCCGAATATGGGCAGGTCTCCAACGAACGGGTATCTACTGATATCTGCTCTTCTACGGCTAGCAAATCTTCAACCTTGATTTAAAAAAGATAATATTAATAAATAAAAAATATTCTAAAGTATATTAGAACCACATAAAAATCAATGATATTATAATTTATAAAACACACAGTACCTTCTCTTGGAACAGTAGCACGACTTCGCTCAACTTTTGCACATACGGATCCAGCTTGAATGACTCCCAAACGAGAGCCATACCTTCAGACACCTGGTTGAGAACATCACGGCGTAAGCCTGCTACTAGTGGTATGATCGAAGCTTTATCACGGATCTGTAATGTTACAACACATTAACTTAATTTTTTTTTTGGGGTCATTATATTTTGTATATAAAATTCATAATACTTTATAGTCAGAGTTCAAGTTGCAAGATAAAAAAAAAACAATATGGTATTTTTTGCAATATGCCAAGTGTTTTTAATTTTTTTTGTTATGGTAATGCTACACATCAATTATTAAAAAAATAAAAAGCTAAGATATTTATCTATTTTCCTACATACAAGCATATTTAATGCAAGCAATTACTAAACTAAATGCAATATACTGAGTGATACACAACCATGCAACCTATTGTCAAACTACCTTTGTATGAGTCCTATTATTCAGCTGCATAAATTAAAATGCACGTGTTAGTAAATCCACTCAAAATATTTTGCTCTTAACTTTTAAATGTATTAATCATGTGTAATAAAATGAAATTTTATCAAGGCGTTATAAGTGCCGAATTTCATGTTATTTTTAATGTGCCTTTATATTGCAATGTGTATGATAGAGATAATGTGAAATATATACCTTTTCTAAGGTGCGTTCATAGGTACGAACGCTTTCGATGAGCGATATCGCAAACGGATACAGTTGATTTGCCTGGTGCGCTTTATTGACTATTGCCAAAGGTACTCTGAAAATATAACATTAATTTTAATTTTATTAGTAGGTTATAAACGAGCGCACAGCTCATTTTTTAATAGTATGTGCTTACTGTGATTTATAGACAATGATTCATCGTTATTGACCCAAAATACAGATGCATTACCGCCTTATAAAAACCAACAGGGATAAATTTTCATCATACAAAACGACAATCCAGTACCATGAAATTTTATATGATAAAATTTTATTGAATTATAACATATATTGATCATTACCTGAATCCAAGATTTTTCAGGTTTCGTACTTCTTTATAGAGTGTTATTATTTCAGGCAAGAAGTTTACTTTCAGTTTCAAGATTGTACCAGTTTTGCTGGATCGAGCACGCACTGACTCTATGGCGAAAATTCGACCTGACACGCCGAGATTCCGTTGTTGCACCTAAAATATGAGGAAAGGAGATGTAGAAATTGGAAGCTTGACATCGTTCGTAACAGTTATACAAAAATATGTAGGTAATAAAACGATAAATTATAAGCATAAATGAATGGTTTTTATTTCTGTAATATATGGGATAGTCATAAAAACATTTTTAAGCTGAAAAACGAAAGCTAATGCTTTTACTATAGCAGAAACGGAACGTTTTTAAATATTATCTGTATTTTGTCTACAGGAATAGATAATGAAGGCTATTTCTTATAATAAAATGGCCTTCATTATAAAAAAAAAAATATCATAATATTGAAACACTGAGGCGAATCTGTAGAGATTAATATGGAAAAAAGAATACAATTTATAAAAACGATTGAATTGGCTATGTTACTAAACTAAAAAAAAATTGAATATTATCTGACATGATTGAGCAGGCTGTATGGTCATTGATCATTGCCTGTTCCGAAGGAGACAACTTTGTAACTTCGTGTTTTAACTTGTCATGTGCATTTGGCATTGTGGCTGTTTATAGATAGATTTCGTGTTTTTACTTTTGTGGATTTATTTAACTTGACCCTTGGTTTTACTCTCTGATTACAAGACAGTACGTTGTTGCGCCCTCATAATGACAATAACGTGGTACTTGGGTTATGAGAGGAATGGAAAAGACAATGTACAGCTTCCGGCTGCTTTTCTTTCTAGATGGCATTTTATTAATAATTGTAGTAAATAATGAAACAATTATTTGTTGACAATTATTGAGTTTTATTTTACTTTATTTAATAATAACTACAAAACTGCATTCATTTGTGTTCTCTTCAGTTGATTCAAACAACTTATCACAAGAAGAAGTGAATTTACTACATAACAAATCATAAAAGTCATTTGACATATCACAAAACTTAAAATAAAAATATAACTCCAGGTCCTACAGAAATAATTATGATCTTTTGACATAAATAGCACATGTTTAAATCTTCAAAATAAGATATTTTAGAACTTTGTTTACGCCGGGCCCAAGGTTATATGGAACTAAGTTCATCTCCTTTCAATATTGTCCACAGCCATAGATTATGGGAGAATTAGGTTTTATTAAAAGTGTTTGTTTGAAATAAACATTAAATGAAATAAATAATATATACATAAAAAAATTCGTCTTGTCCTATCGCGACAAACGCCGGAGTTCCTCAGGGGTCCGTTCTCTCCACGACTCTCTTCGTGCAGCATATAAATGATCTGTTAATTCCCGGTATCTATGGGTATGCAGACGACAGCACAGTTGTGGAGAGATACCAACCAAGTGCTTGGGCCAGTCGGGATCAAATCCAGTCTGAACGAGAGGCTATGGTTGAGCGTGTGAATCTCAAACTACAGACAGTCTCCGAATGGGGCGATGCCAATCGTGTGAAATTCAACGCCTCCAAAATACAAACATGTCTTTTCACCGCTAAAAGGAGCCCGCTCACCCTGGCTCCTACTTTCCGGAATGTATCCTTGAAGTACACTAACTGCCTTCAGTTGTTAGGGGTTAATTTTCTCCGAACCTCAACTATGGGCGGTTCATTTAGCCTAGAGCCAAAGCAGCCGCAAGGAAATTTGGTGTCCTTGCAAGGGTGCGGCGGTGCTTCACGCCGGGGCAGCTTCTTAACTTATATAACGCGCAAGTCCGGTCGTGCATGGAGTACTGCTGTCACATATGGGCTGGTGCTGCAAAATGCCACCTGGCAGCGTTGGACTCACTGGAGAGACGTGCTAAGAGCCTCATTGATGACCTTGATTTGGTTGAAACCAATCTTGTCAGCCTCGAGCACAGGCGCAGAGTAGCCAGTCTCTCGGTATTCTATAGGATGCAATTTGGTGAGTGTGCGCAGGAATTACACGCTTTAATTCCTCCCATCCTTTTCACCATCGGACAACCAGACGATCAGCGGGTCTTCATCCCTTTGTTGTCGATATTCACGCATTAGAACCGAACGGTTTGCTTCGTCTTTTTTAATGCGTACAGCAAAGGAGTGGTATAATTTACCGGCATCTATCTTTCCGTCCTAATACAATCTGGGCGTCTTCAAGGCGAAAGTGAATAGGCTTTTGTTACTCTAAAACAGTGCGATTTACCATCTAGGGCTGTATCACCACTTACCACCAGGTGGGATTGTGGTCAAGCACTGGCTTATAAAAAGTAAAAAAAAAATAAAACTTTAGATCTAATACATACTAAACAAAAAATAAAATGAATTTATAAGTGACAGCTTCATGCCAAATGGATGTCTGTAGTCTCTGCCTATCCTAAATATAATCTATATCTATTATGTACAAATTTATAAAATATTTAATATAATATAACAAACCTTTCGCGCCCAATCGTCAAATACTTCTTGAGTATCCAATTTGAGGCGGAAACTATCACCGTCAGCTTTCAACTTCTGACCCTCAATATGGTTTTCCCAACCTTTGCCTATAGAAAATAATTGATTAAAACATGTTGATATTGGTTCCTTTCCTTATTGATACAAAATTATAAAAATAAGCTGTAATATTATACATTTATTATAATATATTGTATAGGTAACATAACATTTTTATTAAATAAAAACATTTACAGTTCAATAGAATGCTATAACATATGAAATTGAAATTTTATTAATTTAAACTTACCTAGTACATCTTCTACTCGCTTCAGGTAAGCAGTGAGTTGGTGATCAATCTGTTTAGCCCAGATTATGGAGCCGGCAACGGGAGGCAAATCGCGCACCAAGGACAAGCGGCTGCATTTTGACTGAGGGTATTGCACCTGTCACCAAATACGATCATTGAAACCAATGTTAGTAATAGCAAAATCTTTCCACTTACATGTGATCAATGGAAATGTATGTGCAACATACTTTTAGTAATATCATCATCATCATCATCATCATTACAGCCCTTCACAAGTCCACTGCTGAACATAGGCCTCCCCTAAGGAATGCCACAAAGCACGGTCCTGAGCCATCTGCATCTATCGACTTCCTGCATGTCTTACCAGGTCGTCACTCCGCGGGTCGCCCAACACTTCGCCTACCAGTACGAGGCCGCCACTCAAGAACCTTTGGTCCCTATCGGTTGTCGGTTCTTCGAGCTATATGGCCGGCCCACCGCCACTTCAGCTTAGTAATCTGTTGGGCTATGTCGGTTACTCTGGTTCTACTGCGGATATCCTCATCTCTAAGTTTATCACGCAGAGAAACCTCGAGGATAGCCCTCTCCATAGCTCGCTGAGCAACCTTGAGCTTCCTCATTCGGCCAGCAGTTAGTTATATAAGATATGGAATATCTAAGAATAAAATTACATAAGATGATATTATTATATAGTTTTACTAATAAACTTTGTAACTATCTAATTTTCGATACTTTTCAATCCTTGTTTTACTGACGAACTTCGGTTGTGAAATTGAACTTTATGTTCTTTGGTTAAGAGCTAAAGTAGACTGTAGTTCACTAAAACATGTGACCATTTTAATTGATCAATTGTTTCGTTTAGCCATATACAGCTACATAACTACATATTTGTGGTTGAGACTTTTTACATCGAATTTGAATTGTCTTTGCACCAATTACTGATTCCTGTACATTTTTGTGAGAATAAGCTTTTTAAAGGAAATTATAGAAGATTTTAAAACTTTTTACACCTGTAGTTAAATGAAAGTTAATGTGCAAGCATGTTATAAATTCGCGACTTTACTAACCTTAAACTTCTCATGCAGAGTCTCAATGTCGTCCTTGACACGCTGTATGAGCTGCGTTTGGTACTCGCGGATGGCGCCCCGTATATGCGGACGAACAAAGAGCGCGTTGAAACGCGAAAATATGCGAAACATTTCATTGGCGTTCTTAGCAGTGCCCAGCTGGTCGCGGAGATGAGCTGTTATACGAGTTTCCACGCGATCTGTGTAAACAATAATATACCAGAAATAAAAAATACTGATCTCTTATTATCTAGTAGCGACACACACAAAAAATTTAATCAAAATCAGTACAGCCATTCACGAGTTCAGTTATAAACAAACATACAGAAAAATTATATGTATAAAAGAAGATTTTATATGTGGGGTGTTTATTTTTATCTTATTATTTTTTAAAGTAAAAATAAATAAGATTATCCATTATGTAAATATTATTATTTACAAAATAATAAAGTCTAACTGGTATGAATGTCTTTAACTATTTTTTTTGAATTTATTATTTGTGAACTGGGACTTCATAATGCTTTATTAATGTAATATGCACTTAGTTGATTAATAATATACATAGGTGATTTTGCCCTCGCCATATATTTATGGTAAAATTATGGGGAATGTGATCATCCAAACTGGAATAAAATAACATCTTTTGGGTATTTTATATGTTGAATAAACTCAAAATGTTGTATACAATTTTTCGTTTCTTTTATTATAGTAAACTTACAAACAAACAGTACAATATTTTGGAATTCGACAAATATTCATCGATACACTGAAAGGTAACACTAAAATTAGGAGATTTTATGCACTAACAGAGATTTATAACTATCTTAACAGCGAAAAACACAATTTTACTCATTAGGTAATTGTTTCTATTGTTTTATGTGCTTACTTGTAATACTTTCTTTGTGAAGCAAAATATGAAATTTCATTTTTTATTTAGTTCAATACAATACAATCATCCGATGTTTCATACTATAACTAATTGAAAAATCATATGAGTTTAAGTTCCAATGTCTGGCTGCTTACCGATTCTATCTTCATATCGGCGTACAGCCGCCTCCCAAGCGTCACATCCTTCTCGTGAGATGTCCAAACAATCCACTTCTTTCACATTCTCATACGCCAGGTTAACCTGTAATAATTAATTTAGATTGGAGGTTTTTTTTTTGTTTACCAGACCAACAATTTAAAGTAATTATGAAAAATTACCGCAACAGAGTATCGCAATTTGTATGACAGGTGTCGGGCGAAAATAATTAGCGGGCCGTAATTTGTTATAAATTTAGGGACCTCACTTTTTATTAACCTCGCAGAACAGAATTAATAGCAATCATTTGCTCAAATATATATAAGAATAAGAAATATTTATTCAGTTCAAAAAAGAAAAATATACAGATACTGATTTAGTTACTGTTATGTTATATATATTATTACTTTGTAATTTTAAAAAGTATCACTGGGCTCCACACTGGGATTCCCTGTATCGTGGAGACCAGTCTTCTCATTTCTCTAAAAATTAATGATTATCCGATATGTACGAGTGAATTTCTCACACACACATAGTTTACAACACAGAAAAAAGAAGGAAAAAAATAAAAACTAACATATACTTATGTTTAGGTGCACACTTTAGTGTTATATTTAACATTGGTCACATTTGGATTTCGAATATTTCTGTAATATTATACTTTTAGAGTACAAATTCAGACCCTATGAATGACTAATTATTATCAAATATGCATTTATATTATCAGGTTTATTTATTTATTTAAGATATTGTTTTCCATTTAAGTCACAGTGTACACCTATAGGCTCAATAACTTTTGCTGGACTTTTTACTTTATATATATATATTATAAAATAAAAAGCCGTAGCACTTATGTAAGTACAGGTCTCTTCTCATTTCCGAGAAGGAGATGGATTTTAGGAGTAGAAAAGAGTTCGACACACTAACCCAGTGTGGTTACATGTCTTCAAAATATTTTTCCAACTGTACACGTGTAGGTTTCTTACAAGGTTACAAGGTTTTCTTTAATACAATGTTTTCTTTAACTCCTGAAGATATGGAAGTAAGTATTTATAATTGCAATTAACAATTTCATTAGTCTGCTTGGGTCAGCAAGCTCTAATACCTTGAATTTTGCTTGGTATGACATTAATAAATACAGTACTCTTTTATACATGAATAGGTCCGATAATTATAAGAGTAAAATATTATCATCACAAATAAAGGAGATGCAAGTCATACCTCTGCAATTGCATTAGCGTCAGCCGCGTCCATGGGCAGCGAGTGCGGTTGGGTTACTTCTCCTACAGCCTGCTCAGTGTTCACGTTCGCTCGGGGACGTAAGACCTGACCGTAAAATATTTCAATAAATATTGTTGTAATTATGGAGTATATAGGAGAATAACATTTTTTTTCTCGAAATACCAAAATCACTGCACGCAATGGTGGATCTTAGGCTGATGATGGATCTTTAGGGTTGGGATTTGAGAGGTGTTTTCTCTCAAGTCCCAGTCCTAAAGATCAGTACATCAAACTTCTGATTATAAATAAATTAATGTTATATAATACAATGGTGTTGTAGATTTTGGTGGTTTTCAGGATAGCCAGTAAGTAAATAAAACTAGTAAGGATATAAGATATTTTAAAGAATCGTAAGATAGCTTAAGCTGTAATATTAACAATGTTTCAAGTAAATTTAAATTTTGTTTTATCTAGGTTTAGAATCCAGGACTCGCCCAAGTCCCCACCGCCAAAATAAACTTACCCGAAGCATAACAGTGCGAAGCTGTTCATGGTGCCTTCGGAAGCGACGCATATGCTCCATGCGCGCCTGAAGCCGCTTGTGGGACGGAGAAACACGCCATACCATCTTTAGATGTTCGTCACGCTTCTTCTTTACGATATCACTAGGAAAATAAAAATAAAAAACATTATGCATTCTTGAAATGGACTTTAATCTTCGGTCAAGTTTATGTCTAAGTGCAGTGATAAGCTTGTAAGTTCTGACATACCATTTTTCATTTAAAATTAATTGGATTTATTACAAAAAAACAAATTTCCTATATCATTGAACTTGATTGAAATTTCAATAGGATACGTAATTCACTCTGCAATTTTTAACTGTCTCGTACCCCAAACTCGTAAAACTATATTTCAAATTAAAATATATATGTATATGTAAATATGATATCACTTGTAAATTGTGTATGTTATCTTACCGTAGAAGCCCTTGAAGTTTTTCATATTCATCATCCCAGCAAGAGAAAACTTCAAAACACTGTGTCATGACCCGTTCAAAGTCTTCAAAAGGTATATGCATCAGGCGTCTAGTACCCAAAACCTATTAGGATTTAATACAAAATAAGTTTATTGAATAAATTGAACTAAATATTCATATACATATACAATAGAAAACCATGTGTTCACACGGGGTAGAAGTGAAATGTTCAGAAAACCAAACTTCAAGAGAATGAATTGATATGTTTATGAATTGTTATACTTCAGATTTGTGAAAAAATTTATAAAAATTAAATGTATAACTAGGGAAAATAAAACAGAGGATGGACAGCAGTATCTTCCTGTTAAAGAAACAAAAAAAACTGTGATTGCCATATCCGCTAAGCTATGCATGGCAACTATGGTAAACATGCCTCTCCTATGAGGCAATCTGTGGGAGAGCTTTATGTTAAGCTGGGGACTTTTGATAGGCTGTAATGAATAAATAAAAAAAGACATAGAGCTACGCAGTTTTGTACTTACCTTTAAAAGTTGTTGTCCCAAGTCGCGAGAAATGGCTTCGACAAGTCTCAAACCACGTTGTATGGGGTATTTAGTGGAGCGGATTTTGCGAAGATGTGAAAATATTTGTTGCACTGCCAACCTTCGAATTGTAAAAAGAACAGCCTTAAACTATATCAATGAAATACTCACATTTTATTAATTTTAAATCAGCATAAAATATGAAATAAATACTATTACTGTTAACAATTACTGACATAATTAGCTGAATATATAATTATCACACTTAAAAAAATTATCTTATATCCGTATAGGTTGTAGAAATTAATATTATTCAAAAATAAACTTACCTTATTCTCTCAAGTTCAGTAGCACTAAGCAGATCATTGATAGGAAAGTCTTTCATGAGCGGATTATAGTCGGAGACAGTAGCTAGTGCTTGTTTTAGTCCAGTGTCAGTATCAAATGAGACAGTTGCGTGGAAACGTTTACCATACTTCAATATGTCCAATGTTAAAGCAACCTGCAAAAAATAATGTTTTCATAACAACTGTTGTATTTACAGATTCTTAAAATTTAAAACATGTTACAAATCACACCCTGGGTCACTATAACTTTTCCTGAAAACCTTAGTGCGGGAACATATTGAGAACATCCCTATTACATTTCAAGGTAAAAGTACCTAAGCGGTCGAGCCTTGTTCGGCGTCAGAAAGAACAAATAAAAGTTAAACAAGGATGTCACCCCATATAGATAATCTTGGAGATTTGTAAAACATTATCTAAATATAAAGTTTCATCCCAATTGTTAGAGCTGTTTCAGAGAAACCTATTAGACACACACACGCGCGCGCGCACACGCACACGCACACACTCGCACACTCTCACACACACACACACACACACACACACACACACGTACGCACACAGACAGACACACACACACACACACACACACAATGTTATGAGATTAGATGTCAAAAACCGATGTAAAAAGTGTGAAACGGGACGTTGTTGACGGCCATGTTTTTGGCAACCGTAAATGTCAAATATAATATATTATCTATGATGTCAAATGTAAATTGTCATTCCATTTCTCTAGTAGTCACGCGAATGTTCTCCCTTGTTAAAGCCGTGTTTACCCTGTTTTTTCGACGGCTTCTGCTTTGTTTTTGGACTTTTTTTGACTGCCCTTACGTTTGACCTTGGCTTTGTTTCTGGTTTTGATTGGATTATCTTACTTTGGACTTTGGCTTGCTTACCGGACCTGAGAATGAGCGATTACGAACCCGTAGCGGGGCCTCCTTCGGCACCTGACGCTTTACTCGAGGAACCATCACACATCGACGAAGACTTCTCTGACGACGACAACTAGGTGAAGCGTCGGCTATACGTGTCTGAGATTATATTCATGTGGTATCTGTCGGATATTGTGTGCGAACTTGGAACGAACGAGCAATGTGTTCGATATAGGGAGGAAGAAGGGCTGGTCCTAAAGGAACGAAAGTGCAGCAAACACAAAACTAATATGAAAATTTCATACTCAAGTGGCTGCAAATTGTTTGGTACCTTCATATTATGTGCTAAAGCATCCTGTAAGGGTAAAGCTGGAGGCAGTGGAGTTAAAATCTCACAACGACAAGGGACTTTTTTTGTAAATGTAACTCTTGATACGTTATACTCCACATATATCATATATGCATATTCACAAGGATGGTCTTATAATCAAACAATTCATGAAGACCCGTATAAACGACAGAGACAACAATGTTTAAGCCCAAATACAATATGTGATTGGTACAATTACTGTAGAGAGGTAGTTGTCATATACTACCTCGATAAACAAAGTCAGTTTTCTGGAAAGATTGGTAGCTCTGGTAAAATTGTACAAATTGATAAGAGGAAATTTGGAAAACGAAAATACAATAAAGGTAATATAAGTATCATTGTGTTTGATAGAAGATGGGTCTGAGATCCTCAGACTAGAGGTGTGCCCGGACAATAATAGGTCTGCTGAGGTGCTGGTGCCGCTTATACAGAAACATGTGGCGGCGGATACCACAATTCAAACGGGTACACCCATAAAAAAGTTCACCACTCAGACCCAGACAATCCATTTGTGGCTGAAGATGGGAATCACACACAACAAATTGAATCACAGTGGAGAGCAGTGAAGAGGTTTTTTAGAAAACAAAATTATAACAATTCTCAAAGTTTTACAGACGTGATAGTAGAGTATTTGTGGAGACGAAATATAGAAGAATTTAATAATTTAGAATTTTGTACAGCCGACTTCAATATGTTATTAATAATAACTCAAAAACTATTGGTCTGATCTTGATCAAATTCATATGGGACCACACGAGAAGTATCAGCTTTCATATAAAAAAAGAATCATCGAAATCGGTTCACGCAGTAAAAAGTTATGAGGTAACACACATGAAAAAAAAAAAACATACAGTCGAATTGAGTACCGTCTCCTTTTTGGAAGTCGGCAGAAAAGGATCCATTCAAAGAAATTATACGAGCAATAAAGCATGTCTATAAAATAAATTAAATAATTAAAATTACATTGTTTCATTTACCACTATCATAGCAGAGTTTAGGGACACCTGACTTTATAGATAAGATAGGTTGAATCTGTACCAAAACTGAATCAGAACACCCTGAATCCACGTAGTCTTGTCTGCCCTACCCTTAGAGTATTTTTGTAAAGCCATAGGCGCGGAGAGAGAACAGCTCCCGCCCGCTGTAGCAAATCACAGGCCCCTGAGTGTGCCGTAGCGGCTGAAGCTGGTCGCCAAAGCTGCGGAGGTGAGCATGGGTGCCTGCAATTTGCTACGCAAGGGCGAAGGGGCTGTATTTCCCGCAGCGCCGAAGCCGTTGGAAAAGTAACTTTGTGTCAATATTCCTATGCAAAAAAGTGAGGTTGTTATTTTACAAAAAAAAAATGATTGCTAATAAACTATACATTTCTGCAAGCGGGGAAGGGTAGGGGGGCTTCCCCTGAACCCTTCCCCTCCCACCCCCGTACGCGAGTACCGGATGTATAGACATCTATACAACTATAGAGTTTAACCGTTATAGAGGTGTGATTATTAAATTAAATAACGTCTTCAAGACAAGAGTGAATAGGCTTCTGTTAGGCTAAGACAGTGCGATTCACCATCTAGGGCTGCATTACCACTTACCACCAGGTGCGGTCAAGCACTGGCTTATAATAAGTAAAAAAAAAACATTATACATGAGTTGTAATCTTTATTAACAATCTAAAAGGCATAATAGGATATTAACTTGACTTTTTCACGTACTGATAAAGACTTAAAAGCCTTCGCTTCGGCATTTTAATCCGGACGATCACAAAACCAAACTAAAACTGGAGGTCACTTTTACACTATTAGCCAAGTGCGAAATTTGCGGATAGAATAAGAATTAGTAAACAAAACTGTACACTAAATATACTCTCAGTAAAAGAGGTAAAATATACTCGCTGTCTCAATTATAGAGGTAATTATGATGATCAAATTGAAAGAACTAATTCCAGATATAGAGGTTTGTTTTGTCCCACTAACAGAGTTCAGTGCTAAAGTGTCGGGATCTAAGTATGAGTTTCAGCTATGGAGGTTTCTCACTTATCCAGGTCTCACTTAGCCAAGTTTTACTGTAACTAGAATATCGTCTAAATAGCTGTATTAAAAACTTCATGCTCTATTGTAACTTTTAGGGATGAAACCCCTGAACTAACCTACTTTACCTATTTAATAAAAGTAGAACCATTAAAATCGGTTCTGCCATTTTTGGGAAATCGGTGAACATACATTAAAAAATCTGCCTTCTTCTTCTCGTTTTTTGAACGTAGTAAAAATATTATGTTTATTTGGTATAAAAAAAAAACAACAAAACAAAGCCAAACATTTTCTCTTGTTTTACTGACAAAGATAAAACACAAAAAACACCAACCTCAATACTTTCTCGTTTTTCTTGAATACGATGAAGTGCACGCTCAAGATTGAGCCAAAAAGATATTTCTTGTAAAGCTGTTCCATTTGATGGGTCACGGTCAAGTTTGGTGACCTAAAACAAACAAAAAATATAGTATTGTTTTATAAATACTTGAAAATACATGAATATTACGCAACAAAACAACTAAATACTTTTTGAATTTCTTTAATCCAGCGGTTGACCCCATTTTGTAGTTGGTTCAAGAATGTTGAGTCTTCCACTTTATCGCCAAAATCGGCGACACGTGGCTTTCGACCTTCATCAGCAGCTCTGAAAAATGTTTATGAGTTATACTTTAAATGTAAAAAAATATTAAAATAAGTTAAAATTATTATGCATAAAATATTATTAAAATTATTTATACTGTAACAAATTTTACCATGTAGTGGCGATATAAGAGTATAGAGTAGGGCTGGAATGAACAACAAGGAATAATATATATATATGAATGTGTAATAATATATATGTGCATGGAATGTGTGTGTGTGTATTGTTAAAAAATGTGATACGCCTCTATATATACCAAATGTGTCGTCAATAGGCAGTGCATCGCATCGCATGCTTTGATATGATACATAAGCTATATCATCAATGTAGTTAAGTATGTTCCAAACATAGGATACATGATGTAAAGCTCTAGTATGAATTTTAATATTCTTAGTAGCAAACCATACTTATGACTTTGCAAAAGTAAAAAAAGGGCCTTGACCCCGCATGTCACATTTTCATGACCAATAACACTTGTAGAAGCTGGCTTTTAAACTACCTTAGCCATACTACTGTGCCTATATCTCCTCTTAAGGTAGGCTGTGACTATATTTTTAACAAGAAACAAAATAAATTACTTAAATTTAAACAATTAATACTAAAATATTTACCTTTTTATAACAGCAGCAACCAATGGATGGACAGGCAGAGTGATCTCAGGAATATCAATATTCTGTTGGAGATGCAGCAGTCCCATCTCTAACTCTGCTATTTTTTTCTCTACAGACGGCGCCATTTTGTCACCATCCCTTAATAAAATAGAATTACCTTTAGAATTTTAAATGGAATATATCAATGAATTTAAATTATTTATGATTGCCAAAAATATTGATTCTTAGATAAATTGTAATATTTTTTTCATTTACATTATTTTATCTCATTTACGTGGTAGCACCATGCTGAAGTTTTATTATGATTGCAGTATGAATAGGTCAACTTGACCGGGGATAGGACCACACTCTCATAGAATACCATAGTGAAACAGCTTAATTCTGCTGTGTTTTGTATGGTGAGTTTAGGGAAATGAGGCATGTCATCTTAGTCCTCGTGGAGTGATAACGCATCAGTATTTTGATTCTTAATCAAAGATAGATGTACATATTTATGGGCCACAACCATCCACTTATCATCAGGTGGACTATATGCTAGTGTCACTCTTATTTATAAAAAATCTAAAATGTGGTAAGCTTCTTATTAAAGTAATGTTTATATATTACATACACACAAGCTTACACTTACTAGATACTTACATATTTTTTTTTAATAGAATAAGGGTAACAAACGAGCATACAGTCCACCTGATGGTAAGTGGTTGCTGCGGCCCAAAGACATTAACATCTATCCTCAATTACGAATCAAAACGCAGATGCATTGTCACCCGTGAGGACTAAGATGGAATGCCTCATTTCCAGTAAAATGGGTCTCCGGTTGTCTACATTCACCATACGAAACACAGCAGTATTAAGCTACTATTTTACCCTGGTATTCTGTGAGAGCGTGGTGCTTCCCCGGTCGAGCCGACCCATTCGTGCTACAGCTATACCAGAAATATAATAATGTCCTTCAAACCGAATTTCGGTCACGGCGGCCAGTCTCAATGGAGACTAGCCATCTGCGTAGGACAGGATTATAGTGCCCAAGTGTATCAGGTGCACTCTCTATTCCCTCACTCTCATAGCCCGATGAGACGGTAAACCGACACGACAGGAGAGAGATCAGGCGTAGGACCAACGGCTTAACGTATTTTCCGAGGCATGGGGGTGAGACACCGCCAACTTTCTGACTCCGGGCAGCTACTGACAATTTCTTGATGGAAAAACTCAATAACTCAATTTTGGCCCAACTCGAGATTCGAACCTGAGACCTCATGATCAGCAGTCGTACTACTACAACCACTAGACCAACAAGGTAGTCCAGAAATATAGCTGCAGCATAGGTCTACCACGTGTAAATAATATAATAATATGTATTTAATACACATATTTAAACTTAAAAGAGAATGAACTAAAAATGTAATCATTTGGAGCTTGTTTTAGTAATTTTTATTAGTATATGGAAACAATTACACTACCTGTCAGCTCTACCACTTTCTTTAACATAGCTCTTGAAGAATGGCGCCATAGTTTTGCTGATGAAAGCATGTAAGGTCTCATATGGTGAGCCATCTGAGAGATTGATGAGGCGTAATTGACTATGTATGGATTTATCGGCCTCAATCACAGCTCCTCGCTTAATGCAGACAAATGCTGCCACTCGTGGTGAAGTGAAATGCACCTAAATAATATGACACGTAAACATTAATAACACAAATTTGAAAATATAGTTAATGTTCAAAACATATTTTACAATTTTATTAATTTACAATTCCTACTTATATTTAAAATATTTACTTTTAAGTATACAATATTATTACAGGAGTTATGGGGTTGTGGTGTATTTATCATCATCCTTTGTCTGGTAAGTGTTTAAAGAGCCGATAATGGGGAAACCCAGTAAGATCTCATGGCTTCAGAAAGATGACAATATATACCTTCTTATTTATGCATAAAATAACTAGACTGGCAAAAAGAAGTGAAGACGGCGAGAGAGGTGTTTCAGGATCATGCCAAAGTCTCTGCCTATACCTCTGGGTGACAGGGGTGTGTTTATGTTATGTATGTTCAAAAATTCTGGACAATTTTAGCAGTAGAACCAGGGTAACTGATATAGTCCAATGTAGTAAGCTTAAGTGGTAATGGGTCAGCCATATAGCTTAAAGAATCAGCATCAATGGGGAATGTTTCTTGAGTAGCAGATGACATTTAGGGCGGTCTCCCTCTAGATGGAAGTGAAAACCTAGTAAGCGATGCAGGAAGCCACCTGTTTCTATTGAGAAACACGTGCATCAGAACTATGGTTTGTGGCATTCTTTGGAGGAAGCCTATGTTCAGCAGTAGTCTTTATTGAGGTCACAGCAACCACTTACCATCAGGCAGACTGTGTACTCATTTGTCACACTATCCCATAAAAAAAATGTTGTGATTGTCTGTAACAATGATGATGATTAATATATTCCTTGTAGTTCTAAATATCTACTTGTACAGTATTACAGACCCTTTATCTATCTTCATGTGATAATCCTTTCAAAATAGGTGTACATTTTGTGCACTTTTTGAACTTTGTCTCTATTGGGTATTAACTCATGTGAGGCCAATATGCAGTTGCATTAATAAAATAAATATAAAATAGTCCTACAAAAAATTGTATGGATGCCACAAGTTTTAAAACATTTTACTCTATGCAACTTTAATAATAAGTCACATTTTAGTTAAAGCTTTATATATACTGCATGTTGTAATTTACAAGTCATTTTAGTTCTGTATTGTGGTGTCAATTATAATAGATATATACTATAAAATATTAAATGCAATTTTGAATATTAATAATGTACTCCAGACCAAATTACGATCAAGCCAGTCTCAACAAAGAATAGCTATAGGCAGGACAGGATTATTGGGTATGAGTGTGTGTGCATGCACAGGTGCATCTTACAAACCTCATTGCTGATTTGATAGTTGACAGCTTCCTTTTCTTCTTCACCTTCCGTTGGTTGTTCACTGTCATCCTCTGTTTTGAAAAGATGAATTATTGTAACTAGATAGGATTTAATTGTGCTCAAAAATTGTAAGAATTGAAAGATAATTAAAAGTTAATAGACAAAATTACCCTAATAATTTAAGGTGGGCAATAATTAATACAAACCTTTCAACGAAAATCGCTGGACGTATAATGATGATACTTGAGGATCAGATATAAACTTTCTAATACAATCTTGATTAACTTTATCTTCTAGTGCAACGTTCAACGCCGGCGGAACGATGTCATCTTCTGGTAGGAGTACCGTTGCAGCTCTCCGAAGGTAATTTGCAAAATCTTGAAATTCAACAACCACGACATTTTGGGCCTCAGAGGCATTTTCGCTCCCATCTAGGGAGTCACCCATGGCTGTTCAGGGTGCGAAAGAAATCTATAAAGTATTTGAATATGAAATATTAATTAAAACTATATTCAATCCGCATTAAAACTTCGCAGCCGCAACGAATATTGACAAGTAGGGTGCGGATAGAAAGTTTTGATAGGTGAGGTGACGCATCACTCACCCAATGTTACCATTTATAAATAAATAAAATAAAAATCAATAAAATCCCAATGTATTCTTTCTGGGTCTTTCTAATAAAAAGGCTGCAATGGCATCTCTTTTAGTTACTTTGTTTTGGAAGTTTCTAGTATAGGCATTTTGTATTGAATTGCAGCGTTACGTAAGAAGTTCAAATAAACGACAAAAAAAATTGATTGTATAAAATAATTGGACTTCTTTGTTATTTAAGGAGATGTGATAGTTGGTATTATCCTCTCTATTTTTTAAAAAAAATGTTAATTATGTAGGCAAAATAAATTCAGGGAACCGATTTGGAAATCGATTATTAATAAATCATAATCTAATGAATCGTTGTAAAATAATCGATTCTGTACAATACTATACTCAAAAATATAAAAATTTTAATATTTTGAACTTCCAAGTTTTTTTTTTACACTTATACGATTGTGCTCCTTGGGTGCAGGGCTTGGGGAGTTGGTGAGTGGTGAGTACAAAATTAAGGCACAGCCTTCAAACTATACTGAAAGCTAACAACTACTCTTAAGTATTTAAAACCTGGTTTTTGACCGTGGTATTTTTACGTACTCGTACTTAGAAGACCTGGTATTTAATTTTGCAAGTATATCTCATCCCTAATTACAACATTCATAAAGTTGTACGTGGTAGAGCCATGCTGCAGCTATATTACCGGTATAGTTGAATCACGAATGGAACGGCTCGACCGGGGAAGGACCACGCTCTCACAGAATACCAGCCTAAATAGCAGCTTAACGCTGCTGTGTTTCGTATGGTGAGTGTAGAGAACCGGAGACCCCTTTTTACTGGAAACGAGGCATTCCATCTTAGTCCTCACGGGTGACTACGTATCTGTATTTTGATTCGTAATCGAAGATAGATGTAGATGTCTATGGGCCACAGCAACCACTTACCATCACTGACTGTGTGCTCGTCTGTCACCCTTGTAAGGAATTGTAAGCCTTTTACCTGAAAATGTAAGGTTTGTTTTGTATGCATGTGGTTTTCGGTTAGCCTTGTGTCACGACCAAAATCCTTTGCTTGCTTGACATAATTAATCGTTTTTAAATAACGAACTGTGATGCGTCAGTGATCGCATCTGTCTCTCTGTCACCTTTTCATGCCTAAACGGCTGCGCTGATCTTGATAAAATTCAATATACAGTGTAAACTCTATATAACGATACTCAGGGGGCATATTTTGACGTTATAAAGAGTTGTCGCTAAACAGAATGAAGACAAATCTATATTAGAAAAAGAAAAAGTTTATTTCAGACCAGTTTTATGTAGTATTTACATAAAAAACAATTGTTATTTGAACGCTATTGCGTATAATCTGTTATTTTCGTCTGGCGTCTTTTGCTGCACCAGTAATTGTGTTGTATTTTTTTACTTATTTTATTCATATCTTGCGATATTTAGTCATCTTGGTGATAAAGAAAGCACTTTTCCAATAATTTTGCTTCTTTAATGCTCGGCGGAGGCTTAGTCTCAGATGAGGCTGAGCCTCAAGAACAAGGATATGAAGAAATTCTTCATCTCCTTGTTCCTGATCCTCAGTTTTTCTTACCAAATCCAAAATTTCTTTGTCTGTGAATAAAGCCGTTGTAAGCAAGCAGTCAGTCGTCGACTTCGATATAGGTTTGAAGATTTTCCGTAAATTTTTCTGCCATGTTGAATTGTTGAATCCACTCAGTTAATGGAATCACTCATAGAATTGGTGCAAAGTCCTGCATGTCGAAAAGAGTGCTGTATAATTATGGGTGTCACTTCTTCCCTGGCTTTAGATAAAAAATTACTGCATACAGCATATTAATAGAAGTTTTATCATCAGATTCGACTAGCTCCATCAATAATTTCCTTCTGTAATGACCCTTGAGGCTTTTAATCACGCTTTGGTCCATTGGTTGCAAGACACTAGCCGTATTTGGAGGAAAATTCTTATATTTATCTCTATAAAGATTTCTTATATTTACGCGCAGACTTCACATTAAATGAAACTATTTTTTTACGGATTTTATCGCGTTTATTTTAACTTTTTAATTCCCGACGTTTCGGGTGCTTTACAGCACCTATGATCACGGGGGTACTGACGTGTTTGATGTCCCAATGTCATATATTTCTGGCGATAGGCATATTATTCTGGCGCTATCGGTGAAATCATGATAGTACAGCTTGATCCAAATCTTCGTATTTAGGTTTCTTTAATTTTTTGGAAGATTTTCCATCCTCCTCTGCTTGTAGAGTTTTTTCTTTATTTTTCCACAATATGGACACGGTAGAGCGATAGAGAGTGGTAGAGATCCAAAGCGTCTACCGACATCACTTATCTTCTCTCCCGCCTCTATTGCGCGTGTCAGTAACACTTTTTCGTCAATACACATTGATTTTCTCTTACTTGCCATGTTTACAGTTCGAAAATCTATGAGCAACTAAGAATATGATAAAGTATAGATAATCCATGACTTCTACTAACAACAGTCTACACGTACAAGCAATCTCAAGTAAACAAAAAAACGAATTTTTTAGAGAGTTTGGTATGTATGATGTCGCAGTCGAGTTTATTACGGGCTAGGATAATAAAGCGACAAAAGAACAAAAGGACGTACACAGTTGTGCAGATTTTACTAATTTTTGCAACTTAAAAAGTACTTTTTATTATTTAATTGTTGTCGTTATTGAGAGTGGGTGTAATGTTATATAGAGTGTACCATTGTATGAAAGACAAGCTAAACCAACCAATCCGAGTGATTTCGACGCTTTAGGGAGTTTGTCGTTAAATCGAGTGACGTTACATGGAGTTTACACTATTTATACTTTGTAACTAGAGAAAGGACATAGAATCGACAGAAGGGATTGTGATCCCCTAAGATGTTCGCAATATCAAGTGGTTAAATGTTTAAACTTATGATAAATTTATTCATTTACTCTTCAAGGCACACTGTAGGCAAAGTGTGGGAAGACACTACAGTGCAGTCACGAAAACAAGCATTTTTGAAGGGTTTGTCGATGGATGTCAAGAATCCTACGTCCAAAGGCAACCGGCTGATTATTTTACATATAGGAGGTGAAAAAGGATTCGTGCCAGAATCAGAATCGGTATCTGAATGCAAAGATACAGGCAATTCTCACGAATCGATGAACGCAGTCAAGTTCGAAAATTGGTTTCAGGCAATGTTACCGAGACTTGAGCCAAACGCAATGGTTGTCATGGATAATGCCAGCTACCACTCAAGACGCCAAGAGAAAACCCCAGTTACAAGTTGGAAAAAACCAGACATCCAAGAATGGCGTTCGTCAAAACAAATTTCTTTTAAGGCAAAGGAAACAAAAGTTCAGCTCTTGGAAAAGGTGAAAGATTTCAAAACTCAGAACCAATCGTACGTGGTCGATGAGATGGCAAAAACAGTTGGTGTGGAGGTGTTGAGATTACCTCCATACCACTGCGAATTGAATCCCATCGAACTGGTTTGGGCAGACGTCAAGGGGTATGCGGCCCGGAAAAATACAACATTTAAGATGGCAGATGTTAAAAAGCGGCTCCAGAAGGCTTTAGGCAACATTTCAGCAGAAAAATGGCAAAATTGCACCAGTCACGTAAAAGAAGAGGAATTGAAATTAGATTGACTAGATGATAATGTAGACAAAACTGTTGATTCTTTTGTAATAAATGTGACAGGCGAGACGTCGTCGGAAAGCAGTAACTCCGATACAGAGAAATCGGATTCTGATTTTTGAATTTTCTGCCAAATTAGTAATTGTAGCTCCATTTTTAGAACTGTTTTTATACTAAAATCAAAATAAATAATTTATATAATAACTATAATTTATTTAATAATTTAGTTTTTCTTTCTCCTTCAAATATTTCATATAAACCGCACTTGATACAAAAATGTTTGTGACCACTGTCAGTAGACAAAGAGGCCATTGTATGAAATTCTTCCTGCTCCGCGACTGGACTTTTGTCCTTTATCACTAATTTAAATTCGAATATTTCAAACAAAGCGAAATATAAAAAATGTAACTAGAATCAACTTTTATGCTTGACGTTGTTTTAATGATATGTCATTATACACCTTATCGCTGTTGCTGTTTGAATGGTTAAAATTAATTCTAATGCGAATAATTGTTAAAAACATTCAAATAATCGAACCTTTACATTTCATAATTCATTATTTGTTTATTTAAATTTATATTTTTAGAGTTGCATAAATAATATGAATCACGAATTAAACAAGTCTAATTCTTTTTATAATTTCTGTGAATCCCATTGTGGCGAAGTTGCGAATAAGCTCAGAAGATGCCGGTTTGTACAATGATTGTATAGAGACATTGAGAACCATTTGAAAAGGAATCGGCTTCCAATACAAGAAAAATGACAAATGAAAAATAATTATTGAGAGACACGAATACAAAGAATTATAATAGTAATTAAAAATATAAATAGAACTAAAAATAAATAAGGCTCGTTTGGCTGTGCATGAGCGGGTGTTGGTTCCGACACTCATGTACGGAAGTGAAAGTTGGGTATAGCAGAAGAAACATGAAAGCAGAATAAATGCAGTTGAGATGAGAGCATTAAGAAGTATGATAGGAGTTAAACTGAGTGACAGGATAAGAAATAGTGAGATAAGGAAACGTTGTGGTCTGAAAGAAGATGTAGTGACAAAAATTGAGAAAGATATGCTGAGATGGTTTGGCCATGTCGAGAGAATGAATGAAGAACGATTGACGAAAAAAGTCTATAAGGCGAGTGTGAATGAAAGTGTTGTAATGGGTAGACCTAGGCGGACATTTCTAGAACAAATCAGGGACGTCTTGAAAAAAGGCCAGGTCAAGAGTACCCTAAACCGTAGAGCATGTATGAAGGGAATAATGAAAGTGGACGAAGCAAAACAAGTATGTAAGGATCGTAGCAAGTGGAAAGAAGTAGTCTCTGCTTACCCCTACGGGAAAGAGGCGTGATTATATGTATGTATGTATGTATGTTAAAAATATAATCTACGACTTTTTCTGTTATCAGGGTTTCTGGCGTCACTTAAAAATGAGGTGTAATACTTGACAGATTTCATAGCGGGGTAGTTAATTGAAGAAGAAGAATAAAATGTAAACGTTAATGTTTCTTTCTGTATTATGTACATTTTATATTAATAATATTAATAATAAATAAGCCAAACAGATATTCATAAAAGTAAAAGAAATTCAAAAAAGAGTTAAAATGTGCAAAAAATTAAAGGTGAGACACTGTTTTGTGAGATATTGATTAACTTTTATTTAAAATTAACTACTCAATTAAATGACATTGTGTAACAAAAACTTTCACCTCAGTGTCAACTAGCGTCATTTGCTGAGCGGAAGATTATTAGCCTTCATTGGAACAATGTTATAATCTTTGATGAAACATGGCTAAACGCCTACCACATTCTGCCGCAGACATGGATAGATGACATGTGCCCATGGGAAAAGTTGGGCGTCTTATAATTTACCATGTGGGATCCGCCGAAGGAGAATTTGTACAAAATTTTGTTCACAGCGATTACTGGGGTAAAGTGATGGATACAAACAAAAAAATGTTGTGGACGTTTATGAGAGACATACATTTTGATCAAATAATAATTAATGTAAACAACAAAGTGATTAATAAATTTGTTTTTAATCTAGTGCAGTCTTTAGGTAAGCAATAAATATGAAAAAAAAAACTGATACATTTTGTGTTTTATCTGTTTCTAATTTATTCTGGTATTAATCTAGATAAAATTGTCTTGTTAAATAAAATTGTCTATTAATCTTGACAAAATCGATATTGATACCGTAGATAGAGGATATGTCTATGATTGATACCTATTTCTTAAGAATGGGATATTGTAGGCACCGATTATTCTGTTGGAATACCTAATAAACAGAATAAATCTGTTGTAATATGTGGAGACTTTAATATCAATCTCCTAGAAGCTTCCTCCATCAATATTAAATTTAGATCATTGTTTAAATCATATGGTCTTTTTAATTTATTTATAGAGCCAACGCGTATTTCTCAATCTAGTGAAAGAAAGAAAGAAAGAAAGAAAGAAAGAAAAGTTTATTTGGTACATAAATCAATCGTTTACAAAAAAATATTTACAATAAAAGAAATACAATGTACATGCACCAAATAGGTTTCCACTCAGCATGAGTTCACGGAATTAATAAACTCCGTGAATGCTGGTTTTCAGTGGAACCATAGGAGGATGATAGATGGCGTAACAAAACAGTGATTAATATGTAGCAAACACAATCATATAACAAACACAAAAAGCCTCATATAACAAAAACTGAAAGCAAAATAAAACAAAATTAAAAAACAACAAAAATAGACATACAAAAAAATCTGAATTACAAAAATGAAAGAAAAAAATAAAATAAGACAATAGAATTAGTTACAAATACATGCTTGAGCTGTATGCAAATATTAGTGAGTTATGTGTGGTCACTACAGTTATGCCTTAATTGTGCTTGTTTATTCTTCCAATTATACGGAAACTTAAGTGCTGGACTTTTGTGTTGAAAGGAGATACTTTTTTAAGTTGTTTTTAAAAGACTTAGCAGATGTTGAGTTTCTGATTGGTGGAGGGAGGTCATTCCAGCACTTAGTAGCAGCAAATCGGAAACTACCACGGAAAGCAGCTGTACGATACCGGGGACAAATGAGCCGCAACGCTGATCTAACATAACGATATGAAAATATTAGCTTTTCGAATAAATACGAAGGTTCTTTGTTCCGTATAACCCCAAAAAGCAATGTGGCGAGATGAAGTGTACGTCGAGTGGTCATATTCATCAAGTCGTGCCGGTTAAGAAATGGAGTTATGTGTGATCGTCTCGGGATTGTAAAGCAGAATCGTGCGCATGCGTTTTGTATCCTCTGTATTGCTTTTTTTGTCCTTGCATACAGACATTCCCCATAAACGGTGTCAGTGTAGGATAATTTGGACAAAATAAGCGTTTCACATAATTTAATTCGCATGTCTACCGTTAAAAATTCGCGAATCCTATATAAAACCTTAAGTCTGTAGAAGCAGTTACGCATAGTTTCTAATATATGACTCTCAAACCGCAACTTTCCATCCATCACTAAGCCAAGGTTACGAACTTCCAATACACGTTCAAGTAAACAACCATCGATAAATATTTGCGGATTTAAAGCAAGGATAAAATCCGTTTGTTTTCGACTTCCCACGATCATATATTTTGATTTGTCTGGGTTGAGGACAAGATTGTTGAGATTACTCCAATTATTAATAAGATTCAAGTCTGCGTTAACGTTCTTAGTAGCATTATTGGTGTCATTAGGCTTGAAAGAAATATATAATTGAAGGTCATCAGCATATAAGTGGTATTTACAATACTTGATAGCAGTAACGATATCTGCAATGTATATGATAAACAACATTGGTCCCAAGATGGAACCCTGTGGTACCCCTCTGGCAAGTGCCATTGTAGCCGATTTCATTTCAGACCCATAGTAATTGTCAATTTTGACGTATTGCTTACGATTAGAAAGATAGCTCGCAAACCATTTTATTGTAGTGGACTCGAAACCGTAGTAGGCAAGTTTTGAAAGAAGTAGCGTCGGGTTTAAGGTGTCAAAAGCGCGTGAGAAATCGAGCATAACCAATAAAGTACTTTCTCCTACATCTTGTGCTGTTAAAATGTCGTCTACTACATCTATCAAAGCAGTCGCGGTGCTTCGATGTTTTCTAAAGCCTGACTGTTTGGCAGGTAAGATTTTATTTGTTTCTAAATATTCGGTCATCTGTGTACAGACAATTCTCTCTAGAATCTTTGACATAAAAGGAAGGATACTTATGGGACGAAGATCTTTATAATCACTCGGATTTGGTTTTTTCGCAATTGGCCTTACTGAAGCTACTTTCCATTGCTCGGGAAATACGCCTGTTTTAATGGATTCATTGACTATTTTTGCTATTACTGTTAGGGTTCGTGGGAGTGTCAGCAGTACCATATTTAAGGTGATACCATCATCACCAAGTGCGTTCGAATTAAATGACTCTATTACTTTTAAAATCGTTAAGTCATCGACTGTTTTAAGTTCAAAAGTATTACATCCAAATCTATCGAATTCGTAGCGACTTAAAATTGACAAATTTATATTCTTTTCGCTGCTTTTGGGAAGTTTGAGAAAATAATTATTTATTTCATTAGGTTTACAAAATTGATGGGCTAGATGATTGTCATTTTTCTTAAAATTTGCTACGCTCTGTTTAATATTTTTCCATAGTAGCTTAGAATCTTTTTCCGAATTAATGTATTGATTAAAGTAAGCCGATTTTTCAGCCTGAATTGCCGTTTTTACGATGTTTTTTAATTCTTTATAATACTTTTTATGGGTGTCTAGATTAGTTATTCTACTCCTAGCATGTGATTTATCACGTAGCTTCATCATTTGTGTTATAGTGTACGTGATCCATGGATATGATTTTTTTTTCAAGTAAACTGAACGGAATGGTGCATATGCATTAAATAAATCCAGCATTGTCTTATTGAAACTGTCTACCATACTGTTTACATCACCAGTTATAAGGCTTTCCCAGGCTATTGTGTTTAAATCAATGTTAAAATTTACCATATTTATTTCCTTAAGTGGTCTATAACTGAAGGGTTTAGGAACTTGTTTAATCTTTTTAATATTCAATTGACAGGTCAAAAATGCGTGGCTACTAAGCTCAGGAATGTAATTCACGGATACTTCACAAACATTCATAGTGGCACATATAATATCTATTAAAGATTCGCTGTGTTCTGTGAAATGTGTAGATTTGTTTACAAATTGTGTAAGATTCATGTAACTGAAAAAAATATTTAGCTTTATAGTGTTTGAATCCTGAGAATGTAAAAGATTAATGTTAAAATCGCCAAGCAATACAGTTTGGTCATAACTACCTAAAGAAGACACTGATTCTGTAATGGCATCAATAAATAAATCGACGCTAAGCCATGGGGGGCGGTACGCAGTACCAATCGCTACTTTGATACCGTTAATATTTAGACCAAGCCACATTTGTTGCTTGTGCAACATGTATAGATAACATTTTTACAAATGTGAAGCCGTTGCCGTTGCATAAATGTATAATTCAAAAATTAAGTTCTGATCACTGTGGACAAGAAGTTTCGATACCTTATGTTCACAAAAAGCAAGTAGATGAGAAAGTTGTGTCTGTTCCAGTAAATGCACGTCGCTTGGAGAAATTTAGAAGTAACATAGTGAAAAAACTTCCATCACTTTCATACCAAAATGATCCAAATTTTTTGTATGGAACATTATTTAAGCTTATTTGCAATGAATTTAATAATACTTCTACTTCTAAAACATTCTCCTTGAACAGTCGGAAGTCATTCAATGAATGGGCGACAGTAGGAGTCCATAAGAGCAGGCATAGGTTATATGATCTTTACCATGAAAGGTCATATAATCATAGCGTCGAATTTAGGGAATATGTAAAAAAATATTCAAAAATATTTAAAAGAGTGTGCTCCATAGCCAAGTCTTTGCATTTGAGCAACAAAATTAAGACGGCTTCCAATAAAATTAAAATGACATGGAGTATAATTAATAGGGAAACTGGTAAGATCAACTCTCGCAATTCAAATTACCAGTTAAGTGTTAACAACAAATTAACTGTATCAGATTAGGACGTAGCAATGGTTTTTGAGAAATATTTTACTGATATTCCGATCTTGACCACTAAGTCACTGAATTCTTCTCCTGCCGTCGCCGAATCATTACTTAAACAAAATGTAAATGTGTGTACAAAGAATTTTACATTTCATAAAGTGTCATCAAAAGATATTGTAAAATATTTTAAAACTATTGATGTTAAGAAAACTGCGGATCTGTGGGGGATTTCCGTTAAGGTTATTGCGTCTATAATAGATACAATCGCGCCTCATTTAGCTATTATTTTTAATACTAGTATCGAATCTGGTGTGTTTCCTGATTTAATGAAGCATAGTAAAGTAATACCTTTATTTAAATCTGGTAGTACATTAGACCCCGCCAATTTTAGACCTATTTCTATACTACCAACACTTAGTAAGATTTTTGAAAAAAATGTTCTTGATCAAATGTTAAATTTTTTTAATATAAATAATTTACTTCATAAAAATCAATTTGGTTTCACAAGGGGTCGCTCGACAACTGATGCCGGTGTTGAGCTGATTAAATATATCTTTAATGCATGGGAGAATTCACAGGATGCTTTGGGTATATTTTGTGACCTATCCAAGGCCTTCGATTGTGTTCACCATGAAACATTAATCAGGAAACTTCAACACTACGGTGTAAGAAGTGATGCCCTTAAATTAATTATTTCATATTTAAGTAAGAGAACGCAAAAAGTTGTCATTAACAATGTGAGCTCTTCCGGATCGATGGTACAAATGGGCGTGCCTCAAGGCTCAATTCTCGGCCCCTTTCTGTTTCTTGTATACATTAATGACTTACCTTACATAGTAGGGGATAACCATGATATAGTATTATTTGCAGATGACACTTCTTTAATTTTCAAATTAAGTCGACAGTTACTAAAATATGACGAAGTAAATAATGCTATATCTAAATTAGTAAATTGGTTCGATGTTAATAATTTGCATTTAAATGGCACTAAAACAAAATGTATAAAATTCGTGACTCCAAATGTCAAACAATTAAATACTAATGTAATTTTAAATGGGGAGAAACTGAGTCTTGTAGATACCACCATTTTTCTTGGAATCACACTAGACGCGAAGCTTCAATGGAGCCCCCATATATCAAAACTAGCAAGCAGACTTAGTTCTGCAGCATATGCTGTAAAAAAGATTAAAAGTCTAACCAGTGTTGAAACAGCTAGACTAGTTTACTTCAGCTACTTCCATAGCATAATGTCGTATGGTATTTTGCTATGGGGACACGCAGCTGACACTGAAATTATATTTGTTTTGCAGAAGAGGGCCATAAGAGCAATTTATGATTTAAAACCTAAAGAGTCGCTGCGACAAAAATTTAAGGAAATTAATATATAATATAACTTTGGCCTCTCAATACATTTATGAAAATGTAATGTACGTACACAAAAATAAAAGTAGTTTTACAAAAATAAGTGATATTCATTCTGTAAATACTAGGAACAGACACAAGCTAGTAGTACCAGTTACTCGACTCCATCGAGTCAGTAATTCATTCTTGGGGCGATGTATACGCTTTTACAACAAAATTCCAGAAAATATACAAAGTTTGACCTGTTCAAAGTTCAAAAACTTTATTAAACTAAGTTTGTATAAAAAGGGTTATTATAATATTAAGGAATTTATGGATGATAATAACCCCTGGAAATGAGGTGATCGCTACCAAGCTATTTCTAATTTGTTGTGTTGTTAATTTGTGTAACATCATGATTGTAAGCTGTTATTTAAAAAAAAGTCCCGCTGGGTTTCTTGCTGGTTCTTCCCAGGACAGAGGTTTTTTCCGAACCAGTGGTAATCAAACAAAAGAGTGACTTTCAATAAGAATTATTTATAATCTATAATATTGAATAAAAAAAGTTTCTGTTTCTGTTTCTGTTTAGTGCAATAAATGTGACAGCTGTCAAAAGGTATTTCTTAAACGTTTTATCATAGATTACTGCATATATACTAGAGATAGATGCGCGACTCAAATTTAATTTTCGTTAGTGTCGTGCTTTGCCGAACAGATGGCGCTTAATTCTTACAAAAGAAGGAACTTGAAAAATAGAGGGAAAAATAAACACATCTGCTGGACTCGAACTGGGGTGTTTTTTGGTTTCGGGACCGCCCGGTTTCCCACCTGAGCTATTATATCTTTGTATGTAGTGGCGAAATTTACCTTCGTATTCTAATGATATTTTAGCAGTTTTCATTGCCTGAAATAATGTTCAATAAATATTATTAACAATTTAAGCGTAACTACCAGTGACCGCTACTAACTGCGTAGTGCGCATGGATCATTGCGTAGGCATAGACTTATATACAACACGTAACATAATTAACGCACTTTGAGAAAGTAGTTTGTTCAGAATCGTTTACTGAATCGATTTCTATCATTTTTAATATATATATATTTTTTTATCACAAAAATAATTGAAACTACGTAATTTACAGTCACACTAAACCTGTACAGTCAAAACAAACTGAAATAGACCGTAACTTAAGGCAATAAGTCTTTTAAAAATGCAGTTTTATTTGTATTACATATTCTTCTATATCATGGTATTTGCATTGGGTAAGGAATAAATATAATACAATGATCTCTGAAGAGAATGAGTTTGTTTGTTCTTAAAACTTAAAACTTTTCTCCTTAAAACTTTTTAAAAATAAAACATATTACGAAAGTACAGGAGCATTATTCGAGGATTAACACGGTGACACTTTATACAATTTGAAAAATTAATTTTTTAAAGTTGAAGGTAGTCTTTATATTTATATAATCTTCTCTTTCAGTACCCCGATTAGATACTTGTACTTACTCTGAGGTCCCCCTTGATCTCTTTAACTAACTAGTGAACAAGTGCTACCAAGTGCTACACTGCGGACGAGTATGTGTGAACACAAAATACATTCCAGTGACTAGCAGCGCTTTTTAAGATAATTTAGCAATTTCTCACATTTTTAGAACTTAATTATAATAATTTACGATCAGCCGGTTAATAGTTTCATAAATTTTTGGATTATTTAATTGATATAACTGCAAGTCATGAAAATAATAAAGAAAACATGTTTGCTGTCGGAGTTTCGTTACATTCCACAGACTAATTGTTTTAAAAATCATAGTCAGTGGAGCAAATTGTTACTGTTATTCCTTTAGTATCACTTAGCGTTTTTTATAATTTATTGTGTAATTAAAATATACGTTAATAATTTTTAAACTAAAAAATAAAATAAAATGCAGTTTTTTTTCTTTTAGTGCGTTGAAACATGACTGACTATAGTAAGAATTTTAATGGTTTTTAATTTCTTTGAGTTTAAAATCGAAAAAAATTCTAGTATATCTGCTAATAATACTTTGCTTCAATAATTCCCATGAAAAACGCATTTTAATATAACTTGCATTACATATCTTGATGAAAAAACATTAGCGGGTATAGGTAATTATAATAAATACGAGTTTCCAAATAAGGAGTCATTTTAAAGGAGCCAATACCACGGCTCCTTTAAAATGACTCCTTATTTTTAAGGGCTAAGCGCTCGCTGTAAATTTCACAGGAGGCCAGCAATCTGGGTTCAATTTCATCCTCCACTAATGAAATTGTTAGTTGCATTTTTAAATGCAAATTTATCACGTGCTCGGCGATAAAAGAAAACATCGCGAGAAAACCTGCATTTCTGAGAAATAACAAAACATTGAATAAGAAAGCGTGAAGTAATTAAAAACTCAAAAAATTGAAAACGAATTAAAAAATTTCTAATTACGTGACGATTTCAGTAGATGTCATCATCATCATCATTACAGCCCTTCACAAGTTCACTGCTTAACATAGGCCTCCCCCAAGGAATGCCACAAAGCACGGTCCTGAGCCACCTGCATCCATCGACTTCCTGCATATCTTACCAGGTCGTCACTCCATCTAGTGGGGGGACGCCCAACACTTCGCCTGCCGGTACGAGGCTGCCACTCGAGAACCTTTCTTCCCCATCGGTTGTCGGTTCTTCGAGCTATATGGCCAGCCCATTGCCACTTCAGCTTACTAATCCGTTGGGCTATGTCGGTTACTCTGGTTCTACTCATTATACTACTACTACACTACTACATACTCATATCCTCATTCCTAAGTTTATCACGCAGAGAAACTCCGAGTATAGCCCTCTCCATAGCTCGCTGAGCGACCTTGAGCTTCCTCATCCGGCCAGCAGTGAAGGACCATGTCTCAGTTCCGTATGTCATCACTGGCAACACGCACTGGTTGTACAGTCTCGCTTTCAAGTTTTGAGGTATACCTGACGAGAAGATGTGCCGTAATTTCCCGAACGCTGCCCAACCGAGTTGAATCCGTCGATTGACCTCTCGGTCGAAGTTGGACTTACCTAGTCGGACTATATGTCCCAGGTAAACATACTCGTCAACAACTTCGAGCTTAGTGCTCCCAACAACTACCGGCATAGGTGTGACATGGACATTAAACATGATCTTTGTTTTGTCCATGTTCATCTTAAGACCTATCCGTTGAAAGCAGAGTAGATGTACTGATGGGAAAGATTGTCGTACTGAAAAAGGAACTAAGAGAGAAGAACAGATACGATATCTTACAGATACATTAGCCAATCTAAATAAAATATGTGTAATAGTTTAAAAGTTCTGTATTGTTTTGCTTAAAGAAGTTTACTTAGTTTTCCTAGTTAATATATTTAACTAAGCAAAATAATTTAAATATGTTTGTAAAGAAATTAAAATTGGCAAAAAAATGCTTCATTATAATTACAGACCTAACTTTTCCACTGACTATCTTCAACGTTTCAATGAATAACTGTCCCACTAACAAAAATCCAACAGTAAGGCTTTATTTTCCCTTTCATGTTCAGTTAATAATATTTAAATATTTTTTATGAAGATACAAGTTTGTTATTCCGTAAAATTATTTGACAAAACACTACTAAATTGTTATTTAAATAGTTACAAAGAAAAACGCGCAACTGATTAGTCAACACGTAAGTCAGAGGATATCACATACGATTATTTTAATTTTTAATTCCGTTGTTAGAAGTAAATGTTTATTTTTTCATCTATAAACTTATATTATACTAGCTGTGCCCGCGGCGTAGCTCGCATATATAGGTTTTACTAAAAGAATTTGACGTTTAGGGTAAGAGAATATTAAACGATTTATATCATTACTGTATCAATAAGTGGTAACAAAATAAATCGATATGCTCAAAGTTCTAAGTCGTTTATAATAAAGCTTCTGTGTAAACGACGTTAGAAGTAGACTTAGGCGGGACGTACAGAAAAAGGTTACGGGGACTACTAACGCGGTAAAAAGCAACATATAGTTGGCCATGTGCAAAATAATTAGTACTGAGGTCCACTCTTGCAACGCGTAAAGTTTGACCTTGCGCTTTATTTACGATCATCGCATATCACACGCTGAGTGGGAAACACTCTTAAGGTGACACTAGTCAAAATTATTTCCATAGAAATTTCGGAGGGGTTTTACTCCGCTGTTTGACAGTGTACATCCAAAATTAACACATGATATCGTTTTGTCTCATTATTAAATTTGTCTGTACGGAAACAGAATAGTAAAATAAAATGTTATTAAAAAGTTACGAGCTACCAAAGATTCGTTTTTATTGCCAATTTTAACACAACTTTGGGCGTAAATTAGTAATAAAAGAAGTGTAAAATTTCCAAAACAAAGTCGGTACCGACACAGCTCAATTATCGAAGAATTCAACACATTTTATTTGTAATTGATTAACGTAGTGGTTTTTTCATAAAACCCCTTCTTCCAAAGGCCTTTTCATATTTTTTTACGCGCGCATGTTACTATGAATTATCGTGCATCTCGCTGAATAATGTTTCCCCCGGTGCGGTGCGGGAGGACGATACTTACACACACATGCACAGGCGGTGACGCGCGCTTATTCGAGTTTTATTCGAAACGAAAAGTTTTGCTATTTTGTAATTTGGACGCCAAAGACAAAAGACGCCATGGAAATTGATATAATTGAAAGAATATTTTAAAATTTTCGTCTGTAATATAATATAATTATAAAAGTAAAAAAAGTAGTCTATATTCGATTACTAAGTATATGAAATTGCAACAATTTCATTGGTGTCGACGGGGATCGAACCCGGGTTGCTCGCGTAATGTGATACAGCGAGCGCTAACCATCTGAGCTACCACGGCTCTCTCAATGCAAGTGTTATAAATAAATAAAGAATTACAAAACAGTTTAATTATTTATTAGACGACTTTTGCGGCGGACAAACAAAGTATATTATGTGGGATTTTCATAGGTACCTACTGTTATTACCTAGATACCTACAACCTACAATACAACAAAAAAAATGTCCCAAACGTCGCCGCGTCGTGGCCACAAAATTGTAAACTTTAGGTAGGTACGTCAGTACTAAGAAAACAATCTTGATGGGTCACTTGTCTTGATAAAAACCTGTGTTTACGTTTAGTGATATTGAGTATATATAAAAAAGTAAGAAGACAGGTAAGTAAGTATTTTTGAAAACAATTTATATGTAGGCGAACTAATTACGATTATTATCTAAATATTATAAATGCGAAAGTTTGGATACTTGGATGGACGGATGAATGGATGTATGTTACTCAATCACGCCAGAACGGCTGAAGAGATCTGGATGATATTTTGCTCAGAGATAGGTTATAGTCTGGAATTTTTATTTTTTGAAAAAACGTTACCCCCACACTAGGATTTTCTCCTGTATCGTGTAGACAGTTTACAAACATCCAGACCCGGAACAATTATTTGTAGGCCATACAAATACTTGTTCGATTGATTCGAACCCGCGGCTCCCAGTACAACAATTCATTGCTAAGCCACTGCGCCACGGAGCTGTCAAATAACATATATGATACCGTTTATTCAGGTATTTCATTCCCGTGGGATAATTTTCGAGTCACACACGTTCGAAGCCGAACTCGAGTGATCGCTGCATGACCACTCGTGGAAAACTAAACATAATAAAATAAGCAATCTATATTAGGTATATAGAGCCACAGAGGTATAATATGAAGCGATAAAGCAGCACTAAATAATTTCGCGGTCTCACCCGCATCATCACGTGTCCGAGATGCGTGGCATGACATGACACCTAATTCAAGCATTTTATAATTGCAATCAAATATTTTATTTGATAGTAATGTATGGAAAAATTGTCATGATTAATGGAGTACTTTTATTTTATCTGACGGCATATTATGCGCGGTTTTTTCCAGTTTTAAAGAAAAACGTACACGATACATGAAAAGTGTGTAGGCAAGAAATTATTCTTGATAAATTTGCTATCAACCTCTTATACTTATTAATCAATTAAATTTAAACTTTCAAAATACCATAGCAACGTGAAATGAAAGAGTTCAGAAATAAAGATGTAACTAATCATTGTTACGCTCACCCGGGAGATAGATAAAAGTACTCAATTAATTTTGAATTTATTTTAGCTACTAGCTGTTCCCCGCGACTTCGTCCGCGATTAGTTTAGGGCGTTAATTTTGTTGCAAAGACACCTAATAATTTTTCTAAAATTTAAGCAGTCTAAGTTACTTCTTATAATATGACCTATCTACTAGTGTAAGTCCCGTCAAAATCGGTCCAGCCGTTTTGGAAATTAACCGGAACAGACTGACAGACATACAAAAATGTTAAAATTATGTTAATCTTATAAGTACCGTATACAATTTCATACGCAATTAGTAAAAAGCTGTTATTTTGACATTACAAACAGACACTTCAATTTTATTTATTTGTGTAGATATAGATAACGATTGAACTAACGGCTAACCTAACCTCGCTCATAAAAGCTTTCAATACTGGCTTCTCAGTTCGCACCGGGCTAGGGGTTATGCGTTGTTTGCGCGTCAAGCCAAGTATTGAATTATTTTAATTTTACATTATCTCTTAAACTATGTACTATATAAACATGGTATAAAGAATGAAGTTTATCTTCATAAAATTGTCTTGATAATGAAGTAACTTTCGTTCGTAAGGATAAATATGCCATGCCTAATAATTAAATTTTCATTTTTTTTTGTCACAAAATGCCTAATTGTGGCTTATATATAAGAAATAGACATAATTATGGTATCGCGGACTTTTTTTTAGACGGAGTAAAGATCTATATTTTTCTAGAACATTGTATTTACGTATCCCGAACCATAACAGCGCTTTTTCTTCTGACTTCCACAAAAACTGAGACATATAGCCTAATTCTATATAGCCTATACTATTCAACATGAATCTGGCTATAATATCCAAAGAAATATTTTTCAAATCGGAGTGGTAGTTCCAGAGATTAGCACGTTTAAACAAACAAAAACACTCTTCTGCTTTATTATATTATATAGTATAGATGTTGCATCGTGTTCGTGTAACTTCGTTTTTATTCTAACGGTTTCCGACAAGGCGTGCGTGAATACTAGTGTCGATATGCTCATCACTGATACTATCTCTGTCGGGTACGATGTCAGGTGAGACAGCGTGTTTTTTGGCCGCGCCCACCAGCGAGTTCGAGCCCGCGACTTGTGCCACCTTAAGCCCGCTTTTCACTATGGGATATAATATAATATATATTACATCTCGAGATATAAATTAATATCGCTCACCATACATTTCCTATGGAACCGTTTACACTGAGCTATAATATATATTACATCTCAAGCTATAAATATTTTTTCGATCGACCGAGCGATATTTTCATATTATATTTCGCCCCCTGTACCCCGCACACCGTTCCGCGCCCCCGCAAACGGTGTGCGGGGTAAAGGGGGGTAATCCAATGACCAATGACGAACGCACAATGGTTAAAAGATATATCTCACAGTGTGAACGTCAATCGCGGGATATAATATATATTATATCCCATAGTGAAAAGCCAGCCTTAAAATACATCCCTATTTTAAGCGTCTTTCCCACTCAGCTATTCGATGATCATCGATGCTAAAAATTAAACATGACACATGTCAAACATGGAAACAACGATGTCAATGAACCCATAATCGATAATTGGAAACTTGCAAACAATGCGATCCCGCGAAATCAATATCAAATAAATCTTGCATCTGCTCTGAAGATTAAAAATGTTGAATAACTCAGAATTCCTGAACGCATCAATAATCTAAAAAATGTCATTTATGGTGTGTCAAACTTAATCGTCAAGTGTCACCTGTAATGTCACAATGGGTCACAATGGTCACTAAGGGTATTAGTGTTCTGTGATGGTCACTGCTTTCGCTTTATTTTGTAGTGTCGTTGTCGGTTATTGCATAATAACTATTCTACGAAAATTGATATTAAAGTTAATTGTTACTTTTCCTTTGCTGTGTATACCCACATAATTTTGAAACAATGTGTAAGTATCTACACATATACAAAAAACATCGATAATGGTCAACATCGATGTTTTGAGTAGGCTAAACATCGAACATCGATGTTGAGCTATCGATGCCAACATCGATGTTTCTGCAACATCGATGTTTCTGCATCTGCAACATCGATCATCCCTATCTTAAAACTGAAAGGAAAGTTATTTGGTATTAGAGGAATTCTGAGTATAAAACAATATCACCACATTTTATTGCAATATTGCTACTTTTAGTCGGGTTTTGTTGCATAACTTGGACGTAAGTAGTATTTTTTCTTTTATCTTTTCTGACTCTTGTTCCTGTTGATGTTTGTGATGTTAGCCTACAAAGCTCTTACAGCTTTATCGGACTCATGTACATAAAGAACAATGGCAGACTTTCATACATAAAATTAGTTGAGAAGAAATGGTAGCGTCTATATACCAAAAATATCTTAAAATGTTAAGCGTCAGTCCCTTAATAACTCTGTCAAAGAATTTTGTCCTGAGAAGGCCTCAAAAAAAAGATATTTACATTTGAACCTTTTTAGGTTATGTCCTATGTCACTTGGAAAAGTCATGCTTCCTGTGTTTGTTTGATGTTAGCTTAATACATAATACATAATTGAGAGTTTTTAGATTATTGTATATTTATTATATATTTGCATACTATAAATGTATATTTCTGGCATGGCTCCAGGGCTTTTGTATCATAGTGACATTCTCAGAAGGGCTAGAACCCAGAGCCGTAAAGCCAGAAAAAAAACAGTGACATTTTATTTTAGCTAGTGTTGGCATAACATTAAATGGAATTATTACATAGTACAATGATTGAGATAATGTATTATTGTAGGAAATTCTTTGTAAGAGACTTATTCTCAGCCATATCACTTTTATTTTTATTATTACTTATAGGATAGTTATTACTAATAATAACTTAATATAAAAATATTTTGTGTGTTGTGTTGGTAGTCTCACAAAGTGTATACGAAAATAGTATGAATATACTAAATGGCAACATTTTAATAGAGTAAAATGATTTAAGTCATTTGATATTCCCAAAAATGTATGTTTTTTTCTGTGGCTTTAATTAAAATACATTTTTATTTGAAAAATCATAGAATAATAATAAAACTCATTTTATATATAACTTATTTCTAGACGCTATAATTTTTGTCAACTATATTTCTGCCATTGCTCTTTCTTCACTGAGTCTCAATACGATTAACCGGCGAAAAATCTTAACACCGCATTTCAGAAAAGGTTGCAATTTGTACAACGCCATCTATGACGTTCTTTGTGAGAAAATATCCTTTTTTTAATATAAGGAAAACATATTTCTTTTTACTGTGTTTTAAGTATAAATATATTTTTACATTTCAAGATAATAACATAACTTTCGATAGAATTAAGCAATTTTAATAAAACAAAGATTAAATGAACTTGATGATACGCTTTATGATTTTCTTAAGGATTTCATTGAAAATAATATGTTTACTCAAAACGTCATGCGTTCATAAACAAACAGACAGACCGTCAGACAGTACAATTCTAAAAATTATAAAAATGTACTTATTTAATGATTTTCAGTCCCCATAATATTTTAGTTACAAAATAGTATACTATACAATGTACAGTAACAGACACAACATGTTGTTATCACCATTTATCACCATTATTATATTATGTATAGATTTAAAGAGAGATGGCGCTGTAAACATCAATTCTAAAAATAAGATATTAATTGACGCGATTGATACAATAAAAACATAAAAGAACTTATAACGGGGTTATATTATATTATATTAATTAGGCACTGATGCCTAATTAATATAATATAATAAGAGCTATTAACAATTTCGTTAAAAGAGCTATTAACGAAATTGTTAATAGCTCTTTTGAAATTTGATTTACCACATAGAGAACTCGGCGGTAAAAAATAATAGAGATCGTCAACACGCAGTATGGCAGCGTGTAATATAAAGATTAGAAGCAAATGTGTAACACATCTACAGGAAAAAACCTTAACCTGCCTTTTTGTATCACATTTGTGCAACATCACCATCTATCGATGAAATTGGTTAACTGTTGTACTATAGATTTAGATTAAGGTTAATATATTTTTGTATATATTTATTACGTTCTTTATGTAATACTTTTGTTTACTGCGTTTTAGGTATAATTATATCATTATAGAACATTATTTTACATCATTTAATTATGATTTATAATATGATATTAGTTTAAAATGTACTTGATGACGAACACCACTATTGAACAAATTCGTACCTATACTTCGTAGCCATACTTCAGAATATTTATCATAACTTTTGATGGAATGAACTAATTTTAATGAAATAAAGACTAAATGTAACCTGACGATACACTTTATAATTTCTTTAACAATTCTTGTGATATAAATTGGTACTTTATACGTGATACGTTGACAAACAAACACACAGACAGACAGATAGAAAATTCTAAAAATGGTAGAAATGTATTTAATTACTTATTTTTAGTACCTCTCAATCACTTTTATTATATAAATCTAAAATGTACAGACATCTGCTATTTACATTTTTATTATATGTATAGAATACATAAAAAATTAAGGCCGTCATTTTAACTTACACTTTTTAAATTATCCGCCCACATTATTTTAATTTTAAATTACTTGAAGTAAGGGTACGTTAAAAATAAGTCCACCTGAGTAGTGTATTGATACTTATATTTATCAGCAATAAGAATCAAAGTGCAGTGCGCTCTCACCCCTATGGGCTAGGAAGGAATGCCCCTATACTAGGAAAGAAGGTCTTCACTTCTAGTCACTCACCAAGATTCATCGTTTAGCTTCTCATCACCATCACGATTCGGAATACACCAGCATTGTGCTGCTATTCTACGCTAATATTATGTGCAAGCGTAGTCCTTTCCCCATGGAGCTAACCCCCACAGCCACAATACATTGCAGCAATGAATTAAATAATATATATTCTTGTATACGGCAATATAATAATCATAAATGATGTAAACCTTTATGTAATTTATTGCAATTGGCGGCCCTATCGCTTAGATGCGATTTCTACCAGGCATATAATAACCTGTGAGAAAGGGGCACAAGTTATATAAAAATAGAAAATATTTACGACAAGTAAACCTAAATACTAACTTGGTGTTCATTATAGATTAGTACCATATCTACAAACGGAAATTAGTGCCCGTATTGCTGGGTGTTCTTACACAAGATAATATGCTGCTGATCATAACCAGGTTTCGTATTTGATATTTCCACACAGCTTTCTTAAAAACATCTCTATTAATTTTTCTTTTTAGGGTGCCACTTCTCTGCGAAGGTTGGCGACCATCATGCCTATCTTTATCTTCGAAGCTGCAGCACGGAAGAGAGAGCGAGTGCTGAGGTTAAACTATTCACGAAGGTTCTACAGTCAGGATGTTTTTCTTCTGCCAGGTCGGCATTTTCCCTCGATTTTTCCTTGAATTACAAGCTCAAGAATACGATATTTGTGTCCTCTCATTATGTGTCCAAAATACTGCAGCTTCCTCTTCTTCACGGCCCTCATTATCTCCAACTTCTTATTCGTTTGACGCAGAACTTCAACATTTGTTATTCTCATAGTCCAGGATATTCGGAGCATACGTCTATATACCCACATTTCAAATGCTTCAAGTTTTGAACATAATTTCGAGGTTAAGGTCCAATTTTCGACCCCATAAAATAGGCCACTGAATACTTAATAGCGCACCAGTCTCATGCGGAGTTTTAGGCTATAGCGTTTCCAACACAAAAACTTTTTTAGCTTTATAAAGGCACTACGGGCTTCTTCTATACGAACTCGAATTTCCTGTTCGCTACTCCATTGTTCATTCATGTAGCTTCCTAGATATTTAAATTTGTTTACGCGTTCTATCGGGGTCTATCTCTGTTAATAGAAAAATATTTAATTTAACCATCAGTACTTATTTCTTAAGTTATGACGAATATTTTTTTTAAAAGCAAGTTATTGTGGTGATTACTTTATATTTTGTGTATTTGCATTATACAGGTATATACCTAAGTGTTGTTATGTTCATTTTCTAAACTATTCTCAAAATAAAAGTAATAATGGAATCTTGATGTTACTTGCAGAAACAGGCTTATTACTTGTTCCTAGATATAGTAAATAATATATAATTAAAAATTAAAAATTTTGTACTGCCGACTTCAATATAAGTAATTAAGAATAACTGAAAAACAATTGGTCTGACCTTAATCAAATTCATGTGGGACCCGAGAAGTACCAGCTTTCAAATAAAAAAGAATCATCGAAATCGGTTCACCCAGTAAAAAGTTATGGGGTAACACACATAAAAAAACATACAGTCGAATTGAGTATCTCCTTTTTGGAAGTTGGCAGAAAATAAGCTCTCTGCATTTCTTAAAATTGAGATAACACAAGTGATACTTTAGGTCAGTGGTTAATTAACATTTTAGTGTTGAGGAAACATTAGACCGATTTTTTGTCTTTCTACGGACCACTAACTTTAAGACATACTATAAATTATGTTAAGGTTGGTTTTTAGGTCTGTTCTATAAATAAAACACATAAAATATAATAATGTGTGGTATTATTGTTTATTACCCCATATTTTAATGTAGCAACACCTGTATTATATACTGTATCTTATCCTGTATCTGGCTGGCTTAGTCAGTTGAAAGGGGGAATTACGCACAAACTCCTTGACAGGGCATTGTATGTTGGCAATGTCTAAATATACACTATAATTTATTTTTAGAATCTTTCTCTCACATTGGTTGTCGGTTCTTCGCTATATCCGATATATAGGCCCGAACGGATCACTAAGCTGAAGTGGCAATAGCCTAGCCATATAGCTCGAACGAAGCTCGTTGGTTATTCTGGTTATATTGTGCATATCCTCATTTTGAATTCTATCATGCAGAGAAACTCCGATTATATCTCTCTCACTCTCTCCATAGCTTGCTCAACCACCTTGAGCATCTTCATACGGCCGGTGTGAAGGTTCATATATCGCTTCAGATTCATAATATGTCATCACTGACAATACACGCCGGTACACTTTTGTTTTCAAGTTTTGATGCTGATATTTCGACAGTATTCCCACCTCATACAAAGTGTATGACTTGGCTTGGGCCTGTCTCATGATTCTGCTCCCAGTCACCGGTTTGGGTATTTTTTAGTAATTTATTCATGATTTCGGGAGATGGATACTTTTCCGCTGTCGCTATTCGGGGGTATCTATTTATATGATGGCTAATCTCTTCCGAAACCATTATATACGAGTATAAGTACATTTTTAAAATTGTTACACTACTTTTTTCTGCATCTTGGAAGCGATTATGTGTATATGTGTAAATATAAATTGACGAATAATTATTATTTTAGATCTTACAAACACTTGCTCTGTGCGGGATTCGAACCCGCAGCCCTACATTCTGCGTTACTAGTTATTTCTTGTATAATTTTGCCTGAGGCTTAATTTTAAAGTATCATGTAATAGGTACGATTATATTTGAAATTCAAACTTTCCAGCAACGTCACAAAATAATACCTATAGAAGCTGTCGCTATTTGTCTCCGAAATCCTTATTTATCGTTATGTGAAAGTTTTGCAAGTAAGGAGGCACGTTTGGAAACTTTATTCCTTAAGCTTTGTTCTTGATGTTGTACTTTGAGAATACATTTTCTTTCAATCTTTTCTGGAAATAAACAGCTTGCTTATTATATACTTTATAAATTACATCCATTCATAGAAGGCCTTCCGATAAGGATGTATTTTTACATAATCATCATCATATAGCATATAGCTGCATTAATGCTGCAGCTATATTAATTGTATAGTTGTAGCACGAATGGTTTGGCTCGACCGGGGAAGGACCACGCTCCCACAGAATACCAGTGTAATATAGCAGCTTAACACTGCTTTGTTTCGTATAGTGAGTGTAGAGAACCGCAAACCCTTTTTACTGGAAAAGAAGCATTCCATCTATGTCTTCACGGCTGACAACGCATCTACATTTTGATTCGCAAAGGTCGAATGTTTCCGGATCTGTAGACTTACTGTACGAAACAAAGCTTGTTAAAGCCGCTGTACTTCCCGGGTCAAGACGACCCATATTGCTACAAACATAATACAACATAGCTCTACCACGCGTCAATAAAAGTGGTGGAAGGCTAATTCATAGTCCTAAACCCGTTGTGGGAGCTTATGAAGTCTGATGTTTCCTATAACTCGTATTCCTAGTCCCTATGATCTTTTCGAGGCGGGCTAAAAGGGTTCTGTTACAAGCTTTGAAGATAAAAGTCGTATAGAATTGATTAGAATGGAATGGAATGGATGGGAGTGGAACGGTTTGGAACAGAGTAAAATTAGGTGGGTCAAATAGTGTAGAATAGATTACAATATAATAAAACAATAGAATAGAATGGAGTGGAGTGGAGAGGAGTGGAGCGGAGGAGAGCGGAGAGGAACCGAGTGGAGTGGTGTGTATAAAATATAATTAATAGTAACCAAGTAAGTAGAATGGAACCTTAACCTTTACATATTTCGAACAAATTAGCTTCCCCGCTAGGGAAATCTGTTAAATATTATCATCACTCAATTTTAAGTGGCCCTGCACTGGTGGCAGAAAAAGTCCTGAATGCACTCATCACGGTTGGCAGGCAGATTGCCAATCGCAATATAAAACGACTCGCACCTTTGATGTTGCTGCCCGTAGCTGGTGTGGATACTTCTGTACCGTGTATAAAATGTAATCAATCAGGCCTCAATGTAATAAAACTTCGTAACTAATTACTAACAAAGATTCTGTGCGAACGAATGCGGGGGTACCCACAGCTAGTTAAAAAATAAAGACGACATGTAAGCCTACACGCATATACTATATGTATATGTACATATACATAACCGGCCTTTCGGTGTTTTACAAGATAAATTTCGGAGACCATGCGCAGGAATTGCATGACGTAATTCCTCTCTCTCTCTCTCAGTTCGATCATCGGACTACCAGATGCTCGGCTGATCTGATCTTAACCCTTTTGTTGTCAACAAACCACGTCAAACGCCACATTCAAACGAAACGGATTGCTCCGTCGTTTATTTACATTATACAACAAGGGAGTGAAATAGTCTTTTTATTCGATTACAATGTGGGTGTCTTCAAGGCTAGAGTGTATAGACTCTTGTTAAGATAAGTCAGTGCGCTTTCCCATCTTCTTCACCTGCTTGGCTGCAGGCTGCATCACCACTTACCAGCGGGATCAACAATTGTCTGGTAACAGCAAATTAATAGATTTATCGTGATTTTTACTGGCATCATTAAAAACTTTAAAAATTTATTGTGAAGCTGACTTTTTCGTCCAAATTACCGCCACCTTATATCTGCCGCCGTGGTCATGGCTCTCTGGCACTCACGGGTTCCCTCTTGCTCCCCCAATGTCACCAGAATAATCACACACAGAGCACGTGAGCTACAGTATGTCTGTAAATATATTCAAACCACAAAATAAAGTGAAGTAAACAACCCTGCAATTTAACAGGATTATCGATCCTCGTATTTACATTGGTTATTCGAATCAATAAGCAGATTTTTAGTTATTCACATGGGATTAATATTTGGAAACGACAGATGTTTCCCACCTGGCAAGATTCTTTCCAAGCCACTTAAAACTTTTGCAAAGTAATATCGAATGGTTGATAAAAAGTGCGGCGCTTTCTATACTTTTGTCATTTGTTATGAAATTGTATAATTAAAAAGATAAATATGATATCTTTTTTTTAATTCTATGAAAAATATACATAAGTAGTTTCCGACATAATTTACGATAGATATTTATTGCATCTTCTATTTCCGGCAGAATTACAAATGTTAAGAGAGTGAATATTATTAATTTATCTGTTAACAAACAACGTAGTAGAGTAGGAATTTTATTTATATTCGACAGGGCGATATTCAATTTTAAATAATTCTTAGGACGTCCGTTCATGATAAAAAGCATGTGGCACTCTGTATATTCCGTATATGGTTTGTATGCTTTGCTCACTTCATGCGTCCGTTCATGACGGAAATTATATGGCACTTTGTATACTCTGAATATAGTCTGTATTTTTTGCTCACTTAATGCGTCCGTTCATGACAAAAATGATGTGGCACTCTGTATATTCCGTATATAGTTCTTATGTTTTGCTCACTTCATGCGTCCGTTCATGACGGAAATGATGTGGCACCCTGTATATTCCGTATTTATGGTTTGTATGTTTTGCTCACTTCATGACGGAAATTATATGACACTCTGTATATTCCGAATATAGTTTGTATTTTTTGCTCACTTAATGCGTCCGTTCATGACAAAAATGATGTGGCACTCTTTATATTTCGTATATGGTTTGTTTTCCTCATTGTTTTCTTCAATGCATTGACCTTGAGACCGTCCCTATCCCGTATGAAATCATAGCAGTTTTCATAGTGCAACTCACAACCTGACTGCTCATCAAGTATGAACTTGATGAGCTGTCAAGATTAAGATCCCTTGCGAAGAAATCTTTGTTATTTCTTTATAGAAGAGTGGGCAAACGAATATGCAGCTCACCTGATGGTAAGTTTCGACTGCCGTCCGTGAACATCTGCAACACTAAGGGAATTGCAGGTACGTTACCGTGCTTTTAATAAAAGAGTAGGCTCTTTTCTTGAAGATCCCGATGTCGTATCGGTCCGAAAAAATCGAAAATCTGGTGGTTTCTCGCACAACATTCTTGTGTAATCGACTACCAAGTCGAATCCACAAGAATGTTGTGCGAGAAAGAAAAAAATCTTCTTGTAAATCGTACACCACTCTGTGCTGGATACGATCAAATGAAAGGAGCTGGCACTGGGGAGCCCCAGCCAAGAGATGGGAACAGTATTCCATGTTAGGCCGAACCTGCGCCTTGTAAAGTTGCAGGCAGTGTGCCGGCATGAAGTGCTGTCACACTCTGCTGAGTACGCCAAGCTTTTTGAAAAGAAGAGAGGCCATATTGGCCTTCTCTTTCCTGCATGTCACTCGATATATCGACTCCGAGGATTCCAATACTGGCTGAGGCAACAAAGGGAGTGCCCTGAAACGGAGGAGATACGTCAAAGGGGTTCTTTTTAGCAGTAAACGCGCAAGCTTGTGTTATCTGGGGATTGAACTGGACTAAACTTAGTCGCTTCCAATCCAAGACTTTGTTCAACAAAGTCTCAACTTCAGACACACATTTGTTTCGGTACTTGGTGAAGTTTTCCTAAGAAATATTGGTAGGCTCGTATATAAAGCATGACTAGTGCTGTCGTCTGCATAACAATGAAGGTTACCGGCTTGTAACACGTCAGAGTTGGACGCAAAGAGAAAGCTTAGCAGATTGGCTTTCTCTTTTGCGGCATGGGCCAGTTAGTCATCCTCCATATGCAGAGATGGTAGAGATGGCAGTTGAACTAGTTTTTCGACAATTCTGCCGATGCGCTCTGACTTTGCCTTGCCAATGACACTTTTGAAAGACCTGGAGGCGGAATTATACTTCTTTTACGTGCGCTTGTGTTTGCATACTGATACGTGGATGCGTCAGCCCAGCCTCGCTAGCACTCCTACTTAAGGAGCAAAATTGCATCACAACATAAGGTGTGATGCAATTTTACAGGCGTGACCAATCTATAGCCGAGTTCTGCCTCTGATAGGCACCAGAGATGATGGAATAAAAAGTTCCATTCTTTAAAGTACCACATCAACGACAGAATCAGCAACAACGTTGGGTTCATCTGGCGAAAAGCAAACCCGCCCCTAAGGGTAGAATGCAAAAAAATCGCATTGTGTCCCAATCGGTCAACCTATAGTGCTAAACACGGCAGCAACCCGCAGAACCCAACCGCGAGGTAGCGTGAGTGGCACTGTACTCCGGTTCAGATAATGGTCCGAAGAGCCAAGAGGGGCATCGACGAAGATCTGATATCCGTCCGGAGGTCAGCATAAGGTCGAACAGGGAAGGTACATGATCCTCCACATCTGGGATCCACAACTGGTTACTTAACCAGTTGTTTTAGATCATATGCCAAGGCAAAGTCATAAAGAAATCTACCCGGTTAAACGGGAACAAAGCCATCCAGCGAGGTGGTAGACCCGAGGATGTTTGTCGCTGTCTAGGCGCAGCCATAAGATGAACAGGTCCAAACCTTCAAGACTGCCGAGGCGTTGAAAACAGATGTCCTCCTATCACGTATACGCAAACTCCAGCCCGGGGTACATAGAACTGTTCTAATTTGCGTCCCGGGAGGTGGATTACCAAGTATCAGCCGGTTAGGACACCTGCGTCTCGGTAAGAAAGAGCAAAGCCAGCTTCCCCCCCCTCCCCCAATAAGAATGAATAAGCGGTGCAGCCTGAGCAACGACGCTCAGGCAGGAAGAGTAGGGTAGCATGGGCGTGAATGCTCAGCGGGCGATCTCCATCACCAAAGGTGCTGGTACCCTCCTGGAGTAGTGTTTTATTTAGCTTTGCAGCCATAATCTGTGGAGGGAATCGGGCCTTCGTCCACTTGTACTTACTAGGTGAAATGCAGAAGTAAACTTCTACTTTACGCTGGTAGTCCTCATAGACTACCCCAGTGGTCCCCGGTTTGAGTCGGCCCATCCGTGTGACAGAAAAAGCTGCCGCGTGGCTCTAGCACTGTTAAAAACGCTTTTACTGGGTACGCTGGGTAATCAGACCATAACATTAGCCATATGCTGAAAGCTTGCTTGAAAGGCTAATGCGCTAAACTCTGTCAAAGACATTCATTTCTTAAGTTTTACTCTATACGTGTGTGGATTACATTATAAGGTCCGCATTCGATGGCGGAGCGCAATCTGTCGATCGCTGAGGAGTTATTCTTCTCCAGCCTGATATTGTTTATAGCATTTTTTTTATAGGATAGGGTGACAAACGAGTACACAGTCCACCTTATGGTAAGTGGTTGCTTTGGCCCATAGACATCTACATCTATCCTCGTTTGTGAATCAAAATGCAGATGCGTTGTCACCCGTGAGGACTAAGATGGAGTGCCTCATTTCCAGTAAAAAGGGTCTCCGGTTCTCTACACTCACCAACCGACCCACAGCAGCATTAAGCTGCTATTTTACGCTGGTATTATGTGAGAGCGTGGTCCTTCCCCGGTCGAGCCGACCCATTCGTGCTACAACTGTAGTACTAATATAGCTGCAGCATGGCTCTACACCACGTTAAACGTAAGAAGTAAAAATCATCGTAGCTTGACGAATCCGTAGAAGAGAAGTAATTTTCCCGCCGAGGATAGGATGCAATTGCTGCATCCCATCTCAATCTTCTGATTATCAACTACCATTCGCCGAAAACCTCAGGAATCTTAATCGGATGGGGAGTATGACGGTACAGAATTCACCAGATAGTGGTCAGAAGTACCCAAATGGGTAGTTACCTGTTTCGTCATATCTGCCCAATTTAGTAGTCAGCAGAAGGTCCAGCCAGTTGGCTATGTGTCCATCTATATCAGATACCATAGTCGCTTGCCTTACCAGCTGGGAAAGGCCTAGCGATACCACGCCTCTCTTCAGAGATTCCACGTCTATCTCCCAGCATAATCGGTCTGCTCATATGGGTACAACCAGCCTTAGTGCCATTAATGTATTCCTTTGTGACTTCTTAGATAATCACATAAATAAAAAGTGGGATATTCAAGGTAATAGAGACGTTAGAAACAGATGTTAATGCCGACGTACACAGAGATCCCGGCACGTGGGTGGAATTTGTGCTCTAAGGAGAATCCAGGATAGTCTAGGTTCGTCGCACGCAACGGACATAAAATTTGTGCCTCCGTCAAGAAAAGTAGCTTCTCAGTCTCGGGATGGTGATGGACTGCACTGAGATTAGTACATATCTTATTTTTTAGCACTTTTCATGAGTAAAGAGTGAAGAGGGATAAAAAGCAGCCGTTGGACAATTTCTGTGAGTAATCTCCGTGGTAAATACGAAATCGACTCGATCAAAAAGATTCGTCCACGATTCCATGCGAGGCCGAAGTTGTATCTAGTAAATTTGCAAGCGGTGCGTAGGTAGTTCAGTGCTCAGTTTGGATGAGCACTGATGAGAATGGGTCATGCAGATTAGTTTTGAGAAGACTTATTTTATTGCACAATAAACCGAATAGGTGCATAACCAAAATGAAATTATTTATTTTCTATAAAGTAATAGTGCCTGTGCGACAGAACTTTGCTCAACTTTAAAAAATTTATCTCAGTGATAAAGATGCTTTATATAATATAAATGTTTTTATACATATAACATTTAAAGTGTCTGTTTGTAATATCAAAATTACAGCGTTTTACTAAATGCATATGAAAGTGTAAACGGTACTTGTAACAAAAATATACTCTTTTAAATTTTTGTCTGTCTGTCTGTCTGTCTATCTGTCTGTTTGTTCCGGCTAATCTCCGAAACGGCTGGACCGATATTGGCGGAACTTTCACTGGCAGATAGCTGATGTCATAAGGAGTTAATTTACTCCTTTACGTTTATTTTAGAAAAATAATTAGGGTTTCTCGCAAAAAAATTAAAACTCTAACTTACACGCGGGCGAAGTCGCGGGGAACAGCTAGTTATTTAAATAAAAATGCTATCCAAATAAGTCTCATCGATTGAGCCGTTTCTGAGAAACCAATTACATATGTAAATGTATTTTACAAGAATCTATGGGGGCCTATATTCACCAGTGGACTTATGGATAGGCTGTAATGGATGTATGGATTTGGACAGTATACAAGCGTTGCTCAAATGTGAAGGATTAAGAAACAAATATACAATTTAAATTGTTTGTTTCACAGCTTTGCGACTGTAAGCAAATCGTTCACCATAAAGATAGTCTCCGGCGATCGTAGCCAGCGTTAATCATCCGTGGCAGAAATCCGATATCAGTGACGACACAGCCTCTGATGCTCGTTTAATGTTAAATAATTGAGACTTTGTGAGCAACTCAGTCGTGTATTTTATTGGTTATCCGTTTTCCAGGGCAATGTAATGTAAAGTTATTAATTTTTCGATCACTCTAGACGTAATTTTTTCGACCACATTTCAGTCATTCATTCATTACAGCCCTTCACAAGTCCACTGCTGAACATAGGCCTCCCCCAAGGAATGCCACTAAGCACGGTCCTGAGCCACCTGCATCCATCGACTTCCTGTATGTCTTACCAGGTCTTCACGCCATCCAGTGGGGGGGGGGGGGGGGCTGCTCTACACCTACCGGTACGTGGCTACCGCTCGAGAACCTTTCTTCCCTATCTGTTGTCGATTCTCCGAGCTATATGACACCTCCTTGGGCCACATCACAATATATATAGTCCTCAAGTTGCGTGCGTTGATGTTGCCAAAACGAGTCGTGTAGGTGGCAACCGAACCTCCTACGGAAGTTTGTAGCACCCCCTGCCTCGTCGTTATCTGGTCGCCACCGTAGTCAGGACCGGGGTCGCCGGGAACTGGAGGCCGTTCCTTTATGTCGTTACTCATGGGGAGAGGGGGATGTTTACAACAGTTGCCACGCCTGGCAAGACATTATTTTTCGAAAAATTTATAGAAAAACAATGAAGGATTTTTAACACTATTTAACTATACATAATAATAAAATTTAAGTTTCTGCCTGTAATATCGAAATAAATACCTTTATTGAGTTAAGGAGGTTATTTACCGTTAAATTTTAAGTATTTACATGCCATTAAAACATAAGGAAACATTTTTAAAACTATGACTCTCAGATCGACAGTTTAATCTTCGGAATGGCTGAACGAGATTGTAATGAAACTTCACGAACCGATAGAGAGCAATGCAGGTGTGATCCTATAGTGATTCTAGAGTGATCGAAAATTAATAAAATAAATGGTCTTTGATTATTATTTTCTAATCTAAATAATGCCACATTAATAGAGACATCCAGGCGAAGTTGTTAAGAGTTGCTATTTAACAAATATATAAAACCTGAGAAAAAATTAAAGTAAATAACAATTTATTTAAATTACGCGCGTTTACGCGTGAAATTTTATTTTTATTTTTAACTATCTAAGTTTTTTACTTTAAACAACCAAAAGAAATGTTTAAATACTAGACTAAGAAAGCCACAATTTACACAGCTACATTAAGTAGCGTTGATTAATCACTTGCAGTTAGTACTATAGTAACGCTTGCATCTAGATGTTGTACGAGCTGTTGAAAATAAATCAAGATAAACTTTTCCGTTTTCACTGCTACACAGAAATTCACATGTAAATGCTGTAAACAACCTGAATTTACGAGTATTTAATAGCAGTGTATACGTGCTTTCCCTCCTTGTTATCACCACGTTAACTAAAACAACATTTTGTTTGTTGCTGTTTAACTTTTCTATAGTCAAAAGTTGTAAATTCATTTAGTATTTTGAGTAGCATACAAAATAAAAATATTTATTACTTGCTTTCGTAATGCTGGAACTAAGGTTTCTATTGCACTACTCATTGGGCAGTAGTGCATGAGGCACGCCGTTACAAATTAAATCACTAAGATTTGTCTTCGTTTCGTCGAAATTTTGAAGTCTACTCGAACGTAGGACAAATATCAGAACAAGACAAAATTCCGCTCAAGACAAAAACTGCTCGGGGCAAACTGAGCAACAAGACGAAGGGGACCCCTGCCACGCTATCCGTGAATTTCTGCAACATCAGGGGACTTCACTCGAACCTAAACGCCGGCCGCTACTTTCTCGAGGCGGCGACGCCGGCCTTGCTCTTTCTAACCGAGAGCAGGTGTCCTCTCCGGCTGATACTTCGTATCTCTCACCGACCCGGAGTACAAATTGAAGCACTCCTTTGTGCCTCGGGCTGGAGTTTGCGTATACGTTAGGGAGAACATCTGTTCTCGACACCCGGCAGCCTTGAAGTATCGGACCTGTCCATCCTTTGGCTACGTGTAGACAGCGACGACCATCAGTGCTTCTACGGGTGCATCTCTAGGTCCCTTAGCGGTAATACCGAAACAGACTGACTCATCGACGACGTTCAAATGGCTACAGATTTCTTGCTACAACAGGTCCCATCTGCAGAGATCGTGATCCTTGGCGATTTTAACGACCACCACGCCGAATGGCTCGGTTCGCGTTTAACCGATCATGCGGCAAGATATGTTTTGGTTAATTAGCCTAGCTACTAATCTTGCGCGGATTACAGATGTGGAAGATCATGATCTTCCACATCAGTAATCCGCGTCCAACAGGGAAGGTGCATGCACCTTCCCTGTTGGAACTTCTGCTGACCTCTCATCCGGACAGACATAAGGTACTACACTGACGCCCTCTAGTCCGGAGTGTGGTGCCACTCACGCTGAAACTGAAAGTGCGGTTGCTTTCTGCAGGCTGCCGCCGTGTTTGGCACTACAGGTCGGCTGATTGGGATGGGATGCAGTCTTTCTTTGCATCCGACCATTGGGGGTGGATGTGCTTTTCGCCGGACGATCCCAAACATGTTGCTAATTCTGTTGCTGATGTGGTACTTCAGGGTATGGAACTTTTTATTCCTTCCTCTGTGGTTGCCATCGGGGGCAGATCTCAGCCATGCTTTAGTCACTCCTGTAAAATCGCATCATGCTACAAGCAGGAGTGCTATAGGGTCTGGGCTGACGCATCAACGTCCTGGGATGTAAACACCAGCGCCCTTAAAAAGAAGTATAATTCTGCCTCCAGGTCTTTCAAAAGCTTCATTGCCAAGGCAAAGTCAGAACACATGGGCAGAATTGGCGAAAAACAAGCCCGCATTCCTTCGGGAACTCGTGCATTCTGGTCTCTCGCCAAGACTGTCCAAGGGAACTTCTGTCAGTCATCTCTTCCATCTCTGCATAGGGAGTACGAGTCACTAGCCCATGCCGCAATAGAGAAAGCCGATCTGCTAGGCTTTTTCTTTGCGTCCAACTTGACTCTCGGTGACGGGGGTAACACACCGCCGACCATCCCGTGGCGTGAGTAAGCCATGGCGGATGTGCGGTTCTCTCAGCGCTCGGTTCGCAAAGCACTCCTCTCCCTGGACAAGTTGAGTGGGTCTGACAGAATCCCCCCAATTGTGTTGAGGACGTGTGCTCTTGAGTTGGCACTGGGTCTAACGTGCTTTTTCCGGTAATACTACTCCCTAGGCGTAGTCCCGAAATCATGGAAGACGGCTTTTGTCCACCCGATCCCTAAAAAAGGCGACCGCTCAGACCCGTCTAACTACAGGCATATCGCTATCACCTCCTTGTTCTCTAAAATAATGGAATCCATTATAAACTGCCAGCTGATGCGGTACCTTGAAGATCACCAGCTGATTAGTGACCGCTAATACAGTTTTCGTCGGGGTCGATCAGCTGGTGATCTTCTGATCTACCTGACACATAGCGGGCGGAGGGAGTAGAGTCCAAGTGGGAGGCATTGGCCGTTAGTTTGAATATTGCGAAGGTCTTCGATCGGGTTTGGCACAAAGCGCATTTTCGAAGCTCCCTTTCTATAGGCTTCCCGAGAAATTTTGCAATTGGATCACCAGCTTTCTTGCAGGTCGGAGCATCAAGGTCGTTGTAGACGGTGCATGCTCCGACTACATGTCTATTAATGCTGGTGTTCCACCAAGGCTGCGTGCTATCACCAACGCTGTTTCTGCTGCATATGAATGATATGTTGCTAACCGATAACATTCATTGCTATGAGGATGACAACCCTGGTGATAATCTATATACCGGCCGTGCGAGAATATGTAATATTTCTCTGGAAAAATCGCCATGTACCAGAACAAACTTGTTTCTGAAGTGGAGTCTTTGCTGAACAAAGTCTCGGATTGGGGGCGGCTAAATCTAGTCCAGTTTAATCCTCAGAAGACACAAGTTTGCGTGTATACCGCTGAAAAGAACGTATCGTATATTATTATATCGTATATTTTGTCGTATCTCCTCAGTTTCAAGGCACTCCCCTTGTTGCCTCAGCCAGTGTCGGAATCCACGGCGTCGACATATCGAGTGACGTGCAGTTTCGTGGTCACTTAGAAGAGAAGGCCAAATTGGCCTCTAAAAATCTTGGTATGCTTAGCAGAGCGGGACAGTATTTCATGCCAGCACACCGCCTGCAACTTCACAAGGCGCAGGTTCGGCCCCATGGAATAAATGGAAATACTGTTCCCATCTCTAGGCTGGGGTTCCCCAGTGCCAGCTCTTTCCACTTGACTGCATCCAGCGCAGAGCGGCTCGAATCGTCCACGACTGAGTCCATTCCGATCGGCTCGATCCACTGCCGTTGCGAAGAGTTTTTGCATTCCTTTGCATTTTCTTTCGCATTTACCACGGGAAGTGCTCTGAGGAATTGTTCGGATTAATCCCAGCCGCCAAATTCCACGAACGCACATCGCGGCAAAACTTCCGATTCCATCCACACCCTATGGACGCTTGGTGGTCCACCACTGTATATTTCACTAGGAGTTTTCTTCCGCGTACGACCTCTCTGTGGGATAGTTTACCACCGGCGATTTTTCCGGAACACACCTGCAACTGGGTTACGATAGTCACTTACAATCAGGTGAGCCGTATGCTCGTTTGCCCCCTCTCCTATAAAAGAAAATAGCATACAAATTTCCCAAAATGCTAAGCAGGCTGATTCCACAATAGTTTTTATAATCCTGCTGTGATTCCTTTTTTAAACAGTTGGATTATAATGGCTTAAGAACCATCTCCCAGTGCTTGTTTAAGTTCACAGGATAAATTAAAGACAGCGTACAGAAGGTCTCGCAACACTCCCTCTTCCGTCTTCGGCATTTAGAGTGACTCTTTATTATACTCAGCCTAATCTGCCTTCATACTTTGCTGACATATTTTCATTATTTCATCCTTTCTTTTCTTTCGGAGTTCTGTTTCATTTAATATATACGTGTTCTCATTAGTTTAGTTTAGTTTACGACGGGCTGTTTTCCGCAACTCCACGTCTATGCGCGTATTTTGCGTGTGGGCAGGAATAATGTAATTATTCGAGCCATAAGATCTCTCCGAAGAAGCTCAACAGGCCCTTGATGTTGCATGCAACTTCGGGGAGTGATCCCGGCGTGCCGAGATGTTTAGCCCTGTATGTAGCGACCTCCGGACATTTCAGTAGCACGTGGGCCGCCGTTTCTTCCTCCCCCATACATGCCCTGCACAGGGGACTATCTGTAACACCTATAGTAAATAAATGTTTGTTAAAGGTGCCGTGTCCTGTGATAGCACTTGTTACTATCCTAATCTGCGGCTTGTTCAGTCTCATTAAAACTTTTGTTAAGCGACTGTTAATTTCAGGCAGGGCATCCCTAGCTTGTCTACAGTCTACTAGATTTTTCCAAAGCTGAGCGTGTTGATTAGTGAAGTGTCTACGTACCAGTGAACAAACGTTACCAAAGGGGATTGGTATGATTGGTTCCGGCCCTATAGTGGCCAAAGCCGATCCTCTTCTAGCCAGTTCGTCTGCTGCATCGTTGCCTCTGGATCCACTGTGTCCCTTTATCCATTGCAGGGTCACATTGTTGTTTTTACATACCTCATTTAATCGTTGATGGCATTCATATATTAGTCCCGAGTTCACCACATTGCATCTCAGGGCTTGGAGTACCGCCCTACTGTCGGTCAGTATTCTGATGGGGAAGTCATTAACCTTCCTAGCATCTATTGCTATGGCCGCTTGAATGATACCCATACATTCCGCCTGAAAGACCGTGTTATAGGTACCCAGCGGTGTGCATATGTGAATATTGAGGTCTTCAGAGAAAGCTCCAGAACCTACACCTTCATTTGTTTTAGAACCATCGGTGAAAATTCTAAGCTCTTTTGGGCTTAATCCTTCCGGCTGGCTGTTTTCATTTAACTGTATCTTGTATTTCTTATCGAAAACAAATTGTTTAGGAATCCTATCGTATTTGGCTTGTAGGATAGGAATTTTTGAGTGAATTCTATCAATTATGCCTGTATGAGGGACACTATTCTTACTCCAAAGATTTAGGGTCTTGAGTCTGATGGCAGCTAAAGTCGCTTCTGTTACGTGTTCTCATACTTAAAGACGCTTCCAAAGTTTTGCTTCCATTTCTTTGAACTCGAAAATTCGTCATTCAGTTTCTTACTTTACTTTCTACGCTGTTCTGACTATTCCCTGACAATTCTCACAAGTTTCCATAACATTTTAATATTTGCTTAAAGTTATCAGCTAATCTTCTATCATTTCATCCGTTGTTTCTCGCTTTTTCCTTTTCACTACTTCTTTTACACTTATTCAGACGTCTAAAGATTGACTTTTCGAATAGAATATAACCTAGATCCTCCTTGCATTGCTCTCTATCTGTTCATAAAATGTCATGACAATCAGTTCAGGTATTCCGAAGGTTAGCTCGTACAGACAGATACAACAAAAAATTTAAAAATTATTACTTAAGTCTTAATAGCATGCAAATAATCCCATGTGCTTAATAGAAATCGGTTATATTAATATTAGAGACAGACGCTTTGAGACGAGGGTTGTTAAGTATGTAATAGAATTGAATAATTTTTTTATTCAATATTACAAGTATATCATAATGAATGTCAATTTTTACTTTTGCCACTGGTTCGGAAAAATCCTTTTATCTTGGGAAGAACCAGAAAGAAACCCAGCGGGACCTTATTTTCAAAGTAAAATTATACAATAAAACACATGTACAAGTTACTTACAAAACTTATTTAAGAAACAACTTGGAAGCGACCAACTCATTCCCACGGGTTATTATCAACCATGTATTAACTTATATTATAATAACCCTTTTGATACAGTTTTGTTTAGTAATATTTTTAAACTTAGTAATAGAGAGACCTTGTATATTTTCTGGAACTTTGTTTTAATAGCGTATACTTTGCCCCATGAATAATGATCTCTGGAATCGAGTAACTTGTATCACAAGCTTTTGTTTTTTCCTGGTGTTTACAGAGTGTATATCACTTTTTTTAAAAGTGCTTCCCTTTTTGTGAACGTAAATTAAATTTTTGTAAATATACTGAGAGGCTAATGTTAAATATATTTATTTCTTTGAATAATTCTTTGAGAGACTCTCGGTTTTAGGTTGTAAATTGCTCTCATAGTCCTCTTCTGCCAAACAAAAATAGTTTCTACATCAGCCGCATTTGCCCATAGCAGAATCCCATGAGACATTATGCTATGAAAAAATATCTGAAATAAACTACTCTAGCTGTTAAACACTAAAAAAACAGAAGTCTCACTTCTGTTTTTTATAGCATAAGCTTCAGAGCTGAGTCAGCTTGCCAGTTTAGATATAAGGGGCTCCCATTAAAGTTTTGCGTCAAGATTAGTATTCATATATTTAACATTCAATGTTGTAATTTTAATACATTTAGTTTTATTACGGTAAAATTATTAATGTTAAAACAATGCACTAATTTTGATATAGCGTTATTTACTTTGTCATATTTAAAGGATTGCCATTTAAGTTTCAAAATCAATGACGTCACGCATTAAAGCAAATCTTCCCTACAATGGGCTATAATAGCACATGTCTACCTGAGGAGTTTTACGAGTAGTTAGAGTGAAGGAGAAGAAGGAGAAGCAGAAATCGAAATGATGTCCTTCTGACCAACACTAGGGCGACAACTTCTAATTACTCTTGGAATCAATTTATTGTCATTGAGCTCGTGAGCTGCAGCGTCAGAAAATAATGATGTCAATTAGCACGATTTTTAACAATTTCGTCTCACGTTGATCTAAGATTAATAGGTCCCACGCTTATGTGGGACTTATATGCAAATCAGAATTTGCTAATTGGGTTTCTAGCCTAGCATGTCGTAAAAGGTGACATATTATTTCTTTCCAAATTTTAAAATATCCTTTCGACATATGCTCTATATCGTCCTGTGTGTATCGTAAGAGGTGACAGAGGGAATCTGAAACAGGAGATGGGCAGCAGCATATTCCTGATAAATTAAAAAAAATCAAAAATACGGTTGCCAATCCAGCAGCTGTGGGACCTGTGAGGCAATCTATGGGTGAGGCCTTTGTTCAGTAGCGGAAGTTGTATAAGCTGTAATAAATGAATGGATGGTGCTCCGATTAGCTGCTCTTTGGATATGGCCTCCCCTCTCTGGAATTACAGGCGTGACGTGGGAGAACGGCAACAATTTGTAAAGAGTATAAAATTATTGATCTAATAATACATTTTTTTGCGATCCAAAATTAAAGCTTATTGTCAAATCTTAAAGCTTTAAATTGCCTTTGAAAAATAATTTTTATTATAAAATGGGAAGAATTCCATTTTCAGTTTTAACGGTTTGTACAAGGTTTGTAATGCCATTTTACGTAAGTCGACCGGAGCTTATATTGTTCTTAAAATAAAGGAAGGGGAAGGAAGTAACTTGCGAAACAATTTATACACAAATTTTCTATCACAAAAGATATAAGCCTTTGCTTTTCAGTAACAAGTTTTAGTCGACATTTGCCAAAATTCCATTTAGAGAATTGAAATAATTTTTAATATATTTTATCTTTAAAATAAATACCGTGTTATGGCGGCGCAAGAAAATTCATCATATTTGTTCTATGAATGTCGTAAGAGGCGATTATAAGATATCACGGATATGCCAAAGAGATTTAATTTCTTCTGAAAGATGGCTATCCGTTTACGCTGGACGTAAAATATCTGGATATTTTACGGCAACGACAGTGTCCTAGTTGCGAAATGATCTCTTTACAATAGGAGAGATCCTTCGACGAATTAATTCCAAGGGCCTCTCATATGTTTGATAGTGCTAGGTTCGTATATATGTCATTGATATAGCGCGCCGTTTTAGATGCCGGAACTCTTATTTAAAATAACACGAGTTTTGGCATGGTTTTAAGTAATAGTCATACATATTTTAAAAAAGGAATAATAAACGATAAATACAACATTTATTTGATTTTAGAATTTCAAATCAAACCATATTAGACTTCCAATTAGCCGGTCTAAAATCGACATATTTTGGGTAATTTTATTTTATTTTTATTGGTAAGCCTTTATAAATTTTTATTTTTTAACGAACTTTTAACATTCTAATAAGATTTTTCAAACAAAATTTTGAATCTTTTAATTAATGAACTCATTCAATTTTCTACTATTATATATACAGCATAAGTTAACTTTGTGATATGGTGTACTAGCTTAGCTTCAATAGATAATAAGCGATAAGTGAAAGCAATTGTTATGATAAAGTATGTATAAAATATTCTATATGAAAAAAATCACAAACCCACGCCTCCCGTAATTTCTGAGAGAGTTATGGAGCAGATTGTGCGCTGTCCCTCTACAGAGCGTATTTGCGGTCTAACACATGACCTCAAAGTATTTAATTTTTTGACGTGTAGGTTTCCTCGCGATGTATTCTTTCACATCCGAGTACGTGGTAAATCAGCACATAAAGCAACTAATAATTTTAAAGGTCGTGTTAGATACAGTTCGGTATTATGACATTTCAAGGCAGGCTCTACGCCATCCTAAATGTAATAAGCTTAAATATCAGTTTTTATAGTATTAATTACTTTGTTGTTACTTTCTTTGTCTTTGAGGTTTACGAATGATCGTAAATATGTGTTATAATAAGCTAAGATAGTAAGTTAAATTTCTTGTAGGCGGCGCAAGTTTATGACTTAATTTAGGCTCGTAATCGTTTTAACAAAGCACCTCGACCGCGGCCTGACGTAAATATTTGGCACTTACAAAATCCTGCTACATAAGAGATGACTTTATAAAAACCAGGCTGCAAGTACTTTGTTTTAAATAATTAGTAGTTTTAATCTCAGTGTCGTCTATAACTAAATTAAAAACATTATTGTCCTCCCTTAGGGTAATTATTTTTCTCAAAATTTAAATGGGACGACCCTTTGGGATTTGGAATCTTGAATATGAGATCACCCCTGAAATATAATCTATTTAATAAAAAAGAATCATCAGAATCGGTTTACAATGAATATTTTATTATGTGTGATGCGAGATCTAAACAAAAAAAAAAACGTTCAGGAGAATTGAGATCTCCTTTTTTAGTCTATTAAAATGCATTTAAGAATGATTAAATACAAATAAAAAGCTAAAATATTACGCAAAAACTAAGTAAATTCATTTTTAGAACAATGATAACGGATATTTGTCGATGAGCCATTAAAGCAATTAAAAGAAAATCTACTAGGAAATTACGAGAGCCACTTTTACAATGGTCTGTTAAAAGCATTCTTTTATCGTAAATATTACCCATTTCCTTTCATATTTGTACAACTCTCTGGGTTGAATGTTCTTAATTTTACCATGGAATGCTTATTTTGAATAAATCATCTCGAATCGAATCAAATAAGATTTGTAAATTACCTGACTGTAACAAAAGAAATGTATTGTGGGGTGTATGTCCTCAAGTAATCGTATATTTGTATACTTGGGGTTTGTGACCTCCTGCAGTAAAATAAATCGACTGATTTTAAAATGCACGTGTGTTGAACGTCGTGTAAGGGGTGTGTCTGTGACCTCGCGTTCGCCGGCGAACGCGGTATACCCTAGTGTTCCGTACTAGAGTAGTATCTGAGTGTGTATGTAAGTGTTAACAAAACGGGTTCCCTCTCCTGTGGAGGAAGGGGGGACGGGATGGACCTATTTTTGGAAGTGATCTCGTCGGCGGGATCAAGAAGAACGTTCTTGGGACGTATCCTGCGGGATGCAGCATCCCTCACTGGGGGGTACGAGCCCGCCTCATTCACCAACGGATTTTTGTGCTGATGTGTGAAATTTCTTAAGGATAATTCCTAAAGATACAAATGGATGGAGGGCATGTCGAGGTCGCAGTGGAGATCCGCGTTCCTCACATAGTAGGGAGCTCCCGTGATTTGACGCAGGAATTTATTTTGTACAACTTGAAGTTGTTGGAGACCCTTTTTAGACACGTGGACAATGGTCACACCCGCGTACTCGGGTACGCGGGGTGTGTATAGGTGCAGTTTGTGTCTCAGGGACAACTTACTGCTTTTATTGGTTAAGGCGAAGAGACGATACACTACGAATTGCCTTATTTCTAACTGTTTTAATGTGCTGAGAGAAGCTCATTGCACAATCTAAAGTTACCCTCAGGTATTTCACCTCTCGGACCCACGGGATTTGGCTATCGTAGAGGTAGATCGTACCTTTGTTGTGTTTTTTAATATTTAGCATTAATTTATTATATGCATGCCTCCTGTTGAAAAAGATGGCTTTGCTTTTCATCATCATCATCATTACAGCCTTTCATATGTCCACTGCTGAACATAGGGCTCCCCCAAGGAATGCCACAAAGCACGGTCCTGAGCCACCTGCATCCATCAACTTCCTGCATGTCTTACCAGGTTGTTACTCCATCCAGTGGGCGAACGCCCTACACTTCGCCTACCGGTACGAGGCTGCCACTCGAGAACCTTTCTTCCCTACCGATTATCGGCTCTTCGAGCTATATGGCCGGCCCACTGCCACTTCAGCTTACTAATCCGTTAGGCTACGTCGGTTACTCTGGTTCTACTGCGGATATCCTCATTTCTAAGTTTATCACACAGAGAAACACTTGAGTGTTCAGCAGGTGCACCGCCTCAGTTCAGTAGGCTCGAGAGCCAAACTGCTCGTTTGGATTTTGATTTTTACCTAGCAGTACATCCTCCAAACGGCTGAGGATGATGCGATCATAGATTTTCCCCATAGCACTAAGGAGATTGATGGGTCTATAACTAAATGCCCTATTTCTGGGTTTGTTCGGTTTGGAAATACCGATAACTTCTGTTTCTTTCCACACTTCTGAGAAAGTACAGGTGGACATTAAGACATTGAAAATAGCCAATAGGAGGCAAATCAACTTTGAAGGAAGGGCTTTAAATACCTTATTATTAATGCCATCAGCGCTTGGCGCTTTTCGAGGCTTGAGATTTTTGATGATGGTTTTCACCTCATCGAAAATAACTAGAGGGAGTGGATCATCCGTTGGTGATGTGGCGGACAGATTAGCCGCTTCCTCGTTCACCTTATTCAGGTGACAGGGTCTATTGGCAGGGTGCTTGGAGAGCATTGGCTCTCGATGCTATCCGCCATGCATTCGGCCTTCTCCGAGTCATCGAATGCCAGCTCACCATGAGATCTAACTAATGGGGGCCCCGAAGCGACATTTTCTGATTTAAGAGCTCTCGCCAGCTTCCAGAAGGTAGTATGCAAGGGCGAGATATCCTCCATCAGATTGTCCCATCGTGTCTCCCTCAGCTGGACCATGCGCTCCTTGAACCTACCTATTATTGACGGTTCTGTAACGGTCATAGGCCCCACACTGCAGCATTTTTCTCTTTCAGTAATCGCCGTACATTCACGGGGAGCTGAAAGTCACGACTTCTCGATGCCTTGAGCCGTCTCAAGGACTTTCCGGCAACCACCTTCATATGAGAGGTGATATGAAAGATCGCTTTCAAGGCCACCTCTTTAGTGTCAATAACGTCTGGCACTTGATCTAAATATTCTGAGTTCATAGATTCGAGGTTAGCCTCGAACCAATGCCAGTCCGTTACAGTTTTGGTAGGAAGAACCTCACTGCTGGACTATCCTAAAGTCATTAGGACCGGGCGGTGGTCCGATGTTAAGTCCTGAAGAGTGCTAAGTTGATTTTGGTCGAGCTATGAAACTGATTCGTTGAATATCTAGTGTCCTCCGGAGGAGCTATTATATCGAATTTTAGGCTATCACTAAGAGCTAATAAATCATAACCTTTAGTATTGTTACTAACATTACTATTATTAATCCAGACTTGATGCTTACTATTTAAGTCGCCAACTAATATAACCGAGTTACTTAGGTTAAACAGTGCTTCCAAATCGCTCTTTATTACCGTTTTTTTTATAGGATAGGGTGACAAACTAGCACACACTTCACCTGATGGTAAGTGGTTGCTGTGGCCCATAAACATCTGTACATCTATCCTCGTTGGCGAATCAAAATGCAGATGCGTTGTCACCCGTGAGGACTAAGATGGAATGCCTCTTTTCCAGTAAAATGGGTTTCCGGTTCTTTACACTCACCATACGAAACACAGCAGTGTTAAGCTGCTATTTTACGCTGGTATTCTGTGAGAGCGTGGTCCTTCCCCGGTCGAGCCGACCCATTCGTGCTACAACTGTACCAGTAATATAGCTGCAGCATGGCCCTACCACGTAAAAAATGAACCTAAGAAACTCTGTATATACAAAGGCTACCGTGATCGGTTGATGACCGGTCATGGCTACTCAACAAACGGAGGCCTCTTATTTAGTTAATTGAGGCGTGTCAATGGGAACTCACAGAATACCAGCGTAAAATAGCAGCTTAATGCTGCTGTGTTTCGTATGGTGAGTGTAGAGAACCGGAGACCCATTTTACTGGAAAAGAGGCATTCTATATTAGTCCTCAAGGCTGTCAACGCATCTGCATTTTAATTCACAAACGAGGATAGATGCAGATTTCTATGGGCCACAGCAACCACTTACCATTAGGTGGACTGTGTGCTCGTTTGTCACCCTAATTCCATAAAAAAAAACTACGTGTAAGGACGTCTTATAATATATAAGAGTCCCTCCTAACTGTGCCCCTATACGATCGTTCCTGATTAATCTATAATTGGCTATTTTAGGGTCTCTAATGCTAGGCTTAAGAAAAGTTTCTTGCACTAGCAATATATCAATCTGATGATCAGTGACGAAAGTTCGGACTTCATCAACTTGACCTTTGAGGCCGCGCGCATTAAAAAAGGCGACAGCGATAGCTAGAATAATCTATCGACCTAGGTTTTATTCTAACTGTTGTTGTGTTATCCATTAAGATAGAGAGAGAGCCAAGTTAACAGTAAAGAGCACTTCAGGCTTAGTTAGCTCTGAAGTTCTTTATTGCGTCGATCACTTCCATGTGATTCAGGGAGGCCTGGAGGCGCTCCTTAGCAGAGCGCGCAGTCCTAATTTTGTGCGCCAGAGCCCAGCTAATGGGCACGATATTTATACGTTTGCTACGGACTTTCTAGAAATTTCTCTGCCTTACCCCCTCTGGCCATTATTCTTTATTAAATGATTTTATTTTGTAATTTACATATATTTTTCTTATATCAAGTCTTAGCTTACATTATGCTACTTACATTAATACATACGCGCACACTTGGTGCCGCTCGGAAAAGAAATGACAGCGCAATTTTTTTTGCGCCCAGAAGCAAATTAAAGGGTTACCCTCCGGGAAGCGGGGGAGGGATATCTTTATCTACGTCCTATAATATCACATTCTATCTTTATCTGCTCGCGCCAAACGCTGTCAAGGATCGACGCCAGATGGCACTCGGCTCGGCGCGATACCGGTTGAAGTTCGGCCGAGCATGGCAGTGGCGCGCGGGTCGCGAGAGAAAAGGCAGAGTCGTCTGTAAGCGGTGCTGACGTTAGCACGCTGTCATTTTTGTCGGGAACTCGGAATAATTAGGTGCGGACAGTATATACGGTCTAGGATTGGTGAAGCGCATCCCTACTGGAGAGCTTCCCAGGGACACATTGTGTCTGACTCAGAATCGGCATAAGTGCATTCGGCAATATTAGCTAGTGCGGCCTGATATTCTAGAACTAACTGTTGCTACGCGAAACGGTAGTGACCTTTGATCCGTAAACTCCGTGTGCGTTTTGTGCGTTAACCTTATACCCAGCGATAGTTAGTGGCTTCTGTAAGTTAGTTAATCGTACGATAGATTTAATTAACTGTCATCGTGACGAAAGAGGAAAGTGACTGAGGACAACCTCGAAAGGCCCCCTCAAGTTGGAGCGGTGTCGACGCTCGGGCTGCTGCCGACGGCCAAGGTCTAGGTTCAATCACCATCAGTCACACCCAGATACACATCACATCACCTGATTTCCCTTGCACTACACAAACACATGCGACCAGACCGACTCCGGAGGGACCAGGCGCCTTGGATATAGGTAAGTAAGCTCCGTCTAATTCCTCCCGGTCGACTGGCCGTAATATAGAACGCTCTCCCATATATTTTAGGTAATTAGAGAGATTCCACGTGGCCACATTGAAGTCCGACCTACGTCTGCTCGGGAAGTCTTCTGCTCATGGGCCCCGGAGGATTTGACCCTTTAAGGGAGCAGCCGTAGGCCGTAACATTATCTATGTCATATCTTATCGCTTAACTATTGCACCATAATAAGACATAAAAAGGTAAACAAACGAATAAAACTTACCATTATCCACAATTTTTAATTACTCTATTTTCATAAAAGAAATTCTAAAATGTGTAATGTATACTTAAATATTTATTAGAATACAAAGAACTTAGTAAACATTAATTAATTAAAACATTTACGCTTGTACAATATTCTACTGGGTTTAGCGACCTACCGCTACAATCTCCCTGCAACAACGAATCCAGGGTCTGGCTAAAGGAGCTCGGGGCAGTCGGTGCAATGATAGCAGTATCAAAGTTCAGCAGAGTGTATCGCATAAGAGTCCATAGGTTACAAGCACAATACTTCCAGGGTGAAAGAGATCTTGAGAGATGAGCTGGAGTAACACGAAAAATATTTGTAGGCGTGGGTGTCGGTGGTTTTAATTAAACTGTTCACAATTGCCGCCAATCGATATGGCGCTTGTGTCGCACATAGAGCCATAACCCGCAAGATTATGGCTACCTTCAGAACAGTTGATCGCCAACCCAATGAATTTAATAGAAATATAGAATAAAATACTATTTTCGAAATTGTGTTGTCTTGTACTTGTTATTATATACGAAAAAAATAAACAAAAAACATAGTATATAAATAATCTGTTCCAGTACGGAACAATGCTAATAATCATAATGTTAAGTTACCAAGAAATATGATGAAATATAATAAAGGAATAGTCATGTGGTCCATCCCTCACTAGTTTCACCGCAATTCCCGCACGGCCCCCTTTGATGTTGTCGTGCACAGATTCATTATTTAATTACTGCATTCTGGTTGAAGGCAAAATGTTCAAAGCAATATTGAATGTACTCGTACTAATCACATTTCTAGCCAGCTAGAATAATGCACATATTATTCATAGGAAGTGCGAGCGAACTTGGGTCTGCGTTAAAAAAAATTAGTGAAGGATGACATCCAAAAGTAAAACATATCCGAATACAAAATTTCATCCAAATCTTCAGTGACAGAAACGTGTTACATATAATATATAAGAATTACCGTGTAGTAGCGGTTCTAGAATATCCAACAGAGGCGACAGAGGGAAACAAGTCAGGGGATGGGCAGCAGCGTCTTCCTAATAACGACTAAAAATAAAAAACTGCGGTTGCCAACCCGTTTGCCAAGCGTGGCAACTGGGAGCCCTGTGTTCAACAAGGGATTTTAATAGGCTGTACAGGCATATATAGGAATTGCACACTTAAAGTATAGAATTTAGTATATTAACTATTAAACTATAAGTATAAAATATTCGTGCTCTCAGGATATTAGCGAAAAAGCAGATTCAAACTTATGACTCATGAGTATCACAGTCCGTTGCTTCTTAAGAAAGAGTTCCTTAGATTGTGATATAATCTACTATTGCATGATTACCTCACCTGCTTATCATATTTGTTGGTTCGTTTTATTGAGATTAAAGCTATTTATGTGATTTATTAATATTTTTTCACTGGTGTCGCTTTTCTATAGTGGAATCAAATATTGAAATTACTATTAATATAAAGTGTACTACCTACTTTGTTGAATATATTATACGATATAAGAGATAAAGATATTTTTAAGCAGGTAAGCAATTTTAGCCGTCCTTGTACGCAGTCAAATTCACGAGTACTGTTAAAATTTTGAAGAAATATAAGTGAGGTGTTTGATTGAAGACTTCAAAGATACTCTTGAAATAAGACGGCGCTTGATGTCGGAGAAATCTTCTTAGTACTTAGCGTAGATTATAATAACGACACTTGAGACGTTATTTTGATATCTTAACAAGATACTGAGACTGTAATTAATAATACTATTTCACGTTATAATTGCAGATTAGGCGATATTAATATAATATAATATTATATTTTTTTTAGATTTGATACTTGAAATCTAACTTGATTATGCTTAAGTGTGTTTAATTTTAAGAAACATTATGTACTTATAAGATTTATTATACTATCTTTATTTTTACTGCATCATAGTGTAAAAAAGACAAATTTGTGATGGAATACTGGAAACTGTTTTAAACAAAAAATATAACCTATCCTATTCTAGTTTGTTATCCCTTGTTACTTATATATTGGCTAATTTTATCAAAATCCGTTCCGTTGTTTTTACGTCATTAAACCACAAACATGCAAACATCCAAACAAACTTTCACATTTATAATATTAGTAGGATAGTATTACCAGTGAACTACCTCTATACTCATATTTAAACATTAAGATGAAGATGCCTTTTTACCGCCTTGGGATTAAGACGGAACGCATCGTTCCTTATCAGTAAAGGGTCTCTGGTTTCCTAACTCATTAATCTGTGCAAGTTCTACACCGGTAGAGACGATTTATTCATGCTGCAGTCATAATATGTTGCAGCGTGGCTCTACCCCGTAAACATTCCAAATGGCCTGTGGATTTTCGTCTGGTATTTATGAGATAGTTTTATCGGCGGTTGTTAACTAAAAGAGGCTACAGAGGGAAAAACACTGGAACATGGGCAGCAGCGTCTTCCTAATACCAACTAGGAAATAAAGAAATGCGACTGACAACCTGTCAATCCTGGCAACTAAGGCAAATATTTCATACGAGACATTCAATGGGGAGGCCTATGTTCAGCAGCGGATTTTAATAGGCTGTAATTAGTTAATTAATTCTGTCGGCATTTATCGGAATCCATGAGATCTTTCTAACATTTTCCTTAGTAAACTTTTATCTTGGTTTAGTCGCTCCTGCAAAAATGCGTCGCGGCAAAAGTAGGAGTGTTACAAGGCCAAGGTTAACGCATCGGTGTCCCGGGATGTAAACACTAGCGCATTAAAAAAAAGTACTTAATAACTCTTTTGTAGAACCTGGATGCACTTCTGCATCCAGGTTCTACAAAAGAGTTATTGCCAGGGAAAAGTTGAAGCACATTGAAAGAATTGACGAGAAACTAGTTCGGCTTCCTTCGAGAACTCGTGCATTCTGGTCTTTCGTCAAGACTGGCCCAGGGAATTTCTGTAAGCCATCTCTGCGCAGGGAGGATGGCTTGCTGATCCACACCGCACAGTAGAAAGCCGACTGTTTAGTTCCTCTTTTTGCGTCCAACTCGACTCTCGACGTCAAGGGAATCTACCGTTGGCCATCCCGCAGCGTGAATGCTCCAAGTAGTGTGTCCGGTTCATAGAGTGCTCAGTGCGTTAAGCACTACTCTTCCTCGACGTCCATAAGTTGAGTGGGTCTGATGGAATCCCTCCAATTGTGTTGAAGACGTGTGTGCGATAGCACTGGTTCTTACGCATTTTTCCGGTTCTTACGCATTTTCCGGTTCTTTTAATCTTTGGGCGTCGTTCCAAGCTCATAGGCGATAGCCTTAGTGCATCTAATTCTAAAAAAAGAAACTACTAGGACCTATCGCCATCACCTTTGTGTTCTTCAAATTATTTGAATCCATTATTAACTGCCAGATCATGAGCATCAGCCGATTAGTGACCGTCAATACGGTTTCCAACGAGATCGTTCAGTTGGCGATCTTCTTGTTTACCTGACTTACCGATGGGCGGTAACTGTCGAGACCAAGTGAGAGGCCCTGGCGGTTAGTTTGAACATAGTGGAGCCCATTCATCGGAATCGGCAAAAAGCAGATCTTTTGAGCTTCCCTCTTATTATCCGAGAAATTATGCAATTGTGTCAACCGTTTTCTTACATGCTCCAATTCCGAGCCTGTGACAGCTGGTGTTCCACAAGGCTGCGTGCTATCGCCTACCTTGTTCCTTCTTTATATAATTATATATATTAGCTGACCAGGCAGACGTTGTTCTGCCCTTTCCGACAACCATGTGTCCTAAAAAAATCATTAAATTCACAATAAAAAAATTGAGGGTCACTTGTCGGGATAAAAACTATCCTATCTCTCGAGTTGGATCAACAGGCACACATTGTGAAACATTTCATTGAAATAAGTTAAGTAGTTTAGTAACTAACTAAGGACAAACAACGTGACACGTAATATATATATATATATATATATATATAATTATATAATTCTATGTTGCCTACTAGTAATATTTATTGTTATGCAGACAATAGCACTGGCGATGTCGCATACATCGGCCATGCTAATATTTGTCATCCCTTTATATTTTCCTCTACTTCCCTAATATTTGGTTCCCGTCATCGAGTGCCAGAACTTGTGTCTGAAGTTGAGTCTTTCTTAATCTATTCCAGTTTAACCCCCACAGGATACAGACTTGCGCGTTTACCGCAAATACCCCTTTGTCGTATATCGTTACTCCGCTCAGCCAGCATCGGAATCCTTGGCGTCGACATTTCGAGAGACATACAGTTACGCAGTTACATCGTAGGTAAGGCTAATCTGGCATCAAAAAAAGCTTGGTGTGCTCAGTAGATCGAGACGGTATTTCATGCCGGCCGGAGGAGGAATAACGTGCTTATCTCTGGATCGGGGCACCCCAGTATCAGCTCCTTCCACTTGAACGTATTCTACGGAGAGCGGCCCGAGTCGTCGATGACCAAGTTCTTATTGATTGGCTTGATCCACTAGCCTTGTGAAGAGACGTTGTTTCTCTATGTATTTTACCACATATACTACGGGCAGTGCTCAGAGGAATTGTTCGGATTAATACCAGCTGCTGAATTCTACCATCTTATACTGTTACAGAACTCGAAATTTCATCTCGATGCCTGGCGGTTCACTACTATGCGATTTACGCAGGATTTTCTGCCTCGCACGACAATACTGTGGAATTTACTATCGCCAGCGGTTTTCCCGGACCAATAGGACTTAGGCATGTTTAAGAAAAGAGCCTACTAAAGAACTACTACTCTTTTCTAAAAGGCTGGAAACTGACCTGCAATTGAAGCCCTGGTGTTGCGGATGTTCATGGGCAACGGTGATCATTTACAAGTAGGTGAGCCGCACTTACTCAATTTTTTTCGTTTAAGAACTTCCTCGCGCGCTTAAATTGCAGAGCGGTGGATTTTGTCGCCATGTAAGATTTGATCTTGTAAAGTTGCAAAGTAGCCGGGCATGGAATAATGTCCATGCTAAGCTTCTTATATGGCATTTTGGCCTTTTCTACTAGGTATCCGCGGAAATATACACCACTCACAACGCTGAAAATTCCAATGATTGAATTATGCTACATTTGATATAGACTGAGTTTTTTTAATAACGATTTCAAATTAGCATTAATAAGGAAATTAGACCCTTTATGTGCGAACTTTTAAAACATTATAAGCTTCCACATTAGTATTCCATTCGCTATTTCATCAAAGCGTGAGAGAGCTTTCAAAGTTAAACTCAAACCTGTAGAACCGAGAACTCATCACTCATTTAAATATAAAGTAATTACAATTTTACATCTTTTACTAAAATTGTTCTATGTCAGATATCAACGCTTTTCTACATTAGAAAGTTTTATGTGAATAATTATTAAAGTAATTTTGGACTTATTCCTCACAGTGTAAAAGATAATTTTTAAAGAATTAACTTCATAAAATACATCACCTCTTGTTTATACGGGAGTTGTAATAAATGAAATACCTCCTTTTTTAAAGAAAACTATATCAAAGTTATTCACGAACTGATTTATAGAGTCTTTGGCAACCAATTTGTCACCTACACAAAAATCGTCATCAAAATGTGTCAAACTTATGTTCTTGTCTATTAAACAATACTGGTGATGGGCATCAACGTTAGATACTTGTGCACGAGTATCGATTCTGTGGACATTAACTAACTTGGCCATAGCGTGAACACTACGAAGTAACATTTCAAGGAATAGATCATCTGGCGCATTCTGATGGTTATCAAAAATGTTTGGTGTCTAGTTACAGTTAAAGTTATACCCTTTATACGTCCCACTGTTGAGCACTAGCCACACTCATTTCTAAGAGAATTATAGAGCGATTAGTCCGCCACGCTGCTCCTGTAATTATTTTATTTCTCAGACATGCGGATTTTCCCACGAAGTTTTCTTACACTCTTCCCTAGTTGTACTAGATAGTTTTGTTTTGTCTCATATAATATTATAATAAAATAAAATATTATGTTATAGGAGATGTTCGGAAGATTTAGTTAGGGTAAATTGCTCAAAACCGAAAACCAAATTCCAGACCGGAGGACGGAAGTGTTTAACGTTCTGATGTTATAATTAACTGTCTCGTCAAATCAGTCTAACCCAGCGTCGCGTCGTGAGTATCGACACATCTTCCGAGTAATACTCGTTAACTGGTGTATTCTCGGAAAAGCCTACATAGGCGGCAGTGTTCTCTATCTGAAAACGGAAACAGGAAGCATTCTTAATAAAGCATTTTTTACTAAATTTTATCTTATATTTCTTAATTTGTTACTTTTTTACTTATTACCTACTCACTTTTTTGCGCTTGATCTCTCGCCGGTTGTGTCGGTTTGCCGTCCCATAGGACGATGAGGACGAAAGAATAGAGCGTGTACCTGTGCTTGCGCACACCCTTGTGCATTATACTCCTGATCCTGTCCTGCGCATAATATGTTTAGTCTCCATAGAGACTGGGCGCAGTGACAGAAAGACTTGGAGGATATAATTATTAATGATGTGGTAGATTTACGTGGTAGAGCCATGCTGCAGCTATATTAGTAATATAATTGTAGCACGAATGGGTCGGCTCGACCGGGGAAGGACCACGCTCTCACAAAATACCAGCGTAAAATAGCAGCTTAAGACTGCTGTGTTTCGTATGGTGAGTGTAGAGAACCGGCGACCCTTTTTACTGGAAAAGAGGCATTTCATCTTAGTCCTGACGGGTGACAACACATCTGCATTTTGATTCTTTATTGAGGATAGATGTGGATGTATATGCGTCACAGAAACCACTTACCATCAGGTGTCCACCTGATGGTAAGTAGTGCTCGTTTATCACCCTATCCTATAAAAAAATGTGGAAATTATTTTATTCTTCTTAGTTTTGGAGTCGGTAACTAGAATGTAGCTTATATATTTACAATTAAAATTTCATTTTCTACTTTTCCTCTCTTATGGATGGAATGTTTTCATCAAATTTAAATGGGACTAACCTTGAGGTATGTACATCATGGATATAGCCTATATACATTAAAAAATAAGTGTTTAAATCTGTTAAGCCGTTTCCGACAAATCTGCGAATATACATAAAAATAATATAGAACCCTCCCCTTTTTGCAGTTGGTTAGTAAAAACTAGAAAAAAATTATACAAATAAATCAGTTTTTCTTTGCATATAACGTGTTCTACATACATTAAAATTCAATTTTATAACGATAGTGGTAAAAAAATAAAAAGGAATTGATATATACTTTTATTCGGACAGAGATTCTCTTTACAATTATTTTTATAAAGTGAATACACAAATTTTTTTTGCGCCCAGAAGTAAATGATAAGGGCTACCCAGTTAACGCAAGGAGGTGGAGAATGCTTTATGCATACCACGACAGCCGGTTGTCGTGGTTATGTGGGACTCACTGTGACTAACTACCTAATAACCCTAAATGTACCCACTAAACACCACCTGTGGGACTGGCAATGGCTTATTAGGCCTTTCTGCTGAATCGGAAGTGACCCTTTTTTTGGGAAAAGAGGGCGCAGGCGGCTACGAGCCCCTGAGGAAGAGCCTACTAAGGCAAATTTAAGAAGAGTCCACCTGAGCCACTAGGAGGCAGTTCAGGTCGGTCGAAAGTTTATTTGGCGGATACGAGAGAGAGTTTCTCGGCCTGCGGATTCGATAGCGAGAGGGGAGTGGGGCTGCATAAGTAGCTGCCTCACGAATGAATTGATTGGAGTGAGACTCTGAGGCTTTGAAGAAGTTCTCAGAGAGTGTTTTAAGAAATTGTTGAATTGTAGGGAGTTCTAAGTCCTGATGGAGGTCGGCGTTACGGACGTATCAGGGTGAGTTCGTAGCTCGACGACAGAAGAGGTTTTGAGCTATTTGGAGTTTATTAATGACTTTGGGGTCAGCGTGGTCAAATATAGGGCCCGCGTAAGACATGACTGGTCGTATATAGACCTTATAAAGGGTTCGCTTGTTTCGGAGGGACATTTTACTGTGTCGGCCCAGCATACTGTTGAGCCTACTCAGATAAAAACGTGCGTGACGGGTTACTCTTTTGACATGGGACCCGAAGGTGAACCTCGTGTCAAGGGTGACGCCTAAATATTTAGCAGACGTATGTCAGGGTATAGGGGTCCCTAGCACTCGTATTGGTGGAGTATTTTTGAGACGGCGTCGTTTATAATCGAAGTGAACGGCGGAGCTCTTCTCCGAACTGAACTGACCTTACAGTAGCGGGCAAAGTCGTCTGCGAAGAGGGAGAGCTGAACACCTTTCGACGGCATGGGAATGTCGTTGGTGAACAGGATATACAGGAGGGGAGCAAGTACTGAGCCCTGAGGGACACCAGCTTTGATGGGGCGCTGAGAAGAGAGCGTGTATTCGTGTCTAAAACGAAAGGTACGATCCTTCAGGTAGGCCAGGAGACGTACAAGACGATCGGGGAGACCTATTTTATATAGTTTGTAGATAAGGCCTTCGTGCCAGACTCTATCGAATGCTTTAGCAATGTCGAAAAAGACCGCAATGGTCTTATGACGACGAGAATAAAAACAAAATATTCGACAATGCGGTGAACTTGTTGGGGACAAGAATGTTTCGCTTGGAAACCAAATTGGTGGGGGATGACAAGAGAGTCACCTTCTGTGGGAAACAGATGGAGCCTCATGCAAGTGAGGATGACACTTTCGAAGAGTTTGCCCATGGCCTTGAGGAGGCTGATGGGACGATGACTGGAGGGGAGGTTGAGAGGCTTTATTGGCTTGGGAATACGAATGACAGTTGCCTATATCCACGTAGTGGGAAAGTAACTTAGATTAAAGCAGGCGTTAAAGATAATAGTTAAAAGAGTAAACACCTGCTCAGGAAAGTGTTTAAGGACTTGGTTGGAGATGCCATCCGCGCCCCGAGCCTTTTTGGGGTTAAGTCCTTTGATGAGGGATGAAATCTCATCATTGGACACAGTGATAGGGTCAGAGGCTGTGGGGGGGGTGAGTTCTGGCGGCGGACCTCATCCTCCACTGTCTGGATGTGGGAGGGGTCAGTGGGTTGAGAGCTAGGAGAGCACTGTGCGGCAATGCTATCTGCAAAGCACTCAGCCTTTTCCTCGTCCTCGAAGGCAACCGTACCGTCGGGACGGGAGAGAGGGGGAGAGAGGGGGAGTGTGGGTGATAGTGTCTATGCGGAGGGCTCTTGCCATCTGATAGTACGCTGTATGAGAGGGAGAGATATTCTCCATGAGCCTCGAAGGTCTTCGAGGAAGGTTTCGAGGTCTCGAAGTTCAGAAAGGCGGAAACGGACTTCTCGTTGAAGACGATTGGCCGTACGCCTATATTCGGGGGTGGGATAGAGTGCTGCTCTCCGGAAAGCAGCTCTCTTGGCTTTTAGTAGGTTGCTAATATGTAGGGGAAGCCCATCATTATTAGCAACCGGGACGATCCTTTCATTCTCCTTAAGGGAGGATTCTATAAGGGTGGAGAGAGAACCGACCGCGGTGTCGATTTTTTCGGGACTGTCGAAGTCCGACGAGAGGGAAATGGAAGAGTCCTGTGAGTCCATAGCTTTAGCTAGGGACTCCTTGAAGTTAGTGAAGGTTTTCGTGGAGGGGGTTGAGGGAGGTGGCTGACGGCCAAAAATGAGTGAGACTGGTCGGTGGTCGGATCCTAGATCGTCTAGTGTCTCGATTGCCCTGAGGTTGAGAGAAAATCCTTTAACTAACGCAAAGTCTAGCACATCGGGAGCGTGGTCGGTGTTGTCGGGATAGTGGGGACACCGAGGGGACTGTGGACGGTAAGGTCAAGAGACTGCGTGATATCAAGCAATTCCTTGCCACTCTGAGAAGTAGTGCGGCAGGTCCATTCAGTATGCTTGGAGTTGAAATCTCCAAACATAATGACTGAGTTGCCTAAAGATAAGATAGCCTCAAAATCTTTTTTGAGGGGAAGGGTTCCACTGGGGACGTAGCAGGAGGCTATGAAGATGGACTGATGTCCAGTCATGGCTAGCCTGCATACCGTGGCTTCCATGTTGGTAAGCTGTGGGGTAGAAATGTGAGAACAGTGAAGTGCCTTCTTGTAATAAATGGCCGTACCACTGCCTTGGCGGTCGGGTCTGTCATTACGAAGAAGAGAAAACTTTTGAATGGAAAGGCCTTTAATGTCCTTAATTTTGAGATTAGTTTCCTGGAGTAGGAGGAGGTCGGCTTTGCGATCTTGAAGAAAGAGCTTAAGCTCTGGGAGGTTATTTCGCAACCCGCGAATGTTAAAAGATACAAGCGATAAACCTTTAGGCTTAATAAGACCGTGAGATTTTGGGAGGGCAGAGTGCTCTGCCATTATTATATAATGCAACTTTTAATTTATTTGATTTAAATTAACTTAAATTAAATAAATTCAAGTTACAAGGAACACAGTAGGTTATGATGCTCTGTAAGTGCGAGGAGACGGTCCTGAGGGGACTGAGCAGCGCGCAATTTGCGTGCTAAGATACCACGCAAATTGCGCGATGTTCCTAATAGCGATGTTCGTACCGTATTTAGGTCATCAACCATTGAAGGTTGTGCTTTCTGAGGGGTCGCGGATGTCCGCGGAGGTTCGGCTTTCTTGGAGCCCCAGGGGAAGACTGGAGGCTGCGTAGGCTGGAAGAAGCCCGGAGGGGGCCAAAGAGGGCCCTGAAAGGGCTGGGAGAGGCCCTGACGGGGCATTCTTGACGGAGGACCGGGAATGATCTGTCATTTACCGGCGGTGGAGCTTGCCTGCTGGGATGAGGATGAGGTGTGCAAGGACAACCTCTATAGTTCGCCGGGTGGCCTGACTGCTGGCACAAGACGCACGCGGGTGGGAATTCGGCGTTTTGAGGCCGAATTCTAAATCTAAATCGAAATCTAGGCACTTAACGCACCTGGGTGGGGCAGAGCAGTTGGCCACCGCATGTCCGCAAAGTTGGCAGCGGTGGCACTGCGCCGGGAAACCACGCCTATGTGGGGGCTCAACCCTCACTCTCGACAGGCCGTACACTGTGCGTACCTGCCAGAAGATGGATTTTGCCTCCGGCAGGTTCGTCAGAATTACAAGGGCAAGCGGGAACTTCTTGCCCTTGTTGCTGTGCATCTTGTGCACAGCCTCGACTGGGAATACCTGGGACTTAAGGTCCTTAAGGATGCCTTCATTGGCGAGTTCAAATAGAACACCGCGGATTACGGCCCTGACTTTACGCTCTTCCGGAAGAGTGTACGTGCGGTAGGACACACGCTCGGCTGTGAAAAGCCTGGTAAGGCGGCGAAAGTCGTCAACCGACTGAGGGACTATTTTAATGGCTTCACCCATGTCGGTGGCCTGGTCGTGTTTTATACCTGTGTCGTAACAGATTTTGGGAAGGCGGGTGAAACTGGCCTTGTATCTTAAGAAGACAGGGGGCGGAACCTGCTTTTTAGCTAGGGTAGGAGCGCAGCGAGAGGCGGACTTGGACGGCGGGGGGATGTCTAGTGACATTAGTTGGACCGAAGCAGCGGCGGGGGCTGCGGGTTAGAAACGGCAGCGGAAGCTGCGGGGGCAGAGGCAGCTACGGGGGCTGCGGGGTTTGAGGGAGCGGCAGGGGCTGCTGAAACGGGAGGGGTGCGATTTTTCGCGGCGCGTTTACCGCCGCGCTTTGAGGTTACTCTGGTGAACACAGATTCTCCGGTTCCGTCGAAGTCAGACTCCTCCGATGAACCGGTGCCGGACTTGGCTTCGGTGGCGGGCCTCTTCCGGGAGGTCGACACCGTGGACCCGGAGTCGGAGTAAGATTACTCCATGTCTAGGGACGCGAATGAGTTCGACTGCGGGACAGCCGGAGTGGCCGTCAGAAAGACCGCGACGTAGGGCGGTGGGAGGCATGCCTGAGGGGCAACGGAGGCTTTGACTGCGGCGATAACTGTCTCGTCCAGTTTAATACCCAGACCACGGGAATGCTTTAAGGCGGCGACGATAGACCTAATGAGGTCTCTGGTGGATATGTTAAGGGAGGGGGAAGACGTTTTATTCTAGTAGTAAGGACGGGGATTTCTGTTCTCAAAAGAACAGGGTCTTGTTCTGAAAAGAACAAGCGACGTTTTCCGAGAAACAAAATGCACGGTATGCAAGTAATAACCAAAAATACCGGACAAATGCGAGTAGGACTCGCGCACCGAGGGTTCCGAACAAATTCGTAGGTATATAAGTTTAAAATTATTAAAAATATTTTTATTATATGATGTAACTAAAAAATTATGCTTTCGCAATTTTTCTTGTATCTGTACGTTGCTTTTTACCGAATTTTAAGATTCTGAGTTCACGGGAAGTACCCTGTAGGTTTTGATTCCCTTGCGAATGTCGAAAATTTGCGGCATAAACGGCTATATCTTTTGATTGCATAGGTTTAGAAGTTTGATTTTTTTACAGCTCCAAGGGACAGTAGACTTGAGTTTTTGTTATGAATTTTAACTTGATACCTCCACGCGTTCCTGACAAAAAGGGTCTTGACAGACAGACAGACGGACAACAATGTGATCCTATGAGGGTTTCGTTTTTTCCTTTAGAGGTACGGAACCCTAAAAAAAGAAAAAATCAACAAAACAATTAACAAGAAATGATAACAATGATAACAATAAATAACAAAAAGCAGACAGTGGTCAGTCAAATCTCCCCGCCAGCAGGCAGGGGGGCAAGAACTGAGAGTTAGCGGTGAAACACTCGCCAAAGCGTCAGCGCTGCACAGCGTGAGCGGGATAGCGGAGGCGCGAGAGCGAGAGGGAACTAACGTACGGGGACGATAGCGCGGTCAACTTGGGCGCGTCCGCTTGAGAGCGGCGGCGCAAGCGGAATGATGATATACAAAATCATCGCTGGCATCACTGGCTGGCGGCTACTCCATCTCCCCCGGCTCGGAACGGGGCAAGGCTCACGTGGTGGGGTCGTAGCGGTGACGCAGCGGCTAGGTGTGACGGGCTTGATGGTTTAAAGGGTGGCTAGTGAGATCTAACATTACACTTTATGGAATAATTGCTCCCGCAATGGAAACAACAAAACTATGATTACAAGTCAGCTCAAGAAACAAGTTAAATTATGGGGAAATGAACTTGAGACGGCGTCGTTTATAATCGAAGTGAACGGCGGAGCTGTTCTCCGGGATCACATTGATGCGCCATTTTTGGAACCAAGCTCCTAGGTCTCAACTGACTTTTGGATCTTGTTCCGTATGAAAGCTAGCCAGATACCTTTACAGTAGAGGGCAAAGTCATATGCGAAGAGGGAGAGCTGAACACCTGATCATGACCATGAACTTTGATCAGCTCTTAAGAAGATCTACGAGATCTTTGGTTTCTAATTGTTCACCCACGCTACTGGCGCTATCGGACATATGAGTAGAAGTAACGCTATGACATGGTCGTTCTCCTGTATCGCAGGGACAGTTTACATACGTAGAACCATGTCAGAATAATTATTTGTAGGCCATATAAATACTTGTTACGTCCGGGTTTCGAATCCGCGGCCCTTAGCGCTGCAACTCATTACTAAGCCACTGCGCCACGGAGCCGTCACTTGTCTGTTTCACATTTTTTTTTGCTATTTACAAACATGCGACACGCGACTTCATTATTAACGAAAGGTAGGCAATGAGAAGTGCTATTATTTTCAATCTCTTTCTTTTATCGAACAAGTGTTAAACAAATAACAAGTATATGCTGATCTTGCATTAGTAAGCATTCACTAGTACTGGGAGATCTACTTTCACTGAACATATTTAAGGTCATTGGCATTATACGCAAATAAATCGAAAACTGGGAAGCTGTGGTCGGGACGCTAATCAAATAACAAATCTGTAACTATGGCGTCAGTAACTATATACCTAATTACCTAGATCTACCTATAAATAATAATATCTTACCTTTCGGTATTCTTAGGAACAACAAAGAATGAAAAGTCAATATTCCTATTGTTATTTAAGTACCCGCATGCTATGGCCATACTTGAATAAAAACTCAAAAATAAATATCAAAAGTGCCTAAATACTTACGGGAAAAAAATATTTTTTTGTTAACGTAAGACGTGCGTCAGCTCGAGCGCGCGCGTTGCAACCTCGGAATTTGCCATTTGTATGGGGCCGCGCAGCGTAGGTTTATTTTCATGCCTGAAGCGCGAAGTGAGACGGGCCTGGTATAACAACAGTGTTAAAAAATCAAAAGGAATTGATATAAATACTTTTATTGCTACAGAGTGCTCCTTTACAATTATTTATATAAAGTGAATACACAAAATCATCGCTCCGGCTTTTACATCACCTGGCAGCTACTTCACCTCCTCCGGCTCGGAATTTGACGGGGCAAGGCTCACGTGGTGGGGGAAGTGGCGAAGTGGCTAGGCATGGCGGGCTTGACAGCCGGTGTAAAGGCTTCTAGCGTTACAATTTATTTATTTAAAACATGCCAATCTATCCTCTATGAAGCTTAAGTTTGTTAATAATTATAAAAGTTTTTGAACCAACTGAAAGCAAATCAAAATACAACAATTTATGTTTTCATCTTCTTATCAGCCTTTAGAATCTACTATAGGAAAGAGTCCTTTTCATGATTGCGTCGAATAATGAAATCCTTTGAAGATTTATTTTATATAAAATGATTCTCTTAGGCAAATTTAACGCCGCTTATTCACTTATTAGTTAATCTATTAAAAATAATATTAACATACTTGTTTCTGCTTTTGACAAATAATTTAACCTCGTAATGGCGTTGGAAGAATATATATTACCCCATATCGTCCCATGGATGTCGTAAGAGAGAAATTATAACAATATATGGGAAGCAGCATCTTCCTGATAAATAGCCAATATTATTAAAAACTAAGGTTGCCAACCCGTCTGATAAGCGAAGAAATAATGACAAAATTCTCTTTATGAGGAAGCCACCTTATTATATTTATATTTTAGATGTTAGAGCTACGTTGCAGCTATGTAATGGTTATAGCACGAATGAGGATGAAAATGGGTTGCTCAACAGGGGTAAGATCTCGCTCTCATAGAATACTAGCGTAAAATAGACCGGAGACCCTTTTTACTGTGTAGACAACGCATCTGCATTTTGATTCTTAATCAAAGATAAATGTACTCGTAGATGCCTATCGGCCACAGCATACACCTACCATAATGCGGACTATGTGCTCGTTTGTCACACTTATTCTATAAAAAATGAGGCAATCTATGAGGCTTATGTTCACCAGAGGAATTTTTAAGTTGTAATTAGGGTTGCCAACTCTGGAAAGGACCAAAACATAAAATACGCCCCCATGGGCGGGGCGGATTGAAAGAAAAAAAGAAAATCTCAATCATCTACTTATTAATTTTTAAATTTATATTTATTTTGCTTTCGAGCAGTATCTAATATTTGTGAAATTAGGGAAGTAGCGTCTGGCGAGACGAACAGATACACCGGCAACGGCGCGCGGTATTGTGTGGACGGATGCGTATAATTTTTGGAAAAACCGGTGAAATTATTGCACCCTGGGAGGTCGGGAGATTGACCATTATTACCAGAGTCTCCCGGGCAATCCGGAGGGTTGGGCACCCTAGCTGTAGTGAATGGACTTTAAATTAATTCCTTTGTTAAATAATCTCCATTGATTTGTTGGCTAGAAAATCTTTTGAAATAAATGAAAATATTTTATTCCGCAGTAAATAATTGAAACTAATATTAAAAAAAAAAGTGTTTTTGACAAACCGTTTTATAATAGCCAATATAAAATTATACATTTGAGCGAAGTAAAGCCTCATTACGAATGATGTACCTTATTATTTAGCACCTACATACATAACTTTTCTTGTTAGTTACTTCACTTTGAAAATTGTGTTGATTATAACTTGTGGATAGAAATTCTTTTAACTTAACTCACGTCAACTGAGTATTTGCTAGAGTTCGGTGCGACACACGAAGCTAATATGAAAAATTACGATATTTTACGATTATTCTGCCAAAAAATTTATTTTGTTGGTTCCGGAAATTTTTGGTATGAAAAGGGAATCGGCGACGACAATAGTTTACTTTATATAATTTACAGCACTATTTTATTCTTTATGTATGGATCTATGACACTGCTTGAAATTTTGGCCGCTTTGTTTGGAGAATTTCCAGAAGATGAAAAACACGACTCAATAGCATTTGCAGTAAGCCACACTGTTGTAATGATAAAGATACTTTCTGTTATTTTAAATAAACGACTGATTAGAAAATTGAATTTTGATATGGTACGTGTTTGTAAGAACTATGAGGAGAAGTCATTACAGGACGAAAAATATCGCATTATTAAAATTAACGTTATTGCATACTTTGCTACAGTCTACGGTTCAGCGATCTGTTTTATTGGAGAAGGTTTAAGGAAAATGTTCGAAGGTAAGTGTAATACGTAAGTCGATTAAGCAATATTTTCAATTAGTATTTTATAATATTTTATTATATTATACAGTATTAAAAACTATAAAAAAATTTAAACTAGTAATTTAATTATTATACAGTCCTACTCCCCGCGGTGTCGTGCCAAGAACGCTGGCTGCGTTTCCCCGCTGAATGGCTATACTTAGCCTTTGAGCGAGAAAAGAACCAGGCCTCTTATCACCAGCAGCAACGACCAGACGCGAATGGAATTCCTTAGGAATTTCACCGCACGTGGACCCTACGGATCGATAGTCTCTACAGAAAATGGCACAAATATGTAGTCATCTCTCAGAGACTCATATTTGCGCCACTTACTCAGTTCAGCTGTCTCTGATGCCGCCCCGGCTCTAAACGAGGTACTCCTGAGATGAGAGGCCGCCAATGTGTCTACGCAAGTAGAATCCCACACTAGGGCTTTACCTCTTTCCCAAGGGACCAATTTCATAACGTTGGGTCTCTTGCCATCGTCTCTAAATATTCCACAAGGCTCTAAAACCGAGTGAACATTTATAGAGACAAGACCCCTTCGGATGACATCCTTCAGAGAACCGTGCCGTGAAAACCTACCAGCATTTTTCTTACATGAAAGTCCATGGAGCCCAAACTTGTCGACGCTGCTACCACAGGAGCACTGATGAGGTTGACAAAACTTGCGCATCGCCGTCGGATTCCTACGGCGATGCACAAGCTTTCCCCATCAAGTAATGTGCTGAGATTACTTGATGGTAAAGCGTGTAACCAGTGACTAAGATTCCTTGGTCGAAACAGCTAGAAGGCGTGCCTTATCTTGGTCACTATGAAAATTATGAAACAAATCTTTCTGCACGTTCTGTACCAACGGAATATCCTATTATTTTTGTTGGTTAACTCCCAGTGGAACATTTTCGCCGGGACAGAGCGTTTGCCATGTCTGCCCTGCCTCCGCAGCAGAGTACAGGTCTACTTTATTATTTAAAATGATGTTACATAAATCACTAACACTATGCACGGAAGCAAGGAAAGCAGGTAATTTAACGCTAGAAAGATTTCTCACACCAATACCACCGAATTTTTATAGGTAAAGTAGCTTGAGTCCAGGCTGTTGTATTTAAAGTTAAATTTAGAATATTTTCTATAGCTATTTTAAGATTATTATCAATATCTTTTAAAATATCCGAACATTTCCAGAGTCGACTCGAGCGGAGTAAGTATGTAAATCTAGGTACAAGAAGACAATATTTAGAAATTGTAAGAGCAATTTGGGGGTTTAATTTATGCAATTTATCAACGTTTTTAAAACAGGTTTAATACTATCGAAAGATAATATAAAATATTGTATATTATGTTATGTAAATCAATTTTAAACAAATTAGTATTTACCCAGTGTCTTTTTTAGGTAATATGCCATGGATAATAATATTAATATATTTACTTTCCCATTTGGAAGTTATTTATTTTTAATGGATCCGATTTAGATTGAAAGGATATCTGCATATATGTGTTCTTACGTAACTTAAGTATCACATAATATTTCGAAACGCCAAATAAATTTTATTTTACCCGTAATCGTATAATGAACTTGACTGAATAATCAAACCCCGCCTTATTTTTAATCAACCGGTTATGTAGTTTTAAATAAAAAATTGAATTTACAGCTAGTCACCAAATGGGAAGTTGATATTGAAAACGAATTTCACCTACACTTCCTTTTTTATTTATATTCCAGGATCTCATTTTGTCACCGTAGTGACTTATTATCCTTCATTTGAAGATGATTCTTTCCAAGCAGTACTTTTTAGAATTTATAACACCATCGTACTATTTTTGATGATGATGACAATGATAGTATCAGTTGATACTTTTACTATGGTTAATCTTATAATGTTTAAATATAAGATAATTACATTACGACAATATTTTGAAAAACTAAACGACGACTTTGATAAGCTTAATGAAACTGGCGACACGAGATTAGCTGCAGACACATTAAAAAATGGTTTAATTGAAGGTTTTAAAATGCACGTGGAGTTAATAAGGTAAGAATTTTTTTTTATATAAATTATATGTGTTTTTTAAATTTATGACGTATTCATCATCATCATCATTACAGCCCTTCACAAGTCCACTGCTGAACATAGGCCTCCCCCAAGGAATGCCACAAAATTATTATTACATCTTATTAATTGTTTCTCAGTCAAACAATTTTCAGAGTCAGGAAGTTGGTGGTGTTTCACCCTAGTGCCTCGAAAAGCTCGTAAAGCCGTTGGTGTCCGGACTATAAGAGCTAAGGAATAGACTGTGCACCTGAGCACACATACATAATATCTTACACAGTTAAGGCCTTTTACAGCACATACTAGAATCAATTTGTGTAATGAAAAACTAAGTAAATCGTGCATAGATCACATTTACGCTTGATCCCGCACATAAGACCTATAACACTGTAGCAATCAAAACGACACTAGCCGATCATCGGACTAACTTGTCTTGGAGTATGTACACAGGCTGTCTCAAAATATAAAACTTGCCTTAATATCCAAAAATTATTTACATTATTAGAAAAAAAAACGTGCAATATGACATGCCCAATTAATATATAAAATTCTTTAAACAAAAACTTCATGGAGTGCTATAGAAATTTGTTTTACACAGTATAATTAAACCAAATAATGTAAGAAATAATAACAACTGGATAAATAAGAAAATTATTAGAGCATGTGAGGATAGGGACGAATTATTTTTAAAAAGAATAAGAACAATTATAATTCAATAATATATTGTACAACCAGTGCGTGTTGCCAGTGATGACTTACGGATCTGAGACGTGGTCCTTCACTGCTGGCCGTATGAGGAAGCTCAAGGTCGCTCAGCGAGCTATGGAGAGGGCTATGCTCGGAGTTTCTCTGCGTGATAAACTTAGAAATGAGTATATCCGTAGTAGAACCAGAGTAACCGACATAACCCAACGGATTAGTAAGCTGAAGTGGCAGTGGGCCGGCCATATAGCTCGAAGAACCGACAACCGATGGGGAAGAAAGGTTCTTGAATGGCAGCCTCGTACCGGTAGGCGAAGTGTAGGGCGACCCCCCACGAGATGGAGTCACGACCTCGTAAGACATGCAGGAAGTCAATGGATGCAGGTGGCTCAGGACCGTGCTTTGTGGCATTCTTTGGGGGAGGCCTATGTTCAGCAGTGGACTTATGAAAGGCTGTAATGATAATGATGATGATGATGATAATTCAATAATTAAGCTACAATATAATATGGCTAGAATCTACGCAAATAAGTCAATTAACAAAAAAGAAATACGAAATCGGATATTATTTCAAATAAACACAATTCTAAAAATATTTGGAAGATTTTAAATAGGCTGACGGGTTAGATTTGAGGACTTACAATTGATAATACACTTAATCATTATTTCGATGGTAATGGCCGCACTAGCAAAGAAATTGCGAACAAATTTGCTAGTACATTCAATAATAGTGTAAAACAATTCCGAAATGTTCGGAATTATTGCTTGACAAAGCAATCTATTAATCTTCGGCGGATGTAATCATAGGATTTATGTCTGCTGATCATAAATCTGTGGAAAAAACAATTTAAATCAATAAGCAGTAACAAAGCCCCAGGCAGTGACAATGAAACAACAGAGTTCAGATGACAACTGTTTTATTAATAATGGCGGTTTCCTAATATACAATATTATTTTAAGACTACCCACAACACCCTCCCCTTAAAGAATAAGTTTTTAACAAAAGTGATTTTTTTAAATAATATTACCAAGAAATACATGAATAAAAAACTTACTTTAGCACATTTTTTTACCATAACCTTAACCTTTTTTTGTGTTACAAAGGATTAATTAAACCGGTTATTTTTTGTTTTCATTTACTTTATTTCGAGTGAGAGGTGGAGAATAATTTTCATTATAACTTCAATATTTAACATTGTTGGTTCATATTCATCGTTCGAAAAATATTCCTCATTTTCACTACTCGTAAAAGTCGTTTTTGTTGTCATTGAATTATGTTCTTTATTCTCATTTACTGTTTGTGCTGACGTTCTATTTTCTTGTGTTTTATCTTTTATTAGATGTCTGTGATTGCGGCGATACACCATTCCTCTTTTAGTTTTAGTAAAATATGAGCGGGGAGTCGCCGCTTTTGCAACGATATAACCTGAAATTTTAGAATTTTTGTTTTCTATCATAGTCACCTTATCGCCGACATCTAATACAGGTAAAGGCTTGGCACGTAAATCATAATACATTTTGTATTTATTTTGTTTATCTAGCATAACTTTGTGTTGTCTCTCATGATTTACATGTCCTATTTTCAAAAGGTCTGGGTGCACAGGTAGCCTGCATTTTAACCTACGACCCATCAGCAGCTATGCGGGAGAATTCAAATTATCGCGAGGCGTATTTCGATAACTTAGCAAATTTAAATAAAAGTCACTTCCACTATCTATGGATTTTTTTAATATCTTTTTTATTGTTTGCCCGGCCCTTTCACTCTTACCATTCGATTGTGCGTATTTGGGTGATGACGTTATGTGTTCAAATCCCCACTCCACCGCAAAGTTTTTAAGTTCCCGAATTGAAAATTGTGGACCATTATCGCTTATTACAATGTCTGGTATCCCATATCTAGCAAAATTTTCTCTCAGTACGTTTATGACGCTTTTAGAAGTAGTTTCATGTAACAACACTACTTCCGTAAAACATGAATAATAGTCCACAATAATCAGATATGATTTTTTACCATACTGAAATATGTCCGTCCCGATTTTACTCCATGGTAAATTTGTAATAGAAACAGCGATCATCGGTTCCTTACTCGAGTTATTTGAATTCTCTCGACACACTACACACTTATTTACAAATCTCTCTATATCATAAGAAATCCCTGGCCAGAATAGCACTTCACGAGCGCGCCGTTTACAGCGGTCTATCCCTAAATGTCCATCATGTATAATTTTTAATATTTCGGTTCTTAAGGAACTGGGAATTAATATTTGTTTATTTTTAAATATAACGCCATCTACACAAAATAAATCTCCTCTCCTATGAGGAGAGGAGAAATCCTAATAATATTTTAAGTTATCTTCAATATCTCGTTTATATTCCGGCCAAACCTGATTTATATATCTCATTAAAAGTTTTAAGTTATTATCTTTCAAAGTCTCATTTTTGATTACACTTAATTTTTTATGTGAAACGGGCATGTTAGAAACTACCATATGTACTTGACAAAATACATTATCACTCACTTTATCATTATATAGTTCTGGAATAGAGGCACGTGATAATGTATCGGCTAAGTACATATATTTTCCAGGTTTATATGTAACTATCAAATCATAACATTGTGATCGTAAAATCATTCGCTGTAAGCGTGCTGGTATTGAATCTAAGGGCTTTTTAAAAATGCTTTCTAACGGTTTATGATCTGTTTCAATTAAAACATCACTTTTACCGTAATTATATTGGTGGAACTTTTCACACGCAAAGAGAATAGTTTCATCCCGTTTTTGTTAAATATATGACCCAAGTAAGTAACTTCCTCAACGCATATACGACATTTATCTTTATTAAATTTTAAATTAATTTCACGAGCCCTATTTAATAATGCATTTAAACACCTATAATGTTCGTCTTTCGTCCCCAGCATATTATATCGTCTATAATAGAATCTACTCCATCTAAATCCTCTATTAATTGCTTAGTCTTAGCACGAAACACCTCTGCAGCGCAGTTTAAACCATAAGGTAATCTTAAATACTGATAGCGCCCAAACGGTGTACCAAAAGGTGCATAAGTCTGAACTCAGATCATCAAGTTTTATTGCCCAAAAACCTGAATTTGCCTCTAGTACTGAAAAAAAAACTAGCTCCGTGAATTTCAGTGGCAAGTTCCTTGATGGTTGGCAGTTGGAAATATGCACGCTGTATAGCATTATTGAGAGGTCTCGGGTCTAAGCAAATTCGCAGTGTTCCATTCTTTTTTTCTGCAATTACTATTGAATTAACCCATTGTGTTGGGTGAGTGACCTTTCTAATGACTCCTAAGTCAGTCATCCTGTTTAATTCTTCTAATAATTTATCATGTAATCCTAGAGGTACTTTTCGCGGAGCACAAACCACAGGTTTAACTGATTTATCAATAACTATATGGTATTCACCAGGTAAGCATCCTAAGCCTTCAAAAAGTTCCGAATTTTCTACCAAATTAATGCCGTAAACTCGTTGAATTAATCCTAGTTCCGAACACGCTTCTCGACCCTGCACACTTTCACAATTAATATTTGCTATTGCAAATTTTAAAACATATATTTTACTTTTATGCCACCATTTAAGATGACAAACTCCTCTTATCAGAATAACATCCCCGCTAAACTACTGTAATTTCATTTTATTATTATTGCATATCATTTCCGTGTCAAATCCCAGCGTTAAAATCTCTTATAACATAACACATTAATGTCGGCACCGGTGTCCAGCTTAAAACGTTCAAAGCCACACTCACCTCTTAATACCTCATACTAGTCATCGCCGCCGATTTTGTTCTGCGTTTTATCCATTAACACAGATACATAAAACGACTCACAATCATCATTATCAGATTTTTCTGTATTTACTTCTATTTCATACATTTTTTAACACTATTTTTACATTTGCACATCCTAGCTTAATGGCCGTAGTTACCGCACGCATAGCATTTCACCGAAATAGCTGGACATGAACCTACATCAGTACACTGAGCACCACAACGTGGACAAGGTGACGCCGCGTTCCCGGCGTGCGCAAATCGTGCGCCGCGTCGGCCGCCGCGCCCGCCGCTGCGCCCGCCGCCGCGCACCGCTAGCGCCTCAACGCGCACGGGCCCGCAGCTCGCCGAACTGCCGAAGCTACCTGTTTCCATCACACGCTTGCTATCTGTTGACATTTCATCCGCTTGACATATTTTAATTGCTTTCTCCAGAGTCCCTAACGACCGGTCCCTTACAATTGTGCTCCTTATGCCGCACACAATACGGTCGCGAATCAACTCTTGCTCCAAATTTTTAAATTCACAATTTTTACTGAATAACTTTAACGCTGATACATATTGATCAATAGATTCTCCAGTTTCTTGATACCTCGTAAAAAAGTTATATATCAGTAATGTTATATTAGATTGAACACTGAAATACTCGTCAAATTTTTTCATCAATATTTCAATGGCCTCACACTGCTCTTCTGAATCGAATGTAAAAGTCTCATAAACATCAAATCCATCTGATCCAATCAGATTAATAAGCAAACTCGCCTGTATGCTTCCCTCTTCTATGTGCACCCCCGATGCCTTAAGAAAAAGATTGAATTGTTCCTTCCATCTCTTCGATGCGTCAGCCCGACTATTTAGGTATTTTAACCGCTGCCACCATGTAGTGGCAATGAAACAACAGAGTTCAGATGACAACTGTTTTATTAATAATGGCGGTTTCCTAATATACAATATTATTTTAAGACTACCCACAACAGTCAAGATAAGAGCCATTGACATAATGTTGCTGTACGGGAAAATCAAAACTGTTATTGCTGAGTTAATAAATACAAGCGTTATCACAGGTAAATATCTTCGCATACAAAAAAAAATGGATTCTTTCGACCAATACATAAAAAAGATTGTAGGACTAAGTATGAGAATAAGGGACGAATAACGATATTACCTACCATAGACAAAATAGTCGAAAAATATATAAGCGGACAAATCCAAATTCAATAACATATTAACTAGCAACCAATTTGGTTTCCAATCTTAAAAGAATACCTCACAACTACTTTCTGCATTCACAGATAGCTTGTACACGCATATTGACAGTAAATAGCACGTTTTAGTTTATTGATTACAGTAAGGCCTTTGACACGCTTAGACACAAAAAATTACTTCAAAGTTTAAATAATAGTGGAGATAGAAGAAAATTACTAGCGTGGTGTGAAAATTATCTCATATCATCAAAAATTTGATCATATCGGGTGAAAGTTGGTGATGCTTTAAGTTTTCATGTCCAAGTAACGGAAGACACAGCACAGGGCTCAGTTCTTGGGCCTCTACACTTTCTCACCTACGTAAACAGTCTTTATAATATAATTAAACAGTATGAGATCTATCAGTTTGCAGATGATACCTGTTTAGTAACTGCTGAACTTAGTATAAAGGAGGTCCTAATGAAACTTCAAAAAGAGTTTGACATACCGACGAAGTGATCACACGACGTCGGCTTAGCACTTAATGCGGCCAAAATTAAACTTAGATATGTATATAAGCACAAATCACAACAGAAGTTCTTTTATAACTAAATTAATAGCGCACACTCATCACTGCCTTCATATAAAAATAGAAACGATTCAACTACCTGTAATTGCAATGCGAAAATTACTTTACCGAAAATATTAAAAAGGTGGATAAGGTATTATACTCCGCTCACAGAATTGATAATCTAAAACTACAATTATCTAAATATAACAACTTATACGGAAAAAGAACTTTAAACTATGTTATACCTAATCTAATCAACTACGTACCTAAGTCTTTGAAAGACGTCATTACACGTAAAAATATAAAATATAAGCTAAATTTTTTTTATTTACAATTCACTCTTACTAAATACTCGCAACATTTAAAACAATTTCTCGTTCTACGTTACTGCTTTACTTTACCTACATATTATTTTAGTATAATAAATTTAAAATATAGGTTATAATCATTCTGTATCATGATTATTCACGAAATGTAATAAGTTTCATTATGTGATGTTACGCTCATCGCCTGCAACTATTTTATATATATATTGAAAACTATTGGTAAATAATATTAAATGTAACTTCTGTAATGTAATGTAATGTGTAGATTAGAACAATGTGTACATACTGCCGACAGCAATGGTGCACGGAAAAACTCAAATGAGTTTATCCACCAAAACTATTTGTCTTTGTAATCATATTTCTTGAGTAAATAAAAAAAATGGTCGGTGATAAAACTCTTGTATAATCTTTTGCTTTTATTTTAGATTAAAAGCCCATATAATCCTCATAGAAAGAGTCAAAAACGTTTATGTTTTTGATTATAATGCAGAGATCGACTGCCTTATAATTAGTTACACAAATTAACTAAAATGTATTATTAGTTACGTGTTTTATGTAGTACGTTTGTAATTTATCTTTTTTATAGAATTAAGGGTGACAAATGAACACCCAGTTCATTTAATGGCAAGTTGCTACTGTGGTTCCTAGACGTCTACTAAGTACTAAGAGTCAAAACGCAGATACGTTATCACACCTGCGGACGTAGATGGAATGCTTCGTCTATTTTCTCTTATTGCCAAGCTCACCAGTTGTTGATTGACGGAAGTAGTGCTAGCGATGGACTCCTGGTGGTAATTCCATATATAAACCCTGAACACAATTTTAAGATGTAATAGGGAGCAGTATTGCCTATTAATGCAAGGGTATCGGATTTGCACTCACTAATCCGCCTGCCCAGTATGGTGACTTTAGGCAAGTCTGTCATGTAATGCCGGCCAAGTTGTCGTATTTTTTGAGAGGTAGGTACGAGTACAGCAGTAGATTTAATAAAAATGTTGATGCTGAGTTGATATCATAATGTTTTTATTTGTTGGTTATCTTTAATTAGTGACGTTGGTTAGTAAACATTTTAACCAATTAAATAAATTTTTAATATGTTCATTATTGAGTACATTTAACGATTTTATTTCCAGAATTTTAAAGGTTATTGACGAAGCATTTGGGATTGTGATGGCATTACAACTATGTCAAAGTTCCGGTTCAGCTGTAGCGCTGCTACTCCAGATCGCAGTAATTATTACATTTTCAATTAAAATTAATCGTAAAATTTGTAAGAATGTCTACTGCTCCATATCGTTCCCTGGGTGTTATAAGAGGCGACAGAGGGAAATTGAAACAGGAGAGGGTAGCAGCTTCTTCGTAATAACTACTTAAAATGCCTGCCAAGCGTAGTATCTATGGCAAATATCCTCGGCGAGGCCTATGTTCAGCAGTGAACATTTGTTCGCTATAAAAGTAAAAGTTTTATAATAACATTTTTGTTACTAAATTTGATTGTTTTGTAACGGTTAAAATGATGAAAAAATAAATGTGCAGTTTTTTCCCATCTTCTATAGTTAAAGGAGATTGAAACGGCAATGAACTTAAAAAGGTGTTTCATAACTTGAAACTCTAATTTCTTCATCATCATAGTCACCACAGGTCTTCACTAGTCCAATGCTAGACATAAGCTTCCCCAATGGAATGCCACAAATCACGTTCCTGAGACATATGCATTATTAATTTTATTAATTATTTCATGTCTTACGCCGCGGTAATTAAGATATTTTAATTAATGTTCATAAGCAGTTTTATATAGGCTGCTGTTTGCTTGTTTCTATGCTCTGTGTGCTCTCTAATAGGCAATGAAATATTTATGAAAAATGCAAAATAGGACAAAAATACAACTTCTATTTGCAACACCGTGCTCATCGATTAATTGTTTTATTTTTACAGCTCTCCGAAAAATTAACGTTTGTAGCAAACTTAAAAATAATTTTCTTCGTTTTTGCCCTGTTTTTCTTGTTAGGACTTTTCCTATGCAACGCGGGAGAAATAACATATCAGGTAAAGCATCTATCACAACTAATGGTCACCTAGTGGTCGAAATTAGACCGTATTTCATTATGTTTTTAAGTTTGTATGTATATTGAAACAAGCTGTTTTTCACTTTCAACTCTCAGTATATATATTGAATAGGTCTTTTGCCTATGAAATTGCCGCTCTGCAGTACTGGCCATTTAAAATGAAAATAATTATTTGTTCGGCTAAGAATTCTAATTTCAAATTAATTTTATTTTAAAACTATGGAATTATTTTTCAAAATTAGTCATTTGTTTATTGATAAGCGTTATGTTTTTATCGCATTTGAATATTTTTCGTCATTATGGATACGTTAAAATTTCGAGTAATTATGGAATAATATGAGTGCCGCTTGTGCCGCGTTGCTGCCACGACGGTACTCATATTATTCCATAATTACTCGAAATTTTAAAGTATCCATAATGACGAAAAATATTCAAATGCGATAAAAACATAACGCTTATCAAACATCAACGACATTTACGGACTGAATAGAAACGAACGCAGCACCTGTTATTGGTTTGAACACTTCCGTTCTGGAAATTTCGACCTTAAAAATGAAACCCATGGTAGTCTGAAAACTTTGGTCGACAATGACGAATTAAAGGCGATTGTGGAAGCTGATGATAATCAATCTACGGCTGAATCAGCAGCAGCTTTTGACGTTAGTATCAAAATAACATCGGTCTTTTTGCATCAAATTAGCAAGGTAAAAAAGCTTAACAAATGGGTGCCTCACGAACTCAATGTTCGCCAGCGGGAAGAACGAGTCGAGACGTGCCTTGTACTGCTCAACAGGCACACAAATGAAGGAATTTTGAACCGTATTACCTGCGACAAAAAATGGATTCCGTTTGACAATCGCAAGCGCTCAGCAAATTGTTTGGATCCTGAATTACCACAGAAACAATGCCCTAAACGAAAACTTACCCCTAGAAAAGTGATGATCACTGTTTGGTGGTCGGTCTAGCGCCGGTGTGATTCATCACAGCTTCTTACCAAATGGGATGAGCATTAATGCAGATGTGGGCTGTGAAGAACTGAACGTACGAGACGTACGAGTTTCTCCATCATTGTGATGGAGAAACTCGTACGTCTATACATATGCTGTTCATGCACGACAACGCGCGACCTCTACTGCACAACAGGCGATCTCTTAGTTACAAGAGCTGGGGTTGGAACCTCTCCGTATCCGCCGTACTCACCAGACCTTGCGCCGACTGACTTCTACTTTTTCAAGGATTTTGATAAATTTATGTCGGGAAAAAATTCAATACCCGAGAGGCAATACAAAATGCCTTTGCAGAATTTGTTGCCTCCTATCCAGTTTATTTCCTTAAGAAGGGCATCAATAAACTATCACTGCGTTGGCAAAGATTCACCGATTGAATGGGTGGTTACTTTGATTAATAGAAATAAAAATATAGAAAAAAAATTACGTTAACTTATTTCATAAAAAATGGCAATTTCAAAGGTAAAGATCTAATATTACCTCAACTGTCAACTGGATATTAATATACAAAATATAAAAAGTTTTTTTGTCGTGACACACGGTGTGTACAGTATGCTGTAGACCATATTCTATTATTTTTTGTTGTGTTTGACAATTGGCCCTCGCAATATAAGCGTAAAAAATGAAATGTTTCATTTAATTTTATTAAACAGTATATGTAAAACACATACATATAAATATATACATTTTTTATGTATTCTTTTTTAAAAACAATACCCCCACACTAGGATTTTCCCCTGTATCGTGGAGGCAGCTTACAAACACAAATTGCACAAGGACAAATATCCAGACTCGGAACAATTATTTGTAGGACATACAAATACTTGTTCCGTGCTGGATTCGAACCCGCGGCCTCCAGCGCAGCAACTCATTGCTAAGCCACTGCGCCACGGAGCCGTCAAATGCCGTCAAATATATATATATATATATATATATACATATAAATATTCGCTTTCTGCATTGTTTTTCCATATAACTGTGCTAAATCTCACACCTCCGTGCACCCAATATGCTTAAAAAGGGGTACAAACTTTTCTTTTCACGTATTAATATATAGATAAAACATACCTACTATATTAGAGTAATAACATATAGTAAGTACAAGTAATACTGCTGGCCATAAGCAAAAAGTCAGCCGCGCTGCTCCAGTGCGTGTTGATGGACTTCATGTCATTAATTCAGGTTTCCTCACGATGTTTTCCTTTGCGCAAAAGAGCACTTCAAATTACAATTTAATTGGTTCCGGTGGAGATCGACACTGGGTTTGTTAGCATACTTTAAAATTTACGGCCAAATTGTAATACAACTGGCATTGAAATAAGTAACGAAAAGTTTATATAATTTTGATTTCAGGCTACGCTGTTAGCGGATTCAATATTTTATTGCGGTTGGCACGCGTGTCCTGCGCAATATAAACCTGGTGGACAAAAGATAGGGCAACTTGTGTTACTGGCTTATACTCAAGCGCAGAAACCATTGGTTATGAAAGCTTTTAAAATGGTCGAGCTTACGTATAGCACCTTTTTATTGGTAAGGACTATTATTTTCTAGATGGTAGGTTTCTAACTAGAAGTTAGTTTGAGTAGTCACTACCCTGGCCCTGCGGTCGAACAGCAATAGTACGAGCACAACTAACTGTGTTCCGTTCTAAAGGGTATTGAGAGCAAATGCCTACAGAGGGAAACAAACCGCAGGGATTGAAGCGTCTTCTTAATAACAAATAAAAACTGCGGTTGCCAATTCACCTGTGCAGCTTGTCAACTATGGCAAATATCCCTCTATGAGGTAATCTACGGGGAGGCCTATGATTAGCAGTGATATTTTAATGGGCAGAAACGATAGCGGTAATTGTACATTGTACGTGAGCCATGTTGCAGTTATATTGGTGGTATAGTTGTAGTACGAATGGGTCGGCTCGACCAGGGAAGGACCACGCTCTCACAAAATACCAGCGTAAAATAGCAGCTTAACACTGCTGTGTTTCTTTTGGTGAGTGTAGAGAACCGGAGACCCTTTTTACTGGAAAAGACGCATTCCATCTTAGTCCTCACGGATGACAACGCATCTGCATTTTGATTCGCAAACGAGGATAAATGCAGATGTCTATGGGCCACAGCAACCACTTACCATCAGGTAGACTGTGTGCTCGTTTGTCACCCTATCCTATAAAAAAAAACGATAGCGATAATTACGGGCTGTGAGGCATTCCATTTTAGTCCTCAGAGGTGACAACGCAACTATCTTCATTCCTTAAAGTTGGTTATATGTGTCCATCGGCCAGATAGTCTCTTACCATCAGGTGAACTGTAAGTTCGTTTGTTTGAAAGGCATACAACACTTTAGTTTAAAAAAGTGCTTGGAAGTAGAGGCATTGTAAGAGAATACGTCTCCCCATTTTGCTCATTAGGGTCTTAAAAGGCGACTTATGGAATTTCCAAAAAGATTTTAAGGTTACTTATTGTCTCATGACAGCAGTATAGCTATCCTGTTTACACCAGATATTAAATACTCAGCTCAGCGGCGGAGAGTAGCGTTAAATTTGCAAGATGACGGTGATTCATCCTGCAAAACGATGATTAAGACAAATCATTTATATAGGTACAACAGGGGAGACCCATCCATAAAGAAAAGTCATGACTTTTAGCTGTGTGTGATAAGTACTACTATAATGTGAATATTTAATCTTTACTAACTAGTCTTTGAAACAAGATAAAACAGCATAAACTCCTTATAAAAACTAAAAGAAAAATAAAGGCATAAGAGGTATATTTATGTAATTACCCACTAGCTTTTTTCTGAGGTTTCGCTTACCAGGGAATTCCCCAGGCAAGGTGTGGAAGATCGAAGGGGTTTTCGCCAATTTATGACACAAATAAAGATATCCTATGTTCCTTTCAACCACACAATCTGCTTCTCTCTTAAATCCATTCATTTGAATTTTTTAGGGGCCCTTCCTCGGGTCCGTTAATTAATTTTACGGAGTTAGATAAATGTGTTGTGGCAGCCTTAGCGAATTTGTCAACCCTTCTTGCCTCGTGGCTATAGTAAAAGTTATTTTAATAGAATAAAGGTGACAAACGTGCATACAATCACGATGTACATTCTGTAAATGCTAGAAACAAGCACAAGTTAGTTATACCAGTTACAGATTCAGATTCGGTCATTCCTTCATGAGGCAATGTATACGCTTTTACAACAAAGTCCCAGAAAATATGCAGGACTTATGAAAAAGTTTATTAAGCAAACATTGTCTAGTAAGAGTTTTTATACTACTAAAGAGTCCATGATTGATGATAACCCCTGGGAATAAGGTGATCGCTACCATGCTATTTCTAAATGTTTTTATACTAATTGTATAAAATACTACATCGGTTACTTCTTGATTCATCCCAGGACAGTGGGTTTTTCCGAACCAGTAGTACCGCTTAAACAACCTGATAGAAAAAAATTCTTGTAACCTATATTGAATAAAAATCATTCTGTTGTATTCCATTCTATAATGCGGCATGCCAGTTTATTGTTGGACAGTAGCGCATGAGCAGTTACTTAATCTGAATCAGTACCAGTACCAGTACCAGGATTAGCAGTTTGATGAATATTTGTACAGTAAAAATTTAGATGAACTAAGAATAATTAGGATGCCAGTAAAATAACACGTTTAATATAAATACAGATAAATGCTCAAGGTAAGGGCAGTAAGGGGCAGCTGCACCTAAATAACTGGCGTTGATATAACTAGTAGTAAATATATTCGTCCTGCTGCATTAGTCACTTTCTCACATAAGACCCGAAAGGAATTACGTTCGGATTTTACTGTACGCCAAAAATTATCGAACAGCTCAATCATCCATTGTACAAGCAATCAACCAAAGTCAATAATATCCCCAGCAAAATTTTACCACAAAGATTAGTTTAATCACTGACAGAATAGTTTATTACTTCTTGTAATATTTACTATCAGCTAAATGTGGCCACTCCATTGTTTTAATATTGCTTTATGCTTAATTAAAAGCGTTTACAAAAGTTATACTTTATAGTTGTAAGTTAGTAAGGTCTAAAATGAAATGATAAAGTTAGAAAGGAATATTTCCTCCACTCCATCCATTATTGTACTTCTGTTGTAATTGTAACATAATAGTCCTACTGAACTTTTTCACGTTTCATGTCTGCCCATTGACATCACAATTATTATTATTATCCTTTTAATGAATCACACCATATTCTTTTGTAAACATAGGCCCCCTACATAATTTCCCACAAACACGATTTTCTTTTCTTTTCTTTAAAAGCTTTTGATCCTAATTCCTAGGGTATTTATAATCAAGATGTAACTTTAAGGTAAATATTGTCAATTTTCAAAGTTTTCTTTCAATATATTTTTATTTTTGTTCGCGTATTTGCCTCCAAAGTGCTCTTCTACCGCCGCGGCGCCGCATCCAACTGATATTTGTTCTTAATTCTTTACTGTTTCTTTTTTACCTATTAAACACAAGGAAGTCGTTTGATATATTGTATCATATAATATTTGCCGAGAACAAATTGTTCGACGAGGTAAGTTCAACTTTGATCGAGAGGTCAAAAAATCGAGGTTCATGATATTACGACATAACATCTCCACGTCACGGATACTTAAACTAGAGTGTACAAACAGTGTGTATTATCTGTGTTGTCATATGGCTCTCAGACGTGGTTCTTCACTCCTAGCCGTATAAGGAATCTCAAGGTCAGCGATTTATGTAGAGAGCTATGTTTGGGGTTTCTCTGCATGGCGGACTTCGTAATGAGGATATCCGTAGCAGAATCAGAATAACTGGCATAGCTCAACGGACCAGTAAGCTGTAGTGGCGATGGGCCGGCCATATATATAGCTTGAAGAACCAACAAGTGATGGAGAAGAAAGTTTCTCAAGTGGCAGCAAAGGTGGACCACAATAGGGTTTAAGTCATTGCGTTAGTCCCACATGAGCCATGAGGTAGATGAGCAATGTTAGACCGCTACTTAGACCGCACTAACATTATTATATTATATAACATAATTAATATTAATACATTTTCAATTTTTGTTATTATAATTGTTTCAAATATCGAGTACTTACTCATTTTTATACTTTTTGCAGGTTATAAAGGGAACATATTCAGTGTTTGCCTTAATTTATGCACAAAGTAGTGAATGAAAGTTCAAATTATGATACAGGAAAACTTGATTTTAAGTCCTTACTGATTAACAATTAATACCAGTAATAATGTATGTATTTCTAACATAACAGTGAATAAAGTTATTGATTTATTGTCTTGTATCATATAAAGTTAACAGGTTCTTTATTTTGTAAGTGTATGTTTTGAATACCTTATATCCGATTACGACAAATTTTTGGTGAATTATTGTGTATCCTCCACGCACCCGTGGAGGATTCTAAAAAGGAAATAAAAAAGTAAAAATTACTATTCTGTTCGATCGTGATCCTTTCCCGAGCGATGCCGATCCTTTAATGTTGCAGTCATAATACACTGCGGTATAGCTATTAATTTTACTTCTTCTTCATGAGCCCGTTAAAGCTCACTGCTGAACGTGAGTTTTTTTCCATTGTGAGGAGGATTCTCCGAAATCGCCGCAATTGGTATGCGGATTGACTATCGCAGTGCCAGATAATTCGCACCTTTGAGGCTGCTTCCGGTTTCCGGCCTTCGCATTCTATTTCTGGCGTAAATGAGATAGTTATAATGCCATCGGATGTCACAAAATATTTCCGGCGAGAGGTAAAGTACGTATATACTATAATAAAACTCTATGGCCTCAGTAGGGAACTTCCGCAAAATGAACACACGCTGATGTTTTGCAGTGTCTTGAGTGACAGCCACTTGATTTGTATGGGAAAGGCGCCGTTACGCCGCTAACGTCCTCCTCTGAGGCCTTACGCTAGGCGCAATTTTAATCGAACTACTGTTTAGTGTTAACTACCCCCATATTATCCCGAAGGTATCGTAGAGGGGACAGAGAGAAACCAATCAGATGATGGACAGCAGCGTCTTTATAATAACGAATTAAAAATAAAAAAAACCTGCAGCTACCAACCTATTTGCAAAACGTGGTAACCTATGGAAAATATCCCCCCCCCCTTTCCCCCTATGAGGCAATCTATGGGGGAGGCCTAAGTTCAGTAGTGGACTTAAATAATGTAACGGTAACGGTGCTGTTTAGTTCTATGTGAAAATCCTATGAGATTTTACGCAGGTTTTCATATTATCAACTCATTAGTTGCACGACAGAAAAATCAAAAAATCATATCGATTACATTTTGATTAATCTGTTGAACAACTATCGATCAACAGTTCAATGTATGTTACCATACCATGTATTGGGAGGCGTATACACTCGACTAACCAGTCGATTTGCACTAGCGCCGTTGAAGCGTCATACCTTCGTCTTCTATTTTGTTTATTACGCATTATGTAAAGCAAAACCTTATGTTTTGAGCAAACCTTATGTTTGTTTGTAGCAAACCTATGAGTACCTAAATATATTTTTATAGTTTAATTGGTTAGATGTAATTATTAAGTAGAGAATAGAATCCTGAAAAATTAATGCCCGATAAAGAAAATCAGTAAATCGTAGAAAGAGGCTAAGAAAACTAATAAGCACCCATTGATCAATCAGTTTTATCGTCATGAAATTAACACAAGCATACAAATTAACTAAACAGTTTGATCGATTGAACAGTTGTATTTAATACGATAGGCCTTACTCTAAACGGTCGCTATTTAGGACACTGTAATACAAGTGCTTGTTTGTGTCTATCATGTACCCCAGACGCCTCGCTTCGTAATACGCTCGTCACAATGATTTTACGTTTAGAGAACTATTATATTATTATACCATTGAAACAGATACAAGAAAAAACAGTTTTTGGAAAATAGTGTCTGCCTGAATAAGCAAAAACCTGAAAACGAATTTAGTATGAAATTTAATTACGGTAAAAAGTAAAACAAACCAGCTTATATATGTCCCACTGCTGGGCATCTGATAGAATGACTTAAAGGAAACATCTGAAAATTATAATTCGATTTCCGCTATTGCTCTTACACCAAGAAAAAGAAATGCAGCAACACCACCTATATTATCAGAAAAAATATTAAAAGCTCCAAACGAAAACTCTGTTTTTAAATAAAAAAGTTGCTAGGTTGACAAAATTTCTTCAGAATGTGGATAAAAAATCTTTGGAGAAAAGAAAGAAAAACGGATAGGTTTTGAAAAAGTTAGCCTTGAAGAAAGAGAACTTATTACTGACGCGTCAAGAAAAAAATCTAAAAGTGGGAAGCTCTCACGAGCTAAGTATTTACCATAACTGCGATGTTTTGCTTTAACTTTCTTTACAAGAATTTCTTGTTTAATGAAATAAGCGAACCCACAAAAATATCTTCGTAATATAAACTTATGCAAAACTAATCGATTATAAAAACCAGTGATAGATAGGACTATCACTGGTTTTCACTTATACCGGGTGTTTGTGAAACGCTCCCGAAAACGAAGACAGGCGATAGTATTAACTATACATTTGATGACAGGTGAGAAATAAAATCGATCCTGAGGAAAAAAATCATCTTTTCTCAACGTTTTATTAGCTTTATTCACGCTCCACCATGTAAGTACAGCTAAATGAAACGATAATTTCATAAAAAAAAATCATGAAAATACTTAAAATAAAATCAGCTGACAATAGGGTCAATATTCTCGGGGACGCCGAACTCTTATGTAGCCCGGTGCGAAACCACAGAGTAAAGAGGACCAGAGGGGAAGCTTCCTAACAACGTCGAAAATCTATACCTATTCTGATAGGGTTGTCACCTGCTGCATGTGAAAATTATAATAAAAAATAAAAATATTGTATAGCATAAGACAACATGTGTATTAATTATAACTTATATTAATGTAACAACATATTTATTAATTGTTCGAAATCAAGAGTTTTGGTGTAAGTGGTGGTAGTGGTAGTTGTGGCTGTGATGGTGGTCGTGGGCAGTGGCGGTGGTGGTGATAGTAATGGTGGTGCTGTTGATGAAGCCACTGTTGGTCCACTGCCTACTACCACTACCTACGATATTACCACCTCCACCACCACTGACACCATCAGCAAGACTATCCACCAACACCAGCACCACTTCCACCAACACTATCCACCAACACCAGCACCACTTCCACCAACACTATCCACCAACACCAGCACCACTTCCACCAAGACCAATCCCACCACCCCACCAATGTCTAGCGATTGTATTCCAACCATAATGCAGTGGTATTTACCCCTGCGGTCGCGACTCGCATAAAGTAACTTATATCCTACCACAGCAAGCAACCTACCTCTATACTCTAGTCAAGTTAAAGTTACGCTTTTTAAAGCTTATTGCCAGTCCTTTTACACGTGCAGTCTGTGGAAAGACTATACGCACTACGCAGAGGGCATACAGCGACCTGCGCATACAATATAATAACGCGGGTGCTGAGGGGTCTGTCGCGCTGCTGCAGCGTCTCCGCCATGTTCGCGGAAGTTCACACGGACGGATTCGCTGTAATCATGCGCAAGCGCTGTGCATCGCTACTTCGGCGCGTGCGCGGCAGCCCCAACAGCATCCTGCGTATGCTGGCTGACCGCCGGGACTCGCCGATGTTGGCTCGCTGGATACATGCTACCTTGTAGACTGGCTTATTGCCACCATCGGTGCAGTTTCATACTTGTGACGTCAACAATATGTTACTAACACCAGACATAAGAAAACATTTACTAACAACTATGGATATTCTTTTTGGCCGAAATAAATGAATTATTATTATTATTAGTATAATGTGGGTGGATAAAGTCACACATTTAGCCTTATTACGTAGGATATCCTGCCATCTATGGCACTTTCAAAGTTAGACTGACGTTTCAAGTAGGTGAGACCGACTTCATCACTCGGCGACGCACCTTTCTATCACATTTTCACTTACCTATCAATGTTATTACCTAGTATTATTGTGTATAATACGTAAATAGGTACTTACTTCACTTGATCTCTCGGTTACAAAAAAGGAAATATCCTTATTTTCTCTAGAACTATTCATGCATACTGTACAACTATTAGGCATTTTTGCTTCTACTGAAAACTTATTATTTACCTATATAAATTTATAATAACTTAATTCTTAATTATTCTTATTAAAATACTTTAATCTAATTATTTAATAATTGCAAAAATACTTAATAAATTAATTGATGTATAAAATTTCGAAATATTGTTGGTCTATTTATTTAAATGCACACGACTAACAGCCCTTTCATGGATACTCTGACTGAGCCGGCGCAAACCGGTTTTTACCCCGACGGAGCGTCAGTGAACCTGTCGGTGAGCAGCGAGCCGTTTGTATGTAGCTTCCCCTCTGGTCGGTTTCTTTACTCATGTGGCGAAACTATGCCTACTCACTCTACCGTTCACTTTCACACACGCGCTACCGCCGCCCGGCCGGCTCGTGTCGCCTCGCGCTGTGGAATTTACACATGTCAGCTTTGCCAGCATGTGGAGAATTCCCAAAATTGCGGGGAATTTAAAGTTGGTTGGGGATTTTATGGGCATTGGTATTATGCGGCGAAAATACGGGTATTTTGAAAATCGATAGCCAGGGCCAAGTAGGAACCTTTTTTCAAGAAATTTAAATATTTATATTAACATTTTGTTAGGTAACTTATAATAATAGGAGAATATCGAATGACTCCTTTTTTAATTATCTTCACTGTACCACATTTAATTTTCGGATTTATTTCGGCAACTTTTGTGTATCATTTAATGCTTTTCATTTCGTTATTTTTTAATTTTAAAGAAAAAAAAATGTAAGTTAAAAAGTAAATCTTATAAAGTTAGTTGAAAATTGATTCATTTCTTAAAATAAAATTGCAGGGAATTTGTGGGGAATCTGTTGAAGTTTTGTCCTTAAATTGGGGCATTTGACATGAATTTTCGGGGAATTTGACAAATTGGTGTTGGCAACGCTGCCATGTTGCACCGAAATTTAGTTTTCCGGCGATATAAGAATAAGAGGCGGCGATCACTATAAAACTTGCAAGTAAGTTTTAATAATTTTAACGTACCTCTTTTTAAATTCAAAGTATTGGAAGGATTAAATACGGAAAGTCAATTAAAATATAGTAAAAGTATTATTTTTTACATTAATTCTGATAGATTAATTAACTGTCGATCAAAATTGCAATATGGCCGTGGTTAACTATGACATTGGGACGTCATACACCTAAGTCCCCCTTGACCATGGGTACTGTAAAGTACTCGAAACGTCGGGAATATAAAATAAGTTAATATACGCGATAAAATTCGTAAAAATAGTTTTATTTAAATGTGTAGTGTTCGCGTAAATATAAGAAATCATTAAGACTATCACTGGTTTTTATAATTGTGTAAACATTAAGTTTATTAGTAAAATGATAGGTAATTATAGTACTAATAAAATAATTCCTATCTTTATTATAATATCCACATTTTCATTGATAATGCGTATCCGACAGTTGTTACATCTATGGCTGTATGCAACTTGTCAATGTAGTTGCGTCACTTCATTACACAGAATATATCTATGTGTGTGTGAATTGTTATGTGTGAGTTTAGTGGTGAAAGACGATTATTTTTGTATGGGAGTCTGAGAAAGTGTGCGTTGCGCTGATTTCCCCCCACAAAAAGTGACAGATAGTTTAGTATCGGAAAATACCGGTATGGCTTCTCCCCTCCTGTGTTGCTCTATGTTACAAGTTATACAAACATGTGTCGTTTATTTTGTTAGCGTAATAAATTAAATAAAATTCCGTTCATGGTTTTATTAAAAACTAGTTTTACATAACATATTTTTTCTTTTAACCAACACCCACCATAAGACATAAAGACCATCAATGTAAAAACGTTGCCAATATGAATGTGTAATAACTAACATGTGTCTGGACATTCTGAATTACTCATTTTTTCTTATTACATCTTCGAAGAACTAAAAGAAACAAAATGAAATATAATATATCTACATAGAAAGTACAACGGGCGGTCTTATCGCTTTGGAAGGGATTTCTCTCACACAACCTTTTTGCTCAAATAACTGTTTGCGAATAGGGAAGGTGTACATAAATTTGAAACCTATAAAATTGCCGTTCTGCAGTAATGGTCATTTCAAATCAAAATATTTTTTTTGGCTAAGATTAGTAACATTTGTTTATTGATTAGCTGTTTGTGTATTTTCATCGCATTTGAATCTTTTTCGTGATCAATAGATAGGTTAAAAATTCGAGTAATAATGGTGTTGGCGACGCGTCTATAAAAACATTTCAATTTATTAGTTAACCGATTACGAATAGCTTCTAAAAGCGAAAATTTCAAGTCATAATATTCTAATAATAAAACTCTTAGTTAAATCTTAAAGAAATGTCTAATTAATAATTTGAAAGTCTTGGGTTCGATTCCCAGGCCGGACTAGTTCGTCGTTTTCTTAGTAATATTTTCTTAATAAAATACATAAAGGGAATTTTTAAGATATAAGTTATGTTTCCGGGTTCAGTTCCCCGGTTGGAGACCACCTTTCCAATAATATTGATAATTTAAAGAAATATTAAAATAAACTTAAAGACCAGGATTTGTTCCCCGGTCGAAATGATCACTTTGTGAATAAGTGAAATTGATGTAAAATAATTGCATAAGCATTGTCTTATATAAATTTGATACGTTTTGTACGAAAATAAAATGTCTATTTTCAATGTTTGGTTCATAAAATATTTTCTTTGTGTTATCTGATAAGAACATGATAACTGATAACAGCTTTGATAACTGATAAGAGATTCTTATTGGATACTACCTTGCCGACAATGGGGGTCGTGCAGGGATTCATTGCTCATCTTGTGATAATGGTCAGCAGAGAAATAGGCTAAAATTGCCACCTGCTTTACCGACAACGAGGTGTGGGGTGAAAGTTGGTTGTTCATCTAGCTGCAGATAACAGCAGCGCGCTAATCTGTAGAATCAAAGTTTAAATAAATGGAAATTTAAATGTTTGTAAATTTCAGCAATTTATGTAAAATTGACTTGTAAAATGTTTCAGGTTGACTGTATGAGAAAAATAGATGAATTCTGTGTTGTTTTCATGTATAAATTCCTATAGAGTAGTGAAATATTGATAGTTTTGTATAAGAAGTTTAAAAGTGTTTTAAATGGTAAAATATATAGGAAAAATGTAAATTAAACTATTGTATTAATTAAGATATTTGTATTTTCAAATAAAGAACATTGTTTCAGCTTTATGTGTTAGATATTTAAGAATTCTAACTTAGTGCATATGTTGTAAAATAGGCATATTTTGTTGAATAAATAAAAGGTTTTTTGTGATATGAAAATGTAATTTATATCGCAGTATAGATATTTTTTTGTGCTATCTTTATAAATAAAATGTATAAATGTATGTCTTATACAAATAAAGATATTGAACAAACCGTGAGAGAGTGATAGTACAAATTGATGTATTTAAGCTGCGAAATTTCATAGAGGGCGCGGCTCTCTTTCGAGTATAGCCTTTTTGATACCCCGTTAGACTGATTTTCATGTAAATCACCAAGGATCTCCTAAGTGTGTGCTGTTTGTGGATTAGCAGTGGTCCCAATCAACCGCCGGTACAACATACTCCGCTAAGCGTCGAGTCCGCATACTCCGCGAGGCGTCGAGGTCACCGGACCTTAGGTAGATTCTTGGCACTCAAGTGCATTCCGTGCCTTGTGTGCTAATTCGCGTACGTGAGTGCTCTCAAGCACTTCCCCCAACCCTTTCGTAACGAAAGGGGTAGGCAGTGCCCCAAGTGTTGCAGCCAACCTACTCGCTCCCGTCCGTTTCGAACGTCGCGCGTCGCTTGTCTGTCACTCTGCCACGTTAGGAACGGTAAATAGATAGGCACTACACAATTAAACCAACAACAGTAGGAACAACTGAAGATGTCAGGCAAGGGGAGAGGGGAACCCCCCCCCACCCCCGCGCGTTAGGAAACCCCCGGACCATCCCGGGGTTTTAGATAGACTGTTATGCGTTAAGGACCTGTCGAATCCGGAGAAATCAAGGATCGTCAGATCCCCAAAAGGAAGCCATTTTCGCCGCATAAAGAAGAACCCGCAACGAGCGCCGCGCTCACGCCCACCGTGTCTGAGAGCACGAGTGGGCTGGAACCGACGCCCCTACCGCAACGGGCCCCAAAAACGGCAAGAAGGCACACACCGCCGGAAACCGAGGCATACCTCTTTGAACAAAGGCAGTGCATCGGATCACCTGTAACATCTGGACAATCATCACCATCATCATCGTCCTCGGCGGAGTCGGAAGAAGATGAAAGAGTCCCAACTAGGAAGGAAGCAGTTAGGGTGCACAGATCGCCGCCCAAATCGTCTTCACCACCGAAGCCAACCCCCCCCCCCCCCCCCCCCACCTCACCCGGCCGCAGGAGCATGGACGCGACCGAGTTCCAGCAAGGAGGAGAAGAGTCCTACGGTTGGCACTCCACATCTTATGCTACCATAGCGACCGCCGGACAGACATCGGCACCTACCAACCCATCGGGCCTCATACAGGATGACGGTCAAAGGCCGTCAACTAGTTATGCCCAACTGGTAGCGACGCCAGCAATACCGAAGCAGACAATAGAAGCCCCTCAACCCCAACAAGAGGAAGAGAAGGCACGATATCCACCTATAGTAGCTGAGTGCCTCCCGGATTGGACGAGGCACTTTGAAATCCTCAACAAGAAACTAGGACACCCACCTAACGTCCGTCCGTTCGGGAAGGGTGTTCGATTCACCCCACAAAGCCCGGAAGAATTCCGGGCAATTCAGAGATATCTAATTGAACTCACGGAAAAAGTACCAGCGCTGTCTTGGTATTGCTACACCCCGGCGGGGGAGAAGCCCACTAAAGTGGGCATCCGGGGGCTGCCAGTGGGCACGGATACCGTCCAAATTACGGAGGCTATCAGGGCAAAGGGATTCCCCATTAATTATGTGAGAGCGATCCCGCCCCGTAGAGGCAGACCTGGGTGCCTCTACTATGCACAGCTGGACCACCTAAGCTTAGAAAACCTCAATAAATTGTATGCAGTCGACGAACTCCTTTATATGAAAGGAGTCCTCATAGAAGCCTGGCAAGGAAGAGTGCCGACTCTACAGCCCCCCGCTAACGACGCCATAGAGCGGCAACCTTTTAAGAAGAAGAAGCGGGGGAGGAAGAAGAAGAAGGTGCAGCCTCCTCCTCAGGCAGCAACCTTTACCCCGACACCTGCAGTAACGATAGCCTCGCAAGCGCAGGCAATCAAGAGGACAACCACTACAGAAGGTAGAGCGCCAGAAAGGCTCTATCAGAAAATAGAGCCCGCTCTACATATAGAGCGCGCTCTACCTTAAGAAAAGAAACTTATGCCCAGCCGAGACCAGTACCATCTACAGCAGCACCAAGACAACCAACCGCCAACTCAGACACCACGGACGCAATCCTGAGGCTGGTTGGCATCGCCATAGAGGTCGGTAGCTAGGTACTGGCAGATATCAGAGCCGGCACCGACCCAATCACAGCAGTGATGAGAGCACTGTCGCTACTACTGGCTCGGCACTACAGAGGCGAGTGATACGAACCTGCGCTTGCTATACTGGAACCCGGACGGTATCCAGTACAAGCTCCATGAACTCCGCACTATAGCTCAACAACAGGACATACATGTTATCTTGCTGGGGGAGACAAAGTTGAGCCCATCTATGCACATTAAGATGCCCAACTACCATATTTACAGGAGGTACGAAGTAAACGCTCTAGGAACCGCCTATAGAGGCACGGCGGTTCTAGTGAGAAAGGACATCGTCCACCTGGAGCTCGAATTACCGTCATACCATACGACGCGCTCCATCGGCATAAAAATGGAGGCGGCAGGCGAGGAACTGAAGATCTTTGCAGCATACCGTCCGCCAGGGACTCCATTTCACTCCTCAGACATCCGGACGATCATGGAAGGCACAGCACCAACCATCATCGCGGGGGACCTAAACGCAAAACAACCGGCATGGGGATCAAGAACGATCAACCCGCCGGGTCGTGAACTTTACGATGACGCAGAACGCAATAACTACGACGTTTTAGGTCCCGAAGAACCAACGCACGTTCCAACCGACCACAGGAAAAGTCCGGATGTATTGGACATCGTGCTCGCTAGGAACGTCAACTACCCGATAGTGGTAGAGGTGCTATACGAGCTGAGTTCACAGCACCTCCCGATTCTGATAACCCTTGGCCTCAAGGCGGTGACTACGTTGCCCAGAGCTTTTACTACCAAGATTAACTGGAGGCTCTACCAGCAATACCTGCAGGAGAGGCCTCCAGTACCTACACTGATTACCTCGGCGGACGACGTAGAGACCGCTGCTGCTAGAATAACTCTTAACATCCAAGAAGCCCTCAACGCGGCCTCTACGATCGTCCCTCTAACACATCGGAGAGAAGAGCTGCCACAAGAATTACGTGTGCAGCTAAACCACAAACGAGCGTTGAGGAAGCTCTGGGCACGCACACAGCAATGAAGCAATACAGGCCTTCAGAGGAAGGGCCTGGGAGCGGCGCATATGGATGGCTGAAGATCAGGCGTCCGCAGCGCAAGCGTCGCTCTATCAATTGAACCGACAGCTAACTAAGACCAGACCCCCCGTCTGCAAGCTGACCAACAGCGCGGGCGGGCGTTGTTACGAGGCCAAAGGTAGAGCGGATATCCTAGTCGAGCACTTCGAGGAGCAATTTATGCCGAACCCAGCAAGTGCGGAGTACATGGAGCTTCATGCCCTAAAGGAGAGCCGCGTACGGGAGTTCCTGTCGTCGCCCGCGCCACCGCTTGCAGGAGAATTGTTCATCTCCCCCGCTGAAATGAGGAGGACGATTGCCCGCCTGCAACCGAGGAAGGCGCCGGGGCACGACCGGATTACGAACGCTGCACTCCGACAGCTGCCCCATAGAGCCATTGTAGAGCTAGGACGACTCTACAATGGCATACTGCGGACTTCACACTTCCCGGAGGACTGGAAGAGAGGCAAGGTTATAGTTCTGCCGAAACCCGGGAAGGACAGGCGTAGAGCAGCTAGTTACAGACCGATAACGCTGCTACCGCACATAGCCAAATTATTTGAACGAATTACCTTAAGAAGAATCCGCCCGTGTATTAAACTGCGGGCGGAATAACATGGATTCAGGAGCGGACACTCCGCAGCAACACAGCTGACCAGAGTGCTGCACCATTTGTCGGCCGAATACAACCGGGATCGCACATCGTTGGGCGTCTTCCTCGATATCGAGAAGGCGTTCGACAGGGTGTGGCAATCTGGTTTACTCTATAAGATGTAACAACAGACGAGTGTCCCTCCGGCTATGCTGCGGCTAGTGGCGTCGATTCTAGCCGACCGGAGCTTCTACGTCTCTGGCGAAGATGCCGAATCCGCAGTAAAAACCATAAGAGCTGGCGTACCACAGGGCAGTTGTCTCTCGCCGATCCTGTACGCGGCTTATACGAACGACATACTAACACTGGCAGGACATCTGCAGGAATGGGAGGACGACGTAGAGCTGGAGCTATATGCGGACTATAGCGCCTACTTCACCTCGTCCAAAAGCCCCCATCTCGCCGTCGCCAAGATGCAGCGCCTGCTGGACCTGCTGTCACCGTGGCTGGATGAGTGGAGGATGGCTGTAAATGTTGGGAAAACGGCCGCCCTCCTCACCCGCCGCTACCGGAACTTCCCGCCCCCGTTGACGCTTAGAGGCCAGGATTGCGTACGAGAAGGCCGTGACCTACCTTGGGTGCCGGATTGACAGGATGTTGCGCATGACCGCGCACGTCGACATCGTCGTCCGCAATGCCAGGTGTGCGCGGGCGATGCTCCGTCCAGTCCTGGCATCCAAATTACCACTGAAAACCAAGATCAAAATTTATAAACTTTACATACGCACGAAGATCACCTACGCCGCGCCGGCCTGATACGCACTCCTGAGCGAACGGCAGAGGCAGCAGCTGCAGGTTCAGCAGAACCTATGTCTACGGACCATCGTCGGTGCAGGTCGCTACGTCCGTAACGACGTCATCGCGGCGAACCTAAGGATGGAGACCATAAAGGAATTCGTGGCCCGATTAGCGCGCGGTATGTTCGACCGCGCTGATAACGGGCCACATGAACACCTACAAAATTTCGCACCCTTACATGCTCGACCACCGGACGGGCGACCTCTGCCAAGAGAACTCCTCTCTATAGAGATTAGAGAGTCGAGTAACAACCCTCAAAGCCGCAGACAGGCCAACCCAGACGCCCAGCCGCATTAGCCGCCGGCCATATTGACTTATGATGAAAGTCAACCAGACAACCTCAGACCGAATTAGGCGTCTTTTTCAGGCTCAGGCCGAATTAGGCGCCTTTATCAGGAAAAAGGCCATATTATGCCACTTTTTCAGGGGCGGGCCATATAACCCGCCTCCTGAAAAAATGTTTGCAAGAAAATTTTAAACCGACTTACTGCGACCGGGAACTCAAACTCGTGTCGCTGCATCACCCAACAATGCCACATCGGCTCCCACGACCGGTGCATAGTAATGCACCGCGAGGAGATTCCGGGTAATGGGGTCAGCCCCGAGGCCCGAGACCTGCAGTATGCAACAAGTGCATATATGCGGAAGACAGGATAACATGTAAATCGTTCGGGACCAGCTACCAGTATATAATATAATCAAGAAAGAAAAGTATATAGGGAAGTGATAGGGAAAGTAATTATTCTCTCACGGAACGGTTTGAAGATAATCGCTGTTTTATTCCCAAGGGATCCTTCACCTTTAAGAATAAGTACAGTCCTTCTGGTGTCGCCGGAGCGGCACATATTGAAGAATTAAGACGTTGGGACCGGGACGACCTCGGAAGACCCGTAATCTCCGTCTGAACCTATTTGAAGAAAAGGAAGAGGTTCACGCCCTTGTGTGTTACTCCGTTGCGGGGTTCACATACGTTGTTCCCGAACCCAACGTAGGCGTCTTAGGCAGGATTTAGCTCCGTCCTTTTCAATTGGTCCTTTGAGAAGACGGATTAAGAAGCGATTTGACTTCCTGTGTTTCTTTTAATTGCTCCTTCGCAGCCGAAGGAAGAAACGATTCAGCACTGTTCCTTTTCGAATGGAATATGAGTACCGTCGTGGCAGCAACTCGGCACAACTGGCACGCAATATCAACGACGTTTACGGAGCAAATACTACAAACGAACGCACCACCTGTTATTGGTTTGCACGTTTCTGTTGAAAAATGAACCCCGTGGTCGTCTGAGAACTTTGGTCGACAATGATAAATTAAAGGCGATTGTGAAAGCTGATGATACTCAATCTACTTCTCAATTAGCAGCAGCTTTTGACATTAAACAATCTTGGCCCATTTGCGCGAAATAGGTAAGGTAAAAAATCTTAACAAATGGGTGCCCCACGTACTCAATGATCGACAGCGCGAATTACGCGTCGAGACGTGCCTTGCGCTGCTCAACAGGCACACAAACGAAGGAAATTTGATCCGCATTACCTGCGACAAAAAATGGATGCCGTATGACAATCGCAAGTGCTCAGCAAGTTGATTGGATCTTGGATCAGCACCGAAACAATGCCCTAAATGAAAACTTACCCCTAGAAAAGTGATGAAAACTGTTTGGTGGTCGGTCTAGCGCCGGTGTGATTCATCACAGCTTCTTACCAATCGGGATGAGTATTACTGCCGATGTGTACTGTGAAGAACTGAACACAATGAAGGATAAGCTCACACGTCTCCAACCAAATCAAAGCTTTGGTCAATCGCTCATTCCCGCAGCTCCTGCACGACAACGCGTGACCTCATACTGCACAAAAGATGGTCTTCATGTTATAAAAGCTGGGGTTGGAAGATCTCCGTCATCCGCCGTATTCACCAGACCTTGCACCCATAGATATGTACGTTTTCAAAAAAAAAATCTAATACCCGAAAGGCAGTAAAATGCCTTTGAAGAATTTGTTCTCTCCCGTCCAGCTGATTTTTTCAAGAAGGGCTTCAATAAACTCCCACTGCGTTGGCAAAGATGCGTCAATTACATGGGCGATTACTTTGATTAATAGAAATAAAAATATAAAAAAAATTACGTTAACTTTTTTTATAAAAAAGGGTAAATTCATAGGTAAAGGCCTAATATACCTACATCATTACTAGAACACAAATCTGAATAAATAAAAAAACTTATGAGATTTTGTAAGATATACAAATTATTAATGATTAATGATGATTTAATTTAGTCATAACAACGTTTTAGAAAATGTGTTTTTTAATAATAAATAGTAATGCAAATGGATAAGCTAATTGTTTGTACATACAATAGAACCATGTTTATGGCGTGGTATTTATCGGCTAAGGAACGGTGCAAGTGGCATCACAAGACAATAGCTGATTTATGGTAGATACCGAAATGGTCATTTGATTTTAGTGCACATTAGATTTTGATTTATCCTAGTTCCAATAAATTTAGTTGTTAAATGATATTATATTGACATGGGTTATACTTTTCAACAAAGCTCAACTTTAAAGTGTCATAGAAGGAAACATCGCGAGAAACATTACGCATGAACTATTGATAAAAAAATATTTTAGTTTTACAGGATAACAGTGACAAACTGGTACACAGTTTCCCTGATGGTAAGTGGTTGCTGTGACTCTTTAGACATCTACCCTGGATCCCTGGACTTTACGCTTATTTTAGAGCGCAACGCTCGAAAATCTATTTAGTGTTATTTTGTTTATTATTTTTTTTAAATCTTTGAAACGGCTCGACCGATTGACTTGAAAATGTAATCAGCTCGAAGTATCAATGAAAACTTTCGTACGCCGTGTCGCCCATCTCAATCGGTTGATTCGTTCTAAAGATATCGTAAGACAAAATTTTATTTACATACATACTTACATACACACATGCACACACACACACACACACACACACACACGCACACACACACACACACACACACACACACACACACACACACACACACACACACATACGGCAAGAAAGTAAGCCAATAATGCACAAACAGTTCGCTGAGTAACATATTTGTAATATTTAGAATAGGTAGGAATAGAAAAGTAACAAAATCTATTGGTAAATCCAATTGTGCATGCCTTAGGTATATTAAGAAAATTACGTATAATATGATTATGCGTAAATTTTTAAAGTAGTTTAAATACACACAAGTTTTCACTAATAACCTTATACTTCCAATTTTACGATAATTTTATGTCAAACTACAATTAAAAAAAATGTTTGGAAAATCCAAAAGTACACGACTCATAACGCCGAAAAAATTAAAAAATTGTAGTTCTTTTCGTCAAAGAGTTCCAGTAGCAGTCATCGAATTACACCTTCAAATCACTCCATCAAGTCCGTATTACCTCCGGACTATTCATAACTAACAAGCCAAAAATCGGCACAACTAGTTCTATTCGTCAGAGTTCCAGTAGCAGTTACCGAAGTACACCTTCAAGTCACTCCATTAAGTCCGTAGGTAAGGTTTAATCATAACTAACAATACGAGCCCAAATTCAGGTACACATAGTACTACTGATCGAGGAGTTCCAGTAGCATTCGTCGAAGTACACCTGTCAAGTCCGGAGAAAAGGTCTCATCATATCTAACAAAACGAGCCCAATATCGCCACACCTAGTTTTATTCATCAAAGAGTTCCAGTAGCAGTTACCGAAGTACAGATCACTTCTCAAGTCCGAGGAAAGGTGTCATCATAACTATCAAAATAAGCCCAAACTCGGTATACTTAGTTTTACTCGTCGGGGAGTTCCAGTAGCAGTTAACGAAGTACACCTTCAGATTACTCTATCAAATTCGGAGGTAAGGTCTCATTATAACTATCAACGCATGCCCAAACTCGGCATACCTAGTTCTTCTCGTCGAGGATTTCCAGTAGCAGTCACCGAAGTATATCTGCAGGTTACTCTATCAAGTCTGGAGGTAAGATCTCATCATAACTATCCGCTAACTATCCACCATGGTTTAATCGTGCACTTATAAGATTATTTATAGAAAAAAATAAGTATCTTATATAGTTTAAAGTTTATTGTGATAAAAATACGATAATAACACAAAGAGTAAAGAAAATAGAAAAGGATCTTTATGGCAAGTACGTCAGTAATGTTGAAGATAGCTTAAAAAATCATTGTAAAAGGTTTTGGTTCTATTTCAGAAACAAAATGAAGAATGCTTCATATCCTTCTTGTATGACCAAATTCCAGTATATCTGCTAATGCTCAACAGTAAACTTAAATAATATGGCTCCCATAACTGTTAATGATATCTCTTCAATCGAAATTAATTCTTGTGAATTAAAAAGGCTGCTGAAATTATTTGATTTAAACAAATCAGCTGGTCCTGACAGGCTTCTAGTTATTTTATAATAATAATAATAATAATAATATTCCACAACTATCACACAACGCCATCTAGTCCCAAGCTAAGCAGAGCTTGTGTTATGGGTACTAGACAACTGATAAACATACTTATATATTTCTAAATACATAAATATTATAGATAAATTACACCCAGACACAGAACAAATGATCGTGCTCATCACACAAACATTTGTCCTGGGTGGGAATCGAACCCACGACCTCCGGCGTAGCAGTCAGGGTCACTAACCACTACACCAACAGGCCAGTTGGTGTAGTGGTTAGTGTTAGTGGAGTTTCCTAACTAGGTGCTGAAACTATACCTAAACCTTTAGCAACTATTTTCAAAAAGTCCATTTCTGAGGTTGCAATGCTTGCAAGATGGAAATCCACATTTATAACTTTCATTCATAAAAAAAGTATTAAAAATCAAATTGAAAACTATCGCCCTATCTCAAAATTAAGTCTAATCGCCAAAGTATTAGAAAGAATTGTATATAATCAGTTATATCGTGCAATCAAACACACCTTTATATCTCAACATGGTTTTCTTCAGAAAAGATCAACTACGTCTAACCTTTTACATTACTAATAACATGGATGAAGGAAGCATTTTCACAGACTATAGCAAATCATTCGATCGCATTGACCATTCTATATTCTTGCAAAAATTATCTGTTGACACTAGATCAGGGCCGATCTGTTTAGAAGTTTTACATCTTATATTTGAAACAGATCACAAGCGGTAATTTTAAACGGATTTACATCTTGGTGTCCCTTCTGACGTTCCTCAAGGTTCATTACTTGGCCTTTGGACTTTTGGCTCTTTGTCATATTTATCAAAGAAATTGCTAACTCCTTTGAGAGCTAAGACTTTTTACTCTTCGCGGATGACATGAAAGTTTTTAGACTAGTTAAAAATTCTTCAGATGCTAATTTCCTATAAAACGATATTGTTAATTAGACAATTATTGTATCCGTAACAAAATAGATTTGAATGTTTCGAAGTGTTATTCTATATCTTTCGGTCGAAAGCATGATACACTACATTTTTCATATAGACTCAAAAGTTTGACAGTTACTAGATGTGATAAAATAAGGGTCCTCGGCGTTAGCATTGATACTAAGCTTTTATTTTATCAGCACGTTGAAGACATCATTAATAGAGCATATAAGGCTCTGGGTTTTATTATTAGGTCTAGTTATAAATCCCGTCAGTTGAAATCAATGAAAACATTGTTTTGTTCTCTAGTTCGTAGCTATCTCGAATATGCGTGTCAAGTATGGAATCCTCAATATAAAATATACATTAATAAAATCGAAGCGATGCAAGAAAAATATTCGATATGTATTCTCTAAATTTCGGATACCCAAAGAAAGCTACAGTCTTCTCGTCTTTATCTCCTTCTGCTGCAAACTAGGCGCTATACAGCTGACCTGATCTTACTATGTAAGATTGCTCAGGATCGCTTAGACTGTCCTGATTTATTAAAAATATTACATATCTCAGTACCCCCTCGTTCACTGCGTTGTAAAAATTCCCTACATGTATCTTTATGTAGATCAAAAATTACATACCAAACTTAACTTTTATAAGAGCATGTAATTCTTTTAATAGATTTTATAAGGACTGTGATAAGGCTCACCTTTTTTGTACAAGTGGTACTACTATTTGTATATTAATACGAGTAACATCATCTTTCTGTAACAATATACATTTGAGTTCTTAAATCTAATTAACATCAAACGTGCAACTTATATTACTAATATATATTGTTTGTATTTACCTAAACGATTACACATTTGTGAAAACTTTTAATAGGCTCACCTTGAGACTTATATATGTACCATATAGTGTAAAAATTGAATAGCTGTTACTTTTCCTGTTACAAATAAATAAATAACAAAACGAGCCCAAACTCGGCACACCTAGTTCTACTCGTTGGGGAGTTACAGTAGCATTCACCGAAGTACACCTTCAGGTCACTTCATAAAGTCCAAGACGTATTAAGTATATATATATATATATATATATATATATATATATATATATATATATATATATATATATATATATATAAATAATAGAAACAAAATATTGTAATAAAATCTGTGATAATAATAATAATATCTTACCTTATCAAGAATGTATCAAATTTGGTCTTTCGAATGTTTTGTATTTGTACAGCGATCATTTTGAGCCCGAGCCGCTGCAAACAAGTGATACGGTATCCACTTACGACGGCGGCCGATACCGGAATGAAGCACTCTGTTTATTTAATAAAATAAATTTGTTACTCAAAACACCGAATTTTGGGATTTCTAAGCCGAAAAAATTAATTATAACTAAAGAAAACAAAATTAAACATTCCACGGCTTCCCACATGATAGATGAAGAAATTAAAAAATAGATTAAGTTGAAAAATTCATCTGCTCTCACAGTGATTGGTGGTTACAGATGTTTTTGTATTGAAATAACTTTTTAACTCTTTAGGTTTAAGATATTATTTATTTCTCAAAAGATTACAAATCACTCACGAGAAATTTAACAATTTACAAAACAGTAATAAAGGAATACATTATTTAACTCTTTTCCGATTCAATTTTTTTTTATAGAATAGGGGCAAACGAGCATGCGGCTCACCTGATGGTAAGTGACTACCGCCACCCATGAACAACCGCAACACCAGGGGAATTGCAGATGCGTTGGCGGCCTTTTAGAAAGGTGTAGGCTCTTTTCTTGAAGGTTCCTAAGTCGTATCGGTCCGAAAAATTCGCTGGTGGTAATTGATTCCACAAGGAAGTTGTGCGAGGGAGAAAACTTCTTCTAAATCGCACAGTGGTGGACCGCCATTCATCCAGATGGTATGGATGGTAACGCGAGTTTTGTCGCGATGTGCAATGGTGAAATTGAGCGGCTGGAATTAGTCCGAACAATTCCTCAGAGCACTCCCCGTGATAGATGCGATAAAATACGCAAAGAGATGCAACATCTCTACGCAGTGCCAGTGTATCGAGCCGATCAGAAAGAACTCGGTCGTCGACGATTCGAATCGTTCTGCGCTGGATGCGGTCAAGTGGAAGGAGCTGGCACTGGGGTGCCCCGGCCCAGAGATGAGAACAGTATTCCATGTGAGGCCGAACTTGCACTTTGTAGAGTTGCATGAAATACCGTCTCGCTCTGCTGAGCACGCCAAGCTTTTTAGAGGCCAATTTGGCCTTCCCTTGCAAGTGACCACGAAACTGCACACTATTCGATATGTCGACGCCAAGGATTCCGATACTGGCTGAGGCAGCAAGGGGAGTGCCTTGAAACTGAGGAGATACGACAAAGGGGTTCTTTTTAGCGGTAAACGCGCAAACTTGTGTTTTCTGAGGATTAAACTAGACTAGATTTAGTCGAGTCACAATCACAATTTCTCGAGAAGCCCATAGGAAGGAAGCTTCGAAAGAAGCGCTTTGTGCCAGACCCGATCGAAGGCCTTCGCTATGTCCAAACTAACGGCCAATGCCTCCCCCTTGGACTCTACTGCCTCCGCCCATCTATGACTTAAGTAGACTAGAAGATCACCAGCTGATCGACCCCGACGAAAACCGTACTGGCGGTCACTAATCAGCTGGTGATCCTCAAGGTACCTCATGAGCTGGCAGTTTATAATGGATTCCATTATTCTGGAGAACAAGGAGGTAATGGCGATAGGCCTGTAGTTGGACGGGTCTGAGCGGTCGCCTTTTTTAGGGATTGGGAGGACCAAAGCTGTCTTCCATGAATTCGGGACTACGCCTTGGGAGTAGGAGTACCGGAAAAGACGCCAAAACCAGTTAAAACCAGTGCCAACTCCGTAGCACACGTCTTCAGCACAATGGGAGGGACTCCATCGGGCCCACTCGACTTGCTGACGTCCAGGGAGAAGAGTGCTTTGCGAACCGAGCGCTGTGTAAATCGCACATCTGGCATGGAGCAGTCACATCGCGGGATGGTCGGCGGTGTGTTCCCCCCGTCATCTAGAGTCGAGTTGGACGCAAAAAGAGAGCTCAACAGATCGGCTTTCTCCTTTGCGGCATGGGCCAGTGAGTCGTCCTCTCTGTGCAGAGATGGAAGAGATGGCTGACAGAAGTTCCCTTGGACAGCCTTGGCGAGAGACCAGAATGCACGGGTTCCCGAAGGAAGGCGAACTAGCTTCTCGCCAATTCTGCCGATGTGCTCAGACCTTGCCTTGGCAATGACGCTTTTGAAGGACCTGGAGGCGGAATTATACTTCTTTTTAAGTGCGCTGGTGTTTACATCCCGAGACGTTGATGCATCAGCCTAGGCCCGGTAGCACTCCTGCTTATAGCGTGATGCTGTTTTACAGGAGCGACCAAACCATGGCTGGGATCTGCCTCCGATGGGCACCACAGAGGATGGAATAAAAAGTTCCATACCCTAAAGTACCACATCAGCAACAGAATCGGCAACAACGCTGGGATCTTCCGGCGAGAAGCAAACCCGCCCCCAAGGGTAGGTGCAAAAAAAGACCGCATCCCGTCCCAATCAGCTGACCTATAGTGCCAAACACGGCGGCAAGTTGCAGATCGCAACTGCGATTGGAGCGTGAGTGGCACCGTACTCCGGATCAGACAATGGTCCGAAAAGCCCAGAGGGGCATCGACGGAGACCTGATATCCGTCCGGATGAGAAGGAGAGAGAGAAAGAAGGAGAGAGAAGGTCCAACAGGGAAGGTACATGGTCTTCCACATCTGGAATCCGCGTAGGCGAAGTAACCAGTTGTGTTAGACCATATGCCAAAGCAAAGTCATAGACAGATGTACCCGCATGATCGGTTAAACGAGAACTAAGCCATTCAGCGTGGTGGGCATTGAAATCACCGAGTATCACGATCTCTGCGGATGGGACCTGTTGTAGCACGGAGTCCGCAGCCATTTGGACGTGGTCGATGAGTCGGTCTTTGTCGGCATTACCGCTATGGGACCTATAGAGGCACCCGTAGACGCGGGGATGGTCTACGCTGTCTACGCGCAGTCATAGGATGGACAGGTCCGTACCTTCAAGACTGCCGAGGCGTCGAAAACAGATGTCCTCTCTGACGTATACGCAAACCTGGGCAGCCTGGGCACAAAGGAGTGTTCCAATTTGTACCTCGGGTAGGAGAGATATGAAGTATCAGCCGGAGAGGACACCTGAGTCTCGGTTAAAAAGAGTAAGGCCGGCTTCGCCGTCCCTAGATGGTAATGGACAGCGTTAAGGTTGGAATGAAGTCCCCTGATGTTGCAAAAATTCACGGATAGCGTGACAAGGGTTGCCTTGGTTGTATTGCTCCGCTTGCCCCGAGCAGCATTAGTCGCGGGGCGGCACGCGGGGCAGCCTGAGCACCCACGCTCAGGAGTCAAGTAGTTTGGTCGTGGATGCTCAGCGAGGGATTCTCCAGGGGTGCTGGTACCCTCCTGGGGTAGTCTTTTATTTAACTCCACTACCATATTGATGGGGGGGGGGGGGGGGAATTGGGCCTCCGGCCACCTGCACTCACCAAACGCAACACAGAGGTAAACCTCTACTTCACGCTGGTATTCTGTGAGGTCGTGGTACCACCCCGGTTCGAGCTGGCCCATTCGTGCGACAGCAAAAGCTACCGCTTGGCTCTACTACTGCAAAACTTTTTTAATTTTCTTTGTGTTGTCTGTGTGTGTCCTGTTTGTTAGTTGGTGAGTGGTATTATTTGTTAATGTAGATCTTTGTGACGACGATGGGTGTTGACTGGAGGAGATGCTGATCCACCGGATTTATGCGGTGATTCTAGCTCTGCCAAACGTAAACTTACGGATCATTTACCCAGCTTCCTAAAGAATAAAATAGAGCACGAAGATCACCCTCCGGCCCAAAATAAATTCGTCCACCCTGACTTCCAAGAAAAAAAAGTATGTAGATAGCGATAAAGGCCCCTTCGTTATTCATTTAAGTCGCCCAAAACCTGATCCATCAGCAGGATATACAATTAGACCTGCGAAAATTGGTCATATCCTCTCACAAAATAAAGTAGGACATCAAAATCTTAGGGCGCAACAGAGTTTCAATTGCTACTGATGGTAATAATTTTATTGACTCTCAGTTCCTTTTGCAATATGAACATTCTGCTGTCATTCCGACTTTTAATGTTACTCGTATGGTTGTGATTAGGAGTATCCTAACTGACATCTTAATGGAGGAATTATTTTGCAAATCTGGGCTCCTTGCCAATCTTATAGGAAAATAATTTATAAAGCCAAATCTATCTAGAAAATCTTGTGATCTCACTTACAGACATTGTTTGCAAATTCGATGATTTCCATGTACCGTTCAATGTGAAAAACAAACTAAATGTCCTCTTTTCCAGAATATATAAAGTTCGAGTTCCTAACCCTCCTGCAGTGGAATTGTAGTAGGATCAGGAATAAGAAACCTGATATAATTCACTTAATTAATACTTATAATCCTTCAATACTTGCAATATCGGAGACTTGGCTTAAGCCAGGGTCAACATTTAGAATCCAGGCTTCTCCTGTTATCGTAGTGACAGGAGTGACGGCTATGGTGTTGCTCTGATTCTACTAAACAGGAGCATTCCTTTATCATCTATACCGCTTCCTTCTATTCTAGGCAATTTAAATGGAGTAGCTGTTAAGGCTTTGGACATCACAATTCTATCCATTTATATTCCACCTCCCACACCTTCTTGTATTCCAGAAGTCAATTTAATTCTATCAAGCATCTCCTCCCCTCCCTCCTTATATTATTCTAGGAGACTTCAACAGCCATCATGTTATGTGGGGTTCCCATAAATCTGACTCTTATTCTTATTTGCTACTTGATGTTTTCAATAAATTTAATCTTTGTCTTCTAAATGATGGTTCTCCCACCAGATTGTCCTACCCTTCACAGAATAGTATATCCGCAGTAGATCATTGTGCTCCTCAAACATGGCTGCTAGCATATCACGGATTACTCTTCCTTCTTCTTTTGGTAGTGATCACTTTCTCATCCTTTTATACCTAAGTAATAGATATGCTTCTACTCGAAATATATCCCCTCTTTTTAAATTCAACTTGTCTGAAGTTGACAGGTGGAAGGGATGTATTTTCCTCAGAATCAGAATTTCATATCAATAGCCTTCCCCAACTATCTTTAGATAACCTTCAGAGGGTCTACTCCCAATTTATAACCCTTCTGAATAACATAGCCTGCAAAATTTTTCAATTGAAGAATTCCTCTACAAAAAAAAATTCTTCACCTCCATGGTAAGATGCAGACTGCTATTCAATTATTAGAGAATGAAAGCTATAGAATGGCTATATTCATTTAATATGACCATGGAAAGTTTTCTAAATTATCATAAAATAGCCGCTCAGTCCATAAAACTTCTTTCTGAAAAGAAAATAATTCAAAATTATAAATTTTGTACAGCCGACTTCAATATAAGTTATTAAGAATAACTCAAAAACCATTGGTCTGACCTTGATCAAATTAATATGGGACCACAGGAGAAGTACCAGTTTTCAAATAAAAAAAAGAATCATCGAAATTGGTTCATCCAGTAAAAAGTTATGAGGTAACACACATAAAAAAACATACAGCCGAATTGAGTACCGTCTCCTTAATGATTTCTTATATTTACGCGAACACTACACATTTAAATAAAACTAATTTTTACGGATTTTATCGCGTATATCAACTTATTTTATATTCCCGACGTTTCGGGTGCTGGAAAGCACCCGTGGTCACGGGGGACTGAGGTGTTTGACGTCCTGATGTTATAGTTAGCCCGGCTACCTTCAGTTTTTTAATATTAATTTTTTGGTTCGATTTACGCAGAATGTCCTCTTAGTGGTGACAGTATTTTTGTCAAATGTTGAGCCAACTTATAAGTTGGTGAATCAATCTGGCTTACTATAGGACGTAGTGGAGCGTTTGGTTTGTGTATTTTCGGTAACGGACTTCACGTCGAGATCTAATTTTTCGGAGTACTTCTTTATTAAATCAGTAGTTGTTTTAAGTGTATTAGTTGTAGGGTCTTTATCGGACGCAAGTACATTCAAAAAGGTCAAAATAGATTCTTCTTGCTATTGGTCATACAGGGTACAGAAAAAATACCCATACCAACCGATATTTAAATGGTGAATCGCACTATCATCCATCACAGTTAGCTACCGTAGGAAAATCTTTGTTTCAGAGAGCACGAGGGATCTGTGACAGAAAACATCTGGCCACCGAGCTTCAGCACGTCGAGCAAGTACTGCAAGACAACAAGCTTCGGGTCCCGCGCCTACGTCACGATGACCGAGTGAAGCCAGCCACAGTCGAGCGTGTGCCTGCTGTACTACCCTATGTCAAAGGAGTCACAGACAAGGTTGGCTACATCTTGAAGCGAGCTTCCATTAAAACATACTTCAAGACGCTGAAGAAGATTGATCAATTTTTACCATCCGTCAAGTGTCATATCCCTCTACAAGATGCAGGAGTGTACAAGCTGGATTGTGAATGTGGTCGCTCGTACATAGGACAAAGAAAGATATCCATAAAAACCCGCGTTAAAGAACATATAGCTGACGTGAAGCACCGACGTATCGGGAAGTATGCAGTTTGTGAACATATTCAAGATCGTCCCTGCCATTACATTAGATTTGATAGACCACAAATCCTCGCAAAAGAACACCGATTCCTCCCAAGGATGATTCACGAGGCTATTGAAATGAAAAAACATCCTAATTTCAATAGAGAAAATCGATGGGTGCTGCCATCTGCTTGGGATCCCATAATTAATCAAATCAAATCCAAACCCAAGTATACCACTGCTAGACTTCAAGATACTGTAAGCTCATTCTGCGTAAATCGAACCAAAAAATTAATATTAAAAAATTTAAGGTAGCCGGGTAAACTATGACATCAGGACGTTAAACACCTCAGTCCCCCGTGACCACGGGTGCTGGAAAGTACCCGAAACGTCGGGAATATAAAATAAGTAAAACGCGATAAAATCCGTAAAAATTAGTTTTATTTAAATAGCGTCTCCTTTTTGGAAGTCGGCAGAAAATGGATGGCTTTCATTCTGTGAGAGCCTATCTCCCCGATCTCTTTCTTCTTTTGTTTAGAAAAGTATCAAGCGATTCCGAGGTGCTTAATTTAATATTAATCCCCCTTGTGCAGACCCTTCCCATTGGCTTTACGACTTCAGTAACAGACTGGCTCCCCCCTGGCTTGTATTGGAAGGAGAGATATTTCCTACTTCTAAATCATTCCCTCCTCACTCATCTCTTTTAATAACCGTAATGAATCATTTTCAATAGCTGACCTGCAGTTAGTGCTTAGGCACCTAAAGGATTCCACTCCTGGCATTGATGGTATGACCTACTCATGTCTTGTTAATATGGGTACTGAGTGTAAGCAGTTTATATTTAAGCATCATTAACTTTGCCTTTACAACCGGTTCTATTCCAGATGATTGGAAAACTCATATTATTATACCCATTCTAAAATCTGGTAAAGACCCTTCTTCAGCATTAAGTTATCGCCCTATTACTATTTCATCAACCTTGTCTAAAATCATGGAGCACCTCGTAAAAAATCGACTTGAGTGGATTCTTGGAAATAGAGGCATTATACCAAAGAGCCAATTTGGTTTTTGAAAATGTGTGCTAAAATGGATAGCTTTAGCATTTTAGTATCCCATATACGACTTGCCTTCTCCAATAACAATTTTTTGGTAGGTGTTTACATTGATGTTTGTGCAGCACATGATAATGTTGTTATCCCACTACTCAGACAAAAAATTCATCAGCTGAACATTCCTGAGAGAATACCAAATTTCGTATCAAACCTAATTTCACATAGACGCATGTTAGTTCGTTCTGAAGGAAGATTTCTAACAGCTAGATTTATAGGGAAGAGACTGCAACAAGGCTCAGTCTTGGGCCCCTTGTTATGTACAGTCTCTACACTCATGATCTAGACAGAACTGTGAATTACCTAGGTAATGTCCTGTAATATGCAAATGACCTAGCCTTATTTGTAACTGATGCCAAATCTATCTCCCGTTTATTCCAAGCTGTCAAATTTCTAAATAACTTGCTATTTGAGAATGGTTTATCAATATCTCCTTTGAAATGCAGTACTGTGGTTTTCTCTAGGCGGAGGCATATAAGGTACCAAAAGTATCCATATATATTGAAAATACTCTAATAACCACTGAAAATCAGATAAAACTTTTAGGAGTTATTCTGGATAACAAAATGACGAAGTAATTTGACTATCGTTGCTTTTTACTACAGCCATATAGCAAAATGACCCTTAATACCTTGGACAAAACTCAGTCAAAATGTCTACGTATAATAAAAGATGCATTGAAATCTACTACCATTTCCGCTTATCAAACTAAATGTGTGGAGCCCCCCCCCCCCCCCGCCCCATTTCTACGCACACATTATCACCATCCTCTCCTCTCCAAACTTCGTTCCTTTTATAAGTCAGTCAGGGACTCTCCATATTGGTCACACAAGAATTTGCCTTGTATTATAAAAATATATTAAATTAGTCAATGTTCACGCTTCAGTTTATCAATCCCGTAGTAATCCACTTTTTAATATCCCATACAAAGCTCTTATTTTCGATCCAGACATTATTCTAAATTTCGGAATAGATAAAAATACTATTGAAGCAAACAACAAATTAAATATGCTCCTCCTCCAAAACTGGCATGATTGGTTAATTATGTACACTGATGCTTCAAAGCTAAGTGACGAGGGATTGGTTGGATCCGCAGTGTGGATCCCTGACTACAAGATTATTTTAAATTTTAACTCTCCCCCTGACTCATCTGTATTCACAGGTGAGTCTTTAGCTACCTTAGAGGCAGTCTTATATGCGGAATCACACAGGCTGGAAAGGACTCTCATTACTTTTTGACTCCCTTAGTTGCCTTCAAAGCATAGCATCCAGACATTTTCACTCTAAGATAAGATACCCCCTAATTTTAAATATTAGAAAGTCTCTGTGTCAGCTGCCATAAAAAGGGGCTAAAATTTTCTTGGCTTGGATCCCTAGCCACTGTGGGATGTAATGTAATGAAATTGCAGATCATTCAGCTAAAGAAGACACCAAATCTTGCTCCCTCCCTAAACAATGCCCCAATGCATATGAGCTCCTACCAAAGGCTGGTTCCAGCCTTATGTCTTCGTGGCAAAGTAAATAGCATCAGTCTTAACTTTTAAAATGTAAACACTATTCCAAAGTCCAAATTAATATCCCTTCAAAACCCTGGTTCTTTCAATATCGCCCTTTAATAAAACAATCACCTTTACTGCTTGTCGCATTCACTTTGGACTTGCTTGTAATCCGGTACACTTGGGTAAACTAAGGATTAGGGATAGCTCAATCTGTGAATGTGGGCTAAACAAAGGATCTGTAAATCATCTGTTCTATACGATATCCTGCCCAATTACGTCCCGTGTCCTGTAAATCTCCAGTATTTGTTATCTCTAATGTACACTCCTTTTATATTTTGTTGTGTAAATATTTTGTGTCATTTTATTAGTACTAATAATATTAAACTGTAAAATTACTAATCAATTTTGGTGATGGTATTTAAATTGCGACGTCGAAATAAATATTTACTTCACTCCCATGACTGACTTGACACTGGCAGAATTCTATTAGGAGAAGCCATAATTTAAAAGAAGAAGAGTTGAAAAATGGATATTTTCAAAAGTTATCATGTTTACCCTTCCATGCGGACTTGATAAATCCACACCAAAACCACTTTTTTTTATTCAAAAACAAAAATAAGTTCAACAATCATTCATCTTTCTGACAATGTGCTTTTTATCTACACTTCTTCTACACTACTATTATAAAGAGGAAAGATTTGTTTGTTTGTTAGTTTGTTTGAATTGAATAGGCTCCGAAAGTACTGGACCGATTTGAAAAATTCTTTCACCATTAGAATCCTACATTATCCCTGATGAACATATGCTATATAATATTTTCAAAAAAGTTAGGGATCCGTATGAAAAATCCGGAAATATTTTTTATTAGAAAAATATTTACTGCAACGGCATTGACCGAACTTTTCTCGAGTGGATAATTTCATGCAGTACACACTTTTCATAAAAAGCTTGTAACTTGGGTAACATATTGAAAATCTAAACTTGGTCGTCTATGTAAATTTTTAGTACTTTTACAGCATAATCTGTGCCAATACATATTATGGCAAGTATTCAGACATTTTTTTTTGCTAAATGAAGCTGGCCTTGGATTTGGTAAAACCAGTCATTATTTTGATTTAATGTTACACTTGAATCACTGAATTTATAACCTTTAACTTTTTTTTGTTGAAAGGCCTTGTAACCCAAGGTGTGAAAAAAATACCAAAAAGAATCCTTATATCGCGTACGCTGCGGAAACTATTGGTAATAGAGCAAAGTGATGTGCTTTACTTTTATAGAGGATATCAATATCTACAAAAAAGTCTGTGATACCATATGTTTAACTATTACAGTTATGTCACAATAACTACTTTTTCATGTTAAAATGTAAAATAGTAACGCCGGTACAAAATAGGCCACATTATTCGTATAGTACATGTGACATGCATAACCACCAATTACGTTAACATACACCAATTACATATTGGATACATAGAAGAAACTATAGCACTGACAATAGGAGAAAATTTAAAGAAATAATGAAGCAACTGACATTTAATGACATATATGACGAATCAAACTTTGATCTAGCTTTTAGTAATTTTATGACATAATTAGATTATTTTTAAATAAAACTAATTTTCACGGGTACTTTCCAGCACCCGTGGAGTCCCATGTGACCACGGGTGCTGGAAAGCACCCGAAACGTCGGGAATATAAAAATAAGTTAATATACGCGATAAAATTCGTAAAATTAGTTTTATTTAAAAATGTGTAGTGTTCGCGTAAATATAAGAAATCATTAATTAGATTATTCTATGACTTATGCTTTCCAGTGATTAAAATTAAACGTCAGATAAAAACTTGTGGCCCTAAATGGATTACAGCAGGACTTAAAAAGTCGTGTAAAACAAAAAGAAAGTTGAGGTACAATTACTATACATCAAGACCTAATGAAAAAAAAATTAAACAAGTCAAAATATTACCTCTATACTAACATTCTAAAAAAAGTTATAAGTAAATCCCAAAAAATTAGCAATTACAAGTATATCGCAAATAGTAAAAACAAATGCAAGGCAGCGTGGAACATTATCCAAAACAAAACTGTAGCATATAATATCCCAAAAAGTTTTAAAGAATTAAAAATAAATAATAAAGTTACTAGTGACAAAATACTAATGGCCGAGAATTTAAACTGACATTTTATTTATTCACCGAATAAAATGAAACAAATTGATAAAACATTAACCAAACATAATGTGAAAAGTATTTTTTTTTGCGTCCTTCAAATAAATATGAGATAAGAAAGTAATACTTTTGTTGAAAAACACACTATCAGTTGGTTACGACAACATAGCAACTGGAATCCTTAAGATGAGTACTGAAGAATTATTGTCAATTCTGTCACATTTGGTTAACATATCGTTTATAGAAGGATCCTTTCCAACAGCTCTCAAGTTTTCAATAGTAAAACCGCTACATACAAAAGGATGATAAATGCGACATAAATAATTATCGACCAATTACTTTAGTACCTATACTGTCTATAATCTTTGAAAAATTATGTATTCTAGAATATACAACTATCTAACAAAATTTGACATTCTAAAAGTAGAGCAAAATGGATTTCAAAGAAATAAATCGACCACATTAGCAGCCTATTCATTGGTTACCGAAATAATTAATTGTATTGACAAAGGTCACCTAGTATCTGCAGTACTTTTTGATATGAGTAAAACTTTTGATGTGGTGTGTCATGATGTCTTAATTGATAAGCTCTACTGCTATGGCATTCGGGGCCTAGCATTACAGTGGATAAAATCTTATCTAAGCGCTAGAGAACAGTGTGTTGAAATGAATAACATAGACGTTAATAATGTAATGACATCGTACAGATCCAAATATAAACACAACCGTAGTGGAGTACCACAAGGGAGTGTCCTGGGGCCTCTTCTCTTTTTGCTTTACGTGAATGACCTACCTGACTTTATCAATTGCAAGTCTGTACTTTTTGCTGACGACATGTCAATCATAATAAGTACTGACACTAAATCCAATTACAATAATAAAATAATGACAGATGTTATAAGTGTCACAGATTGGCTATACAAGAATAGACTCAAAGTAAATTTAGACAAAACAAAAATAATACAATTTAACCTAAGGAAATATAAAGAAACTATTGACATTAATTTAAATGGACAAAAACATTAATTTAAATAGAGTTCAAAGGGTTCAAAATACAAAATTCTTGGGGATACATATTGATGATAGTTGTACTTAGCAAAGACACATTAAAGAAGTATGTACAAAAATCAATAAGTTCATTTACCCATTACGAAGACTGTCAAGGACTTCATTTCAAAAAACTGCTTTACTCGCCAATCATGGCTATATAGATTCCGTTTTGAGATATGGTGTAATACTCTGGGGAAATCTATCAGGATCTACAGTGAAAAAAGCTTTTATTGCTCAAAAAAAGTGTGTAAGGGCAATCTGCAGAGTTGGTCCATTATATTCTTGTATAATTTATATACACAAAATGATTGTTAGATACGATTTCATGTGACCAAACGTTGGAATCTTAATTTTTATGCACTAGTAGAACATACCTACGCGCTTCGCACTTAAAGCATACAATATGGCACGTACATTGGAAATGTATTGGGAAAACATTAAGGGTAAAAAATATTTTTGGGACATCGATCGTTGGTCTAAATTTGATTCGCTTATCTCCTAGACTCGCGAAAATAAGAAAATAAATTGAGGCTCATTTATACTTGTTTGATATCATATTGGTACAACAGTTTCACAAAGCCTGATAAATAATGAAAATTCATTCTACTTTGGGTATGTTTAGAAATATGTGAAACTTTTGTGGAATAAAATATAACAAACAAAAATGCGAATTATTATTAAAAAAAAAATAAAAACAAAAAACAAAGAACCCGACTGCAGACCAAGAGGAAGATAAGCTCATTTCTAAGAGGTAATTCTCAGGAGTGCCCAGGAGTCTCTAGAATTTTCTGAAAATTCGTTCACTGGTACAATTCCCGGGTGATATAAAGCTGTTTTTTGTAATCAATAGTAGTATTAAAAATGATATTATTCGAAGAAAAATGTTTCGATTCACAGTATTTAATGTCGTTGCCGGTCTATAAATATTACTCTGTCCACCAGTGTGATTTAATGATAGTTTTGGGCTATATATTAAGTAGAGTTTTTCTAAGTAAAAGACTTCCTGCCACCAGCGGCGTCACAATCTTAGCGAAATTTGACAATTACTGTTAAATTCCTTAATTCACATTTTAGTTCGCATATTTTTTACAGGCATCTTTATTGAAACAGGCTCTAGTTTCAACCTGAGACTAAATATAAACTACGTTTTGTAATAAGGCGGTGTGCGTCTAACTTAAAACTGAATGCTCCTCAACAGAGCTTCACGTTCACTTACAAATAGATATATAGATGCAATACATTTAGTAAATGTCTTTTTAAATACACAAAACCACACAAAACTTTGTCGTCGTCATTCGCCGTTCTTTCACCGACTACCGAGCTATCTACTGAGTATCGATTACACCGCAAAAGTACGGTCTGTATGGCAATGAAAATGCGAGAGTAGCCTTATGGTTAGATGTGCGCACCGCAAAATCAAAGGTCGTGGGTTCGAATCAGCGATTCGAATACAGTAGTGAACTACACCAAACACAATCATTTTATTGGAGTGGTTAATTAGTAATGTCAATAATATTCAAAAAAACTTCATAGCCAAGTGAGTATTTCTTTATTTCAAACTAGCTGTTCCTCGCGACTTCGTCCGCGTAAAATTTAGGGTTTTATTTGTTGCGCGGAACCCTAATTCTTTTCTTTTTCTAAAATATTAGTAGCCTAAGTTACTGCTTATAACATCAGCTATCTGTCATTGAAAGTCCCGTCGAAATCGGTCCAGTCGTTTCGGAGATTAGCCGGAACAAACAGACAGACAAATTTTTTAAAATTGTGTTTTTGTTATAAGTACCGTATATACTCGTAATTTCATATCCAGTTAGTAAAAAGCTGGTATTATGACATTACAAACAGACACTTCAATTTTATTTATTTGTGTAAATTGTAAAATCAATTTTTTAAAATATTTATATCCACTAATACCGCGCCACTACCACATATCATCCCGCGAGTGTCGTAATAGGCAACGGAGGGAAACGAAATACGAGATGGATAGCAGCATCCTCCTGATAACAGCTAAAAAACCCGCCAGCCAAGCGTGGCTTCTATTGCAAATATCCCCCGCATGATGGAATCTGTTTGGGAGGCCTGTGTTGTGTTGAACAGTGGACTTGAAATAGGTTGTAATGAATGTTTGCTATGTACGAGTACGTTTACAAGTGTTACTTTAAATAGTTTATAGTAAAAATATTAAATTGAATTGATAAAGTAAAACATATTATAAGCTCATGTATCATAACGTTTGTACTTCCTTCTTTTATACTTCGTTCAGGTCATCATGAATGAACACACTGGGTCAATTGATTATTATCATTTTTTTATAGGATAAGGGTGACAAACGAGCACACAGTCCACCTGATGATAAGTGGTTGCTGTGGCCCATAGACATCTATCTTCGATAACGAATCAAAATGCAGATGCGTTATCACCCGTGAGGACTAAGATGGAATGCCTCGTTTCCAGTAAAGAGGGTCTCCGGTTCTCTACACTCACCATACAAAACACAGCAGCGTTAAGCTGTTATTTTACGCTGGTACTCTGTGAGAGCGTGGTTCTTCCCCGGTCGAAC